>CM077309.1:103727272-104368409 GCA_039655065.1 Glossophaga mutica | reverse complement strand
AGAAGATAAAACTATGACAGTGATTATTTAATATAGAGTTGATATTTACTTCTTTTTCCCTCTGCTCCTTCTTGCTCTCTCTCTTTTATTTTTCCCTAGAATTGCCCCTGAAGACTGCACAGGAAACCAGCAAGAATCCCATAGGAATATGAGTGAAATTGATGGATAACAATTTACTTCTCCTCTTCATTTGCTTTTCTCCATTCCTCCATCCCGCCCCACCCCCCCCGCCCCCAGAGACCAGCAATCTGTAGGGTGGCATGTGAGTTGAGAATGAGACATGGGAGAAACCCTCTGTTCTAGAGAGGGAGCAGAAAATTTTAGTCCACTCCCAAATCATTCACACAGTCTAAGAGACAGGTAGAATTCTGGAACTGAACTAGAATTGAAATTGGCTTCTAGCCACTGAGATTTGAAGTGGACTTGGGCCTCCACAGAGACATGAAAACCAGGCTAGTCTCCTGAAGGTATCCTGGTCTCTGTAGGAGTGGTACACAAGTTCCTCCACTTTTCCTAACCCACACTAGGACAAGGGGTTGAAACCAACTCTGGTTAATTAATTGGAAATACTGATTGCCCCTCGTGCCTGAGTTCCACCAGACTGGGGCAGGAGTATGTTTAAACATTTAAAAGCTGAAGTAAAATCACCACTGCTCTCACCTCCTCCAGCAGTTTCCCAACCCCCCAGATGGATCAGAGGAAGAAAGATGGGTCCCTAAGAAACTGGGTAAGTCATCAAACACATAGAGGACTTACAGTCAGATAGAGATAAAGGGAAGTAAAAAACAGATACAGTTTGAAGCAAAGAACAGCACTGGTGGAAGGGAAAACAAGAATCTCCTTAGAGCAAGGAGTTGACCCATGACATCTAGAAAATACTTGACATTTTCCTTCTGTCTGCATTGTTAATCTTTTCAGTTTAGCAGTCTACCTGTCAATAGGCCATGTGGATATGCAATTTTTAAATTTTTAATGAAAAAAATTTACAAAATCTAAAATTAAAGAGAAATGAACTACCTTGTAAAGTACTTAACAGAAGCCAATATTTTGACATTTCTTTCATTAGGTAGTTTGCAAACTTCTGACTGAAAGCTTTTGTTTTTCATCTTGATAATTACTCCTTTTCCAAATCTGTTGTTTATAAATTTTTCTTCATTGTAACTATCTCTGAGGAAATGTTTGAAAACTAACATATTGTACTTTCCTCTGAACATTCCTTGGTCAGAAATAAATAGTGACAGTACCAATATATAGCAAATATTTTAGCTAAGGCCTTGCCAGTGACCATGTCTGAATGCCTTACCTTGGCTCCAGGTCCTCCTTGACTCCATCCTTAGCACACACAATCCTCCCCTACCTCCCCTTCACCCCAGCCTTCTAACTGATTTCTTTGAGTTCACTCTTGCCTTCTGCAATCTATTTCTCATGTATCACTCCCTATTTAAATCCCATTAATGGTCATATTACCCCTAGGATAAAGATATTAATCTTCACTGTGGATCTCTAAGGCCTGATTTGGCCCTTACCTATCTCTCTGACCTAGCTGTCTAATAGAAATAAGATGTGAGTGACATATATGAGCTATATATATCATTTTAAATTCTAGTAGATACACTGAAAATTAGAAACAAATGGAATTAATCTCATTAATATATTCTATTTAACCTCCAAACATATAAACTATTATCATTTCAACATGTAATCAATATTTCAAAAATGAACTATCTGTAGATAGAGATAGTTTTACTTCTTCCTTTATAATTTAGAAGTCTTCTACTTCATTTTTCTTGCCTATTACACTTACTAGAAACACCAGAATGGACATCCTTGCTTTGTTCCTGTTCTTAGGAGGAAAGCATTCATACTATTAAGTATAATGTTAGCTGTGTATTTTTTTATTCATGCCCTTTATTGGTTTGAAGAAATTTCCTTCCCTTCCAAGTTTGCTGACAGTTTTGAAAATCAGGAATGAATGTTGAATATTGTCAAATACTTGACTGCATCTACTGAAATGATCATGTGGGTTTTCTTCTTTAGACTATTTGTTATGGTAAATTAATGTTGATTTTGGAATGTTGAACCACTCATTCTTGGAATAAATCCCACTTGGTCATGAATTCCATTCCATACCCAGGTTTCTGATCCTAAGACCTTGTTTGAGTTCTCACTCATCTGCCCTACATATGTGTTCTCCACCTAGATTTTGGGTGTATTCCTTCTCATTCCTTTGCCTTATTGTGCATGTCTTGTTCTTTTAGTCATTTATATAGTTTCACTGCCAGCTCCTTCTGTCAGCCAGCTAGAGCACCCATAATCCCAAAATTTGGGACATATCATCTGATAAAAGGATTCTTTTTCCTACTTTGTAATTTGTTTCCCCCCAAATGATGAGGGTATATTTTAAGTGAATCACTATACATTCCGTTGAAAGACTTTATTGAAAAGAATAAAATGAGATAAAAACAGAGACTTCTAAAAAATGAAAGATATACCCCCCCAAAATACAGCAGGTTGTACCTGGTGGTAACAAAAACATACAGGCTGTCTAGAACCCTAAAATGAACATTGGATAAAAGAATGATCATTTATTAATTGTAATACTCAAAAATGATAATGTGTCTGCCTTTGTCTAAAAGATTTATGTTTTAAATTTAGAACTGCAGTATGGTTTCAACAGCTTTTTTTGTGTCTGTACTTTAAAAAATTAAGATAGGGAGACCTTATAGCCAGAAAACCCTTTGTGTGTGTTCTGCTCAATCTCTGAATCTTTCAGTGAGTGTATATGTTTTTTGGTCTTGTCTTTGTTTAACAAAATAGATTACACTCAAGAGCAGCCCTATATACAGAGCCTGGCACAAATAGCACTCCTTTTTTATTACAAAATCTATTATTACAAAATCATAAGCATGTAATTCTGTAACGTAACACTATCACACTCAAGGACACCATATGACATTTTAGATGAAATGTTCAAATTAAAATTATAAATTATTGCATCCATATTACTACCGTACCAATCACATTCAAGCAGGCCTTACTTCTGCCAGACCCTGTATAATTTTCCTCCAATTAATTTCCCTAGTGATGATCTGTCTTTAACTTTCTACAGTTATTTCTCAGGAGGAAAATGGCATTAGAACTCTCTTTCATCAGCAAACTCTGGGTCCAGGGCCTTTCTCCATTTAGTCACCTCTCCTCATGGACCCACTGCCTCATACTCCCATTTGCTCAGAGCCCGGTGCGCCATTGTACGTAGCTGAGGTGGAGCAAAACAGTCCTCGCTTCCAGGGCTCAACAAAAGTTTTAAGTAGTCAGCGCAGTTTTCCAAGTTTTTTGTTGTTGTTGTTCGTTTTGATTTTCCATCTGTCAGCTATTTTAACTATGGACAGCTTAGTCCTAGATGGATCGCGGGAAGAACAGCCATCAATCAGAAATCACAAAGGAATTGAAATGACAAGATGTGACTGCAATCTGTCATCGTTTGAGAAGAGAAAAAGAACCAATCTTGTGAATTTCTCAAAGTAAGTGGGTCGAAACTTTTAAAATTTGAAGGATAAACTGCCAGCACTCATATCCCTTGTCTGGAAGTTCTACAAAACGGAAACTTAAACTCGCCGTACTCCTCACTTGCGCTATGGCTGACTTTGAACAACATTCAGAATTGAAAGAAAAATGACCACACGCGGCTATGGAAAAAGAAAAACTGGAGGATGCGGGCATCGATCCCGCTACCTCTCGCATGCTAAGCGAGCGCTCTACCATTTGAGCTAATCCCCCACTGGTTGTCACCGCTTCTGATCTCTTCCCCTAGAGAGACGTCAGCACATTTAAGAGCGAGAATAGAAACTCTCGACTATGAACTTCCTCATAACTAAAGTGAAAGTAACAAAACAGAAACCTCTCCTTCAAGTCGGAATCGAACCAGCGACCCAAGGATAACAGCAAATATACCCCTACAGTTTTCCGCTCTACCAGCTGAGCTATCGAAAAGACTAAGGGGAAATTGTTTTGACTTTTCTTCATTACTTTTACACATTTCTTGCTTTCGTATGTTTTCTGCCGTGTTTCCTTCCTGACTCCCAGGTCCCCTGAGCACGACGTCCTCCTCGCGGACCTCCCACCTCCTCAAGGCAGCAGGCAGCCGCAGTGATCGCTACGGCTCCGGCCCTGCCGGGGGCTCTGAGAACAAATTCCGAGGCCCTGGGAAGCCAGCGGCGTGGCAGTGCTGGCTTTCTCTGCGTGGCTTAGGGGCTCGGGAAACGCCAAGGACCGTTTGGAAACAAGCACCGGGCTCTGATCCGCTGCCTCCAACCGAGCGCAGACTCACTGTGGTGCCTGAAACTTGGACCGCGGTGCCGGCTTCCCGGGTCCGCAAAAGATTTCACACCGGAGATGCTGCCCTAGGCCAAAACTGGAGCTAAAATGCTAGAACTTCCAAGTGTTCTTTGGAATGTAATGTGTTAGAAAACCGTAACTACGTTTAAAAGAAAAATCTAAGTCATACAATGTTGAGGGAAGAGAAAACAAAAACGTACACTTGTCTCCTTCGAGCCGGAATCGAACCAGCGACCTAAGGATGACTCACAACTTGAGAGGTTGACTACAGTCCTCCGCTCTACCAGCTGAGCTATCGAAGGGACAAAGAACAGCTTTTCAGCTCCAGACATTCAACACGTAAAAACCAGAGCGGACCCAATTTTAGGTAAAGATATATTTGAGCATGCGCAACCCGGAGGCGGGAGCGATACGTGCCTGCGTCCTTTCACGCGTGCGCAGAAAGATAACCTGAGTCTCCAGACGGAAGCTACTCACCCAGCATGAGTCCTCAACTCGGGTACCCAATACGTGTGGTGCCGAGATCCTGAGACTTTGACGTCCTCTGAGACCTCCCCACTGCTGCATGCCTGTCTCACTTTTCCTTCACTGCCGCGTTTGGGGGTGACCATTTGGTAAGGCCTTCTACTCTATGGTTTGTATATCCCCCACGTAGCTTTACCGTGAGGGGCCAGTGGCGCAATGGATAACGCGTCTGACTACGGATCAGAAGATTGTAGGTTCGACTCCTGCCTGGCTCGGCGTTTTGTCACCTCAGGTTTCAAAACCACGGATTACTAAAACAAAACAACTCTGCCCTGTCCCCTCCCCCCATAGATTATTATTTCCTCCAGGTTCTCCAAACCACAAGTGTCTAGAGTAATTTAGGACACTTAAGAGCTCAGAAAGCCTTCGCGGTCGCGCGTCATTTCCAAAGGTTCTGAAGCACTAACCCGACACCAAGGCCCGCCGCAGTTAGGAATTTGCAAGCTGAGGCCCGCAATTCCCGTGACAAAGCTGATTCAAATTCCTGAGCAACTCTCACTGCAGCTCAAGTCCTCGGGTCTTGTAATATATATGAAGACATCAGTCACTATGTTACTGGAGAAACTGCCCCCACCCATCCCCGACTGTGCAGAGAGCAAGAAGTTAAGGTCATGTACAGTGATATTTTTTGAGCCGGATCCTGTTTTATTTATTTATTTTTAAGGTATCGAGCTCCTCATTGGTTGTAAGCACAGAATGAAAACCATTCAATGACTTCGGTTATGCCTTCAAGTCATTAACCAAGGAGGTATTTTATTGGTTTGAGCAGACTAAATCTTTATTTTGAGATTGTATTCATCTATTTGTGTAGAGGAGTTTAGAATTATTTCTGAAAATTCTGCAAGTAAGATAGCAATTCCTAAAAGTAAAAGCTTTAATAAAATATGAAGTTCGGTGAGACATTTGTTAGGGAAAAGAAAATGTGAAGTTAGGGGAAGGGGCTGGTTTTTAAGTGGGAAAGTGCTTTCCTTAGGGCTGAGGAAACCTTCGTGTAAGGCTTAACCATACACGAATAAGGTTAAGCTAAAAATTTAAGTGGTAGGGGGAAGCACAGACTATTTGAACAAAATAATGGTGGGTTTTATTTCTGTTTCCTAGTGAACATTTTGCCATTTTTCAGCTGTAACAAGCTAATATATCTTTGAAGTTACATAGTATTTATGAGTTAAAAAATATATACTATCTTCGTGGGACGTTGGGGACATGTTATACCCCTCCCCTCAATATATAGACGGATGCCTGTAAATTAGGCTAAGAGAAAAGAGACTGCATCATATTTGTAAGTTTTCATTTTACAAGGATGACAAGTAAGGCTTTTATTATCTGCACAGGTCATGGTCACTGTTGCACTGTGGTAGAAATTCTGGCCCCTTGGTATAACTCCTTTCTGATGCAGCTTTTACCCCAAGGCCAGCCAGACCATAACAACAACATTCCAAAAGGAGCAAAATGATATAAGATTTCTGCCTCTCTACTTGTGACAGAAATTCACAATGAATTAGTGTAAACAAGAGAGACATTTATTATAAAAATACAATGTGTCCCAGGGAAACCAAGGATGAAATAAAATTGGGCCTTATGCTTTTTCTTTCAGTACCTCTCAGCTTCTCTTATGCTCTCTGGTGCACAGAATTGAAAACATGGTGCTGCTCCCCACAAAAAGTTTCTGACCTTTATCCCTCAGAGTCCATTGTTAAAAATTTAGTATTTGTGTTCCCTCAAATTCATGATTTGAAAACCTAATGCCCAATTGATAATATTAGGATATGGGGATCTGTGGGAGGTGATTAGATCATGAAAGACAGAGCCCTTATAAACAGAATTAGTGCCATTGTAAAAGAGGCTTCGGAGAGATCCCTTGTCTCTTCTATTATGTGAGGATACAGTGAGAAGTTCAGAAGTCTGCAAGCAGAGAGTCTTCATCAGGACCTGACCATCCTGGCAGCCTGATTGTGGACTTTCAGCCTCCAAAACTGTGAGAAATAGATAGTTTATAAGCCATCCAGTCTGTGGTGTCCATTTTGTTATAGCAACCCAGATGGACTAAGGCATCTATTAACTAGAGACTTACTTGTTTCTCAGTCCTGATTGCAAAACTCTTCATTGTTCTGGCTTCAGTTAGATGCATACTGCTGGCCCCCAAAATGTGTCCAGAGGTTAAGATTACATGAAACCATCAGGGTGGCTCACCTCTAGCCTTATTTTTAGGTACATATAATTGCATCTCCTCTTCCCTAGCATCCCAATAAAGAGATAATAAAGATATAAAAAAAGAAAAGTCTTTTACAGCATGGAAAACAACATGAGGTATCATCAGCAAACCTGAGATTTTAATTTCTGTGATGTGCAAAGTAAATGAGATTGTATAGACACATAGCCCAGAATGGGGAAAACCACAGCTCAGAATAAACATTCTAGAAGCCAGTAGAATCAGAACCATTCTCCCCAAGGAGCTCCCAAGAGGCTACAGGAACAGAGGCAGAGGCACAAAGGTCAGAGGCCTACAACATTGTGCAGTTGCTGCAGCATTTGTCCTCAGCTTGAGCTGCGTGGAGAACTGCTTAAGCAGAGTAAATTTACTAGGGGAGAGCCCATGGGATGAATATAGGGCTGGGAAGAGAGGCAGCACCTAATAACAATAGACATGGAGAGAAAGAATGGCTGTCCAGAATGAGTCCCTCCTTGAGTTGCAAGTTTGGGGGATCTTGGACCAGCATGGCTGTTTCTCTCATGCACCATCAAAGCCTGCTAGGGACAGGCAGGCTTTCCCATTTATGAGTACAAATTTTGTAGGTACAAATCAATGTAGTCCTTTATTCATGAATATAAGTAAATGTCTATCAGACACGGGAGAGGCTACAACAACTTAAAAAAGAAAGTCCACAGTAAATAAACAATACAACTGAGCCAGGAGGAAACAAAAATAATACAAGGAATAATAGAGAATTATTTTTTAAATGCTAATTGCTATCCTCTAGGACATCTAAGAGAATATTGCAGCAGTAAAAACCAGTATAAGGTGTTATTGAAAGGAGCAACAAAGAGAATAATTGAGTTCTTGAAAACTAAAAGTGTGATTGCTGAGGTGAAAAATAACACAGGCATGGCTGAAGATCAGATTTGGAATTATAAAAGATACAATGGAAAATATCCTTCAGTACACCAGAATATAAAGAACAGGATATATTAAAGTGAAAGCATGGAGAATTAACCCAGAAGTCACAATGCCTATCCAGTCAGTTCCAGAAAAAGAAAGCAAAGACAATGCAGGGAAAGGAATGGAAGAAAGACATTAATCATCAGATTGAAAGGGACATCCAAGTAGGATGAATGGAAAACAACTATGCCTGGACAAAGCCTAGTGAAATTTTAAAGCATTGAGGACAAAGATGAAACCCTAAAAGCTTTCAGAGATGGGAACAAAATGAACAAAAAGCAGGCTACAAAGAATGATAATCAGATTTTGAACAGACTTATCAACAAAGCTGGAGACTAGAAGACAGTAGAGCAAGACCTCCAAAGATCTGTGGGGAAATAATTTTGAACCTAGAATTGTATAACCAATGCAAGTAGCAATCACATACAAAGACAGTTCATACTTGCAAGGTCTTATAATTCAAATGAAAAGTTTAAATCCAAAGATTTCTTTCTGAAACAAAAATAATTGAGGATGTTATACCAATTGTGTTCTCCAGTAAGCAGAAGCTGACAAAGAACTAGAGTACAGGGTTTTACTGAGGAGTAACATCTGTGGAATGGAAAAGGGGAAGGTACACAATTAGGTAGGGGTAACAATTAAACAATGATGCAGGCCTTACAGTCTCTGTCAGCCCCCTGATAGCTGCAGAGCAAATATTTCCCTTTTGAAGAGTCCTGAGTTGGGCAGAAATGGCTAGGCCCTTCTCCAGTCACCTTGTTCAGTCATTGGTCAGAGGCTGATAACCTCAGACTCTGAAGGAATTAACACCCAGAGGCCCTCAGTTAACCAGTCTCCTTGCAACTGGGCATTAAGTTCTTTCTTGAAAGGGAATCTAACAGCAAATCTCTGTGCCTGCCACAGATGTACTTCAGCAAAACTAAATAAGAATCCAAGAAAGAGGAGTACACAGGATTTTTTAAAAAGGGAGGGGGGGCACGGAGCCAACCAAGGAACTCAAATCCCAAGTTGACAGTGATGCAGCAAGCCAAGAAAGCAATCAAGACAAATTGAGGGATGGCGGGTGTTAGGTCAGAGTCACTCAAGAAACCAGACAGATGGATGCAGCAAGCCAAGGAGCAGGTTTATTAGCGGGGAATAAGAGGGGAAAGTGGAGCCAACCAAGGGAGGTTAAGACCAACTCGGTTGTTCTTAGGGGCAGGGTTTTTAAGCACAAAAACCCACAAAGGGTAACTGGTTGGGGTGTCAGAGTCTGATTGGCTGGAGCTGGTTGCTGGGTGCCATTTCTGCTGACCATTGTTCTTGATACATCTCATCAGTCTTGGGTTAAAGCTGCATCCTGTTATGCCAGGTAGGCTGATCCCAGATCCCAATCTTAGCTGAGCATCTGTTTGTCTTGGGTAGGGTTGGCAGGCAGTTTCCCAGGCAGGCACTTTCCCAGGCTACAGTTTCCCATGGTGTATTTTCCCACCTGGTGATTTTTCCATTCCTCCTAGGCCTACCTAGGTCTGTCAGGGGGAAGGTTAGAAGGCTCTGGGAATATGATTTTTCAAAAAGCAAGTGCATTCTTCCACAATAGTAATGTGATTAAGGACCAGGAATACTTTTAAGATAGGATAAAAGCATGTCAAAAGCAAAATAAAGATAATTAGGAATTCCTAAAAGAGAAGAGAGAGAGAGATAGAGATCTTTCTAAAGAATTCATGGTTCGAATTAAAGCAAACTAAAATTTGGCACAGTTTTGAGAAATTGATGGCATGTGTTACAGACTAACTTGTGTCCCCGCACCCAAATTTTAATATTAAAGCCCTAACTCCCAGTACCTCATAATGACTATATTTGGAGATAGGGCCTTTAAAGAGGTAATTAAATTTCAATGGAGTTGTTTTGGGTGTGCCCTCAGCCAATGTGACTAGTGTTCTTATAAGAAGAAATAAGGATGCAGGGAGAGACACAGGATGTGTGCACATAGAGAAGACAACGTGAACACATATTAAGAAGATGACCATCTGCAAGCCAAGGAGAGGCCCCATAAGAAAACAAACCTGCCGACACCTTGATCTTGCACTTCTAGCCTCTACAATTAATGAGAAAATAAATTTCCATGGTTTAAGTCACTCGGTCTGTAGTATTTTGTTATTGTAACCTTAGCAAAATAATAGAGGGATGGTAAGGAAAGAGAATTTTGCTTTATTTTCTGCACTCTTTGGTATTATTTACATTTTTATTTAACTGTATACAAATTATGTTGTATAATGTGTGGGGCATCTAGTCAAATAATTGTCATCTAGTACAGCATCTAATCAAAATTGCTTAAAAATGGAGGAACTCATACCCAAAGATGTGAAATGACTTATCTTGAATAACAAAGTTGCACAACAGCAGATGAGATTTCAGATCTCCTGAGTCACCAGCCAGGACTCCCTCTTTAGTAATACTTGGTCTCCCTGTCCCCAACTGAACACTTGCATTAGAGAGACTGGACTAATGGCCTGCTTCCTGGGAGGAAGGAAGCTGAAAGGTGGCTTTTGGTATCAGACAGTGTCAGGCAATGACCAGGACATTCTGGGAGTAACAGAATAATCCATTTATTAAAGGGAACTCTCTTATCTCTAGAACCCAAAGATCAAATTCCTAGAATTTGTTAACAATGGTGCTCCTAAAAAGATACCCTGAGACTTGAAGATAAAAACCATTGTTCAGCTTGAAAGGTACCTTACACATATGTAGATGAAAGAACTTGGAAGTACTTCCTTTTGATTGAGGAAACCATTGTATAGATCAGGAAGCTCTACTAATAAATAAATAAATAAATTTCTTCAGGATGATCCTCCGATTGGGGAGTAGGGCTGAACTCAGGTTTACTGATTTCTCATCTGTGGCTCTCTGTAAATATACACTGTGTCCAAGAAGGATATTTATGAGAAACCACAGAGATTGTTTCTGAGATCAGAAAGGGAACCATTCTGTAGAACTATAGGGGAGGTACAGTTGATTCTTGTTACTTGCAGTAATTAGGTTCTATGAAATCACCATAAACACTGATTTAGTGAATACTGAACTATTGCTCCCAGGAGAAATATAGGGTTAAGTTCCTGTGAGCCTCCATTCACATTTTCATTAAGTGATCAATACATACCTTGTTTTATGTGTTTCTGTTTAGACACAATATTTAACATATATTATTGGTTCATTAAGATTGAACTCACAGCCAACAGAAGCTTATCTAATATATTTATTTTCTCCCTAAGGTACATGATAACTTCTTACACTTAGGAACACTAGGCAGCACTTCAGTGCTATGCCTTTAAACATTTAACAGAGTGAAATAACCAACAAAAAGCACATACACACACACACAAACCCTATGGCACTTGTTTATAGTAAGAAAGCTAAGAAGGCAGAGCATTACCTTGTTCAACCTTAGCTGGGAAACTTGAATTTCTTGTCATTCTATGTATGTCTGTGAATGACCATGAAATAAATTTTAGCAAGCAGGCAAATTTGAAAATACAGAATCTGTGAATAATGGAGGTTGACTGTATTACTAAGTCAAACTAAATCCTCACTTATATGCCAAATCACTATATCAAAAGATCTTTTTTTAAAATTGTTATTCTATTACAGGTATCCCAATTTTTCCCACTCTGCCCAGGACACTGTCCCCATCCCTGCTTCCACAGTCAACCCCCACACCGTTAAATCAATCCCCAGCCCCTCACCTCCTTTAAGGAGGTTAACAAGAGCCATTTGTATTACAGAGAGATGAGTGATAGGCCAAGTTACTTAACCTTTCTATATTTCAGTTTCTTAGTTTGAAAAATGGGGAATGATAATAATGGTGATAGCATTTGTCCTATAAGTTGTTGTATTAAGTGAATATGTAAATATAAACTATATAAAACCAATATATATCTCTTAGAGCAGTGTCAGATATGAAGCACTACAACTATTGGTTATTATTATTCATTTGGCATATTTTTAATTTATGAAAGAACCATCTTTTTCAAATCCAAATGTATCTATGATCCTAAAAGTCATCACTTTCCACCTTCTTTCAATTTTTTTAGCTTGGAGGAAGAAATGTGAGAGAAAGGTAAGAGAACACTAACAAAGGCAGAAAATAAGCAGGGAAATGAATAATTTTTCTTTACCCTCTTATGACATGAACCTTTCAGGTAAAATTGTTGTGGTTAAAAATTAATCTCCTAGTACACTATATATTGTTTAAAAATAAATTCCATGACAACTACAATAAACTTGTGAAATGAAGGTATTTTATATGGAACTATTATGCTAATAATTTAATCAATATAGACTATAGTTTTCATTGCCTGATGGCTCTCATTTGTTACTTTTTAAAAATATATTTTACTGATTATGCTATTACAGTTGTCCCATTTCTCCCCCCCCTTTATTCCCCTCTACCCCACTCCCACCTGCATTATCCCTTACCCAGCATTAGTTCTTGTCCTTAGGCTATACATATTAGTTCTTTGGCTTCTCCATTTCCCATACTATTCCCAACCTCCCCCTGTCTATTTTGTACCTACCATTTATGCTTCTTATTCCCTGTCCCTTTTCCCTCTTTCTCCCCCCCTCCCCATCCCAACTGATAACCCTCTGTGTGATCTGCATTTCTCTGGATCTGTTCCTGTTCTGGTTGTTTGCTTAGTTTGTTTTTTATTTGTTTTTGTTTTGTTTTGTTTTCTTAACATATTTTATTGATTATGCTATTACAGTTGTCCCATTTCTCCCCCATCATTCCCCTCCACCCTGCATACCCCCTCCCACCCACATTCCTCCCCTTTAATTCATGTCCATGTGTCATAAGTTCTTTAGCTTCTACATTTCCCACACTATTCTTGCCCTCCCCCTGTCTATTTTCTACCTACCACCTATGCTACTTATTCTCTGTACCTTTTCCCCCTCTCTCCTCCTCCCACGCCCCTGTTGCTAACCCTCCATGTGATCTCCATTTCTGTGGTTCTGTTCCTGTTCTAGCTGTTTGCTTACTTTGCTTTGGTTTTAGGTGTGGTTCTTAATAGCTGTGAGTTTGCTGTCTTTTCACTGTCATATTTTTATCTTCTTTTTCTTAGATAAGTCCCTTTAACATTTCCTATAATAAGGGCTTGGTGATGAACTCCTTGAACTTGACCTTATCTGAGAAGCACTTTATCTGTCCTTCCATTCTAAATGACAGCTTTGCTGGATAGAGCAATTTTGGATGTAGGTCCCTGCCTTTCAAGACTTCAAATACTTCTTTCCAGCCCCTTCTTGCCTGGAAGGTCTCTTTTGAGAAATCAGCTGACAGTCTGATGGGAACTCCTTTGTAGGTGACTGTCCCCTTATCCCTTGCTGCTTCTAGAATTCTCTCCTTCATTTTAATCTTGGGTACTGTAATTATGATGTGCCTTGGTGTGTTCCTCCTTGGGTCCAACTTCTTTGGGACTCTCTGAGCTTCCTGAACTTCCTGGTAGTCCATTTCCTTTGCCAGATTGGGGAAGTTCTCCACTTGTTGCTCTTCTTCTTCCCCTTCTGGGACCCCTATAATTCGGATGTTGGGACATTTAATGATGTCCCAGAGGTTCCTAAGCCTCTCCTCATTTTTTTGAATTCTCGTTTCTTCCTTGTTTTCTGTTTGGTTGTTAGTTTCTTCCTTCTGGTCCACACCATTGATTTGAGTCCCAATTTTCCTCCCATCACTATTGATTCCCTGTGCATTTTCCTTCATTTCACTTAGCATAGCCTTCATTTGTTCATCTAATTTGCGACCAAAATCAACCAATTCTGTGAGCATCCTGATCACCAGGGCTTTGAACTGTGTATCTGATAGGTTTGCTATCTCTTCATGGCTTAGAGGAATTGGCTCTGGGGCTTTCATTTGTTCTCCAGTTTGAGCCATTTTTGGTGTTTCGTTTGTTTGTTTGTTTTGGTTTGGTTTCGGTCTGGTTGCGGCTGTTACGGAATGAGGGGGGGAGCCTTAGGTGTTCCTCAGTGCGGGGCAGCCCAGTTGCTGGGTTGTGATGCTGTACATGGGGGCGGGGTCTGAGAGGGAACAATGGTGCTTGCTGTGCTCTCTCCTGGATTCCAGTCCCTTCCACCGCTTCCCCTTCACCTGGATTGTCTGCATGCACGAATGTGGGACCACCAGGTCAGCCAGCCACCTTGTGCAGCCTCACTGGGTCTGCACAGTTGCCTCCCTGTGCCCAGGGTCCACCAGCCGCTGCCTGTGCACCTGGGAACTGCCAGCTGCTGCTGCCTGCGTTCCTGGGTCCGCACCTCCACTTTTTCCTGCCACAACTCCGCCCCTCTTACCAGTCTGGATGAATGGTTGTTGGACTTCTGTACAGTTCAATTTTCTATCAATTCTGGTTGTTTTCTTGTTTCTAAATATTTGTTGTCCTTAATTTTGGTTGTGAGAGGAGGCACAGTGTGTCCGCTTACGCCTCCATCTTGGCCGGAAGTCTGGTTTTGTTCTTTTAGGTTCGGTTGTTGATAATTTTGAGTTTGTTCATTTTACTGTTCTTATTTTTGATCTTCTTTTTCTTAGATAAGTCCCTTTAACATTTCATATAATCAGGGGTTGGTGATGAAGAACTCCTTTGCCTTATTTAGGAAGCCCTTTATCTTCCCTTCCACTCTAAATGATTGCTTTGCTGGATAGAGTAATCTTGGATGTAGGTCCTTGCCTTTCATGACTTGAATACTTCTTTCCAACCCCTTCTTGCCTGCAAGGTTTCTTTTGAGAAATCAGCTGCTAGTCTTATGGGAACTCCTTTGTAGGTAACTGTCTGTCTCCTTTCTTCTTGCCGCTTTTAAGATTCTCTTTTTATCTTTAATCTTGGGTAATGTAATTATGATGTGCCTTTGTGTGTGCTTCCTTGGGTCTAACTTCTTTGGGACTCTCTGAGCTTCCTGGACTTCCTAGAAGTCTATTTCCTTTTCCAGATTGAGGAAGTTCTCCTTCATTATGTTTTCAAATAAGTTTTCAATTTCTTGCTCCTCTCCTTCTCCTTCTGGCACCTCTGTGATTTAGATGTTGGAATGTTTAAAGTTGTCCCAGAGGTTCCTAAGCCTCTCCTCATTTTTTTTAATTCTTTTTTCTTTATTCTGTTCTGGTTGAATTTTTATTTCTTCCTTCAGGTCCAAACTATTGATTTGAGTCCCAGTTTCCTTCCCATCGCTGTTAGTTCCCTGTATATTTTCCTTTATTTCACTTTTCATAGCCTTCACTTTTTCTTCTATTTTGTGACCATACTCAACCATTTCTGTGAGCATCCTGATTACCAGTGTTTTGAACTGTTCATCTAATAAGTTGGCTATTGCATCATCACTTAGTAGTAGTTTTTCTGGAGCTTCGATCAGTTTTTTCATTTGGGCCACCTGTTTTGTAGTAAGGGGAGGAACCTTAGGTATTTATCAGGATGGGACAACCCACATCCCTTGGTTGTGGTGCTGTATGTGATGTAAGGGTCTGAGAGGAAACAGTGCCACTTGCTCTGCTCTCCCACCAGTTTTCAGTCACTTCCTCTACTACCCACAAGCAAATTGAACCCTTCTGGTGCTGATTCCCAGTGGAGGGAGGGGATAGGTGTGTGTATGTTCTAGGACCCCGTCGGTCTCTCCAACAAGCTCTCCTGTGAGCCTGGGAGTTTCTCTTGCTGCCTTAAGAGGCACAGGTTTTTTCAGTCAGAGGTTGTGAGGCTTTATTTCCCCGTGCTGGAACCTTGGGTTGCGTGGTCTGTCTTGCACCTGTTTTTCCTCCCGGTTTATCTGCATGCAAATGTGGGACCACCTGGTCAGCTAGCCACCACCTCTCCTGCCCATGTCCTCCAGCTCCTGCCTTGCCATAAGTCCTCTCCAACAGCTGCCCGTCTCCGCCCCTCCTGCCTATCTGGATGAATGTTTTTTTCTTTAACTCCTTGGTTGTCAAACTGCCATACAGTTCAATTTTCTGGGAGTTCTGGTTGTTTTTTGTTTTTAAATTTGTTGTTGTCCTTCTTTTGGTTGTGCGAGGAGGCAAAGTATAGCTACCTATGCCTCCATCTTGACCGGAAGTCCCCTCTCATTTGTTAGTTTTAAACCTAGGTTAGCTTTAAAATATTGCTTTCTGAATTATAATAAATACTCCTGAAAAATGTCAGCTTAGTAAATAGTTAATGTATAAATGTACACAAATAGATCATTCTAAAAAACTTCAGGAAAATGTTGAAATTTCATTATTGAAGTAAAAATCTGCCCTAAAACATTTCCCCCAATTATTCTTCACCAGGAAGGAAAGTATATTGTAGATGAAACTTTGAAAAGAGATGAATTTGGATATCTCAGGAGTGGAGAGACTTGGACATCAGAGCAGATTACTCAGAAGTAAAAGGGGAAACAAAACATCTGTCACTAGGTAAGATTCCCTCTTCCTGGACCTGGGAACAAGGCTCTCAAGCATTGGAGAAGCTGATAACTGGATTTTCAGCTATTAGAAAACTCAGTTGACAGCCCAGTGGTGAGCAGGATGTCAACAGCTGTCTCATAACTGCTGATTTGATTCTAGAAATTTAGTTTTGTTTCTTGGGGACAGCCCTAGAACAACATGAAAATTCCAAAAAGTTGTATCGCACCGAACATGTTTACGTGCCCTTTTGGAAAAAGGCTTTTCTAAGAAATGGCATATGTTGTGAGAATCAATTAACCAATAAGTATTTATTAGTTTCCTACTGTGTTTTTAGCACCGTGTAAAATACAGATGAGAGATATATTGATAGTTGAAATCACTGCTAATTTGAGCCATCTACAATTTAGAAATGGATTTGTTTTACAGAAACTGATTATCCAAGTATACTCTAAATTGTCGGCCCTTCATAGTCTAGAACTGCTCAGGAATAAAATGAAGTCTAATGTGACAGGTGCTTAGGAAAGCTGCAGGCTGGAAAATGGGGACTTTTGGAGATGATGATGAGGCTTCCTCTGCTTGAAGGACCAGTGCCCTGGAAATGCACAATTTTCTTTATATCAGTGAGAAGGGAGGGCAGGCTGCTGAAATTTTTTAGAAAGAAACTCTATAATTGGGTCAGAGGTTTGATTGGGTTTCAAGCTAACATATTAATTTTTCCACTAATTCAATGCTAAGCCTCCCTAAAAACTGAGGATTTTAGTAGCTTTTGCTTTTCTAGAAGTAGGGATTTCTCTTTTCTATGACAGGTTAATTTACTAATTTTACAAGTATTCCCCAACTGTCTGTCCCATGTCAGGCACTGTTTTAAGCACCAAGAATTCAGCAGGACACACAGACAAAAATGTTTGCCCTTGTAGTGTGAGAGATAGAAAATAATCATGATTAAAAGTATGTTGGTGGAAGGTACTAAGGAGAAAAAAATAGAGAAGGGGTGAGGCAGGAATATTATAATTCTAGGTAGGGTGACTGGTAAAGCCTATGGAGAAATGGCATTTAAGAAAAAATATGGGGTAAGTTTCCATGTTCTAAATTAATCTCACTCTGAATTGGAGCTGTAGTTTATCATGGCAGAAAAAAATTTACCTCAGCCAGGTTTTGAGAGTCTCTCCCCTTCCTTTGGTTAAGGGGTCTTGCAAGGGTCTGTGTCTCTGTCCTCCTGAGTCTCAAGCCCCTAATCTTGCCTCAGCCTGTTTTTTCCTAAGGTCTCAGTGTCCAACCCTGTGTGATTCCTTTGAGGGGCCAGGTGTGGGCACAGAAATCTTTCATATGGCTGCAAAGCTGTGACTTAATTTTGTCACCTAGTCATCCAAGTGTTATCTCATCATAGAGGCTCTTCCGTTTAGGGACACAAGTCTGGGCTACTCTGGGAACCCTGCCCCCCTCCCCACCAAAAGAACTCCCAAACCCATCTTTAGTCTAGAGGCCACTTGTGACGGGGGATACTTGTCCTCCTCAAATTTCAGCACACACCTTTCTAATGGCCCTTCTAACAGCCGAGCTCCTCAACAAAAGCCTGGATGGCTATTTTCCAGGTGTCGGACTACCTTTGTTTTTGACCTCTAAGACTATGCTAACAAGAGAGTGACTTTTTAAAGATGAAACACAGTAGGAGAACCCTCATTCTTTCGAGTCTTCTAAACTCTAAGGACAAAATTAATGTTTCAATAAATTACCTTTTTATATATTCAAAGAATGAATGGGGTCACTGTAAATTATTTCTATTTGTCAATACACTCAGAGAATTATTTGAAAAGTACTTTTGTTCCCTCTTTGCCTATTAGCATTGTGATTATTTGTGTTTGAAGTGAGAGTGGAAAAGACATTCCTTTAAGAATATTCTGCTACCCAGACTATTTCCAATCTTTCCGTCCCCCATAAACTGGGGTAGGTTTACAATAGTTCAGTTTATCTAGACCAGTAAATGTTTTAAGGTAGAAAGTTGACAGTGGTGAGCAGAGAGATTGGGACACTAACATAGAGAAATGAGGGTCAAATGGAAGAAAGGTAGGAGTGGAAAGGGGAGGGAGTAAGGGATGGAGTTAGAGTACTGAGAAACAGGGAAGAGAAAGGGACAATGGTGAAAATGAAGTTAAAGAGACTCAGGATGAAGGAACGAATCAACAGAAATATAGAGTAAGAAGGACAATGGAAAAACAAAGTGAGGAGCATTGATTCAGCGTTAAACTTCTGGAGGTCAGAAATTTGACATGGTGAACTGGGCTAAAATCAAGGTGGTGACAGTGCTGTGTTTCTTCCTGGAGGCTCTAGAGGAGAATCCATTTCCTTGAGGTTTTCAGCTATTAGAGGTTGCCTGAATACCCTGACTCATGGCCCCCTTTCTCTTCCACCTTTGTCATATCTCTGACCATTCTTGGATCTTCAATTGCATTTTCCTGACCTCTGTAGTCACATCTCTCCTTCTCCATAGCCAGGTAGGGTTCTCCATTTTCAAGGACCCATGTGATTAGATTGAGCCCACTTGGGTAATCCAGTATAATCTCCCTATCTCAAGGTTCTTAATAATCACATTTGCAAAGTCCTTTTTACCACAAGAGGTGATACATTCATAGGTTCTGGGGATTAGAACATGTACATCTTGGGCCATTATTACCACAGGTAAGTATCTACCACAGAGATTATGTAGCCTTAATTGGAACTTTCTTCGTACGTCAGAAGGTCAGGCATTGCCAGGTAAGTGTATTTCCAGACTAGGCTACGTCAAATATATTTTAGCCTATATATCATTTGAAATAGAATGTCATTTATTCTCAAAAAATTAAGAAATATATATTTTGGTAAATAAAATGCATATTTTTTACATTCTAATGTAAGACAGCAAAGGATGAATGGATGACCTACGAAACTTTATGTGAACTCTCCTATTCTAGTAGCCTGGAGGCCAGAATCAGGTAGTGAGCCACTGAAGTGGGTGGTTCATTTGAGCCTGCATGAACCAGGGCCATGCAACCATTGCTAAAGATCGTGGGCAACATGTTCTTTATTTCCTTGATGTTTCTCTGCTAAGATGCTTGTGAGTTCAGAATAACTGCTGGTGATTCCAGATGACAGCACCTGTTGACTCCCACAGATGTTTAAGTGGCCCCTCCTCAGATTAAGAGTTGATCCGTGTGTCTGTGTAGCTAAAGGATATTCTGTGAAATTGATTTCCTCATTCATAGGCATTCATGTGCTTGCATTTGCCATACATCATTGTAACTAGAAGCTAGCCCTTTGTGGGAAATATTGGTCAGGACCCAGTTAGGAATTTAATTTCACCATCTGATTCTGAATCTGATTCATGCCCTGTTCTCATCTTAGGCACTCTTGCACCAGCTCTCTGGACAAGCTGGGAGGGGAAGTAAAATATTGCATGTGACAGAGAAAAATGAGGTCTAGGAGAGAAAGAGAAGATGAGCTTTGTTATGTATGTGCAGATTATTACTCAAAAATAGGCCTGACCTTTGCTTTCAGTCCTAGGGAAGGAAATGTAATGGATCCAATTATCCACAGGTGAGGCTATTTGTCTCAAGTTCTGAGCTCCTCATTGGGGCTGATAGTTTTGGGCATCTTCATGAGTCTTGTTTGGTGAGAGTTGATATACATAAGAAGTTCACATTACATTTTTCTGTCTGTATCAACATATACAAATTGGTGTAAGACTGCTTTATATTTGCTAAACACTTGACTTTTCAGAGTTCTTTCACCTTACCTTTTTCACGTGGTCTTATTGAAGATGACAGCAGCTATGAAAACAGAGTCACAGGGAGATTAGCCATATTATTCTCATCTTAGTTGGTCAAAGGGCTAATTAGAGGGAACCTAAATTAGAAAGTTTCTTAACTTTTACACCACGGCTCTTTCTACTTGATTAAAAAAAAAAAATCCAGCAACTCAAGAGTTAGAGCAGAGTTTTAATAACATCAGAACAGTTAGAGGTATCACACCAATTTTCACAAAGTATATTTACCTCAATTAACTATAATTTGGTGGTAAGGGAATAAGAAAGAAAGAAAAAGGAAAATGGCATTTCATAATATCATATAAAACATAACAAGATCTTGAAAAATGCAATGTTATAGAGATCTAAGAAAGACCTTGAAAAACAAGCACTTGTGTTGCCGTACTATTCAGAAATAGCACATTGATTCCACTACATAATGAATATTAGGATCAAATAAATAAATGCAAAGATGACCTCTAAGGTTAAATGTTTAACGTGCATGAAGATAAACGTTTTCTGGTCAATGTAATTAATCCCACCAAAAATGGAATAAATGATATGCCTCTCAATTTAGGCTGTAGAATTTAGAATTCTACCCTTTACCTCATGGTTTTTTTTTCTTTAGTCAAGCTAATCTAGGTCAGTTGTGCAGAATTATTTTTGCTTAAACATTGTCAACACATTGTTTGGGACTAATTTGGGCTTAGAATGATTTTCTAGATCATTTATAACATTTAACCAGGTTGGAGTTTTGTTTTGTTTTTATGCACATCTAAAAGCATGCAAGAAACCTGTTTCTTTCTGGTTTTACTTGTCAGTTTCAGTAAATTAAAATTTTTAATCTTTCAAAAATATACTTTAAAACAATATGGTTTGTTTTTTTACCTAGTAATCTCTTTCTGCCTTTTGAAATATTTCTGTAGCCATATTGAATATTGACAGGGAAAAAGCTCTACAAGTGAAAAATTACTCCTAAATTCTAATGTATATTATGCTGATGATACTTATGGCAGATATGATTATTGCATTTAGTTATATGGATGAAAAGTGGCCTCTGTTTTGGAATACTATTTTGCTATGTAAGGAATGAGGTCTGGCTCACATAAAGGGCAGGCTCACAAAACCTGTGCAGTGCCACTGTCTTACCTCATGCAAGGAGCATAAAACAATTCCTCAGGCCTTTATTTGCTGAAATGGAATGTTTCATTAGGTATTCTACTCAAAGAGTAAGTCTGCATACTGAGAAAGTTACATAGGGAAAGTTATCTTTCCCTAACCTAAAAATAAAGTACAAATGTGGAAAAGTTCACAGCATTCCATGCCCCATATCCTCTCCCCATGACCACCTGGAGACATGCTTGAACCAAGAGGAAGTACTGTGGACCCTCCAAGGGCTCAGTATTAAGAGTCTGTGCAATAACTTCGAGCTCCTTCTCTGATAAGCTGTGTTTTCTCATTTGCATTTGTAGGCTGGAGAACAACTGGAAAGTCCAAATCTAAAAAGAAACAAGCAAAGCAATAAGCACTCTCTTATCATACTGTTTTCTTTAATGGGTCAAATGGTGTATATTTTCATTGGAATGATGATTGGCAAATAAGTATAATGCATAAGCTATTGAGGACTTCAGCAGGGAGGAGACACTGTCTTTACTCTTCATTTAAGTTCCATCAGTTGTAGAAATATAAAACCAAAGTGCTGAACTCAGCTTTCAGTTTGAGGCAATTGCTGAACTTGGTTGAGTTTTTACCATCTTGTGGGAATGAGGATAGGCCCACTATATATGTCATATAGACTATAGTATATAATTACATGAAAAATGCCCCCTAGATTAGTGCAGTGCACAATTGCATATAAGGCCCTGGTTGGGAAAGGGGTCAAAACCAAGAGTTTGCTTTGGTGAAGAGTCTAATAGGAAGCTCCCTACATAAACCTAATACCTAAAAGGTTATGGTCTCTTTAAATCACCATACTTCGAATTTATAAGAAAATTTGTTAGTCTTGAATTTTGGTGTTGAATTAACGCAAGAAAGAGTTCCCCTAAAAATGTTTAATGGCAAGCCAATGAGCAGACAAACTGACAGACCAAATTTATAATACCTGCGTGTTCTAAGAAAGCTCAGCTGATAATTTCGTTTAAAATGGCCCAGTGCAAGATGTGCTCCCAAGGAACTAGGCCTCAAAGAACCACTAAACATTTCAAGAAACATGACTTCATAGTAAAAACAAATAGGAGAGATAGGAAATAGGATATAGGAGAAGAAGGAGGATGGAGAGGAGGAGGAGAAAGAGAGAGATTGAGGAAAAATTACACATAGAAACAATACATACTGAGTGAGAGCCAGTAGGAACAACAGAAGGCCAAATCAGACCCAGAAAAACTTCAAATCCTGTACTTACCAGATACAGAATATATTAAAAAGAGATTTGTTTTTTAAATGATCAAATAAATTTTGAAATTAATAAAAGATAATTTCTAGTGATAAAAACATCTGAAATTTTAAGAACTTTATCAATGGGTTTAATAGCTAAAGAGAATTAGGGAACTGGAAGACATCTGAGGAGGTTAATCATAATGAAACACAGAGAAACAAATAAGCAGAATATAAAAGAGGTTAAAAGACATGAAGAATAGAATGATTAGGTCTAACTTATATCTAATAAGACTTTCATAAAGAAATGAAGAGTAGAGGCATATTTAAAGATATAATGGCTGAAAATTTCCTAGAACTGATGAAAGATCAATCCACAGGTTTAAGAACCAGCCAGGACAAATTAAAAAGAAACTTGTTTTTAAAGCATCTTAGTAACATTGAAGAACACCAAAGACGATGGTTTTAAAAGCAGTCTTACTTTGCAATAGTAAATATGGAAACTAAAAACTATGGCATTTTATTGTTCAGTATGCTAAAAGAAGATATCTATCAATCTAAATTTGTTGATAAAACCTATTGTTACATTTATTTTTTAAAGCATGATATATGAGTATTTTCAGACAATAAAAACAGAAATAGTGCTGTCAGCAGACAGTTTAAAAGCTGTAATTCAAGCAGAAATTGTTACCAGATTGAAAATTTATGTTGTAAAAAGGAATGATTAGTAAAGAAAATGATAGATATGTGTGTAAACTAAATTATTATTGACTATATAAAGCAAGAATAATAATTCATGAAGTTTAAAATTAAGATAAAACTAGACTAAATGATAGTGTATAAATCAAAATAAAGGTGATCAGAGTTAAAGTGCTATAAAGTTCTAGTGTTTTTCAAAATAGGGTAAAGATAAGAATTAACTTGAAATTTTGATAACTCAAGTATACTTGATGACTTTCTAGGGTACCCCTAAAAGAATGAACAGAGAATAGAATTTAAAACTGGAGGGGAGATATAAATGGTATATAAAAAAACATATTCTATCAATACAAAAGAAAGAAAAAAGGAAAGAAAAGAGAACCAAAAAGTAGTAAAGTGATAATTATAATAATGAAATAATAAGAGGAAATGTGTATATATAAATATATACTATATATATAGTACCTATTATGTGCCCAGCATTATTCTCAGCACTTTACATACATTAATTTGCTTAATAACAACACTACAAGGCAGAGTTACTGTTATAGCTATTTTATGGTGAAGGAAACTAAAGCAAAGAGTACTTCAAGCAGTTATAGAGTTACTACCTAGTTACACAGGGAGTAATAGAATTTGGTATTCAAATCTAGTCAGTGTTTCTTAAAGTTTGTTCTCTTAAAGACTATGCTATACTATCTCTGACAAAAGAGTAAGTTGGTATTAAAAATAAAATCATTAATTATAAGAAATACAAGGGACTTAATAATCTGTTTAAAAGAAAAATACTATCAGACTGAGGACACATGAAAGAACATAAGGACAAAATAGTTGAGAATTAAAGGATGAAACATTTACCACACAAATACTAACAAAAATAAAGCTAATATAACTATATTTAAACAGACAAAAAACATACAAGACAAAAAGCATTGCCACAGGGTAACTATAGTAATAAAATGTTCAATACACATAATAGCTATAAAAATTCTAAACTCATATACATTAATAACACAATTTCAAAATACATGAAGCAAAAATTGACAGAACTTTAAGAGAAATAGAAAATCCATTATCACAGTGGACGATTTGAATGCTTCTCTCAGTAACTGCCTAATGAAGCAAGGAAAATTTTTTTATGAATATAAAGAATTTTAAAAGTATAATGTTATATCTGCTCTCCACCCACCAAAAAAAAATTATATATTGAAGTTCTAACCATCAGTACCTCAGAATGTGACCATATTTGAAGAGAGGGACTTAAAGAGTTAATTAAGTTAAAATGAAGTCCCCTGGGTGATGCTTAATCTAATGATGTCCTTATAAGAATAGGATATTAAGACACAGACACAGAGGGAAGACCATGTGAAGACACAGGGAGAAAATGACCATCTTACATGACAAGAAGAGAAGCCTCAGAAGAAACCAATCCCGTAACACCTTAATCTTTGACTTCTAACCTTCAGAATTTTGAGAGAATAAATTTCTGTATTCAAACCACTCAGTCTGGTACTTTGTTATGGCAGCTCTAGCAAACTAATACATATAATAAACTAGCTTTGTTTAATAGTCATATATGGAACAGTTAACCTAGTAAAAGCAGAATGTACTGTTTTGAAGTAATGTGTCTTGAACATTTATAAAAATTAAGCTCTAGGCTGTAAAGCAATCCTCCAGACATTCCAAAGTATTCTATCTGTCCACATTCTCTAATTACAACACAGTTAAGTTAGATATGAACAACAATAAAGAACCTGGAAAACCTGCACAGGTTTACAAATTAAGATATGTATAAGCCTAAGTTATAGCTCAAAGAAAAAAATCATAATAGAAGTTAGAAAATATTTAGAACTCAGATTATTAGAATAACATGAGAGAGAGAGAGACAGAGAGACAGAGTGTGTGTGTGTGTGTGTGTGTGTGTGTGTGTGTGTGTGTGTGTGAGAGAGAGAGAGAGAGAGAGAGAGAGAGAGAGAGAAACCAGACTGGTACTTACAGGAAAATTTATAGCCTAATAGCTTACTATCAGGAAAGAAGAAAGGCTTGAACATTAAGAAGTATAAAAAGTTAAAAAGTATAAAAAGTATGAAGTTAGAAAATAACAACATAATAAATTAAGATAAATAACAAAGAAAAAATTAAGTAGAAACAAATATATAAGAGAATCAATAAACCCAAAAGTTACTCATCTGAGAAGAGTAAAATTTTCAAATCTCTGGCAAGCATGGCTAAAAAAGAAAGCAGAAATAACCAATGTAAGGAATAAAAATAGGACAGTAATGCAGAGTCTACAGATACATAAAAAGTAATACGAGGAAATTTTGAAGAACCATTTTTTAATAAAGAAGAAAGGATACTGAATGGTCTATAAACATTACATTGAATCAATATTTTTAATCCTCATGCAAGGATATATTTATTGACTTGAGAGAGAGAGAAATCAATGTGTGTGTGTGTGTGTGTGTGTGTGTGTGTGTGTGAGAGAGAGAGAGAGAGAGAGAGAGAGAGAGAGATGTGAGAAATAGTGATTTGTACACACCCCAACTAGGAATCAGACTTACAACCTATGTAAGTGCCCTGACCAGGGATTGAACCCACAAACTTGGTGTACAGGACAATGCTCCAACCAACTGAGCCACCCAGCCAGGGCCATTGAATCAACAATTTAAAATTTCTACAATCTCACTGTCTAGAAGGTTCCACAAAATCCTGTAGGAAGAAATAAACCCAGTGATACATATTGGGTTTATCTCAAGAATATAAGATTGTTTTAAGGTTAGAAAACCAATTCATGTAATTCTTCACACGAACAGGCTAGAGTAGAAAAATCATGGCAATCTCAATTGATGAAAAAATGATTTGATAAAATTTCACACCCATCATATCAAATTCTGACAAACTAGGAATAGACAACTTTCTTAACCTGCTCAAACCCTACAGCAAGCCTTATAATTTTGATGCAATATTGAAAGCATCTTCTCTTCAACATTTCACTAGTGGTCTCAGAAAACACAGAAAGGTAAGAAAAAGAAAAAAATGGTAAAGGATGGGAAGAAAGAATTAAAACTATCACTATAGATAAATAATTAGAAATAGAGTTTAGCTAATTTCTCAGATTCAAAATCAATGTTTTTTTTTTCAAAATCAACATTTAAAAAGTATATTTTATATACCAAAAAACAAGCAGAAATTAATATTTATTCCATTTATTTATAATTGTGTTAAAATGTTCAAAGTAGTCCTGAATAAATGTCACCAAAGTTATATAAGATTATCTTTAGTGAAAGCCAATAAAGAGAACTAAATACATGGAGAGATATACAATGTCATGTAATAGAAAACTCACATTTTAAAAGATTTCACTTGTACCTAACTGATATACAGAGTCACTGCAATTCTAAGCAAGATCACAAAGTTTTGTTTAACAAACTTGTGTTAAAGAACTTGGCAAAGCTGATTCTGAAATTCATGGAAAAGCAAAAGCCAAGGATAATGAGACTTTTCTGAACAAAAAATTAAGAAGGCTTGATAAAAGTCTTCTAAGGAATTTTTTTAATATTCCAATAACAATAAGATTCCTAGATTAGGAATTGTTATAAGTGGGTCTCATATTGCATACAGATAGACAAAATAATCAATGAACCAGAACAGAAAGCCCAGAAACTACTCCATATATATAGCTAATATGTACCAAAATCAAGACTAGAAGTCAGTATGCTGGGGCAGTTGTTTTTTATATGGGAAAAAACAAAATTGGAATCCTATACATACTATATGCAAAAATCAATTCTAGGTGATTAAACATGTAAATGTGAAAAACAAAATTGTAGAACTTTGAGAAGACCATTTAGAACACCTTTACATTCTTAGGGAAAAATTTCTTAATCAAAACACAAAAATTACTAAACATAAATGTAAGATTTGATATTATGACTACATTAAAATTAAGAACTTTGGCTTATCAAAACACACCGTAAAAAGTGAAACATCAAGCATAAACTAGGACTTCCGGCCAAGATGGAGGCGTAGGCGGACACACTGTGCCTCCTCTCACAACCAAAATTAAGGACAACAAATATTTAGAAACAAGAAAACAACCAGAACTTATAGAAAATTGAACTGTACGGAAGTCCAACAACCATTCATCCAGACCGGTAAGAGGGGCGGAGTCGCAGTAGGAAAAAGTGGAGGTGCGGACCCAGGAACGCAAACAGCAGCGGCTGGCAGTTCCCAGGTGCACGGGCGGCGGCTGGCGGTCCCCGGGCCTACAGGCAGCAGCTGGCGGACCCCAGGCACAGGGGGGCAACTGTGCAGAACCAGTGAGGACACACAAGGCGGCTGGCTGACCGGGGGATCCCACATTCGCGCACGCAGACGGTCCAGGCAGAGGGGAAGTGGTGGAAGGGACTGAATCCAGGAGAGAGCGGAGCAGGCGCCATTGTTCCCTCTCAGACCCCACCCCCACATACAGCGTCACAACCCAGCGACTGGGCTGCCCCACACTGGGGAGCGCCTGAGGCTCCACCCCTCACTACGTAACAGCACGCACGCGTGCGCAGATAATCCAGGTGAAGGGGAAGCAGTGGAAGTGACCGGAGTCCAGAAGAGAGCGGAACAGGTGCCATTCTTCCCTCTCGGACCCCGCCCCCACCTATAGCGTCACAACCCAGCGACTGGGCTGCTAAGGCTCCACCCCTCATACGTAATAGCTGCGACCAGACTAAAACCAAAACAAAACAAAACACCCCACCAAAAATGGCTCAAACCGGAGAAAAAATTAAAACGCCGGAGTCAATTCCTCTAAGCAGTGAAGAGATAGCCAACCTATCAGATGCACAGTTCAAAGCACTGGTCATCAAAATGCTCACAGAATTGGTTGATTTTGCTCACAAACTAGATGAAAAAATGCAGGCTACAATACGTGAAATGAAGGAAGACGCATGGGGAACCGATAGAGATGGAAGGAAAACTGGGACTCAAATCAATGGAGTGGACCAGAAGGAAGAAATTAACAACCAAACAGAAAACGAGGAAGAAACAAGAATTCAAAAAAATGAGGAGAGGCTTAGGAACCTCCAGGACATCGTTAAACGTCCCAACATCCGAATTATAGGGGTCCCAGAAGGGGAAGAAGAGCAACAAGTAGAAAACTTATTTGAACAAATAATAAAGGAGAACTTCCCCAAACTGGCAAAGGAAATAGACTACCAGGACGTCCAGGAAGCTCAGAGAGTCCCAAAGAAGTTGGACCCAAGGAGGAACACATCAAGGCACATCGTAATTACATTAGCCAAGATTAAAATGAAGCAGAGAATTGTAGAAGCAGCAAGGGATAAGGGGACAGTCACCTACAAAGGAGTTCCCATCAGACTGTCAGCTGATTTCTCAAAAGAGACCTTCCAGGCAAGAAGGGACTGGAAAGAAATATTTGAAATCTTGAAAAGCAGGGACCTACATCCAAAATTGCTCTTTCCAGCAAAGCTGTCATTTAGAATGGAAGGACAGATAAAGCGCTTCTCAGATAAGGTCAAGTTCAAGGAGTTCATCATCACCAAGCCCTTATTATATGAAATGTTAAAGGGACTTATCTAAGAAAAAGAAGATCAAAAATATGACAGTGAAAAGACAGCAAACTCACAGCTATTAAGAACCACACCTAAAACAAAAGCAAACTAAGCAAACAGCTAGAACAGGAACAGAACCACAGAAATGGAGATCATATGGAGGGTTAGCAACAGGGGCGTGGGAGGAGGGGGGGGAAGGTACAGAGAATGAGTAGCATAGATAGTGGGTAGAAAATAGACAGGGGGAGGGCAAGAATAGTATGGGAAATGTAGAAACTAAAGAACTTATGACACAAGGACATGAACTAAAGGGGTGTATGTGGGTGGGAGAGGGTGTGCAGGGTGGGGGGAATGATGGGGGAGAAATGGGACAACTGTAATAGCATAATCAATAAAATATATTAAAAAAATAAATTAAAAAAAAAAGCATAAACTAGGAGATGGTATTTTAAATATAATCAACACAGTTAATACCCAAGTATTTAAAAAAATCAGTAAGTAAAAGGCAGATGACATAATAAAAATATGCAAAAGGTATGAATAGGCACTTCATTGCAGGATAAATCCAAATGACAAAAACACATATGAAAAGATGTCCAACTTTACTAGTAATAAAAGAGCTAAAAATTAGAACCACAATGGTATACCATTTCCTAGCCACCAGGCTGGGGCACATCTGGTGATGTCAAGTCTTGGCAAGGATGTGGAATAACAGAAACTCCCATTGTTAGTGGGAATGGAAATTACTGCTACAGTTCTGCAAAACAACTTGGCCTTATCTAATAACTTGTAGATATACATACCCTTTGTTAAGGTATTTTACTCCTGTATATGTATGTACCTAGAAAATTCTAGCATTTATGCACTGGGAGAGATGTATAAGAACATTCATAACAGCACTGTTTGTAGTGGCAAAAAAAAAAAAAAGTGAAACTACCCAAATATCCATTAGCAGTAGAATAAATTATGGATGTTATTACAGAAGAATATTATGTAACATTGAAAATGAATGAAAGATAGTATGTGTCTCTCAGAAATATGAGGTTGAGTAAAAAATAAAAGCAAATAGAGGGATAATTGTTTAATATAAGTCTGTTCATTTGAGTTCAAAAATATACAAAACCGACTTCCAGTCAAAATGATTTCATAGGTAAACATGGTTCCCCTCTTCACACAACCACATCAAAATTACAGCTAAAATATAGAACAACTATCACTCAGAACCATCAGAAAAAAGAATTGAATGGAAGTCTGACAACTATGGAATTAAAGAAACCACCTCCATCCAGACTGGTAGGAGGGGTGGAGATGTGCGACATAATGGTCCCACATCCACATGTAGTGGATAAAAATTCAGAAGGGATATCTTGGGAGTGAGGAGTCCCAGCCCCCCAGCCAAGGGTTCCAGTGCCAGAAAGATAAGTCCCCATAACTTCTGGCTGCAAAAACTATCAGGGATTGAGTTGGTAGAAGAAATTACTGAAGTCCCAAGCAGTTCTCCTTAAAGAACCCATACATGAACTTATTCTGACTCACTCCCTCTGAGCTCCTGTACTGGGGTACCTGCCTGAAAAGTACCAGTGGCATACAGGGAGGAAATGAAGTGTCTGGCATCAAAGCAGTAGCTAGGGAACAGCTTTCTCCCAGACAAAAAGGCAATCAGAAGCCATTGTGTCTTTTCTGAGGCCTCCCCACACAGAATCACAGAGCCAGCAGGTGGGTGCCATATCTGAGATTCCATCAAACTTGCTAACACTATATTCCCTGCCTTGGAGACACCTTGAGAATCCATCAGATCCAAATTATGGACTCACCCAAAATGTAAACTGCAACTTTTCTATGTGAATGGCTGGTCTAGGCTCATGCTTTACAACTTCCTAAATCCTTATCAAACAAACAACAGCTGGCTGAAGTAAGCCCCCAGCCTTCATACAACTTGCTAAGTGACCCCAGGCATGGCATTAGCAGCAGCCAGCGTAGATTCACAGCTTGGCTTTGCCTGAGAACCTCCAAGCCCAGCAGAAGTAGCAGCCATCTCAGATTGCTTTATAGGTCATGCAGGGTGGCCCTGGACAAACCCAGGTGAGAGCTGACATTGGCCTTTATCACTCAGGAAACCCCAGAACCTGCATACTCCGTGGACAGCTACAGATTATGTCAGAGCACCACCACCTGGCCCCTGCACAGCTGATCCTCCACAGAGGGTGGAAGGTTGGTGGTCAGTGGTCACAGCCAGTCCTTGCAACTAACTGGCCTAGGTAAATCTCTCCCATTGATCTGCCAACAGCAATCAAGGCTCAACTACAAGAGGAGGGTATACTTAGCCAACACAAAGGGCACACCTCGAGTAAACAGCTTGGGTGATATGGGAGGCTGTGCCACTGGACCCTACAGGCACCTACTGCATTAGGCCACACTACCAAGACACAGAGTCAAAGCAGCTCTACCTAATACATAGAAACAACACAGGGAAACTGCCAAGTGAGGAGACAAAGAAACATAGTCCAAATGAAAGAACAGGTGAAAACTCCTGAAAAAGAACTAAACAAAATAGAGATCAGCAATCTATCAGATGCAGAGTTCAAAACACTGGTTATAAGGATTCTCAAGGAATTTAGTGAGGACCTCAACAGCACAAAAAAGATCCAGTCAGAAATGAAGGATACACTAATTGAAATAAAGAACAATTTACAGGGAAACAACAGTAGAGCAGTGGATGAAGTTGAGAACCAAATCAATAATTTGGAACATAAGGAAGCAAAAAACAACCAATTAGAACAATAAGAAGAAAAAAGAATAAAAAAAAAAATGAGGTTAGTGTAAGCAGCCTCTGGGACAACTTCACACATTCCAAAATTCACATCATAGGGGTGCCAGAAGGAAAAAATAGAGAAGAAGAAATTGGAAATCTATTTTAAAAAATAATGAAATAAAACTTCCCTAATTTAGTGAAAGAAATAGACATGCAAGTCCAGGAAGCACAGAGAACCCCAAACAAGATGGATACAAAGAGGACCACACCAAGACACATCATAATTAAAATACCAAAGGTTAAAGATAAAGAGAGAATCTTAAATGCAGCAGAGACAAAAGCAGTTTAGTTACATACAGAGGAGTTCCCATGAGACCGTCAGATGATTTCTCAAAAGAAACTTTGTAGGATAGAAGGGATCGGCAAGAAATATTCAGTCATGAAAAGCAGGGACCTACAGCCAAGATTGCTCTACCCAGCAAAAATGTCATTTAGAATCGAAGGGCAGATAAAGTGCTTTCCAGACAGGAAAAAAACTAAAGGAATTCATTATCACCAAACCATTACTGTATGAAATATTAAAGGGACTTACTTAAGAAGAAGTCAAAACTATGAACAATAAATGACTGTAAGTAAATAATCTAACAACAATTGAGTCTAAAAAACAAACTAAGCAAACAAGAAGGACAGAGACAGAATCATGGATACGGAGAGCATTTTGACATTTGCCAGATAGAAGGGGGTTGTGTGAAGAGGTGATTGGATTAAGAAGATTAAGAAGTACAAATAGGTAGTTACAGAATCACCGTGGGGGTGTAAAGTACAGTGTGGGAAATAGAGTAGCCAAAGAATTTATACACAGACCCATGGACATGAACAATGGTAGGGGAATTGCCTGAGGGAGTGTGGGATACTTGTTGGAGGAGCAATGGGGGAAGAATTGGTACAGTAATAGCACAATCAATAAAATATAATTTCAATAATAAAAAATAAAATTGATAAACCAGTAAAAATATGCAAAACCAAGCAAAATACTGATTAGAAATGTAAATGTATAGTTGTAATACTAAAAAGAGTAATAAAAATGATTACATTACAACACAAAATATGGATGGAAATAAACTGTGTCCATCAATGGATGAATGGATAAGAAGGAGATCCTGCCATTTATGACATCATGGATGGACCTTGTATGCATTATGCTAAGTGAAATAAGTCAGACAGAGAAAGATAAATACTGTATGATATCACTTATATGTGGATCTAAAAAAATTAAAGCAATAACAAAATCCAAAGTCACAGAAAAATATATCAGCTCTTTTCAGGCTGGAACCATGGAGGGTGCAGAAGAGAAGAAGGTCCCCACTGTACCAGAAACCCTTAAGAAAAAGTGAAGGAATTTTGCAAGCTGAAGATTAAATGCCTGTGAAAGAAGTTTGCCCAAAAGATACTTTGAAAGGCAAGGAGGAGGAAGCTTATCTATGAAAAAACTAAGCACTTTCACAAGGAATATAGGCAGATGTACAGAACTGAGATTCAAATGGTTAGAGATGGCAAGAAAAGCTGACAACCTCCATGTACCTGTAGAACCCAAACTGGCATTGTCATCAGGATCAGAGGTATCAGTGGTGTGAGCCCAAAGTTCTGCAAGGTGCTGCAACATCTACACCATTGCCAGATCTTCAGTGGCACCTTTGTTAAGCTCAACAAGGCTTCAATTAACATGCTGAGGATTCTGGAACCACACATTGAATGGAGGTACCCAAACCTGAAGTCAGTAAATGAATTAATCTACAAGCATGGTTATGACAAAGTCAACCAAAGGAAAATTGCCCTGACAGATAATGCATTGATTGCTCAATCTCTTGGTAAGTATGGGAAAGCATTGGGCACAGTATCTCCATATATCCTACAGATAAGATGGTGAATGTTATTCTAGATGTCAGGTTAAGGCTGATGTTAGGTATTGTCACACTGGGCTATTCTATTAAATAGTTTTAACAAGGAATTGAATGAAGCAGAAGTTGTGCAGACATCGTATTTGCAAATAACCCCAAACTGGAATATGCTCAAAGGCCCATACCATCAAAATTAAATGTGATAGATGGAAAGCATCTGGAATCCTGACAGTTTGCCAGAGAAGAGCAAGGGTGGTAAGATTGAACTTGGAAGAGGGGGAAACGAGTTGAGAGAAACCCAGAAGGTTCTGGGGAGAAGGATGCAAAAATGTAGAGGAAAGGTGAAATATTCAGCCATAAGAAGGAATGAAGTACTGATGCATTCTGCAATGTGGATGAACCTAAAAACATACTAAATGAAAGAAGCTAGACACAACAGGACAAATATTGTATGATTCCATTTATATAAAATGTCCAGAATAGGCAAAACCATAGAGCAGAAAACGAATCAGTGTTCACTATCACAGCCTCTGTGATCCTCCTTTGGCAGGCTTACTATGCCTTGTATTAAGTAACTCTGTGTGATTATTTGTTGAATATTTGTCTCCCCATCTTCTCTGCTGGAATGTAAGGTCCAAGACAGCAGGCACCATGTCTTTTCTCTAGCACCTAGCATAGTGTCAGGCAAATATTACAAGCTCAATTAATGTTTGCTACTAAAAAACAATTTTGACAAACCTGTCTAGTAGATTTGCTCATTGAACCTTGGCAGCCAAAAACTGAAGAAGCTTTGGGTCCACTTTGAGCTGCTTCTGAGGCAACATTCTGAGCTGAGTCACTTGTCCTGCTCCCCTGGCCCATGACCTTGATGATGTTTACTTGGTATTTTCACATAAAGGAACAGCAAAGGGCTTTGGACTAATTGCAAGAATTATTTTTCATGAGTCATTTTTAGAAGTCAGTCCCTTTTGATTGGGGGAAAGGGAGTAGGAAGAGGAGTAGAGATTAGTGAAAATAAGGATGAATTTAGTATCTTCCTTGGTGTCCTTTTCTTGGTCAGGTATGTGTGATAAATGCTGAATAGCAAATATAGTCAATGTCTCAATATCTTGGCCAAGAGCAACAGGCTAATTTTAAGCCATATGTTCTCTTAAGCTCAGTGGCAGTGAATTCATTTGAGTTTCAAGCAGGTGAGTAGCAGGAACAATTAAGCAATCAACAAATTTTTCTATGCACTGAGTCTCACATTTTTAGAACCAAGGTCAACACTATAAAATCTCCTCCTTTAGATATTGTTCTTTTTTATTCTCTCTTATTATTAAAAAAATCAGTAAATCATGACTCCACAAGCAATTTTTAGGGTTTAACTAGGAGTTTTCAATCTATTGCCTTCAGCTTGGAAAAAAAATGAATTTATCTCTTGTATTTTTGGTTTGCTGTGCCAGAGTGTTCAGAGATAACTAGTTCCCATTTGTGCTCTTATTTGTTCTCTCTCTCTCTCTCTCTCTCTCTCTCTCTCTCTCTCTCTCTCTCTCTCTCTCCCCCCGTCCCCCATCTCTGTGTGTGTGTATCTCTTTCTCTCACACACACAGTCCCAGGGAATGGGGTTTTATCTCAAGATGGTCTGTAAAGCCCTCATAAGTAGTAGAATTCTGATTATATTATGGGCTTCCACTAACACAGGAGTATAGGGTCTAATTTGTGAACATTTGAAAGGAGGGGAAGTTACATTTATCTTTCAAGTTTCCGAGACAAATAAAGGAAGATGGGCACCCCCTCCCCACCAAGACACTATCTGTCTTATATTTACTCCTGATTGATTCATAAGAATAATAAAATTCTCCTGTGTTCCTAGGATTCCACTGGGAATACATTTTTATTTTGAGAAACAGATGGGAATCAACTTTCAAATTCTATCATTTCCAATGTATATTTAAGATACCACTGTTTTTAATGTTTCCCCCTTCATTTCTTAATGCTAGAAGCTGGATTATACCCATTCATGTGGTTGAAAGAGACACAATAACCTAAGCAAATCCCCCTCTCTACTACCAAATCCCACTCCATACTACTCCTCTCAGAACCTGGTACCATATTACAGTATTAAAAGGTATCTTAGACTTTAGCTAGTGTCAAGTAGTAGGCATGTTTGAAGTATGCACATAATAAAATATATCCAAGAAAAATCATAAGCTTTAGTTATAAAACTAGAATTATTAAACTATCTCAAGGCAAGTGAAAACATTTCTCACGTTTTTGAATAAATCAGTTATAAAAGGGTTTGATTTGATATTTCAAATTTGAATTTTAATATATTAAGAGATATAGACAGTATCTTATAACACATTCTTAAATGTGAAAGTTGAGGTATCACTGAATTCAAATCAGAAATGTATTTCTCTCATTAACTCCTGTTATTAGTCTCTTTCTTTCTTAGTCTTCTTTATTAGTCTAGTTAGGCTTAGGGAAACAAAGTATTAAGATGATACAACTTTTATTCTAGAGAGGGGATTATCCCATTAATTTTATTATATTTTGTATTTTGGCATTGCTGGAAAGTCAGGGAAAATAGTATAAGAAAGAAATGCTAACCATATTTATTTTAAAAATCAATACTCATATATAAAAAATAAATTTCTAGTTGTAATCTTTATGTACTAACCAGATCTCTAAGCACAGTATAATCTGTAGCATAGCACACAGATTATAAATAAATAATTAATGTAAAACCCTTGCTCTATCCATTCTGTCATCTCAATTGGCTTTACTCTTCTGTAAATGCAGAGTTCAATGCTCTGGAGGCATTTTTCCTTATTCCTTGTCAGTAAGTACCAAGTTTGAACTTAGATATCTAGCCCATACAGGAAAATAGTCTAACTGTATTGGCTACATAATTTGCAAAACTGCAAAATCAAAATGTAGTATATGTGATTGAAAAGCTAAGAATTTCAAGATCATGACAGCAGAGCCATAAACCAAGTGTTGGAAATCTTAGCCAGTGTGATAGGACAAGAAAAAGAAATAAAAGGCATACAGATTGGAACAGAAGAAATAAGCTCTCTACTTGCAGATGACATGACTGTTTACATAGAAAATCCCAAGAAAATTACACAAATACAAATTAATAAGTGAGCTTAACAAGAACACAAGATACAAAGTCAGCACACAAAAATAATTATAAATTCTTGTGATGAACATTGAAAACCAACATTTAAAATGAATGCCAATTACTATAGATCCCTCCAAAATGAAATACTTAGCCATCTCACAAAATATGTACCAACTCTGTGTACTGAAAACTATAAAATGCTCTTTAAAGAAATCAGATGAGACCTAAATAAGTGGAGACACATACTACTATGTTGATGGATTGGAAGATTCAACATAATAAAGATGTAATGTTTTATTCAAACCAAGCTACAAAGTTAATACAATACTAATTTAAAAAATCAGAAGTATTTTTCTATCAATTTAGACAACCTGATACTAAAATTTATATGGAAATTCAAAGAAACTACATTAGCCAAAACATTTTGAAAAAGAATAAAGTTGGAAGAATTACACTAGCTGTTTTAAGACTTATTTTAAAACTGCAGAAAGTAAGCCTGGCTGGTGTGGATCAGCAGATTGAGTGCTGGCCTGTGAACCAAAGGGTCACCAATTGGATTTCCAGTCAGGGCACATGCTTGGGTTATGGGTCAGGTCCCCCATAGGGGGCATGTGAGAGGCAACCACACATTGATGTTTCACTCCCTCTCCTTCTCTCTCCATTCCTTTCTCTAAAAATAAATAAATATTGTCAAGTAATATTTGACAAAGGGAGCAGAAGCATAAAATGGAGTAAAAATAGCCTTTTCAACAAATGATGTTAGGAGATCTGGACAGCTACATACAAAAAATTGAAACTCAATCACCAACTTACACCATACACAAAAATAAATTTGAGATGGATAAAAGACTTAAATATAAGTTATGACAGCATAAAAGTCCTAGAGGAAAACATAGGCGGGAAAACCTCAGATATTCCATGCAGTAATATTTTCATGGATATGTCCCCTAGAGCAAGGGACATAAAGGAAAGAATAAACAAATGGGACCTCATCAAAATAAAAAAGCTTCTGCATAGCTAAAGAAAACAGCATTAAAATGAAAAGAGGACCAACTATATGGGAAAACATACTTGCCAATGATACCTCGGACAAGGGTTTAACCTCCAAAATATATAAGAACTCACATGAATCCACTCCAGGAAGACAAACAACCCAATTAAAAAAGACAAAAAGGGGCAAAAGACCTGAACAGACACTTCTCCAAGGAGGACATACAGAGGGCCCAGAGACATATGAAAAGATGCTGAGCATCACTGACCATCAGAGAGATGCAAATTAAAACCACAATGAGATACCACTTCACATCAGTCAGAATGGCCATCATAAACAAATCAACAAATAGCAAGTGTTGGAGAGGATGTGGAGAAAAGGGAACCCTAGTGCACTGTTGGTGGGAATGCAGACTGGTGCAGCCACTGTGGGAAACAGTAGGGAATTTCCTCAGAAAACTAAGGGAACTGCCTTTTGACCCAGCAATTCCACTGCTAGAATTATATCCTAAGAACCCTGAAACACCAATCCATAAGAACCTATGCACCCCAATGTTCATAGCAGCACAATTTACAATAGCCAAGTGCTGGAAGCAGCCTAGGTGCCCATCAGTAAATGAATGGATCAAAAAGTATGGTACATTTACACAATGGAATTCTATGCAGCAGAAAGAAAGAAGGAGTTCATACCCTTTGTGACAGCATGGATGGAACTAGAGAACATTATGCTAAGTGAAATAAGCCAGGTGGTGAAAGGCAGATACCATATGATCTCACCTTTAAGTGGAACCTAATCAACAAAACAAACAAGCAAGCAAAATATAACCAGAGACATTGAAATTAAGAACAATCTGAGAGTAACCAGAGGGGAAGTAGGAGGGAATAATGAGGGGAAAGGAGGAAGGGTTTTCAGGAACAACTATAAGGGACACCTGGACAAAACCAATGGGGATGGAATCAGGGGAGGGAGGTGGGGATGGCTGTGGTGGAGTGGAGTAGTGGGGGGAAAATGCAGACAACTGTACTTGAACAACAATTAAATAAATAAATAAATAAAATCTTTTTTAAAATTGCAGTTAGTTTTTTTTTAATTTAAAAACTGCAGAAAGTAAGATAGTGTGTTATTGGTAAAGGGATAGACATACAGATCAATGGAATGGAATACTGAGTCCATAAATATACCTGTAGAAATATAGCCAATTGATTTTTGACAAAGATGCAAAGACAAAGATGCAAAGAGAAAGGATAATCTTTTCAGCAAGACGTGTTGAAACAATTATATGCAAAAAAAAGTCTCTACCTAAACCTCATACCTTATACAAAAATAAACTAGAAATGGATATAGATCTAAATGGTAGACATAAAACTTTTAGAAAACATTGGAGAAAAATCTTTATGACATAGGCTTAGAGTAAGAATTCTTAGACATGACTTCAAAAGCACAATGTAGTGAAAAATTAATCAAATTTTTTATCAAAGTTTTTGCTCTACTAAGCAGCAGCTTCTAAAAATATGTAGTTATAATGTTTTTATAAAACAAACAAAACCACATAAACAATTACATAAAAATTTTGTAATTTTAAGTACAAATTTTGGGTTAAAAATTTTGTTGCCTTTGAGTAGCTGGTGCTAGGAGGTTGATGTAAACTTGTCTTTGACTGTATAACTTCCTGTGTTGATTGAATTTTTCTGAGTATGTCTTATTTTTCATACAAGGTCACAAACCTCCCCACCACTGGTAGCTTTCAAATGAAGTTGGGCAGCAGTCTGGTAGAAAAGCTATGGGGAGATCTGGGGTGATGCCTTGGATTCCTTCCAACTCTAAAATCTTAGGATTTTATGATTATGTACAACATAAGATACCATATTTGCCCTGTATAATGTGCACCCATGTTTTTGGCCCAAACTTTCAGGAAAAAAATTTTTGTTTTAATTTTTAATTCAATTTATTTATTTATTTATATTTAGAAACAAAACCAATGATCATATTTCAGGGTACTATTTTGCATACAGATATTGTTATTGCTTTCTAGAGTTATACTTTTAATGCATAAGCATGAATAAAAAATAAAAGAATTAAAAACATTTGTATAGATACAGAATTAGTACTACCCATGAATACCATGTATACATACATGTTCAATGTACATCCTTATTTTTCCTTCAAAAATTTGGGCAAAACAGTGTGCATTATACATGGCAAAATACAGTAATTAAATATCCCCTAAGTGAGAAAATGTTTTCCAAATTTTATTTCAGATTCACTGAAATAGAAATACTCAAAGCCCAACGTTTCACAAGTACCTTCTAATAGACTCAAATCTTGACATATGCTGCTTCTCATTTGTCATGAGTAACTTGATATACAAGTGACTAGTACCCACTTTCAAGTGTATTCTCTTAACAACTTTAAGTGGGTCACCTTCTTGTGCAGAACAGAGGAGACCAATCCATTAATTGCATCACAGTCCAGGAAGCATGGTCTTCTTGTGGAGTCTGCTTTTTCATCCTTACAAGCCTTAACTGGCATTAATTTTACCAGTAAACTACATTAAGTCTCTAAATTAATGGAGTGGAAACCTGAAACTAACTAAATTAATGCACCTAACTTCAAATCAGGCATAAATTCTTATGTGAAATGTTAGACTGAGGAGCACTGGTGGTGGCTATTACTGGACAGTCAATGAAATTTAAGCTTCAGGATCTTTATCTATGCAGACTTCCAAGAGCCTTTTAGAAATGTGTTCACATTTTTGTAGAATTGAAAAAGTAAGATATTTTAATCACAACCAAACATTGACTCTTTCCATTTTACTTTTCTTCCATCATGCTTTTTCTCTTGATGAGTGGCAACAGAGGGCCTATGGATATTTTGGAGATTCAGTTAGGGAGAAATAGAGTTGGGGATAGGTTTCATTTTAGTTTAGTGGAATATGTTTTTGTGGTTTGCAGAAACTCTGTGTATAATTATTAGTTGCCACACTGGCATAGGAATGGCTTTACGGATACTCCTGGAGCTCACTATGCCAATTCACTTATTGAGGGAACGTGAAGATCCACATCAGAGTTAACATCACACAATATGAATGTGTCGGTGGGCTCTGATCCTGGAAGTATTGGGTGATGGGGAGAATGCAAGGTTTGAAATGTACGGAATCAAAAAATGGTGTGTGGAATTTTTTTTCCAAAATTTTACATGTTATAAATGAAATAAACTAGTTTTTGCAGATTTGACAACAATCCCTACCAATTTAGACAACATTTTAAGTAATGAGTCATTAAACTAAAACTTTGCTAATCTACCAATAATAAAAAACAAATTTTGATCAAACATACTAGAGGGAAGACAGAATTATTTTTCTATTCTGCTTAGAGAAGATGATATTATAAAATTTGTGTTAAATGAAGAGGCAACCAAAGAATATATACCCAGAAAGCATAAGGTAAAAATATTATAGAGATTTGTCAGGCAGTTAAGTAAATTATTGCTATTTTTCTAGATTTTGTGATATTTATCTTGTTTTTAAGCTTTGCAATTTGCTGTGACTTCTTCTCATTTTAAATAAATATTCACCTGATTTAGTTTTGCATTGTAATTTTGTGTTCTTTTTCTTAAAATGGACTACCCAAGTTGTACAAATTTCAGGCCCTACAAAACCTTGATTAACTCTGCATAGGAGCTTTTGAATATTTAGGAATGGAATAAAGCTTTTTCCTCTTGGTTTAGAATTCTTAGTAACACAGTCAAATTGGATCATGATTTACTTAGTCTAGAATCTGACCTCTGCAATGGAATTGATAGCTCTGGGGGTTCAGAACTGAGAGCAGCGAAAGACACAGATTTATCACCAGTCACCCTGCAGGAAGAAAACCTGGGTAGATTTTGGCACCAAGGATGAATTTCTCTTCCAGAAAAATAATCTACAAAGGTGTGCTGAAATGACCTGGCAGAACTTTGATTTAATTTAAAAAAGGAAAGACTTTGAAGCTTTTCAGAGAAGTGTGAACACTGGATTTGCAATATCTAGGTTCAATTCACCTAGTTTTGGTTTCTACAGTATAAAAGACAAGATAAGGATGTTACAGAAGATGACGGTGACAGTGCTTTCCAATCTCACCATCCCTTCCTATCCTCTACGGCAGTGACTGAGCATTGGACAGGATTGATGGATGTTATGTGAGAGCCTATGACCAACAAAGCCAGAGACCTCAGACTTGATCTTAAAACAGTTTATCTCCCTCACAAGAGCAGATGGGGTTAATACACTGGGCTCATTGTTCCGAAACAAGTTATGTCAAGGTCACTGGCCCTTCTTTGAAGAGCAGTTTGCATATATGTATCCTTTTTAAACCCATTTATGAGTAATACTGCTTGCTTGCTTTTTTTTTTTTTTTTTTGATATTTATGCTCCCATTAAAAGACTTGTTCTTTTATATTTCAAAAAAGGCAAAAGAAACTTGTAATTGCATTGCCCTAGAGGCACACAATTTGGTTCCTGGGGCAGCAATAAAAATTAGTAAAGCAACTCCCATCCCTGTTTGCTGGACTTAGCAGTCCCCAAAGGAAGGAGACACAGGTTACAGAAAAATTCTTTCTGTCCTCTCTAACTCCCCAACCCTAAAAATGGTCTGAGACTAAGTCTGATTCACACGATTGAACATCCTTTAAGCTGGAGTCAAGGTGGATAATAAGTGGATGCTACTTAGCATCACATTCAATTAGGAATAAAAGTAAAGTGGAAGACTTGAAGCAGTCTCTGCTGCTTGATGTCATGAAATTTCTGTTTCATTGCAATGCAAAGAATCAGAATGTGGTACAGTCCAAAGAAGTGCACCATTCCTAATTTCAGCAGTTCTGATAACACTGGGCCACTCTGAATTATCAAATAACCCTCTCATTTGGACAGTTCTTTGTGATTTAGTGATAAAGTCTGTAATTCAGAATAATGATGCATCCTACAGGAGAAAATGACATAGGATTATGATTACAAGACAGAGATGACAATGGTAGGTTTGACTCCAGTTTGTTTAAATAAAGGCATTTTTTTTTTCAGAGAACATTCCTGGTGTTATGAATTCTGTGAGGTGATAAAAAATTATTTGTTATATTCTTTCTTTATCATTTCAAGTACTGTGTCATGGCTATGCATATACAGAGACAGACATGTGGGGGTGGTTTAGCAAAGCAAAAAATCCTATTTTCATAGGACAATATTCTTGATGCTGGTTTGAGGCTAGCTCTAAATGTGTAGGTTTGGAAGGCAGTTTCATTTCCAGGGAAGGAAGACTATGTTCCCCCAATTCTACCCAAAACTCATTATCAAAGAATCAAAAAGAATCAAGAGTTGCTGGCTTTTCTTGATGTCCATTTCCCTTCTTTTTGAATAGAGATCTGAAAGCATTTTCCCAGGAAAAATTTTTACTTTTGTTCTCTTACTCCCAGACCTTTGTGGACCCAGAGCTCACACTCTTGTGATGAGAACATGAACAGTACTAGCTTTGCAGGTTGTACTAGATCAACATATTTCATGAATTCTTTCTAATGGTGTCAGGCTCTGCTTTTCACTGTTGCTAGTAAGAGAAACTGTCCTTTCATTCTCTGCAAAGGAAGTACCAAAGCTGATCGTCTGTGGGGTCCCCTGCATTAGATTGTCGGATATCCCTCACTTTAGTAATAACCGTCACCATGGACCTGGTGCGTGGCCGGGTCTATGAAAGGATACCCACTATCTCTGCTCTCATCTTACTCTACCTCTTTCCATGTCAGTCTTGATCTGCTCCTCAAGATCCTCTGGGGACACATAGAAGTCCTCTTCTGGCACTGATGACTTGGGCCGGCAACGTCCACAGCAGCAGTTGCAACAGCAGCACAGACAACAGCAAAAATAGCAGCCGGTCAAGAGGCCAATAATGACAAACAGGGTCTAGGAGAAACAGGCAAAGCAAAACAAAGGTGAGGGGTAGTGGAGTGTGGGAGAACCCTGCAAATCAAGTGTGTACCCTGTACCCCGTACCCCCAAAGACCTGAAGACAATGTAGTTCACCCTGCACCCTCGTCCTTAATGCATGCAATCTTTTTAGTTTTCTTGGAAACAAATTCTGCATAGAGTTTTGCCTAGCAGGTTAAACCCAGAGGGAATAACTTGTGGCCAAAGTAATGATGTATGACATTCTCTTCTTTATTCTTAAGCTATGGTGATCATTATTGAGAGTAAAGCAAACAAAACAACAAAGAAACAAACCAACAAACAAAACCTCTACAGGTCTCATGATCTAACCAAGGCGGACAGAATCATTCTCACCAAAGGAGCTGTGGTAGCTCCCCCTCCCCCAGCCACATTCCTCTTAGTCATCAAGTACTGCAAGGTCTCTCTCTTCAACATCCCTTCCACTCTCTTCCTCGTCTCTCTTCCTCATCCCTGGTAGCACCTTAGAAAAGACCCTGTTATCTCTGCTCTGGACATTTTAGGAGCCTTGTGACTGGCCTCCCTGCCTCCACTTTTTTCTCCTAATCCACCATGTGCATTGCCGCTGAAGCTTCCAGAAACATATGTTCTCTTGAACTCATGCAGTTCTCTGGCCTCTTAGATAAGGCTGGAGCTCCTTATGTTGGTCATCTGGGCTCTGCCAACCCCTCCCCTGCATCAGCTGACCCTGTTTCTGCCATACCTCCCATAGCTTTGCTCTGCCTGTGGACTCATCTGCCTAAATGCCCTCTTCCCATCCCATTCCCCAGTCATCTAATAAATAACCACTCAGCGTTTATCCTCTCCCTGATATCTTTTCTGATATGCCTCCCTTTTTTGTGCCCCAATTGTACTCCATACAATCTTCTATCATGGTGCTTTATTTGTTGACATTTTAAGATATTTATCAGTTTATAGGTCTGTCTCAGACTGGGAGATTCTTGAAGGCTAGAGCTGTGTGTTAGTCATCTTTCAATCCCTCCTACCTAAAGATATAGTTCCAGGCATGTGGTAGATACTTAATAAATATCTACTGAATTAATGAATGTATAATGTAATAGGTAAGCAGACATACCTTCCTATGGACAGAGTATCATGTTTGGGGGTTAGGTTGCCAGGAAAGCCCCCAAAAGCCCATATTGCTATATGTGAACGTTCAATCTGTCATCATAATGACATTGTCCGTATGTACACTCTCCTTTCAAGTTCCAGATCTGCTAGGTAGGAGCTCATCCCCCTCCCAATTCTTCAACAGTAGAGAAATGGGTTTTCAGTGGGAAACCTAGTTATCTCCAAGAAAAGGAATTATGGAGACTGAAGAAGGCAAAGGCGGCTTTTAAGTTACGGACTCCATGCTTATGTACAAACACATATTCTCTTTCTTCCTGCATGTATAAAACTCTTCAGTTTAGCAGGATTTATTTTAGTGGAAGAAAATAGCAATCAGGATCCTACAGAATATGAAACTTACCTGTTTGGAGATCAACAGCTTTTTACATTATTCATTACTACTCATGAATGTGAGTCCATATGATTTCACAAAATGTGTGAACTGTTCACATGTATGTGAATTGTCCAAAAATACACTGATGGACTATATGTGTGGTTCATATGCAAATACATTTTTATCAGACTATAAAGTGTTAAAACATATTAACAAATATAAAGCCATAACTAAACATAAATATACTAGGGATTCCTAGGAAACTGCACAAAATTTACTGTCAAAAATCAGTTCTAATTGCATTAAGTTCTTAAAAATATTGCATTTTCTTGACTATATACCTTTTTTCTTTCTCTTTCTCTCTGTGTCTATCCAATTCCCTGTCCTCTACTACTTAATTCTCACCTTTCCCCCCTTATTTCCTTCTCCATAACCTCACTGCAGGCTCCATGTGAGCCTATGACATAATTACCATGTACTCTCCCAAGTAATGTGTTTGCTGATGTAGCCTATGCTATAAATAGTAAAGTACACAGCTAAATTTTTCCTGTAATAATTTATTAAACAGTCATCACACTAATAAATTATTTTTGGTTTTGAGCAATGAGTCAGTTCTTAATTAGTCACTACAGGAGGAGAGAGGGCAGTCAAAATTAACCTGAAGCTTCAAATTCAAATATAATTAATGTCTGGAAGTATTTTAAGTCATGCTGTATATTATAATCATTTGATGAGCTAAAGTAAAAACCATCCTCAAATAATAGCTTTCCATTGAAGCTATATCTCCTTTTATTTACAAGAGTTTAATAATATATAAAGTTAGGCTTTCTTTGAAATCAACTCTAAAAAAGTGAATAATATCACGATCTATCAGAAAATTGTTTTTGAAGGAAAAAATATGATTCACCTTTGCCCACCAGCTTGACAGCATAAAGTAGGTATTAACATTTTCGTCTCCAAATTGCTCAGCCACATAGAGTCCCAGTGATCCATACTTGTCATATATGTTTCTCTTTGATATGTCAGTAAGTATTGTGTGGGCATTGTTGATTTCTTTGAACTTGTCAGCAGCAGCTGGATCATCTGGATTCTTGTCTGGATGGTGTTTCAAGGCCAACTTTCTTTTAAAAAAAGTAAGGAAAAGTGTTATTTGACACAAATTATAATGACATTTTAGAAAGGCACTATTCTTTTGTACATCCCTTATACATGTAAATATGTGAAATGATAATGTTGACTTAACTAAGCAAGGGATTATTAAATATGGTCTCTTGTTTCTAATGTGTAAGCAAAGTAGCATTATTTTTCCTCTCACATCCTCAAACGGATTCTCAACTGCATGGTTGTTGATCAGACATCTTGCTATTAGTAAATATGTGAATTTTATTTTTACCTGGAAGCTGATCAGGACCCCACCTCAACATGCAACATTCATGGTATGTTAAAAGTTCCAGTGTCAGGACCAGTTTATACCAAAATGCCATTTAGAACTGGAAGAATTCTCCAGAATTAACAAACTTCCTTCACACCACACATTCTAAAAGTTAAATTCAAATATTTAAAAAATTCTAATTCATATTTCGTTGAATAGATATTACAACCCTTTCATAAATCTTCCACAAAAAAATTTCCTTTGTTTTTCTGAACAAATACTGTGACTTCCCTTAATTCAAACGTATATTTTACCTCTTTTCAAATAGGTCTTTCCACTTCAAATAATACATACAAATTTTCTTGTGACTGAAAGGTCCTGTCTCCTCTGTGGACTATCAAGTAGTTTGTAAAGGATGTGGATATTTGTAGTGTTGCATTCTGTGTGTGTGTGTGTGTGTGTGTATGTGTGTGTGTGTGTGTTGGGGGTGACCTGAGTATATTCTTTACTTTTTAGCTATACTCAAGTATTAAAAAAAGAAGTGAGTTTATGATTGTCAAGATCTGGCTTGTGACAGTCAGCCCAATATTGCCCAATATATTTCAACTAGCAACATATACAATAAATTGGAAAAAAGCCACACATATTTTATGGATGAAAGTATTGTTGGGTTAGGAAGTAAGTGAATAATAAAGCAGCTCAGCATCAGAATGCTTAAAAGTACCAAAATATTTAAAAATATAAATTGTGGTGTATAATCCATTTTAACTTTGAACTCAGAATAAACAAAAAGGATAAAACAATGATGGTTCACTTTAAATTTGCTTAACCAAAACATTTTTCAGCCTTTTTGAGCTATGTTTGGGGTATCTATAAATTCTTAGAGATAGAATTATTAGAGACATTTTAAAAAAGATTTTATCTATTTATTTTTAGATAGAGGGGAAGGGAGAGAGAGAGGGAGAGAACCATCAATGTGTGGCTGCCTCTTGTGTGCCCTCTACTGGGGACCTGGTCTGCAACCCAGGCATGTGTCCTGACTGGGAATCAAACCAGCAACCCTTTGGTTTCACAGTGTCACTGAATCCACTGAGCCACACCAGCCAGGGCTGCAGACATTTTTTATGTGCAGAATTTATGATGAAATCTTGCATAAAATGCCTATTTTGTAATTTTTTAAATGTTTATATTTATACCAACACTATTATATAAGGATGTTATAAATATTTATTCATTAATCTTCACCACAATTCTATGAAATAGATATTATGATTCCATTTAACAGATGAGGAAATTTGGCCACCAACAAGTGAAGTAAGTAACTTGCCTAGTGTCACAAAGCTAATAATTAGATCACAGGCAATCTAACCCTAAGCACATGCTCTTAACTACCAACATTTTGCCTCCTACATATTTTTAAATTTAAAAAGTAAGGCGCACAGATTGTCAGTACTCCATTGTAAGGACTTCACTGGAGTGTTTTGAGGAGAGTGGTATGATCTGACTTTTAGAAGTACCACTCAGTCTTGGAGAGGTCAAAGGTGAAAGTAGGCAGATGCTTACAAAAGTATATAGTGGTTCAGATCAGTGTGGCAGTGTGGAGAATATATTCAGAAGTGGCTGGATTCTGGATATATTTTGAGGTCTAGTTGGCTTGGATATGAGATGTGAAAGAAAAAGAGGAATCGGGGATGGCACCAAATGGCCTGAACAATGGAAAATTTGTGTTACTGTTAAAAAATTGGCAAGACATTTTTCGTGTTTGGTAGTAGTAGAAAGTGGCTGGCTAGGATTCAGAGTTCTATTTTGGACACTTTTGAGAGGCCTATTAGACTTCCAAGTGGAGATGGAGATAGATTTATGAGCCTGGAGCTCAGGTGAGAATTATGGGACATGTATGTTTGGAAGTTCTCAGCATGTACTTTGCATGCCCATGGAATGGGAAAAGATTTCCAAGAGTATGAGTCCAAGAGAAGTCCTATGACTGAGCTTTAGGAAGGAAGAACCAGCAAAAGAGATAAAAAGAAAGACGAATGATGCAGAAGGAAAAATCCAGAGAATGTGGGATTTTGGGGTCCAAGTGAACAAAGTATATGAAGCAGCTTACCTGTATCAAATGCCATTAACAGGTCATGTATGATGAAGACTAAGAATTGAAATTTTAAAAATAGGTTTCTGGTCAAGATGGAGGTGTAGGTAAACATGCTTAACCTCTGTGTACAACTACAGCAAAAATTACAACTAGACTAAAACAAATAACACCAAGATTCATCAGAAAATCAAACTGTATGGAAGTTTGACAACCAAAGATTTAAAGAAGCCACATTCATCCAGATGGGTAGGAAGGGCAAAGATGTGGATATGCAGAGAGGTGTGGAGAGCCTGGAGAGGTGGTGGAATGGGCGGTCCCACATTCACGTGTGATGGATAAAAATGGGGAGGCATACCTTGGGAGTGAGTGATCCCAACCACAGACCAGACCACCCAGCCAAAATCATTGATTTGAATCTTGACTTCATCCCCTCCATTGTTCGTTCCCTGTAGATTTTTCTCTATTTCACTTAATATAAACTTTATCTCTGCCTGGATCTTTTTTATGCTGTTGTAGTACCCAGTGATTTCTTTGAGCATCCTGATAACCAGTGTTTTGAACTCTGCATCTGATAGATTGTTTATCTCCATTTCATTTAGCTCTTTTCCTGGAGTTTTGCTCTGTTTTTTTTTTGTTTGTTTGTTTTTTGTTTTTTGTTTTTTCCCATTCGGGCCATGGTTCTCTGTCTCTTCAATTTGGCAACATCCCTGTGTTTGTTTCTGTATTAGGTAGAGCTGCTTTGACTCCTTGTCCCAGTAGTGTGGCCTATTGTAGAAAAGGTGACTGTAAATTGTGTGGGGCAGAGCCTCAGGTAGTTGCCAGGGCAGGATAACCTGTTTCACCACTTTGTGGCTCTGCATTAGGGAGGGCTCAGAGAAGGGACAGTGCTGCTGCCTGGCATCTGGAGATTGCCCAGAAAGAAGCTGTCTTCCAGCACTCACTCCCTTACCAGTCACTTCACTTTCTCCCTTTCTCCCCTTATGCCGCTTATGCCCTTCCAGCTCTTACACTAGTACTGAATCCCAGAGTGGGTGGGTCTGCATGAGCCCTAAGTCCATTGTGAGCCCTTCAAGAAGAGTCTCTTAAAATTCCCATAGTTTCTTCTGCTACCCCAACACTCACTAGTTTTTGCAGCCAGAATGTATGGAGACTTATCTCCCTGGTGCTGGAACATATGGGAGAGAAGGCATCCAATCAGAACAGCAAGAAGAAAAAAGAATTTTTAAAAAATGAGAATAGAGTAAGAAGCCTCTGGGACATCTTCACACATACCAACATCTGAATCACAGGAGTGCCAGAAGAAGTGGAAGGGCAAGAAATTGATAACTTATTTGAAAAACTAATGAAAGAAAACCCCTAATTTGATGAAGGAAATAGACATACAAGTCCATAAAGCACAGAGAATCCCAAACAAGCTGGACCCAAAGAGAACCACGCCAAGACACATCATAATTAAAATGCCAAAAGTTAAAGGTAAAGAAAGAATCTTAAAAGCAGCAAGAGAAAAGCAGAGAGTTACCTACAAAGGAGTTCTCATAAGACTGTCAGTTGATGTTGGTGGGATTGCAAACTGGTACAACCACTATGGAAAACAGTATGGAATTTTCTCAGAAAACTTTAAAAAATGGAACCACCTTTTGACCCAGCAATTCCACTGCTAGAATTATATCCTAAGAACCCTGAAACACCAATTCATGAGAACCTATCACCCCAATGTTCATAGCAGCACAATTTACAATAGCCAAGTGCTGGAAGCAACCTAGGTGCCCATCAGTAAATGAATGGATCAAAAAACTATGTTACACTTACACAATGGAATTCTATGCAGCAGAAAGAAAGAAGGAGCTCCTACCCTTTGTGACAGCATGGATGGAACTGGAAAGCATCATGCTAAGCGAAATAAGCCAGGTGGTAAAAGACAAATACCATATGATCTCACCTTTAACAGGAATCTAATCAACAAAACAAACAAACAAGCAAAATATAACCAAAGACACTGAAATAGAGAACAGGCTGACAGTGACCAGAGTGGAGAGGGGAGGGAATTCCAGGGGAAGGGGGCAAGGGTTTGAAGGAACTAGTATGAAGGACACATGGACCATAACAAGGCAGGGTGGAAATGGGAGGGAGGTGGGGAGGGCTGGGGGTGGTCTGGGATGGGTGTAAAGAGCAGAAAACTCGACTTGAACAACAATTAAATTTTTTTTTGGAAAAGACTGTCAGTTGATTTCTCAAAAGACACTTTGCAGGCTAGAAGGGACTGGCAAGAAGTATTCAAAGTGATGGACAGCAAGGATCTAAACCTAGATTACTCTATTAGCAAACCTGTCATTTAGAATTGAAGGGCTGATAAAGTGCTTCCCAGACAAGGTAAAACTAAAGGAGTTCATCATCACCAAGCCATTACTATATGAAATATTAAAGGGTACTATAAAAGAGAAGGAAGACCGAAACTATGAACATTAAGATGGCAACAAATGCACAACTATCAACTGAATCTAAAAAACAAACTAAGCAAACTAAAACAAACTAAGAAACAGAATCATGGATATGAAGATCATTTGGAGGGTTATCAGCTGTGATGGGGAAGGGGGAGAATGGGGGGAAAGTTGCAGGAATTAAAAAGTACAACTTGTAGGTACAAAATAGGGCAATGTTAAGGACAGTATAGGAAGTGTAGTAGCCAAAGAACTTATATGCATGACCCATGAACATGAACTAAGGGAGGGGATTGCTGGAGGGAGGGTATGGGGGTACCAGGAAGAGGTGGGAAAGGGGGGAAAATTGGGACAACTGTAATAGCATAATCAATAAAATATATATTTTTTAAAATACTAAGAATTGATTACTGGATTTAGTGATATATAAATCTTTGGTGACTTTGACATACACACACAATATACATGTATACACACAGAGACAATTGTGTATATATGTCTTCATATAGGGAAAAATAAAGCAGGAAAATAAGTAGAAAATAAAGAATGAAAGGGAAGATTATAACCACAATCTTCCTTACAGATGTGCTTATAGATGCACATTGGGATTATAGGTAATTTTTATTTTGTTTTTGCTTGTTATAAAATATATACATATTACTTGTGTGGTTTCCTTCCCTAAACATTTTAAAGCTCTAGTTACAAATTCTGTGCTCTTTTAATAGCTAAAAGTCTAGAGTTTGTTCCCTTAAATGACCCACTATAAATTAGAGCAGGGGGAGGGGAGGAAGAAAGAAAGAAGTCCTCAAACTTTAATGATACAATGATCATCAAAAAATCTCAAGTGAATTCTTTAACCACACGAATTTTTTAATTGCTCAATATTCCTAGAATTCTCACTCTGCCCTAGAATAAAATTGCAGCATTTTCCCCACTAGTTCCAGAGATCATGTCTAGGCCAGTCAAATGCAAGGGCCATTAACTTCTGCTTTGACAGAGAGAAATTCCTGGGAAATGGCTCTTTATGTTCATAGAAACATTTCTTTGTTTCTAGTGTTCAGTTGTAGACTGATACACACTGTCCAAGACTTAGCCAGAGAAGCTTGCTTCCTGTCATACTTTAAGTTGCCTGGATCTTTGTCAGCTCACAAGGGCAGATGCTCTCAACCATTTATCACATTCCTCTAACAATGGAGTTGGCAAATTCAGAGGACTGGAACACCTCCATTTGTAACAAATCCAATTCCTGGTTGCCAGCAGCATTTTGACTCCTCTTGGCAGATAACTCTTGGCTCTGAAGAATCCTCGGGAAATATGGCTAGCAGAAGTAGCTGCCAAAATTACACAACTGCTCAAGGAGGTAGCTGATCAATGACCCATCCCCTTGAGAATTGTCGATAGAGCAAGAAAACATTTATAGGATTTAGGGTGAAAGGAAGTGCTTGGAGTACATTTAAATGTACCTTTACTTACCTATTAATTTTGAAAATCTTTTTTATAATTTCTCATTTTATACTTAAAAGTGACATAATATTCAACTAGAATATGATGCTGTAATTCTAAATCTTTCTCTACTTCTCGTCACCTGTTAATCTGGTATGGTTATAAGTAATATTAGAAATAGCAACAATACCTCTGTTTAATTTCCACTTCAAAATTCAATGACACCTATTCACTATTTATAGTGAATTCAGTGAATGGCACAAAAGCTAAACATGGATTTGTAGTTGTGATGACCTAAGGCCCCTAAGACCTACCTTTTTTTTTTTTTTTTTTTTTTGAGGCAGTGTAATAATTCTAAGAATTGTAATGTTCCACTCAATTCTTTCTCCTCCTTTTACCATGTAACACTCAGGTGAGATCTACCTACTATTCTCTACCAGTTTCTGAGCCACCTAAGACCTGATGATGACAATGTTGCCCCAGCTCTAGTCCAAATCTCTCTTCATGGGGTTGAAATGTCAGAGGAGACTTCTTGTTTGGGAAGGCTGGCCTCTCAGCCTCAGGAGGTTCCACCTGGTATGGCTGTATCTATAGCTGCCTTTCCCCATTTGATGTATTTTCAGCTGCTTTCTCCAATCACCTTCTGTTGCTTCCTATTTGAAAGATTTCCTTATTGCTGTGTGACTTTCTGCAAATATCCCTCAGCCACAAAGTTTATTATCTCTCTAATGCCCCAGAAGAAAACTACTTGCGGCCTACCACAAAAGAATGGAAGAAGGAGAGTGTACAGAGCCAGGATATACTGCAAAGATAGCAAAAGGAAGCAAAATCTGAGCTTATATTATAGACTATTCTTTTTAGAAAAAAATGGCTACAAAGGGGAGGAAACTGATGGTAGATGTGAAAATGAACTACTGTAAACCAGAGATTGCAGGTGAAAACAAACCCTAGATTAGTAACCCTAGGCATATGGCAAGGTTTGCATCTACGGAGCCTGATACCATGTCATAATATCAGAGGTTCAGTGGAACTCAGGCAACACCCCAGTGAAAATATAAGAAATCAGTATATGATTTCCAATGCACATCTGCCTGACATTTTGTATCAACAGACATTTTAGTATGTGACAATCTTTTGTGGTTTAATTTGCATTTCCTAATTTGGGATATCCTCCATTTAATTGCATGTTAGCCTTTCACCAGTTTTTAGTTTGATGTTTAGAATTTGTAGGATTTTTTTAAAAAGTACATATTCGTATATGAATCCTTTGTCAGTTATATACATTACATATGTATTCTTCATTTCTGGGGCTACTTTTAGTTGTCGTTGTTACTTTATGGAATCTTTTGACAAATTCTTAATTTTAATTTAGTTGTATTAATCACTTTTCTTAAATTCAGGAAGATATTGTGCTATAAACTCTATAACTTTAAAATTTTTATAGGTTTGCATTTCACATGGAATTCAACGGTCCATTTGTAGCTGATTTTTTTAGTGTGGTAGGAGGTAGGCATCCAATTTACTTTTTAAAATGGATATACAACTCTCGTAGCACCCCTTATTTAAAAAATTAAATATTTTTCCTGTATTTCTAGGCTCTCTATTCTGCTCCATTGGCCTATTTGGCTATTTAGCTAATACCAGTCTTAAATATGATATCTTCCAAATATATTTTAATAACTTAAAGAGGAAGTTCTTCCATATTGTTGTTCTTTAACAGTTCTGTACTTTTTCAGGCCCTCTGCATTTCCACCTAATTTTTAGAATTCACTTGTCAATTTATATGCACGAATGCTATTGGGATTTTCATTGCAGTTGCATTGACTCATAGATTAGTTTGGAGATTGACATTTGTTTACAATGTCCACTTATTTAGAACTTTTAAATGTTTCTCAGACTTGTATAATTTTATCATTTAGGTCCTGCATATCTTTTGATAGAATTATTCTAGGGGCTTAATTTTTTTCTGTGGTTTTGACATTAAAATTTTTCTTAGTTCATTGCAAATGTAAAAGATTATTATATATTAATGCTTTTTATCCCACAAACTCCCTAAAGTTATTTATTAATTTTAATAAATTATATGTTCTTTTGCATTTCTACATACAAAATCATATAAATATACAAATAATGATTTTTTTCTTTCCAATTCTTATGTCACTTACATTTTTTCTTATCGTCCTAAAACCTTCAGTAAGATGTCAAATACAAGTGACTATAGTAGATATCCTTTGCTCCTTCTTTTACTTATTTATTAAGAGTAAATGGCTCTTAAATTTTTATTAAATGCTTTTTCTGCATCTGTTGAGAATATATATTTTTCTTTTAATCTACTAATATAATTGATTTTTTAATGTTAAGTGAAAGTTGTACTCCTGGGATAAACTCAACTTGGTCATTATGTATTTTTTATTTGTCAGACTTAATTTTCCAATATATGCATTGAATTCTATAAAGTTTCCTCTAAGTGCCACTTTAACTGCATTCCACAAGTTGTTTTTTTAAATATATTTTATTGATTATGCTATTAGAGTTGTCCCATTTTCCCCTATCATTCCCCTCCGCCCTGCACACCCCCTCCCACCCACATTCTCCTACTTTAGTTCATGTCCATGTGTCATAAGTTCTTTAGCTTCTACATTTCCCACACTACTCTTGCCCTCCCCATGTCTATTTTCTACCTACCATCTATGCTACTTGTTCTCTGTACCTTTTCCCCCTCTCTCCTCCTCCCACTCCCCTGTTGCTAAACCTCCATGTGATCTCCATTTCTGTGTTTCTGTTCCTGTGCTAGCTGTTTGCTTGGTTTGCTTTTGTTTTAGGTGTAGTTGTTAATAACTGTGAGTTTGCTGTCTTTTTACTGTCATATTTTTTATCTTCTTTTTCTTGGGTAAGTCCCTTTAACATTTCCTATAATAAGGGCTTGGTGATGATGAACTCCTTGAACTTGACCTTATCTGGGAAGCACTTTATCTTCCCTTCCATTCTAAATGACAGCTTCACTGGGTAGAGCAATCTTGGATGTAGATCCTTGACTTTCATGACTTGGAATACTTCTTTCCAGCCCCTTCTTGCCTGCAAGGTCTCTTTTGAGAAATCAGCTGACAGTCTGATGGGAACTCCTGTGTAGGTGACTGTCCCCTTATCCCTTGCTGCTTCTAGAATTCTCTCCTTCATTTTAATCTTGGCCAATGTAATTCTGGTGTGCCTTGGTGTGTTCTTCCTTGGTCCCAACTTCTTTGGGACTCTCTGAGCTTCCTGGACTTCCTGGAAGTCTATTTCCTTTGCCAGATTGGGGAAGTTCTCCTTTATTATTTGTTCAAATAACTTTTCCATTTGTTGCTCTTCCTCTCCCCGTTCTGGGAGTCCTATAATTTGGATGTTGAAACATTTAAAGTTGTCCTGGAGGTTCCTAAGCCTCTCCTCATTTTTTTGAATTCCTGTTTCTTCTTTCTTTTCTGTTCGTTTGTTTCTTTCTTCCTTCTGGTCCACTCCATTGATTTGAGTCCCAGTTTTCCTGCCATCACTATTGGTTCCCTGTGCGTTTTCCTTCATTTCACTTATTGTAGCTTTCATTTTTGCATCTAATTTGCAACCAAATTCAACCAATTCTGTGAGCATCCTGATCACCAGTGCTTTGAACTCTGCATCTGATAGGTTGGCTATCTCTTCGTCACTTAGATGTATGCATTGTGAAACTTTGATCTGTTCTTTCATTTGGGCCATTTTTTTGTTTGTTTTGTTTTGTCATGCCTGTTATATAGTGAGGGGCAGAGCCTTAGGTGTTCCCCAGGGCGGAGCAGCCCAGTTGCTGAGTTGTGACACTGTATGTGGGGGTGGGGTCCAAGAGGGAACGGTGGCGCCCGATTCGCTCTCTCTTGGATTCCAGTCCCTTCTGCCGCTTCTCCCAAGCAAACTGGGCCCTTCTGGTGCTGATTTCCATGTGATGGGGGTGGGGGGGCTTGTGTACACTCTAGGACCTTGTGGGTCTCTCCAATGAACTCTCCTGTGAGGCTGGGAGTCTCTCCTGGCACCTCAACCCCTACAAGTGTTTTCAATCGGTGTTTTCAGTTTTTATTTCCTGGTGCTGGGGCCCTGGGTCGCAAGATCCGTCTCACTCCTCGTTGTCGCCTGAATTATCTGCATGCAAATGTGGGACCCCCTGGTCAGCCAACCATCTTGCACGGCCTCACCGGGTCTGCCCGTTTCCACCCTGCACCTAGGGTCGGCTAGCTACCGCCTGCTTGCCTGGGATCTGCCAGCCACTGCCTGCAGGCCTGGGTCCTCCAACCCCCGCCTTTTCCTGCCTCGACTCCGCAACTCTTACCGGTCTGGATGAATGGTTGTTGGACCTCCACACAGTTCAATTTTCTCTCAGTTCAGGTTGTTTTCTTGTTTCTAAATCTTTATTGTCCTTAATTTTGGTTGTGCAAGGAGGCACAGTGTGTCCACCTATACCTCCATCTTGGCTGGAAGTCTGCATGCATTCCACAAGTTTTAATGTGAAACATTCAATTTTAGATATTTTCTAAATTTATGGTTTATTTTAACCATGAGTTATTTTTAATTGTTTCTACCAATTTTTAAACATATTGGACTTTTCTTGCCATCTTTTTGTTTTTGCTTGCTAGCTTGCTTGCACTTCAGTGGGAGAACATATTCTATAAGGTTTAAATTCTTCAAAACTTAAGACTTGTTTTATGTCTCATTATATGTTGAATTTTTATAAATGTTCCATGTGTAAAGACTATATAAGGTACCTGTTTGGTGCTTTGTTCTTATGTAAGAACATTAGATTTGGTTTCCTAATTTTTGTTCAAATCTTTTTATATTCGTAGCCGTTTTACTGATCTATCAAGCAAGGTATGTTAAAATCTCCCACTAGGACTGTAGGTTTGCATATTGCTCCTTATAGTTCTGTCACTTTTTGCTTTGTGTATTTTAGGCCACGTTCTTTAAAAGCATACAAATTCACATCTGCTGTGTATTCCTGGTGAAATGAACTTTTTATCTTTATGAAATGCACCTCTTTATCTCTAGTCATACTTTTTAAAAAGATTTTATTTATTTATTTTTAGAGAGAGGGGAAGGGAGGAAGAAAGAGAGGGAGAGAAGCATCAGTGTGTGGTTGCCTCTCATGCAGCCCCCACTGGGGACCTGTCCTGCAACCCAGCTGTGTGCCCTGACTGGGAATTGAACGGGTAACCCTTCGGTTCATGGACCAACACTCAATATACTGACCCACACCAGCTGGGGCTCTAATAATACTTTTTGTCTTTACTTTGTTATTAGTAAAGCTATATCAGCTTTCTGGGTAGGTATCTACATAGAATACATTTTCTCTCCTTTTTATTTTTAAATTTTCTATATTCTTATATATGTGATTTTTTAAAATGCCATATAATTTTGTTTTTTAATTTGTAATGACATTCTGTTTCTTTTCATTGAAACATTTAGTCTATGTTTATTTTTATATAATTATTGCTGCATTTCAGGTTAAATCTACTACACTTGATTATAGGTTTTTTAAAAAATAACCTATATAAACCCATCTAAAATATATGTTCTTTCCTCTTCTATTTTGTCTTCTTTTAGATTGATTTTTTTTCATTATTCTACTTTTTCTCTCACTTGCTTTGGAAATTACACATTCTTTTATTATTCCTCTTGAGGTCCTCCTAAAAATAACAGAATTCTTGACCTCTCAATGTATGACGCCAATGTATTTTTGTCTTGTCTTGGAAGAACAATAACACCGATACTTCCCTCTCTACTTAGTTATTGTTGGCAGTGTGCACTTCAATTATCTACATCTTTTAAACCCCCAAGAATTATTATTTAACACATTTAGCATTTAATGATGTTTTATACAGTTAGTATTTCTGTATATTTTCTCACATACTTTCCTATTTTGTTTTCTTATTTTGTTGCTTATTTTGATTTTGGATCATTTTCCCTCTGTCTACAAACATCATTTAGCGTCTCTCTTACTGCAGGTCTGCTGATGATTAATTTCTACAGTTTTTGTTTAGCTTAAAATATCTTCACTTTACCTTAATTTTTGAAGACTAGTTTTTCTGGATATAGAATTGTAAGCCATCAATTATTTTCTTTCATCATAACAAAGATTTCAGTCTATGGTCTTTTGGCTTTCATTATCTCCATTGAAAAATCTACTAGTAGTAAGTCTAATTGTTGTTCTTTGAAGATAATCTGTATTTTTTCTCTGGTTGCCAAAAAGGCTTTTCATCTTCGATTTTCATCATTTTTTTATGTTTGGATATAGATTGTTTTTATTTATTCTGCTTGACTTTTATTGGATTTCTGGTATTTAGGGATTGATATCATTCATGAACCTGGAAAATTCACATACATCATGCTTTTAAATAGCTTTCTCTTTAATTTTCATTCTATTCTCCTAAGATCATGTTATTGAATCCTCTATGTTTTTTTAATCTTCTTGTATTGTTTTCTGTACTTTTGTAATTCTTTCTGGTTATTTTCTTCTGGCCTATCTTGCAGTCAGCTCTCCAACCTGTTAAACCATATCTTTGAGACTTTGAGTTTGGTGGTTGTATTTTTTATATAAAATTTATGTTTATTTTAAAAATCTGAAATGTCCCTTTTCATAATTTTCAGTTCTCTGTGCAAATTCTCATTGTTGTAATTTATCCTGATAGTTGTTTTTAAATATGTATCTGGTAATTTTAATACCTGAGATTTCTGCTGTTCTATTTTCTCATTTCGGCTGATTCTTGTTTATATTGTCTTCAATTGTATATTTGATCATCTCTGTGTGCCAGATATTATATTTTAAAAACTTTTAAGAAATAATTGGAGAACTAAGAAGATCTCATCTTATACCAGCTAGTAAATTTTAGTAGCTTAAAACAACAAGCATTTTATTTATTTGCCTACAATGTTGTAATTGGGTTGGACTTGGTGGGGACAGTTTGCTCTATCTGGCTTTGGCTCGGACTACTCAATTGGAGCTGAAGGATCTGCTTCCAAGGTGGCCTCATGACTTGCTGGTAAGCCGTACTGGTTGTGGCAGGGAGCTCAGCTAGGGCTGTGGCCTGGGGACTCTGTTCTCCATGTTGCTTCTTCACATAGCTAGGTGAGGTGTTTCACAACATGATGGTCTCAGGGTAGTCATGTTTCTTCAGGGGTGGCTAGCTTAAGCCAAATTGTAAAAGTAGAAGCTGCTAGGCCTTTTAAAGGTTTAGGTAAATCATCACATTTGCCACGTTCTGTTGGTTAAATGGGGTTGTCAGCTTGCCTGCTTTACATACCTGCAAGACCTCACCCTACATCTGCTGGCCATTGATAAGATACAGCTTTGTGGTTATAGGACTCCAAGCTGTTAAGGCCCTTTGAAGCTCTCTGACTCTGAGACTCCTCGCTATGCTCCTAAATGACCTCAGCTAGAGAGTAAGCCTCCTTTCCAATCTCCCCTTCTGCTGGGAGTGCCTTTGCCCTTTCCCCTCCTAAGGGTAGCCCCATGTAATAAGTCTCTGGATGGTCTCATGCTCTGAGGGATCTCCCCTCTCATATGATCCCATTGAAGCACCACCTATTAAAGCATGTCGTGTGTTACTGGCTTTCTTGGTCATATCTTTTTCCCTGATCAGCCCCCAAGCCTCTCACACCCACTACAATCATTTCATGTGATTGAGTTTCACTCCCTGCCAGAAGCTTTAATACAATATTCTGCTGAGAGAAAGCTGGAACGAGAGTATTAGTGGGACTCAAGGAAGCAGGAACCACTGGACCAGGATCAGTATAGAATCAAAGGACAGAATAGCAAGGCCAGGGCACCATTTGGCTTCACATTGCAGTAGTACTGGCCTCATTCAAATGAATAGGCCTCATTTGAATGAGGCCAGTACTACCTCTGCTATAAAATTATTTCTGAAAACCTGCTACTATAGAATATATGATTTAAGTAGTTTACCACCAAAGCCTCACCTAGGGCCCTCCGAAGGCACATTACAAGGTCCTATGATTTTCTCACATTTACAGATGAAATATCTGAGCACCTCACCCCAGAAACTGGGTGTTTTCTGGGATCCACAGCACATTCATCATTCAAGAGAAATTGTGTGAGATTAACAGCAGGAACTATAATGATGATCTGTTTTCAGAGTTGGTCTTTTCTCACATTGAGAGTCAAGTGCTGACCTCTAGTGGCAATCAAGACAGTGATTCCATTGTACTTCAATGATACCTTGGCAAATAATCTTCCCAAATTTTTTCTAGAATGTATAATGACTTTATAAGGCATTATGCTTGGGTATGTTTTTTAATGAGTGTTAAATAACTTAAACTTCTGAAAAGTTCAAATGCCGAGTGATAGCACTTTATTTTAGGTAGTTTCTTTTCAATGGACAGTTTAAGGAGCCAGATTGTTACTCTCCCTAATAAAGTACACTAGATTAGAGTATTTGCACAAACACAATAGATAAAATGTCTACATAGACACTTTAGAGTCTAGATAGAATTATTTGTCTACACCAAGGGTCCCCACCCTATAGGCCTCAGACTAGGAGGGATCTGTGACCTGTTAGGAACAGGACCACACAGCAGGAGGTGAGCTTGAATATAATGTGCTTGAATCATCCTGAAACCATCCCCATACACTGGTCCCTGAAAAATTGTCTTCCACAAAACTGGTCCCTGGTTCCAAAAAGGTTGGGGACCACTGGTCTACACTAATCATGAAAGTACTGCTTTAGAGAATGAGGACTAGAAGTTCTGATACCACTAAACCACTGACAGTCTTTAGCAAGCCACTAAGATCTTTGAGTAATGTATTTTAATCCTTTTCCTTCCCAACCAACGGCTGACCCAGAATCTGAGAGCTGCATACAACTCAAGAGATCTGTTAACTGGCTCAGGATCCCAACGAAAGTTTCTGGACCTTTAACCTTATTACATTTTCTGGGGAAATTTTTTCATTCTTATTTTGCTAAAGATAGAAATCTCTATTGCACTCTGGACATCAAGGGAAAATAGGACTGGAATGTAGGAGAGATGACTGTACAAACCTGGTCTCCTACTTTCAACAGCAGCTCTCAACACTGGTTCCAGTCAAAGCCCTCAGCAGACACTTGCTCTGATGATTTCCCTGATAATTAGTGATGTTGAACGCATGTTCATGTACCATTGGTATGTCTTCTTTGGAAAAATATCTACTCAGACCCTCTGCCCATTTTTTTAAACAGATGGGTGTTTTTTTTTTTTTTTTAACTGAGTTATATGCGTTCTATATATATTTTGGATATTAAATTCTTATCAGATACATGGTTTGCAAATATTTTCTCCCATCCAGTAGGTTGTCTTTTCATTTCATTGATGGTTTTCTTTGCTGTGCAGAAATATTTTAGTTTGATGTTGTCCCACTTATTTCTTTTTGCTTTAGTTGTCTTTGCTTTTGGTGTCAAATCCAAAAAAAATTATTGCTAAGACCAATGTCAAGGAGCCCACCATCTGTGTTTTCTTCTTGGAGTTCTATGGTTTCAGGTCTTCCACTCAAGTCTTTAATCCATTTTGAAGTAATTTTTGTGTATGGTTTAAGATAGTGGTCCAGTCTCATTCTTTTGCATGTGGCTGTTCAGTTTTCTCAACACTATTTATTAAAGAAACTGTCCTTTCCCCATTATACATTTCTGGCTCCTTTGTCATAAATTAATTGAACCATACAAGCAGAGATTTATTTCTGGGATCTCATTATTGATCTATGTGTCATTTCCCCAGCTAATACCACACTATTTTGATTACCATAGCTTTGTAATAGGGTTTGAAATCAAGGAACATCTTACTTCTAGCTTTGATCATCTTTTTCAAGATTGCTTTGGTTATTTAGTATCTTTTATGATTACATACCTACTTTAGGATTCTTTGTTCTATTTCTGTGAAAAAATGCTATTGAAATTTGATGGAGATTGCATTGACTCGGTAGATTGCTTTGGGCAATATGGACATTTTAACAATATTCTTTCAATCCATGAGCATGTACTATCTTTTCATTATTTGTGTCTTCTTCAATTTCTTTCAACAATGTTTTATTGTTGGTTAGTTTCCAGATTCCAAAAAGGTTTATTCTGACAGTTTATTTAAGATATTTAGCTGCTTTTACAGAGGAGCAGACTTTTGGAGTTCTATATACCACCATTTTCATTGACATCATTACCTATCAATAGTTTTAACATCTACACCAATTTCATTAAAATCCATTCAAGTTTATAGAAAACATATCCCTTTGAAAGTATACTTTTATTATTTATTATTCTTTTGTTTTAAGAATACTGATAGACATAAAACCAACTTAAGGAACATTTTGTTACGCAATAGATGTAACAATTTTCACTGAGGTCAAACAGTGTTGTACCTTCATATTCTTTTAAATTTATGTTTACATAATTCCTTCAATTAGCGTATTAGATTACTTGGTTTGACAACCATTGCTAAAGCACCCAGGAAGCATTGCTTTTTCCTACTGATTTATTCATTTATGCTTTCATATGTGCATTTATTCACCAATTATTTATCAAGCACCTAGTCCATCAGGCATAGCTATAGGTGCAGGGTATATGGTAAATAACATATGTTGAATGTGCCATGATTTTTTAAAATCAACAAATGACTTAAGAAGAAGTTAGATTTAACACTATTGCCAGAGAGAGGTGCATTACATTACCTTTGGACCTATAAGGACTCCTTTATGGATCTTACTATTTTAACCATCAGGTGTATAGTAGAACTTTGCTAGTAAATAAAGCCACTTCTACCCCAGTGCAAGGCCAGATGTCACATTGCCTGGTAGGTGCAGTCATCCCCTAGGTGTGCTGACGGTGAACCCACTTCCCCACACTGTCTGGAACTTAGAGCTTGGTGCACATTCTGGATCCCTCTCTCTATTTCTGTGTTGAAATCCCAACCTGGGACTAAGAACCCTGAATTTCATCCTCAGGCTTCCTTCTTAGCCTTGACCTTTGATCCATTCTCCAGTATGGCTCATCACTCAGTTTCTGGCCTTTGAATCCTTAGGATCCATGGCAGCTGTTTTAAATCAGAGATGTGATTGTTAAGAGCTGTGGGGTCTGGGGTAAGGCAACCTAGGTGCCAGTACTTACTGCGTGGGACTCTGGACAGCTATTTAGCCTACCTCAAGACTAAAATAAAGACAATAATAGTACCTACAATACAGAACTGTGAGAATGTCATAATGACTACAAATCACTGGGCATAGTGCCTGACACATAGTAAACATTCCATATATGTTGGAATGTGGCTTGTCCTTCTGGCTTTTCTTTGATTACCTTGAATATAAATTGTACTAAAATTAATACTGCACTCACTTTCTTGGGGAAGACTTCTCTAATCACTAGTCCAGATCAGCTGTCTTTGTTATATACTCTCATGGAGCCATGCTTTTTCCTTCAGGGTACTGTGCCTTGTCAGCAATTATACACTCATTCTTGTCATATTTGATTACTTTCTGTCTCCTCCACCAGACCTCAAGTTACACAAGATCAGTAACCACAATTTGTTTATAATTGTATTCCCAGAACCTAGAGTACCTGGGACAGGAATGAATGATAAAATGAAATATTCACTTCCATTTAAGTAATTAATTTGAATCCTGTGCTCAAATTAATCTATTCCACTTACAACAGACTCCTTTGTTTGACTTGTCTTTCAGTATGTATCTTTTAAACCTTACTAAATCTAACTCTTTATAAGTTCTTTAAATGGTATAAATTATGTGTTTGCATATAGATACAGATAGGTATGTGTATATGTATATGTTGTATATATATTCATCTTTCACAGTACAATATGAGTAAGTATTCCAATACTAAATAGATGTTGAGTGAATGAGTGAGTGGAAAAAAAGTAATTGATAATTATGATTCTAGAGCCCAGGAACTAATGAAGTTGAAGTTACATGAAGAAAAAGAGGATCAAGTGGAAGGTTTGCTATGGGAGAAGGGAAGTTATGCAGCTGACCTGGAAGGTAACTCTGATATAGCCTCATATTATGTTCTCTTGCTTTTAACAGAAAGTTTTAGAATTCAGGAAACATATTAGTGCTTGATAGAGATTAATTTCAATTTATCTTGTGAGCTTGAATCATCACTTTGCCTTGTAAATATTTACAATTCTTCTATTAGCTATGCATTCCCCTGACATTTACACTTATTCATCAGCAGCCTCTGTTACAACCTGTAATTGCTAATAATGATGGACAAAAGCACCACAGCTTGGGGATGCCACAAATCACTATGGAAATGACACTTTTTCCTGCTCCTTGTGCAAACAGGTTTTGACTCACTGAGGCAACTCACCTCTTTAGAGATGAAAGATGAGTTCCAGAAAGTTCCATGTGAAATTGAATGAAATAGAAGAATCCATTGAATTCCTGCTGCTCCATGAACCAGGATATTTGGTGCCTTGCCAACAAGGAGAAATTAAGCTCCTCCATGAGGCAAAAAGACCCATGTGCTGATATATAAAACTAGTTCACTCTGATTTTGTGGTCTCAGATGTTATGGAAGGGTTAGATCGCATTCAGTAAGTAGGCCAGCATTTTGTTAGTTTCTTGCACCAAGGAAAATCAGTTAGCTTCCCTTTTGGGAATCCTAATCTTGTTTTTATCTGTACTTCAAAAATGTACAGATCAGTGTAAATAAAAACTAACATTTAAATTACACGTGAGATTTTGAATACTCAAGACTCACATTCTTCAAATTGCATAATTGTATTTTCTTCAGTTTTCCCTTCCTTATTCATTAATTACTTCTCATGTGAAGGTCCCACAGCCATACAAAATGCACGAGGTCCCAAACTCCAACTACGACCTTTCCTTGATGATCTGTGCCTATTTACTGGGTCAATAAAGGACTCCCTGTCTAGCTAAGGAACCAAACATTTGAGAACGATCTTAAAAAGACTGAGAATATAGTCAAGGAGAAAACCTAGAGGCAAAATCTAATATTTGCTGACTAACTCATTCTTGTATTTGGCAAACATTAGCGTGGTGATAGGGCTCGAAGTGCAAGGAAGACAAAGCACGGTGCCTTCCTTCAGGGAACTGACCAAGTGGCAGAGAAGAGGGACCTAAAAAACCTATAAGTTTTATGCTCTGATGGGACACACAGTGTGCCATAGAGCACATAGAAGACCTCAGACAAGGCCCCCAACAGACCTTCCCCCAAACCCACCTAAATGACTCTTTGTAATCATTTGGGTATAATATTTGGGGGTCTCTCTCTCTCTCAGATTCTAACTTTTTGCTTATACACCTCTTAGAATTTTCATAGACTGTTCCCTCCACATTCTAATTGGTACCAATATTTTTATGAAAATGAACAGATGCAAAGAATATAAATTTTTCAGCATAGTACCAACATTGGCATGTTAAAATAAAACAGTTGTAATACTATTTTAAATGTACGCAATGGAATTGAAATGTCACAGACTGTAACTACCACCCATACATACTCACAACATGCACACACACACTGCTTGGACAGTGTCCCTGTGCCCAGGCCCTAACTAGTTTAAAGAATGCCATTCTGTAGGGCTATTTCTAGGATTTATGTGTATCCTTCATGGCATCTGGTAACCCATGTACCAGACCTGAGCTAAACACTTTACATATATCATCTCACTTAATCCTCAGCAATCCTCTGAGCTCAGTATCATCATCTGTATTCCATGAAGAAAATGAGGCTAAGAGAAGGGGTTTGAATCCAGGTCTTTTCTGCATTTATACCCTATGCTCTTAATTTCTTTATACTTAGAATTCACTCTAACCAAGAGATCTTAATGCTAAAATCTATGTGGAATACCTTAAAGAAAACATGTAACTTCTAGCATCATTCCTAGCACCTCCTACCTATTGTGCTTTTCTGCACACTTACAACATCTAATAGACTGTATGTTTTACTTATTTACTTATTTTTAATATATTTTATTGATTATGCTATTACAGTTGTCCCATTTTCCCCCTTCACTTCCCTCCACCCTGCAAACCCTCTCCCACCCACATTCCCCCCCTTTAGTTCATCTCCATGTGTCATACTTATAAGTTCTTTAGCTTCTACATTTCCCCTACAATTCTTTCCCTCCCCCTGTCTATTTTCTACCTACCATCTATGCTACTTATTCTCTGTACCTTTCCCCTTCTCTTCTCCTCCCACTCTCCTGTTGCTTACCCTCCATATGATCTCCATTTCTGTGGTTCTGTTCCTGTTCTAGCTGTTTGCTTAGTTTGCTTTTGTTTTTGTTTTAGGTGTGGTTGTTAATAATTGTAGGTTTGCTGTCATTTTACTGTTCACATTTTTTATCTTCTTTTTCTTAGATAAGTCCCTTTAACATTTCATAGAATAAGGGCTTGGTGATGATGAACTCCTTGAACTTGACCTTATCTGAGAAGCACTTTATCTTCCCTTCCATTCTAAATGACAGCTTTGCTGGATAGAGCAATCTTGGATGTAGATCCTTGACTTTCATGACTTGGAATACTTCTTTCCAGCCCCTTCTTGCCTACAAGGTCTCTTTTGAGAAATCAACTGACAGTCTTATGGGAACTCCTTTGTAGGTAACTGTCTCCTTATCTCTTGCTGCTTCTAGGATTCTCTCCTTCATTTTAATCTTGGGTAGTGTAATTCTGATGTGCCTTGGTGTGTTCCTCCTTGGTTCCAACTTCTTTGGGACTCTCTGAGCTTCCCGGACTTCCTGGAAGTCTATTTCCTTTGCCATATTGGGGAAGTTCTCCTTTATTATTTGTTCAAATAACTTTTCCATTTGTTGCTCTTCCTCTTCCCCTTTTGGGACTCCTATAATTCAGATGTTGGAACGTTTAAAGTTGTCCTGGAGGTTCCTAAACCTCTCCTCATTTGTTTTGAATTCTTGTTTCTTCATTCTCTTCTGTTCGTTTCTTTCTTTCTTCCTTCTGGTCCACTCCATTAATTTGAGTCCCAGTTTCCTTCCCATCACCATTGGTTCCCTGTACATTTTCCTTCTTTTCACTTATTGTAGCCTTCATTTTTTCATCTAATTTGCAACCAAATTCAACCAATTCTGTGAGCATCCTGATTGCCAGTGCTTTGAAATGTGCATCTGATAGGTTGGCTATCTCTTCATTGCCTAGATGTATTTGTTCTGGAGCTTTGATCTGTTCTTTCATTTGGGCCATTTTTCTTCTTTTTTTTTTTTTTTGTCTTGCCATGCCTGTTACATTTGAGGGGCGGAGCCTTAGGTGTTCCCCAGGGCGGGGCAGCCCAGTCGCTGAGTTGTGACATTGTATGGGGGGCAGGGGTCAGAGAGGGAACAATGGCGCTTGCTCCACTCTGTCTGATTTCAGTCCCTTCCGCCACTTTCCCCAACCAAACTGGGCCCTTCTGGTGCTGATTCCCAGGTGGGTGGGCTTGTGTGAGTTCTAGGACCTTGTGGGTCTCTCCAACATACTCTCCTGTGAAGCTGGGAACCTCTCCTGGCACCTGAACTCCCACAGGTGTTTTCAATCAGTGTTTTTGAGGCTTTATTTCCCAGAGCTGGGATCCTGGGTTGTGCGGTCTATCTTGCTTCCCAGTTTTGCCTGGTTTATCTGTACATGAATGTGTGACCACCTAGTCAGCCAGCAGCCTCGCTGGGTCTGCCTGCTGTGACCCTGTGCCCAGGGTCTGCCAGCCACCACCAGCATGCCTGGGGTCTACCCGCCATCGTCTTGTGCACCCAGGGTCCATCAGCTGCTGCTTTGCATGCCTGGGTCCGCCAGCAACAGCTTTTTTTGCCGCAACCTCTCTCCACCCGGCTGCCTGACTCCATCCCTCCTACAGGTCTGGATGAATTTGTCTATTTTAATTCCTTTGTCAGACTTCCATACTGTTCAATTTTCTGTCAGTACTGGTTGTTTTTTTTTTGTTTCTAAATTTTTGTTGTCCTTATTTTGGTTGTGCGAGGAGGCACAGTGTGTCTACCTATGCCTCCATCTTGGCCAGAAGTCTCTTGTTTACTTATTATTAAGCTTCCCATTCCCCCAGCCTATAATATAGACTTCAAAAGTACAGGGATTTTTCCCTGGCTGGTGTAGCTCAGTGGATTGAGCGCGGGCCTGCGAACTGAAAGATCGCGGTTCGATTCCCAGTCAGGGCACATGCCTGGGTTGCCAGGCCAGTTCCCGTCAGGGGACATACAAGAGGCAACTGCACATTGATGTTTCTCTCCCTCTCTCCTTCCCTTCCCCTCTAAAGATAAATAAATAAAAAATCTAAAAAAAGGAAAAAAAATGCTTAAAAAAAAAAAAAGTACAGGGATTTTGTCTGTTTGCCCAGCATATAGTAGTTGATCAATAAATAGTTGTTGAGTAGTGAACAGAACTTGCTGCTAGAAAGCCATTAATGATTGTGAGAGATTCTAAACATACCAGTGGCTGCTAAGTGCTGTGATCAGCCTTCTTGGCTTTTGCTATAATTAGGTAGCAGTATGAGGAATATAGATCAACAGTCTACTGACTTTGGAGTGAAGGGTTTTTATGTGCCAGTCTGTATCAAGAAAAGAAGGATCTAATCACACTCCTAAAGTGCTTGCTGAGCAGCAAAATACATTTATCTCTTTCAAATTACTAAGCAGAATACAGCATAGTTAGCCTTGTTTGTTGTAGGGCAATGGGAGGGATGTGGATGAATCTTTGAGCCAGTACAGCCTACTGTTCACGGCTGGGAGTTTGAGCCCATCAGGGCATGCTTAGAGGCCTGGAGGCAGCCTCCCAGAAGTCCCCCAAGCCTGAAGAGTCTTCCAGAAAGAAATCCAAGTCATGTTCCCGCTGAGGCAGCCACAGCTGTGTAAGTCTGATGACCCAGTAGTCACAGAAGGCTATCTGGGGATGGGATAGGACCTGGGCAGAGTCTTAAGGAAGAAAGAGCCAGGCATAATGAGTTTGACCCAGAGCAATGCTTTATCTGTCAGAGTGTGGAGATTCTAAGCATAGGGTCATTATTGCTAGTGTCTGATTCACCTCTGAGCATGTGTTTGGGTCCTATAGAGAGAAATCTGTAAGATGGAAGACACTTTTGTACTAAATTTTTATACTGACTGGAGTCTCTAACAAAGGATATTACAAAAAAGAGGGAGCCCTATATCCAACCTTCTACCTCCCAGCAGGCACTGGTGACTCCCTCAAGTGTTAAGATATATAGTATATGTGATTTCTTGGCCTGGAGGAGTAATCAGAAGACTTAGGCACTGAGTATTTAGCAAGAAGCATGTGCTACACCAGCCAGGTCTAGTAGGGTGGCACAAAAATAGCAGCAGAGCAGCTCTGTCCTGCTGAGAACCAGAGGAGCTGCAGCTGCAGAGCCTAGCATGCCCAGAGTTGTGCCTAGCAGTGACCATGAACATGCCCACCGAGTGAATGGAAAGCAGATATCACTAACAGGGTGGAAACTTGGTTCAGTGGAGCAACACTGCTACATAGGGATGAACTGACTCCTGGATCCTGGGACACTTTCCCACAGGAGACTCCTAGAAGGACTTGGTTGATGAAGACTACCGGGAACTCAAACTCCTGAGTCACTCAAAAAGGGGCCAAAGCCTGGTATTGGGATTAGAAAACAACCTTTGAGTCTCATATTTCAACAACAGACCATCTGCCTCTCCTCCTCTCCTTCCCTAGCTTCCTAAGTCAAATTCCTGTTGCCTCAGAAGGACTACTTATACTTGGTGAAAAGGGGAAACATGCCAGTTTAAAGTTATGGAAAATTATGTGCAAGATGGGTAACTGCTTAGCCATTCCAGGTGTACATGATTAGCTCAAATGAGTCTCCTTCAGACAGCATGAAAAGGGGAGTAAAGACTTTTAAGTAGTCAAAGAATAGAGAGAAATATTTGCTTATCTCATGCAAACACTGTGAGGATAAAGTGGCATGACCCAGCAATGAGAAAATTGGATTAAATGAGCCTTAAACTTCAAGCTCTTTGGAATGATGCTTTATGCTGTGCAATATGAAAGGCAGATTTATTCCATAACAAAGGCCATGGATGAGACTCATACCATGAGTGTCCCCCGTGATATGACACTTGACATGGAGCAAAAAGCCACTTTATGCTGGATAAATGGTTTTTGACGATAGTGGCAAATGGCAGGATAGTTTTAGATATTTAAAGATGACGAGGATATCTATCCATTCATAATAGTACCTGGTATTTTCATTGTGCTTTTCCACAAAGGGCTCCACAGAATTTGAAAAAAAAAATGATCTCATTTCTCTTTACAAAATTTCAATGAGACAAGAACTTCAGTACATGATGGATTGACGCAGTAGAAGCCTTTCTCTTGTCACTCCTCCCAGCTGTTCTTTGAGGTAGCTGGGGACTCCAATTTATCATCTGATAAATGAAGTATGGTTATACTAGTAGGAAAAATGATGATGTAGGAAAAAAGATGCTTTACTCACAGAAAGATTTTTTGATAAATATTTATAGACACAAGAAGGGTCTTAGATAGGTCTGTGAGGTTTCTATTTATTTTAATTTTTAAAGGAATGAAGGATTAGAAATACTGATAATTTCCTTCCCAGCTCTCTGTCCCCTTTTAGAGAACGTTGTCCCTTTTCCTTCCCATAGGTTGGATCCCACAGTCCTTGCTAAGGTAATGGGTATTTGTGATTCTGGATTTCTAGGCAGGGTCAGCAAATTCCCAACTTGGGTGAGCATCTGACCCAGCTGGGCCTATTAGATCCTTGCTCCAGGAATTTGGAATACAGTCATAGCAAAAACTGGGAAGTGGACAGGAACCAAGATAATTTCTCACCACTCCTATCTACCTTTCTGGGACCATGGGGTTTTCCCGAGAGGCTCTAAGTTGATTTAAAAAGGCAACCTTGATGGAGAACAACCTAAATATTTATCAACAGGGAACTGATTAAATCATGGGACATCTTTATCATGGAGTATGCTGCAATGTGAAAAGAATGAAACTTTTTATGAATTGATCATTCCTGAGGGGTGATCTCCAAGGTATATCGTTAAGAGACACATGCCAAGTGCAGGATAGGAGTGACAGTACACCATCATTTGTATTACAAGGAAGGAAAAATATAATATATGCTTAGGCCATTTACATTTAATATAATTATTATGTTAGGGATTAAGTTTATCATTTTATTATTTGTTTTCTATTTGTGCCTGCTGTTTATCACTCCTCCATTTCCCTTTTCTTATCTTCCTGTGGGTCACTTGAATATTTTTAGGGATTGCATCTTGATTTACTTCTAGTGTTTTGGGTGCATGTGTGTATGAATGACTTATCACAGTCTACTGATATTGTTTTATCAATTCGAGTGGTATGTAGAAACCTGACTCCCATTTGGCTCCCATTATCCTCCCCAATTTTAGATATAATTGTCTTGAGTTGATATCAGATGATGTTATGATTTTTATACCATTCATCATATGCAATTTAGAAAATTCATGAGGAGGGTAATCTATTTTATTAACCCATATTTCTGCATTCTTCATTTACCTTTCTCCCTTCCTGATGATCCAAGATTCCTTTCATCATTTTCTTTCTTTTGAAGAACATCCTTTAGCCATTCTTTAAGAGTAGATCTGCTAGTGATAAATTCTCTTAGTTTTCCTTTATCTGAGAATGTCTTTATTTCCCCTTAATTCCTGAAGTATAGTATTACCAGGTACAGAATTCACAAGTTGATAGTTCTTTTCTTTTAGCACTTGAAAAATGTTGTGTCGCTTCTTTCTGGCCTCTGTGGTTTCGGAAGAAAAATCTGCTGTCATTTGAACTGCTATTCCCATATAAATCATGTGTTGTTTCTCTGTCTGCTTTCAAGGTATTTTCTTTGTCTTTAGTTTTCAGAAGTTTAATTATGATGTGTCCTGGCATGAATTTCTTTAGATTTATCTTATTTATTATTCACTCAGCTTCCTGATCTGTAGGCTTATAGATTTTGCCAAGTTTGGAGAATTTTTAGTCATTATTTCTTTGAATACTTTTTCAACCCCACTCTCTTTCTCCTTCCCTTCTAGGACTCCAATGTTGTAAATGTTGGATCTTTTGTTACAGGCTTACAAGTTCCCTAGACTCTGTTGTTTATTTTCAGTTTATTTTCTCCCTAAATAAATTCCACTGATCTGTCCTCAACTTTACTGTTTCATCCTCAGTCATCTCCCTCTATTACAGAGTTCATTCAGTTAGTTGTAGCATTTCTGTTATTTTTCAGTTCTGTAAGTTCCATTTGATTCTTTTTTTATAACTTCTATTTCTGTGATGAAGTTTCTAGTTTTTTCAGTTGTTTCAAGAGATTTGTAATTGCTTGCTGAATCTTTTTGATTATAGTTACTTTAAAATACTACATAAATCTAATATCTAGTTCATCCCGGTGTGGGAGTGAGGCCATTATCTTTTCTCATGCAGGTTGTAATTTCCTTGATTTTTTTAATACAATGAGTGATTTCATCTGGACATTTTAGCTGTTAACATTTGGAGACTCTGAGCCCTATTTATATATTTTTTTATTTTAACAGGCACTTTCTAACTTATTTTTGTGGACTGCGAATCCACTGACAATCTCATGTTCAGAGCCTCTATGTTGCTATTATGGTCTGTTTGGTTTATGACCTGCCTCTAGGCCCCCCACTGGCCCTCACTGGTAGCTAGTTCAGGAAATGTAAGGAGCTTCCCTGTCTTGATAGTCTGGCTCCTTTAGGTGAGGAAAGGGAATCTCCAAGGCTGTGAAAAGTACTTCCTGGGCTGCATGTTTGTTGAAGCAGAATCCTCCTTGTTAATATCTTCTGTCAAGTAGGATCTCTGGGTGAGAAAGGGGAGTCTCAGGCTGATGGGAAAGTCCTCTGGCCAGTTTTGTAAAGAGAACTTTCAGATGGTCCCCTTTGCTGTTTCTGCTGAGCTTATCTAGACTTGTTAGCAGGGCTTCTGTTCAATTCGGAGGAAGAATAAGATAACCTGGCTGCCTTCCAGTTGCTAGAGTAGGTATCAGGAAAGGCCTGGATCATCTTCTCTTGGGTGGGGAGTTGTAAGATGCCCCACCACTGTATTGTTCCCTTGGTCCTGTGTTCCCTAAACAATTCATCTTCTCTTTTTACCTTTCAGGATTCTCTTTTAGTTGTCCCTTGTGTTATTTCCAAGGCTTTTTAGTTGTGCTTAGCAGAGAGGAAGAGAAACAGACAAATCTATACCATCCTGTTCAGCCCAGAAGGTCTGTATAGATGCTTATGTAGGTGTAAGATCTCTCTAGAAAGATACACGAGGAATTGCTTTCCATGGAGAGAAAACTTGGGGATCTGAAGTATGAGAGAGAGATTTTTATATACCCGTTTGTATGATCTTAAAAATAAACATAAAATATAAAAGAAGGAAAAATGACTTCTAACTCAGCTTTGTTTTCAAGAGCACAACCAAGGATTGCAACAGAGGTCGAGCAGCGTATGGATTCAACAGTTGGTAATTTTATTAAATTTCGTTGGCTTTTAATTTCACTGTATTTTGACTGCTTTGATCCAGATCCTTGAATGTAAGAATAATATTCTCAGTAGATTTTCAGCCTGCTCATTCACTTGAAATAACTTGCAGAATACAAATGTGTAATTTAAATAGAAGTAGATGTGTTTGGCAGCATACTAGTACCCTAATCAGCTGAAAAAATAATATTTGTATGACATTAAAACAAAATTAATAGGAAGATGCTGATTACATGAAAAGACTTCAGGTTGTAATTATAAAACTTGCAAACAGCTCGGCATAATTAGTGCCTTAATTAGGATATGACCTGAAATTTTAACTTACAAAATTAATAAAGACAATTTAAAGTCATATTTGTAAAGTGGGTTTTAAAACTTACAAGGTAGTTGGATATAACGTTTTTCTCATTTTGGAGAGCTTTGTAGGTACTAAGCTTAGAATACAATTATTTTGATTCCCAACTCCCACCCCCAGCACAATGTCGGAGTCCCAAAGCTTTAAGAGTCAAGGTTAGTGACCCTTAACCAAGGACGCACAGGGCCCAGCAGCTCCTGCGCACACTCGTGGACAGCTCTAGAACACGGTAAAACAGCAAAGACTCTTTCTCTCCATAGTACCTTAAGTGAAATATAAACTAGAAGATTGATATTGATTTTGAACAAACTTTACGATTTCGACTGTCTGGATTCAAATGGCAATTTGGTCTTTAACACATGCTTCTGGAAGGCATTTGGGGTCCTACAGTTTACCACATGGTGAAGGTTCCAATCCAAAGCCAAAGAATTTTTCCATCGGTAGATAAAAATAGAGAATTCAGTAAACTTTGGTGGGGTAGTGATTTAGGAAAAAAATAAATATGAAATCCTACCTTTATTCCTTATGTCAAAATAAACTCCAAATTGATCAAAGATTTAATGTAAAAATGTAAAACCATAAATGTATTAAAATAAATGGGTTAATATGTTTATAATAGTGTAATCAAGAGAGGCTTTTTAACCATGACAGATAAAACAAAAATCCATAAAGTAAATGACTAACAAATTTATCTACTTAAAAATTCTAAACTTATGTATATCAAAAAACAAAAACAAAAATAAGTGTAAGTTGTAAAATAACAAGGCTATATAAGAAGTAACTGATTAAAAATAAACTTTGATTTATGTTTTGATTCATTTTTCTTCCTAAAGCACAACTTTATTCCTCAACAAATAAGGAAATAATTGAAAATATACATCATAATTTATGTACAAGATAATTAACTATAGGGAAAATTAAAAGAATGTACATGTTGCCCTGACCAGTCTGGCTCAGTGAGATGGTGAGGTCCCTCAAAGCAAAAGGTTGCCAATTCCATTCCTGGTCAGGGCACATGCCTGAGCTGCAGGTTCCATCCCTGGTTAGGGCGTGTACAAGAGGCAACAGATCAATGTTCCTCTCACATATTGATGTTTCTCTCCCTTTCTTCCTCCTGCCTTTGCCCTCTCTCTAAAAAAAAATAAATAAATAAAATCTTTTTTTCAAAGAAGAATGTACATGTTTAAAAATTAAAAAATAGCTTATGAAGTAATTAAATTAGAGAATAGTCGTAGAATTAAAAATCTGAGTATTTAATGACTGCGAGATAGTTTCATGATAAGACCTTGTTAAAGTGAAAGATAAAGAATACAGATGAATCTAACTTGATTTAAAAATTCTTACCTAAACAGGAAAAAAGGACTAGAAAGAAAAATAATTATCATTAGAGGTAGAATTATGGATAAATGTTATTTTATTTTTAGTAGTTTCCAAATTTTCTATAATAAGTAAATTATTTTTGTACTCAACCTTTTTTTTAATTCCTTGGAGCTTTAAATAAAAAGATATTTCAGTTTTTCCCCAAAACAGCTAACTTGGAACTAGATCAGGTATGAAAGATCAAAGCTGAAGATTTAAAAGTATAGCATATAATACAGTAATTGCAACAAGCTCCCAATTATTTTTTTTAAATCTCTCTATTAGATTTGTTGTCACTGTGTCACATGGGTTAAATTACGACTCCTGGTCACTCACGGTGAGATAGCTCTCTTCTCTCTCTCTCTCTTTCTCTCTTTTCCTTCTTCCTCCCTCTCTTTCCTCTCTCTCTCCCTCCACCTCTCTCACTGTAGGCTTAGAGCACAGACTGCCTTCTCTTAAGGCCCAGCATCAAGAGAGTTCTTTCATAAAATCAATATCTGCCTCTCTATTCCCAACTGCCCGTATTTGTAGAACAGGGAATGTGTGTTCCAAAACTGAGATTACTTGGTCTTAGCAGGAAGCAAATGTCTTTAGTTGGAGGCACTTGCCAGTCACAAGATAACTATCACTACTATTACAGAAAATGGCATTACTGAATTTCCTTTGTACCTGTAGGTTTTCTTAATTTCTTCATTGGATGCCCCCTTATGCAGACCAAGAACTTCATATAGAGCTTCTCCAGAGGTCGACATAGTCCGCTGTCTTTGGGTAGGTGTGTCACATGCCATTTTCTCGTCTGTAAAACCAAAGAGGGTAGATAGCCATGAAGCTTATGTATACTGGACCCCACTTTCTAAATGGGAAGATAGTTCCTTTCTGTCCTTTTGTAAAATGATGATCTGAAGTATGTTTTTGTTCCAGCTGCAGAATGAGGGAAGGAATGGGTTAGGATTGCCAAAAGTAGAACTTCAAGTAAGGGCTAAAGGCTATAGGCAGCCATGCAAAGGGAATATGGCTTTGCCCACATGGTTAAATAGAAGCAAAATGTTGTCTAAACACTCAGCTAATTCAGAATTGTTGAGAAGCAGTACTCACAGGTCAGCTACATGTGGATTTCTTTTTGCTTGAATTTGTATAACTCCTTTTTTGTATGCTTCCCCAAAATCATCCGTTTTACCTTGACTTTATTGGCCTAGCCATTGTTAGAGCAAGAGTTTAAAAAAATAACAACAAAAGCAACTTTTTGTAAGTATGAAGAAAAGAAATTCTGGTCTTATCTGGGAGCCAGGCTAGAGCTTCTCCACAGCTATGTGATGCCAGGGGCCCCGCAGTGGTCATGGCTTCTGCCCTTGAGATGACTCCTTTCTCCGTGGTCTATCCAGAAAGAGTTCTGCTGTCCCAAGTCCCAAGGAGCCATCTTCCTGCTACATTCTGCCTCTAAGAGGGGGCATGCAGAGTAGCAAGCACACCTAGGGGCATTCCTGCATCCGGTATTTAACCTCTCCAGCCTTAATGTCTTCAGCTATAAGGATAAAGAAGCCCACACCATAAAGATATCTTAAGGATTTAGAAATAATGCATATAATGCACCTAGAACAGAGTAAGTTCAAAGGAAAAGGTAACTATTTTTATCAAAGGTAGCACAGTGTATAATTCAGGCAGTGCATTGTCATCAGACCCTCTGGGTTGGAATATAGGCCTGACCATGACTTAGCTGCATGACCTTCCCTCTCTGCAAGTTAGAGACAAAAATGTGCCTAAACACATGGGGCTGTGGTAAGAATTAAATGAGTTAATATATTAAACAAAAATTGACACCATTATCCATAGAATTATTCATAAAAGCCAAAAGGTGAAAACAGCCCAAATGTTCATAAACAGATCAATGAAAATGTGCTCTGTACATACAATGGGATATTTTTCATGCATAAAATGGAATTCTTACACATGCAACAATATGCATAAACCTTGAAAACATTATGCTAAGTGAAATAAGCCAGTCACAAAGAACAAATATTGTATGATTCCTTTTGAATGAGGTACTTTTTGAAATCAGTTTGTGCTTTTCATTATAATTTTATTGCATACATATGTATATGCAAATAACAAATTATTTATTTTTCCTTTTTTAAATGATTTTTGTATTTTCCATTACCTTTAGTCCTCTTGTACCCCCCATGCACACTTGTTGTCCATGTCCGTAAGTCCTTTTCCCTTTTTGCTATATGAGGTAATTTGAATAGGCAAATTTATAGAGAAAGTAAAATAGAGGTAACCAGGGGCTGACAAGGAGCAGGGAATGAAGCATTGTTGCTAAATGGGTACAGAGTTTCTTTTTGGGGGTGATGAAAAAATTTTGGAACTGTACAGTGGTGATGGTTACATATCACAGTGATTGTATTTAATGCCACTGAATAATAGTTAAATGGTAAATTTTATGTTATATTTTACCATAAAAGCAAAACAAGAAAAAGAACACAAAAACTACTTAGATTGCCAGCTCCTCTGACCACAAATTCCTTGAAAATGATCATTCATTTCTTGGCTTTGGGCCTTGTGCAGCAAGTGCCATGCATGACTGACTGTGAATGAATGATTGTAGAAGGACTAGAATATGGTGTCAGGGATGTGGAGATATTCATGCTCAATGTAAGCAATCTATAAAGACAGCAGTGGCAGCAGCAGAACCCAATGGGCATGTCCCAGTGTCAGGTGGGCTCAGCTGAAGCCAACTTTCCAGCTCTGCTCCCAGCAGGCTAATGACCAAACCAACACAGGCAAGAGCAGAGCCTGTCAAATGTTGCTTGGTGATGAGGAGGGTTTTAGAGGCCCCCTGAGACCCCTACATTGAATAGCCAGGGTTCGTAACCCTACAGAATTCAATTAAAAGGAACAATGTGAAAAACTACAAAAATGTTTTTGTGAGCTTTTAGCTTCTAAAAGTCAGATCCCAGCCAAAAATCCTACAGCCCTGAAGGTGCTGAGGACAACACTGACCTACCTGAGGGTGCAACTGTGGCATGGCTCATTGTTCCCAACCCAGTTAGCTTCTCATGAATATGGAGGCCCTGGAGGCCATAGGGGCCCTAGTCCCAGATCCCTGGTTCACACAAGGGCAAGAGGAGAAAAAAAATCCCAAGTTTGCCTGCCACAAAGCAGTATCTAACAGATGTCCATACTGACTGGCAGCCATTCATTAAATTGTAGTACTTCTTTTTATTGCTGCTCTATCTTTCTAACTCACCCATCATACTTTCCCTGGGAAGTAAGCAATTCAAGGCTTGGGGCTGTGTCATTCATCTCTGTGTTCTGCTCCTGCAGTTCAGCCCTGTCTTGGAACCACAGCCCAGCTGGCTATTCACAACTGAAGGAAAAATTACCTGAGCAACTGACAACCTCCTTACTTCCTTTCCTGTCTTCTCGTTCCTGCTGCCACCACAAACAGCTAGGCTCAGGATACTGATGCTCTGCTGCACATATCCACCTAATACTTCCCAGTAATAGAGGCAACCAGCAGACTTCTGACAAGTCACACTCTATGTCAAAAATGAATGGGATTTATACCCTGGCTGGTGTGGCTCAGTGGATTGAGCGCCAGCCTGCAAACCCAAAGGTGGCTGGTTCGATTCCTAGTCAGAGCACATGCCTGGGTTGTGGACCAGGTCCCCATTTAGGGGTGTGCAAGAGGCAACAATTTGAGGTATCTCTTGCACTCTTGCTTTCTCCCTTCCTTCTACTCTCCTCTCTCTAAAAGTAAATAAATAAAATCTTAAAAAAAAAACATGAATGGGATTTGGAAAGTAGGGATTTCTGTGTGGCTTGGTAGACAAGGAATGGGGTCATAGTCATTATGCTTGTCTCTCTGAAAGTTTAAGGTCTTGCTAGATAGCAAGATCCCCAAAGTCACTAAGAATATATCAACATAGGGATTCAAATGCTAGGACTGTAAAAAATAGAGTTTGAGGCCATCCAAGCCAATTTAACAAATGCCATTTGGGGCATTCTGGTCCAAGATTATCATAGTAAACAACTTTGATATTACTCTCTTAGCTCCTCCTGCCTGGGGAATTCCTAGGTCCCTAATGAAACAGATGTTTTTCCTGAGACCTGCCTCAGTCTTACCTGATCTTGGTTGAGTAGATCTGATGCAACAAATCAGAGTCCTCCCCTAGGTTTTTTGTTTGTTTTGGGGTTTTCTTGTTTTCTTGTTTGTTTGTTTGTTTGTTTTTTGAGTATAGGACAGTCAGATGGTAAAACCTCTAAAATGTAAAATTTGGGTATTATTGGCTTGCCTGAAGTGAGAGAGACTGAAACTGACTCACAGAAGAGGACAGGTGGGAAGAGATGGAGAGAGAGCCCCAGTGGGGTTGAGTCCACTGGTTCCAGTTGTTTCTAAGTGCACTTGCAACTCTTCCCCTCCTACAATTTGTCAATCAAGCCTTGCTTGGAGTGAGCCAATAAAATTCCTGCTCATACACAAATTTACACAGTTTTTCTTTCTTTTTTTTTTTAATATATTTTATTGATTATGCTATTACAGTTGTCCCATTTCTCCCCCATCATTCCCCTCCACCCTACCCACCCTCTCCCACCCACATTCCCCCCTTTAGTTCATGTCCATGGGTCATAAGTTTTCTAGCTTCTACATTTCCCATACTATTCTTGCCCTCCCCCTGTCTATTTTTTTCCCGTTATGCTACTCATTCTCTGTACCTTTTCCCCCTCTCTCCTCCTCCCACGCCCCTGTTGCTAACCCTCCATATGCTCTCCATTTCTGTGGTTCTGTTCCTGTTCTAGCTGTTTGCTTAGTTTGCTTTTGTTTTAGGTGTGGTTCTTGATAGCTATGAGTTTGTTGTCTTTTCACTGTCATAGTTTTATCTTCTTTTTCTTAGATAAGTCCCTTTAACATTTCATATAATAAGGGCTTGGTGATGATGAACTCCTTGAACTTGACCTTATCTGAGAAGCACTTTATCTTCCCTTCCATTCTAAATGACAGCTTTGCTGGATAGAGCAATTTTGGATGTAGGTCCCTGCTTTTCAAGATTTCAAATATTTCTTTCCAGCCCCTTCTTGCCTGTAAGGTCTCTTTTGAGAAATCAGCTGACAGTCTGATGGGAACTCCCTTGTAGGTGACTGTCCCCTTATCCCTTGCTGCTTCTAGAATTCTCTGCTTCATTTTAATCTTGGCTAATGTAATTACAATGTGCCTTGGTGTGTTCCTCCTTGGGTCCAACTTCTTTGGGACTCTCTGAGCTTCCTGGACATCCTGGTAGTCTATTTCCTTTGCCAGATTGGGGAAGTTCTCCTTTATTATTTGTTCAAATAAGTTTTCCACTCGTTGCTGTTCTTCTTCCCCTTCTGGGACCCCTATAATTTGGATGTTGGGATGTTTAACGATGTCCCGGAGGTTCCTAAGCCTCTCCTCATTTTTTTGAATTCTTGTTTCTTCCTCGTCTTCTGTTTGGTTGTTAGTTTCTTCCTTCTGGTCCACTCCATTGATTTTAGTCCCAGTTTTCCTCCCATCTCTATCAGTTCCCCATGCATCTTCCTTCATTTCACGGATTGTAGCCTGCATTTTTTCATCTAGTTTGTGAGCAAAATCAACCAATTCTGTGAGCATTTTGATGACCAGTGCTTTGAACTGTGCATCTGACAGGTTGGCTATCTCTTCACTGCTTAGAGGAATTGGCTCTGGGGCTTTTATTTGTTTTCCGGTTTGAGCCATTTTTGGTGGGTTTTTTTTTTTGTTGTTGTTGTTGTTTTGGTTTTAGTCTGGTTGCGGCTATTACGTAGTGAGGGGTGGAGCCTTAGGTGTTCCTCAGGGCGGGGCAGCCCAGTCGCTGGGTTGTGACGCTATAGGTGGGGGCGGGGTCTGAGAAGGAGCAATGGCGCCTGCTCCGCTCTCTCCTGGACTCCTGCCCTTTCCGCCGCTTCCCCTTCACCTGGATTATCTGCACACACGCGAGTGCTGTTACGTAGTGAAGAGTGGAGCCTCTGGCGCTCCCAAGTGCGGGGCAGCCCAGTCGCTGGGTTGTGACGCTGTATGTGGGGGTGGGGCCTGAGAGGGAGCAATGGCGCCTGCTCCGCTCTCTCCTGGATTCAGTCCCCTCCGCCACCTCCCCTCCGCCTGGACCGCCTGCGCGCTCGAATGCGAGACCACCTGGTCAGTCAGCCAGCCGCCTTGTGCGGCCTCACTGGGTCTGCACAGTTGCCCCCCAGTGCCCGGGGTCCGCCAGCCGCTGCCTGTAGGCCCAGGGACCGCCAGCTGCCGCCTGTGCACCTGGGAACTGCCAGCCGCTGCTGCTTGCGTTCCTGGGCCCGCACCTCCACTTTCTCCTGCCGCAACTCCGCCCCTCTTACCGGTCTGGATGAATGGTTGTTGGACTTCCGTACAGTTCAGTTTTCTATAAGTTCTGGTTGTTTTATTGTTTCTAAATATTTGTTGTCCTTAATTTTGGTTGTGAGAGGAGGCACAGTGTGTTTGCCTACGCCTCCATCTTGGCCGGAAGTCCTACACAGTTTTTCTTTTGAGCATACTTTAACTAGATTCTGGTCACTGTCAACCAAGACTCCTTTGTGTCATATGCTCTCTCAGTTAAACACCAGTAGTGGTTCGCTGAACACCCCCAAGCCAGGCTAATCCATTGTCCATTTTTCTTAAATCACCCTATGTACTCTTCTTTTAAATTAAATGTGGCTTCTAGGTACTTGGCGATGAATACTTTGGGGAAATAACAATGATATTCTAAGAGATTCAAACCAAACAAATTCAGATGTGTTGTGTAGGCACTACTAGCATGGCTAGAAGGAACAGTGATAAATCTGGGTCAAGATGCTTTCGTGAAGAAAGTATATAGACAGTTAGCCAAGAGCACTAAGGAGAAATAAAAGTATGGCAGATAGACCTTTGCATTATCTGTTTTTCTCTATGCTCAGCATTCAAAAGGAAGTTTCAATTTGAAGGAAAATTTATTTACTCTTTATCATCTGTATCATGAAATAAAACAGTTGTCAGGGTTCCCATAAATCAACAGGTAGTCCTAAAATCAATTTTAACAAGGCACAGACATGAATAATTTCCACTTAAGGAGCATTGTACTCCATGGCCATCTTTGATTCCTTCTTACTTTGGGTCTTGTTCTCACTAATACAGGAAAAAGATTTACAGGTTACTGAAGATGGTCTACTAAATAGATTATGATAATACCCACAGCAGACAATTCAGTTACTTATTCAAAGTCTGCAGTGCAGGCCAGGTCTTTAGGGAGATTGCAAATTAATATGAGATACAAAACTGAAAGCCAATAATGAAATCAGTGTTCAGGGGTTAAATAATTGTTGAATATAAAGGTCAAACAGAACAAGAAGGAATCTTCTGGAGGACAAGGATTCAGCTTTGTGCCCAAAGAGTCCCAGCATTGCGCCTCCGTACATATTAAGTATGTGATAAATGTCTGTTGGGTAACTAAATTAAAAAGTGGTTAACCTAAATGGGAATGTCAGGGAGAACTTCAAGAAGAGATGAAATCTGAGCTGATAATAATACTACCACTTGTTTCCGTAAAATCTGACACATCCGTCTATTATGGCCCTTGTATCTAAGCCTGACATTGGATCTTCATGGACTTGGTGGCCAGTGACTCTCTTGATCATCCCGTTTGCATATGTCAACATGAAAGAGGACTTTCTGATTTGGGGCAGCTGAAAGAAGAGGGACATTTTGACAGTTTGGGACACTTTTTTTCCCTAAGGCTGCCTTCTTCAAAGTTATCCCAGGTATGGAACAAGAGAGATGGGGTCAGTTGGAGGCTACCATTTCTGGAGAATACTGCTGGAAACAGCCTGGGATTTTTCCTTCCCTGTCCCATGGCCATCCCTCTACACACTCTTCCCAATGCAAGAAAGGCAGGCAGGGCGGGGTAAAAGACAGAAAACTGTACAATATCAACAATTAAAAAATACTGATTAAAAAAAAAAAAGAATTAAATAGGATTAACCTCAAAAAAAAAAAAAAAAAAAAAGAAAGGAAGGCAGATTCCATTTCTGAAATAATTTTATACATAGACACTCCACCAGTGAAGACAAGGTAACTGGCTATTCCCTTGTTTCATGCATTTTTCCCCCCAAATCAGCTCTTCATTTATAAATCTATTCACACTGTAATCCATACCTAAGTGAAATCTGGTATCTGACTTGCTCTGTGGTATGGACTGAACAATATTCAAAATGGGTTGTTATAGAGAGTTTGCTAATTGTTCATTATCTGTCTCATCTTCTTTGCCCTATTTTCCAAAGACTTCCTTTCAGACAGAAAATGTCTATTAATTTAAGTACTAAAAAAACCCCATTTACATCACTTTTGGAACACAAGATGACGAGCTGGTCAATGAGGTTAATAGTTGGCTGATTACAAACTGAAACATAAAGGAACCAAAAGACTGCGAGGTTGCTCTCTGTGCACCCAGCAGCAAAAACCTGCTACTTTTTCTGTTTCCTTGCTGAGCTCTTCATATATTATTGATATATACAAGATTTAGTTTCAAATTCAATAGAGCATTGAAACCCTTAGTTGTTTTAATGCGTGAAAATATATTATGCCCTGAGAACACACTACAGAGTAATAGTGCAAACGTCTAAAATTTCTCCTTAAATAACCTTAAATAATGGAGTCATACCCTTATTTGATTCCTTATATAAAACATAATTTTCATGAATTCTTTTTCTGTAGCCTTTTGAATTCTAATATTCCTATGAAAAATTCAAGTCCTTATTATTTATTCATAGTCCCTCATCTGTAAGCTATCCAGTGAAGTCATGCAAAGTTATCAAGTAATTTAATTTTGATCATCCAGTGCATGATACTAAATCTTCTGAACTTAAATATGTTTTAGCTGCATTACAATTCATTAATACCATAATTTCTTAAAGCATTATAAGTGCATTATAAGTGACTATACAGTCACTACCAAACCATATAATGGCTCCCCTGTCCCTTGATAACAGATATAACTGAAAGAAGGTTCAGCATTCCAATGATGATGGGTATCCAATTTAAAATAAATACATATTTTAAAGGTTCTAATTCCAGGAGTCCTACAAATGCCATTCTAAAATTTTCATGTTGATGTGAAATGTTCCTCAAAGCAAAAATGTTCACATGAAATGTGAGCATGAAATGTTCAAAGCAAAAGAAGCTTCATCTATATCTATTATGTGAATTCTGAAAAATGGGGGACAAATCAAAAAAGTCTTTCTTGCAGGGTCCCTTCATAGTTGAGAAAAGGAATATATATGGGCAGGAGAGATGATCATTAAACACAGCAAAAATGCTTTTGATAGCTTGAGTTGGGGAAACCAGCATGCTCAACCATTTTGTTATTACTTCTGTGATTCCTCCATAGGGATCTAATTATTAGAACAAAATCTCCTTATTCAAATCATGTATCTTAAAGCTAAACACACATCCAAAATGCTAATTCTATGATTTAAAGTAATAATTCTTCCTAGCATGATTACCTATTTGCTATTGAAAAATAATTATCTCTTAATTGCATTGGTATTGATATAAACAGCAGCCTAACCACAAGACTTGCAACTCAGAATGTTTAAATAATCCACAATACCTGTTCCTGTGACTCCAATTCTGTGTTCTCAATCTGGAACAACTTGATGTTTTTAACTGGTCTGGAAATAAATGTGCAAAGAAATAAAGGGAGGCAAAAATGAAAGGAGGTGTTCCATACCTGTTCTACTGTTTCAAATCAAACGGCTGTTCCTTTCCATTATTCCCATGCAGAGTTAAGCGGGTCAATGGAGTCAAGTTACTTTTCGTTTGTTACTCTATCAGCCAATTGGTTATCCCTCTGGAAAACATAACAAAGAGAGAATAAAACATGCATGACCCTAAAGGTTGCCATTACAAGGCATCTAGTGATACCAAAATACCTGCTACAGCTAATTTGCTCATTAGTCAACGGGTACTTGGTTTAACCGAACACTATAGTGGAACTGCCTCTAGATTCTACCAGAACTTTCAATTAAAAAAATATGCTAATCTCCTGACATGCAGAGTGAATTATTTTAATATTTTTATTGAGATGTAACTGACAAAACATTATATTAGTTTCAGATGTACAACATAATGGTTGATATTTGTATATATTACTAAATGATCACTACAATAATTGTAGTTAACATCCATCACTATGTATAGCTACAAGAATTTTTTCTTGTGCTGAGAACTTTTAAGATCTATTCTTTTAGCAACTTTCAAATATGCAATACGGTATTAACTATTGTCACCATACTGTACATTACATCCCCACAACTTGTTTTATAACTAAGTGTGTACTTTTTTACTCCCTTCACTCATTTTGACCTACCCCCAGCACCCCATCTCTGGCAACCACCAATCTGTTCTCTGTATCTATGAGTTCTGTTTTTTTTTTTTTAATTTAACATATAAAAGATATTATATGCTATTTGTTTTTCTCTGACATCACTTACCATAATGCCCTCAAGGTCCATCATGTTGTCATAAATGGCAAGATTTTCTCTTTCATGGGTGATTGATACTCCATTTTATACACACACACACACACACACACACACACACACATATAACATACATATACATATATATACAAACACACACACATATATCATATATACATATATAAGAGGTCTGTCTGGAAAAAGTCCAGCCATTGTTAATATGAGAATGGTTTGTGCGATATTGCTGCAACCTGACAGCCAAGGAGAGTGGACCAGAACGTACATGTGTGAACAATGATGACTTCACTGTACTAGTCATTGGGGGTCGTGCACTGTGTGGCTGTCGCTTTCGGAATGACTGAGTGAGTAGAGCAACGAATCTGCATCAGATTTTGTATTAAGCTTGAACATTCCTCTCAGAAACTATTTGGATGATTCAGAAGTCTGCAGTAATGGGCAACTGGTGATTGGCAGCTTCATCATGACAATGTGCCTGCTCATGCCTCACAGCTCATGCAGAGTTTTTTGGTAAAACATAAAATTACCCAGGTGACTCAGCCCTCCTACAGCCTATATTTGGCACCCTGTGACTTCTGGCTTTTCCCAAAACTAAAATCACCTTTGAAAGAGAAGAGATTCCAGGAAAATATGGATGAGATTCAGGAAAATACAACAGGGAAGCTGATGGCAGCTGGGAGAAGTATGTGAGGTCCCAAGGTGCCTACTTTAAAGATGACTGAGGTGTCATTTTCCTATGTACAATGCTTCTTGTATCTTCTTCAGTAAATGTGTCTAGCTGGGGCGGTGGGCTGGGATTGGAGTAAAAGACAGAAAACTGTACAAGAACAATTAAAATAAAATTTACAAAAAAAGTGTCTATTTTTTATATTGCATGGCTGGATACCTTCTGGACAGAACATATATATGTATACACACACACACACACACACACGTGTATATATAACATTTTCTTTATTCATCCATCCATTGATACACACTTAGGTTATTCCCATTTCTTGACTTTTGTAAATAATGCTGCAACGAACATAGGGGTACATACATCTTTGAGAATTAGTGCTTGAATTTTTTTTTTAGATAAACACCCAGAAGTGGAATTGCTGGATCATATAACAGTTCTATCCTTAATTTTTTGAGGAACTTCCAAACTGTTTTCCATAGTGGCTGCACCAATTTGTAATCCCACCAACAGTGCACAAAAGATTTTCTTTTCTCTACATCCTCACCAGCACGTCATTTCTTACCTTTCTGATAATACCCAGTCTAACAAGTATGAGGTAATATCTCACTGTAGTTCTGATTTTCATTTACATGATGATTGGTAATGTTGAGCACTTTTTAATGTACCTCTTGGCCATTTATATGTCTTTTTGGAAAAATATCTATTCAGATCCTCTGCCCATTTTAAAATCTGACTATTTGGGAGGGATCGCTGTTGAGTTGTATAAATTCTTTGTATTTGGGGGATATTAAGCCTTTATCTGATACATGATTTGGAAATATTTTCTTCCATTCAGTATGTTGCGTTTTCATTTTGTTGATAGTTTCCTTTGATGTGCAGAATCTTTTTAGTTTGATGTAGTCCTTCATGTTTATTTTTGCTTTTGTTGCCTTTGTTTTTTGTGTCAAATCCAAAATATTATAGCCAAGACCAATTTCAAGGAGCTTACTGCCTATGTTCTCTTTTAGGAGTTTTATGATTTCAGGTTTTACATTTAATCCATTTTGAGTTGATTATTGTGTCTGATATAAGACAGGGGTCCAGTTTCATTCTTTCACATGTAGCTGTCCAGTTTTCCCAACATCATTTATTGATAAGATGGATCTTTCCTTATTGTATAGTCTTGGTTTCTTTATCATAAATTAATTGGCCATACAAGAGTGGCTTTATGTCTGGGCTGTCTGCTGTCTTTCATCTTTCTGTCTGATTATACTGCCAGTACCATACTGTAATGATTACTATAGCTTTGCAATATAGTTTGAAATCAGGAAGCATGATTTCTCCAGCTTTGTTGCTCTTTTCAAGATTGCTTTTGCTATTCAGGGTCAAAGTGAGTCCTTTTAAATTTTACTTTCTTTAGGTCAATTGCTTTTAAATTACTGCAAAGACCAGGTAACATTAATATGGAGGAACCTGTAATTTCTCACTACATAATTCAATTATTTTTATATCTGAACATTTTTACCCTGATCTTAGTCAAGAGGCACTGAGTCACGGTTACCTCCATCTTAGTCAAGGTGACTGAGGGAGTTTTAAGAATTAAGAGATCTCTTGAATTTTGCACAACGGGGTCTGGCTCCCGAGGCTGAGCAGAGTTTAAGTGTGCTGGTTAGCATGAAAGGTAGCAAAGCCTAGGACTATTTTATGTGAACTTTTCAGCACTCCCATCTAGCTGGGAGTACTGGGATATACATATAAAGTAATAAAAGGCTATTTCTCATAGATCCTGACTTTAGCCAGAGTTTAGGAAGCAGCCCATCATCAAGCAGAGAAATAGGGTAGGGGGTGGGGGGGGGGACTGAAGACATTTAGAGCTAAATACCCAAGTTCCAGAATCACTTCAATTAAAGGAAAATGTCCTTTGATGAAATAAAATTAGTTGATGTATTACTAAGGTGAGATTAAGGGTGACTTTTTATTTATTTATTTATTTATTTATTTATTTATTTATTATTTAGAGAGAGGAGAAGGGAAGGCAAATGAGAGGGAGAGAAACATCAGTGTAAGAGAGAATCATTGATCAATTGCTTCCTATATGCTCCTCATCAGGGGACTGAACCTGCAGCCCAGGCATGTGGCCAGACCAGGAATCAAACTGGCAACCTTTTGCTTTGCAGAATGATGCCTAACCAAATGAGCCATAGCACTCAGTGTGAAGAGTGACTTTTTAAAAAAAATGTAGTTTATGTTAAGTTCAACTTAATGAATATATTTAGTAAAATTCATCATCTTGCACAAATAACTACATTCTTCTTAAATCATTACTTTTTAATTTTTTAAATGTAGAAACATGAGTTTTGTAATTTTTTAAGTATTGCAAAACTCTTAGGTGAAGGAGAATTGTAGCTGTGTTTCAAAGAGCAAACACATTTTCTTATTTATCTAGTAATTCAGCAGTTATTATTTTTAAATTTTTTATTGTATCTTTTTCATTACCATTTAGTTACCTACTAGATCCAGGCACTGGACTAAATACTAGAAATATACTAGTAAACAAAAGCAAACACAGACTCTGGGTTTGTGGGTCTCAGAGTTACAGTACATTAATGAAGTGATTATACAAAGAAGTATGAAAGTGAGACTTTGGAGAGATGCAACAAGACCATGTGAATCCATAGAACAGAGGGGGATCAGAGAAAACTTCCTTGAGTGAAAATAACCTGGCAGAAATATCTAGATGATGGCGTTGCTGGTAGACACAAATATATTCTAGGCAGGTGACAGCATGTTCAATGGCCCTTGTGCTTAAATTAGGGAAATAAAAGAGATGTGTGGATGTGCTCTCCTACATAGTGCGTAGGATGTCAGCATGTGCCTATGTGCATTTGGCTTCTGAGATATCCTCTAGAGATACAGCCAGAAATTAATGGGATCATATTCCATTTAAACAGGTGAGGCCTTCTAGAAGTGGTGAGCTTCGATGATGTTTTTAAAAGGAAATAACTCGTGTTAAGCACATAAATAATTCCTTGATGTAAAATGCACTAAGTGTATTGTAAAAGCATTGTCTATTGAATCATTCAGGTTGGAAGAGGATAACTTAGAAGATATTCCAAGGTTGAAACAAAGTGGCCTTTCTGTGAGGTAGAAAATTGGAGAGAGAATGATGTGTGTGTAATGGGCGGGACAGTTTACATGCTAATTTTCCCTGTTTTTCTGTTTATGGAATTTTCACTATTCTCTGGGTGCTCCTAGATACACTGTATTCTCAATTACTAGACAGGGCTAGGCTTATTATAAAGTAGTAATGAGTATATCACCATAGAATCTGCATCAGGTGCTAGACAAATTTGAATATTCAACCAAAATGGTCTATCATAAACATTAAGGTACATAGTCTTTAATTTAAACTCATTACGAACATGTGATGTTCAAGGGCACGTAGCCCCAACAGGTATATCCTAATCTAAACAGCCTAACACAATGAACAAAAATGTTATGTTATTGCTGTCAGTGTTACTATACTTATTACTACTCTACATTGTTTATGTTATATTATTACAATTATAGGATTCAGGCCATCACTTTGTAAGTTTCAAAGGGAAGAATCATCAGGGAAAGCTCCATTCTGTTAAGTGAACTTAGAAAGGAGGAGGATAGGTGTTTTGATTGTGTAAAATGAAGGGGCTGTTGGCTACCCCTGCAGCAGCACCTCAAACGTAACTACAGAACAATCCTGGCAATTCTTCTGTAAAATCAAGTGTTTATATTTCATAAGAACAAACTTCTTCATTCCTATTTTGTTTCATAATTTTCCAAAGTTGGAAAATGTTCCTTTTGAGGAAGGTTACAAAGGGAATGAACTTTTAATGTGCTTAATTCTACAAATATGGAGAAAGCATAGAATCACAGAGGCTAAGGGGGAAAAGCTAGATGGGCACTCTTTTTAGAGTCATTTGGAAAGACTTTTTAAGATTCTGATGCCTGGCCCCACCCAGAGTATCCCAAAACAGAATCTTGCAGAGTGGGAACAGGCTCAGGCACTATTAGGTCCTGGGTATTTCTAAAGGGCTGCCGGTCTGAGAACCACTGTTAACCACTTCCCTTATTCACTCAATCTGACAAGCAGAGAGCTCTTCAGTTAAGTAACATGGAAAACACCTACTGACCAAGTAGCTTTCTGGAGGAATTTTCCATTGCCTAGGTGTCCCAAGAAGACACTTACTGAAGATAATACCTCCTATGTGATTAAACACACACACACACAAAATTGTTTTTTACTCAAGAAGGAATATTCAAAAATCAACATGCCTGTTTCTTAGACTCTAGGCAAGTTTCTGTAAGCTTATATATTTTCTGTAAAACAATAACAAAATAGGAATTTTTTGTTTCTCAGATCTTTTATCAAAGTCTACTACAGTTTGTTTCTCAGATCTTTTATCATTCTACTACCAAGAATGATACTTAAAACTTCTATAAACAGAGATCTAACAATTGTTCTCTAGGATTGGGTTTTTAGCAATTGCTAAATATAGTTACTCTCTCCATGCCCACCCCCAAACTGAAACAGTATGCTAGAAGTGCTTTAAGAATTTGAAAGTGCAATCCTGGTAGATTTCTTCCCAAATCTATAAGTCATCAGTGAATGGTAATTATTCCCCTGTTATGCTAGTGCAGGGCACTATACTGGGGGTTATGAGGGATTCGGAGGTGGTGGTGATGGTGCTGATAGTAACGCATTAACTACATTATCTCACTGAAATCCTACAAAAGTATAAGATTAGTACTTTCATATCCTGATTTTACAGAGGAGGACTATACACCTTCTGGTAGTGAGGACCGTCTGGCAGATTTCATTGCTCCTGGAGCAATACAGAAAACTGTATACAGCTCATTGAAGAGTGTGGAAGAAAACAGGAACAGAGCAGTTGGGAATGTCTATGGGAGTCTTGACAGTGGCAGTGAGTTCAGACTACATTTAGAGAGCTTTGCTTCAGAAGTTTACAGCTTAATTCCAGGGAACTGCTGCCTGCTATATTCCCTTGTTTGTCAATCTGTGACTGAGCCAGATGGTGTATGTGTTAAAGCTCAAGAAAAAAAAAAAAAAAAAAAAAAGGAGTAATGGCTTTAAACAAGGAACTACCAATAAGCACAATCATTAATGAGGCCCAACAGGTAGTTCACTGTCAAAGATAATACTTATTTGGTTAAGTAAAGCTCTGAATCTGAGGCCTGTGTTACTGAGAAAATATTGACTAAGTCTTGTCCCCTGCTAGGAAACATAATATGTATTTCACAGATGTGAAATTTAAACACCTTGTTGCTTGCTCACCATAAGCAATTGCTGTAATAAACCAAAGTGGCTTCAGGTCCAACAGAAGTGTTTATTTTACAAAATGTCTATAAACAGAACCTTGATCCTTAATTTTGCCAATAGTTATTCCATTTTCACATTAGCCCAAAATGGATCTTATATTAATCAGCTAAAAAAGATAGGAGGCAGAACTTTTGCTCAAAAGTCCTTTTCGATAGTGTTTTCAATATAAGCAGAGATTGTCCTGCAAAATTATCATTTGAATATGGCTAGATAGCCTGCAAACTATCGAGTGCCCAGAAATCAAAATAATTCTCATTCCTTTTTATTTGGCTTTTAAGTGGTAGTAGGACTGGACTAAAAATATAATTTTATCTTAACCCTAAATAAGCCCCCTTTCAAATGAAGCTTCACCCAGACCAGGTAACAAATACTGTTTTTATTCAGTAGGACTGCATCGCCCTCTGGTGTTCAAAAAGAAATGAACTGTAAGCAGGAGTTTCAACTTCAAAATATTACCCCCAATCACCCTCCAGTATCCCTGCCGCCTCTCCCTCTCAACCACCTGAGATTCCAAGAATTGCCGAGAAAAACATTCATGGAAACATCAGGGTGGGGCCAGCCATGCCTGCAAAGGGCACCACCCTTTCGTTGCACTGTTTTGAAGCTGTAGTTCTGCAATAGTGTCGAGTCGGGGGTATAAATTATAACCTTACAAAAGTCTGTTTTGAAACGTATCTGAAGAGAGAAACTTTGGAGGGAGCAATTTTGGATGTCTGGGGTCTCAGACCCTTTCACTCACTGGCTGGGCAGGGCAGAAGGCCCAAGGTATAGGCAGCAAATTCACCAACAGGAGTAAATGCCAGTTAGCTGCTGTTGGGGTGTGGCAAAGGCCAAAAAACATTCCTTATCTCTGGGTACATTGCAGAGGTCCCACAATGACAGGTCTTACTCAGGTTTTCCTCGGCCAGCAAGGTAGAGAAAGTCTGAAAGGGTTCCCCTGGTGTCACAGAAGGACAAGGTGATGGTATAGAAAATACGTGTTAGAGGAGGTGGAGAGGTCCCCCTGGGAACCAGAGTGCAGGGAACAGGGGCCTCCCCTTTGCGGTTCACACTGCGGAGCTTCTATTTGCATTGTGCCCAAACTTGACGCTGGCAGCACAGGGTGTCTATTTCCTAGCACTGCTGTAACATGGTAGCACAAACTGGGTGACTTAAAACAACAGAAGTGTCTGCTCTCTCAGCTTTGGGGGCTGAAGCCTGAAATCAAGCTGTCAGCAGTGTTGTTTCCTCTGGCAGCTCCCAGAGAGAGTCTGTTTCACAACTTCCTCCTGGCTTAGGGTGTTTCTGGTAATCCTTGGAGCACCTCAGTTTCCGCCCCCATCACCGTGGCTTTCCCCTGTATGTGTTTTCACACGATGTTCTCTCTCTGCGTGTCTGTCTCTGTGTCTCCTCTTGTTACAAAGACACCAGTCATACTGGATTAAGGGCCCACCCTACTCCAGCGCAACCTCAACTTACATCTTAATTATATCTGCAAAGAATCTATTTCCAGATAAGATCACATTCATAGGTACCAGGGGTTCGGATTATACCTCTTTTAGTGACACAATTAAACCCACAACAACAGGACTGTAAACTGGGCAGATTTGGAGGTTATATTTGAGCCTATTCAGTCGTATGCTGGGAAATGTTTAACAACCAGCTTTCCAGGGAGGAAAACCCCTAATCTGCAGTGTTTGCAGTTTTTCATGGTATAAACTATACCTTCCCAGGCCTATTTCAACCTACCAACATGGCACCTAGCTTGCAAAATTCCAGAAAATTAAAAAGTGTGTGGCCCTCATTCACTAGTACTAACTGGCTCCAGCATGCCATTGGACCTATTGTATTTAAAATGTCAATGGCTAAAAGGAGTTATCCATTATAAGTTTCTATATTTGCATATTGAGACCAAGATGCCCCTGCAATGTTTGGTCATCTATATGTAAAGTGACTCTTTTTTTTATATAATTCTTATCAAGTTTTAAATGTAACTATGCCTCCAGGCCACTCTGTTTTCTGGGCCTCCCTTACTCTGAAGCATCATCAGCATCATTCTCCATCCAGCCCTCCAGACACTCTGCCAACCCCCCCCCCCCTTTGCTGCCCCTCCATCTACAGGTTCCTTGTCCTCCCATGGCCATCTCAACAACTCACCCAGATTCTCTTAGGGTCCTAGCACTCCGCTCTCACTCCCTCTGCCCTAAGTCCTATCAGTGACTGGGGGCCCTTCAACTCCCTAGTGCTCCTCCCAGCCAGTACCCTCTCCCTCACAGCTCCTTGTCCTACTCGGGTACCCAGATGTCCTCCAGCCTCAAACCTTCAACTCCAGCCTTGTCCTTTCTGCCCACCATTACCTGCCTCACCAACTAACTCCCCGGCACATGTGGCATTTACACCTCACTAACACCTCTCAGCTCCCCAAATGTATCGGCTGTGTCCCTTTCCTCAACCCTTTCCCTGTTGAGCTTAGATTCCAGCATCACCATTGTGACTGTTCCCTTCAATACCCCTAATTCCTTCCACTGCTCCAGCCAACATTCAGTTGTGCATCCACTGGTGAGGCGGATGTTGCCACCACAGACCCATGGTTTCCAACCCCAGCTGCAACCCAGCCTTGCATCTTGCTGTGTGTCCCAGAAAGACCTTAGTCCTTTTATCATTCTCTACCACTCTCCTCCAGCCTTGTGCCTCACTTCCAGCAAAAGACATTACATCCTACATCGCAGGAAAAAATACAGAGTGCTCTGTTGTTAACAATGTGTTTTCACACAGATTCATTTGGTCTACACAACTGGGACAGGTAGGCAGAGAAAATGTCATTCCCATTTTACAAAAGATACTGAGGCTCAGTGAAGTTTCATGTCAGTGTCAGACAGTTATTAACAGAGCCTGGGTAGGAACATAGATCTTCCAATCCCAAGAATCTCAGGTCAAGCAATGAAGTGGAAGCATTCTCCAAGGGTACCAGTGAGTCCTTGGCAGCCAGGACTAGCACTTGTGTCTCTGGGTATTTTCCAGTCTTTATCCACCTCTAGGGTGTGCTGCCTTCTCAACAATGGTCATGAAGGTCATTTACCCTTTATGTTTAAAAAAGTAAAAAGTAGAATGATCTTGAAAGCAATAAGCAGCTTTATTTCCCTCGTGTAAGTGTTTATCTGATAAAGTGTTCTCAGAGCCTTGGCTGAAATAAGGCTGTTCACCTCAGGTACTGTCACCTGGTTCACAGGCTCCAGAAACAGCACCAAAGAGAGATGGGGGGAGCCAAACCAGGGGTCTGATCTAGAAACATTATCCCATAGAGCCCAAAAAAGGTGCCTGTTGGCTTACAAAGGTGCCATGGGGAATCCACTGGGTATGTAGAGGCTGGGTAGCAACATAGATCTCCCAAATCCAGGAAACTCAGGTCAGGCAATCAAGTAGATACTTTGTCCAAGGGCACCACAGGGACGTACAAACAAGCTGATCTTCTGTAAACAAATGATACAAGCCAAAGCCACTTCCGTTGGGAATGGGGGCCGTAGTGAGTCACTTGCTGCAGTTCCAGACAGATGGGAATCTTAGCTCTCTCCCTGGCCTTCTGGTGAAACATTCAGACCAAAGGGAATCTACTTCTGTTAGTGGAAAATGACTTCCTGTCCCAGTTTCTCTGCTAATACTTGGCTTGGCTTTGGGCTGCACCTACAACATTGTACATCACTGTATGTGGGGCAGACATGTGAAAGAGGTGCTGAGCTCCCTTGTCATCTGGTGCAGTCTGCCCCTCAAAAAGCAACCTTAGAGACATGCTGCTCTTTGGCCTGCCTCCACTGGGTTGAGCCCGAGGCTGCCCCACCCAACCCCACCCCTTTAGAACTGATATCTGTGGGGTACACCAAAAGCACTGGACCGGAAGATGAATGACTTGGCTTTTAACTGTAAAGTTGGGTGAGATATGCCCTCCTGAGACTTAGATTCCTCCTCTTAAAGACAGAAGGTTTGCTGTGGCTGAAGCTAACTCAGCAACAGTGGAAAGACTGCTTATATTGTCACAAGAGAGTTCCTGGGGAGCAACCCAGAGCGTGCTGTAGAGAGATAGTAAGAAGGGTCTCCTTCAAACAAGATTGATCTAGGGACTTAAAATAAGTTTCCAACTGGACAGCATTTCCAGAAAGTGCTAGTGGGGATGGGTAGTGAGGAGCAGGGGCATGTCAGGCATGAGGTGCAAACCAAATGAAGGAAAGTCCAGACCTGTTCCATGGGTGAATCAGCAGACAGCACATACCTGCAGAATTATTGATTCATGCACATTTTAAACTTGTTTTATGGGCAGATTTGGGGAAGGATGGGACAGAATTGGAGTGGCTCATGAGGGCATTTAAGAGAATGTAGAGTGCCACTGGTGGCTCTGAGGACAGTGGTTTAAGAGGGCTATCTCACAGTACCTATCCTACCTATCCTTGGCAGCCCATGGTGACTCTGCCCTCCTCTCCCTCCCATGGCAGAGTGGGGTGATGGGAAGAACACAGGGTCATTGTGAGTGTTGCGTGATATGATCTACGCAGAGCATAAGCACAGAGCTTTCAATAAAGAGTAGGAACTATTCATGTTATGTGGATTGCTTCAAAGGCAGAGGAAAGCAGAGCCTTCTAGTAGTTCTAAGTTGCATTCAACATGTTCAGACTGGTTAGACAAAAATGAACCCCCTCCCCAATGTGCCCTTGAGCTTTGACCAACAGATAATGCATTTAGACCTAGCCTACCTCAAGCATGGAGCCTTGGGACCTGTGGGGAATGCAGCATTAGTGCAGAAAGGCAGTGACCACACAGGTTAAGAGTATCAGATGAAGTCATTTAAACCTAGATTAGAATCCTGGCTCTGCCATTTACTAGCTGTGCCACCTTAAACAAGTTACTTCAACTCTCTGAACCTCAATTCTTCATCTCTAAAATATACAAACAGTTGTTAAATAAATATCGAATTGAGAATATAGAACTAAGACTACTTTCCACATGGGTCTTTCTTGCAATTAGAGATAATTACTAAACCTACTGGCGACATAGTCAGTGTGGTGGTTAATTTTATGTGTCAACTTGACTAGGCAAGGGGTACCTAGATATTTGGTCAAACATTATTCTGGTTGTGTCTGTGGGGTGTTTTGGGATGAGATTAATATTTGAATCAGTAGACTGAGTAAAGCAGATTGCCCTTCCTAAGTGGGTTGGCCCCACCTAATCAGTTGAGGGCTTGAATAAAACAAAAAGGCCAACTCTCCTACAAGTACAGTCATGAACCACTTACCAATGGGGGTACATTCTGAGAAATGCATCATTAGGTGAGTTTCTTGTTGTATGAACATCATACAGTGTAACATAAACTTATACTTCCCCCAGGCATCGGGGGGAGGGCAGTGGTGGCAGGGGAGGACACAGCAAATCTATCTTGGATGGTCATTTTGGAGATGTGCTACTTCCTGATGACATAAGGGGTCTTAAAATGATTTATAAGAAAAGGAAACACACCGTAAGAAGATACTGTATGTTTAGTGACTCTGTTCCAGGTGTGAAAAGGACATAGGGCCCTAGGGAATATTTTATCTCTTCTTGCACAGACTTTGAGGAAAGAAAATGAAGAAAGCAGACAGCTAGCTTGGGACATGATTTGGTTTTCTAGTGATGACCTTGGCTACCAGACAAGAGACACCCTGCAAAGAATGCTACGAAGCCTTTGGGAGCCATCAGTGACCTGGCAGGCAGGAGATTTAACTCCTAATCAAGGCTTTCAACTAAAATCTGAGTTTGGGAGAAAGAATGGCCCAATTACAATTTATACTATGAAAGGCAATAGAGGATAAAATGCCCAACAATTCTTAGAAAAAGTTAGTAGAAAACTATCAGGAACAACACTTAAAGAAACAGATGTCTGTTCACCAAGGTTTATTGAACACCTAAGTACCCTGGGGACTTTAACAGATGACTGAGATTCAGGCCTCATATAAACTGGTGCATCCTCTAAAAACGAGTGAATGAGGAGCTCTTGATAAGCCTTACTGACAGTTTCATCTCTGAGAAGTGAGAAAAATCTGAGTTTAGTTCTGATTCACAAAGAGCTAGTCACTGATTGACAGTGGGGCTGTGACACTTTAGAATTAGAATTTATTGAAATTGAGAACAGGCTGACAGTCATCATAGGGGAGAGGGGAGGGAATTTCAGGGGAAAAGGGGAAGGGATTAGAGCAACAAGTATAAAAGACACATGGACAGAAACTAGGGGGGGTGGAAATGGGAGGTGGTGGGGAGGGCTGAGGCGGTGGGCCGGGATGGGAGTAGAAGACAGAAAACTGTACAAGAACAACAATTAAAATAAATTTTAAAAAAAAAAGAATTTATAACATCCTTGGTGTGGCTGGATAAGTACAGGACTTTCAAAGTTCATTTCACAGATTTAGGGGAAAATTGGTTGATTTCTTGTTTAAGGACTATGAATCTGATAAGCCAAATAGACGCTACCATCACAGTTGACTCCAGTGTGGAGGAAAAGCGGTAGGATGTGCTAAATTCTTGAGGCTGCAGAGAGAGATTTCTTCTGATTTGAAAAGAGAGCTGTGTGAAAAGGTAGAAGGAGAAAGTGACCCAGGGTGAGACCGTGAGTGGTTTAGAGCAGCAAGCACTAAAGGATGGTGGGCAAGAGTAAGGAGAGGCAATAGCACTTTAAAACCATGTTTGACTTAAATATTTATTAATAGGGGGCTTGTGAGATAACTGTTGGGGTAAATCCACTGTAGACATCAAAGACAAAGAAGTAGATCTACATAAACTGATATAAAAAATGGTTTAATACAGTTTCATAGCTAAAAAAAGCAAAGCATAAGAGTATATGTGGTAATAAAAGAAAGTGGATCTTTTTATGGTGTGTATATACAAACACACAGAGCATGTGCCTAATACATGTTCTCACATTTGTGTGCATACAGAAAATTTCTGGAGAACATGTAAAATGCATAGTTCTATGGAGGAAAAGGACTGGGACTGGGATAGGAGGGAGAATTGTTTTTCAGAACATAACTGTTCATTTTATACTGTTTAAATTTTTTTTTTTTTTTTTTTTGCTACATGCACATACAATTTTTCAATCAAAACACTTCTCTGTCATTAACTGTGTTTGGGGCAGGATCACCAGTGCTGCAAGGGGTCCCCTGCTTTGAGCAGCTGTGCACTGTCAGCATTTAACACCCACATCATCAGCGTTGCCTTGTTGTCCATCTGTGGCCAATCTTCCTCTGGTGGGCCATTGCTCTTTCAACAGTTGGGCTTACCTAAGCCAAGAAGTCCTTGTTACCTCCTATTTCCTACAGGCCCAAGTCTGGTTTCCTTAGCAGGCATTAGCGGGAAGTGATATGGCATCTAGTACAGTATTATTCTTGGGCTATTTCTGGACTCAGCCAGAAATCTGGTGATCCTTCTTCTTCTCTTCTCTTCTTGACCCTGCCTGGTCAATCAACCAGGTCAAGTCAATTCTCCTTTCTAAAGCCCTCTGAAGTCCGTTGGCTTCTTTACTTCCCCCTGTCACCACCTTAGACTAAGTTCATCATCTCCTTGGTTTTCTCTGCCAGCCTCCTGGCTGATTTCTTCCTTTTTTCCATCTTTCTCCACTCCCATCTGTTCTCCATACACTACATGCAAATGGTATACTGTCACTCCCCTGTGTGTAACTCTTTAAATCTACCCAGTGATCTTAAGCTAAAAACCACAACTCCACAGCAGGGCCAGCCTCTGCCTCTATCTCTGTTTCACATCTTCACATTTCCTTCCACTCTATACACCGTTCATTTCCTTCAACACCCCATCTTTCTTCTGAGACTTCGCACATGCTATTCTTCTACTATCTTCTTCCTGGTCTTCCAATCCTACCTAGCTCACTCCTTCAGCAAGAAGGGTAAGGAATAATAAGAATGTAATGACAAAGTCATACGTAATGGAGGAGGAAAGCCTTCTCCACTTTGAGGAGGAATCATGCAGAAAGAGAACTTCATGAGTAAGACCATAGAGACAAGGAAGTGCTGAACAGGCTGGAGAGTGGAAAGTATAGGGACCCATCTGGTCCATAAGCACAGAAAGACTGGAAGAATGAGTAGCAGAGAGGCAGAACAGCCAAGCAGACAAGGTGAAGAGACAGGGTGGACAAGTGAAAAGGACTCAAAAGCCAAGGTGAAAGAACTCAAAGGTAGACAAGGTGAAAGAACTCAAAAGTCAAAATAAAGAATTCAGCCCTCATTTTGAAACAATGGGAAAACTTGAACTGTTTTTGGACTGGTGAGTGACAATCTCTAGTGTTTATTTTAGAAAGATGTGACCAACAGAGTGCAGAGGAATGCAGTTGGGGAGATGATGAGAGCCTGGCCCAGGGCAGCAGCAGGCAGACCTGGCATGGAGGGATGGATTCAAAAGAGATATGGAGATATAACCTCCTGAGCTTGATGACCGAATGCAGAGGAAAGACCTGGGGATCAGAGAGGACTCACGATTCTAGCTAGTATAAGTGGGAGTATGGTGAGGTCATTGGCTGTGATGGGAATCACAAGAGGGGAGCAGGTTTGGAGGAAGATAATTAATTAGGTGTGGAACATGTTAACTTGAGTGTATGGGGTCAGGAAGCCCATGTCCATAGTTAAAATCAGACACAACCCTGGTGACAGCATGCAGGGCCTTTCATAGAACCCACCTGTTAGAGCTGGTCTCTTCCTTCTTGGTGTGGCATGTTTATGTGACCCATTTTCCATATCCCAAAGAGGCCATGTGAATTGTTTGCCTTGCATGCAAAGAAGAAGTTGTAAAAGCACAGGAAGGGTGGGCATAAGATCTGTGAATGGGACAAGACCTACTGAGCTGGGGCCAAAATTTGCACTAGAAAACTGTTTTTCTCCTCAAGCTGGTGTCAGTCACTATTCTGTTTCTCTTCTTGCAAGATTCCTCTCAAGTCCCAACTCTGCCCTGATGAGCCACCTGAGCACTTGAGACAATTTTGCCTCTGCTCTGCACTGAGCCCTCGGGATACTTTGAAATAAACAGTGCAAACATTTTTCACATAGTTGTGCACTTTCTTTTTTGCTTTTGAACTCTTCACAGGTATATTTCTTACTTTCCTAACCAAATTCTTAATTGTTAAGGAGCCAATTTTATGCCAAACATTTTATTCTGTTATTGCCACAGTGTATGGTCCATACTACATTTTCAAAGAATATAAAGGAGATTAAAACCAATACTGAATTCATTTGGGGGAGACAGGAGAAAGGTCAATAACCTCTTTGAATGAATAGGGCACAACAAGAGATGTTGTATGTCTAATGAGGGGTGAGATGGTATCAGTTTCTAACATACAAAGGAACACATTTGACCATAAAAAGTCCTTTTCCCCCTCTTCTTTTTTTTTTAATTTTATTTTATTTTAATTGTTGTTCAAGTATAGTTTTCTGCCTTTTACTCCCATCCCAGCGCACACCCCAGCCCTCCCCACTTCCCTCCTGTTTCCACTCCGCTTGTTATTGTCCATGTGTCCTTTATACTTGTTCCTGCAAACCCTTCCCCTTTTCCCCTGAAGTTCCCTCCCCTCTCCCCTCTGGTCACTGTCAGCCTGTTCTCTATTTCAGTGTCTTTGGTTATATTTTGCTTATTTGTTTGTTTTGTTGATTAGGTTCCTGTTAAACGTGAGATCATATGGTACTTGTCTTTCACTGCCTGGTTTATTTTGCTTAGCATGATGCTCTCCAGTTCCGTCCATGCTGTTATGAAGGGTAGGAGCTCCTTCTTTCTGCTGTCCCCCTCTTCTAATAATAATGACTCTACATTTTAAAATATGCTCAAAAGGAGGAGAATACTGAAGTTCTAATTGTCAAGTGAGTTGTCTTCTCAACTAGCTACTCAGTCTGTTTTCCTGGATCACTTTTTCTTTATAAACAACATTAGTAAAATAAAATAAAGAACTTGTCATTTATAGTTGATTATATTCAGTTGTACTAAACAGTGCTCAAATGGCAAAACTGAAGGTTAAGTATTTCATTTCTTATTAGTTATTTCTTTAAGTCAGAGGTCCATTTGTATAGCCATCATGATGTTTGGGCATAATTCCCTGTGCAGAAGAGGTGGGACAACCCCAAATATTGCCAGTGGCCAGATTGTACACTTGTTGTGATATCTGAGGGGGAGATGGGGGAAGAGGGAGGAAGCTGGTTTTGTGCTGTCAGTTGACACTACCAATAGGCCTATCATCACGAAGACTCACTGGCTGTTCTGCTACCAGTTTCTGGCACTCTGCCATCAACAGCACTATTTAATATGGAACCCCCCATTAGGTTCACCCTTCACCCTATACAGGGGCATTAGAAGCATGGGACCTACAACTCATAGGTTTCAAAAGGGGGTGTAATTAGGAGTAAGAGAGAAAGAGGCTCAAAAGTAGATCCGAGTTGAGAGCAGCATGAAGCATGTCTCTGGAGATTGGCAAAGACAGGGAAAAGGCACTAGAGTGTTTGCTTCACAGTCCTGCCAAGGGCTCAATTCCTGCTTCCTTTAGCTCATACCTCTCACCTTCGGAGCTTCCCCAGGCACAGGGTAAACAGCAGGAGAGTTCCTTCTCAGCTCTGGTAGCATGTTGGCTCTGGGTCACATTCCTTTCCAGACTTCTTAGGCCTCGGGTTACAAAGACCGCATTTCACAATTCTTAGGAGACTATGCATGGGGGCTGGGCTGGGATGAAGGGGAGTGTCCTGTATGTGTCAGAGATCCAGGTGTGGCCAGATGCCAAGGCACTCAGGTGCTGGCAGCAAGAGAAAGAATCAGATATCTCAGAATCTCTGAAGAGGTGGCTTTCTTTTACTTTTTGTTCTTTCAGAGTTATTAAATAAGACTTGTCAAGATGCATCGTATCAGATGATTTGATAGAAAACATTTCGAAAGTTCACTTGCATACCTGTGTCTCAGTTTACTGGAGAGATTTAAGAATTCAAAACCCACAATGAAGAATCTGAAACTAAAGCTCATTTTATCCCCCTATTTTTTACAACCAGCTGTCTCCTGCAGTTTTATGCTGTATTATGCACAAAATTACTCAATATATTACACAACTTTTGAAATTAATATGGAAGCTGAAAGATATTGCCACAGCCCTGTTTAAACCCTGTGCCTTGATGGAATGTTCTTTCCTGTTGGTAATCATTTCATAAATCTCTTTTATTAAAAACAATCTGTGTGGAAAACCAGAAGCATATGGAAGATCTTTACAGGATACATACTTTTCAGTTGGTTAAAAAAATTAATCTAGTGGCCTACAGATATATGGCTATAAAAATAAGGTCTATACTTATATTTAACAATTATTAATTTCATTTAATTTTTCAGATGAATTCAAACAGAAAGCTCTGAGAATCTGTATCCAGGGAGTGCCCAGGTTATTTGGAAATGCAAGACATGTATAGCTCTATATAAAACAAACCTGGATACATCTAAGGCAGCTACTGAATTATCAAGTTATTTCCAAATAAAATATTAATTCATGGGATTAAATCATGGAAGGCTCAATAGAGAACATATTAGGTAATAGTACTGGTCAATTACCATGGATGGTCTAGTGGCCCCATACCTGCCAGATGAAGCATTTACAGTTACAGAGTACACACATTCATATCACAGAATATACACACATTTACACATAAACAAATTATCTACCAAAACCAGAAAAGGCAAGGCCATCGGGAAGTCTGTGTGTTTATTATAAAGCAAAAGCTTGTTAATTGTACAAATGCTTTTTCCCCTCACTGAAACACTTCTATCCAGGCCTCAAGTCCTAGTAGCCTGTTAGTTTCCCTGGCTTTAATTTCATTGTTATATCAGCCTTGTGCATAGAGTCTTGAGTGCCTTTTCTTGACCTTGATCAAAGTTTGTTTTGTTTGGAACTGTGAAGGCTAGGAGAGCTTTGGTGAATAGCATCACCTACATAGAGTATCTAAATTTACCGATAACCACACCAAGGTGACAAAGTGAGATTTTGTTCATCTTAGAATAGTCTGACTTGGAAATTAAAATAGCTCAAATATGAACCAGTAATCTCATCCAGCATGAGTTAGGGGCAGGGAGAATTGGAGAGGCCACCAGGCTAAGAGTGAGAGTACTTAAGCTTTAGTCTCCAAGCCAGCACTAGCTAGCTCAATGACCTGTCAATACACTCAACCTCTCTGTGCTGCTTCCTTTCCTGGAAAGGAAGACATTGGAATGCATGATCTCTAAGTTCTCCTCCAATTCTAAACTTTGGTGGTATGTGGCTAACACAATGGTTGGAGAAGATTATAGTCAATGAATATAAATGTAGATGAATTAAGACATTCCATATTTTATTATTTTAGGGTGAACCTAAACTTAGTTTTTAAAAAATATAAAATGAACAAAGTTTAAAAGCTAAACCAATGAGGTTTTAATTTTCAAGGACTTAAGGGTTTATATCATAATCTAATTGTGAAAATCATAGAGGCTTTTCTAGATGGAAGTTGAATATGTGCTAGAGTTAATGTGCAAGTACATTTTGTTTTTATCTAGACTTCTGGGTTTATTTATGCACTGTGGGTTATTCCTACTTTTGCAGTGTGAGTGTATTGGCTTACTCCTGAGATACATTTATTCCTTATGTGCTAGAGGCCAAAGGTTGCTAAAATTGTGACCTGTAGAGAGAGATTGGGTCTCCCCTCCCTTGCCTATTGCTACTGGGGTCTTCTGTGGTTAACTAATCTACCTGTCAGAACATTGGATTGCTGCTTCCACTGAGGGAGTGTAGCAATAAACTCAGATCTTGCCAGCGAATCTCAGTGCACTTCCTGAGCAGTCCAGTACTCAGCTCTGGGGTCACAGCATACTGAGGCCAGAGGGAGGCCAGTGGAGATGAGTCAGGGCCTGGCACTCGCCCCGCACTCCACCCTCCTGGTAAACAGAACAGCTATTTGCTGTCACTGGGAGCCTCTCAGGGCCCCAAGACTTGAGGAAGAAACAAATACTTTAGAAGCCAAAATCCCAAGGCAAGGTAAAGAAAACAGAACTGTCCACATCCCCAGCGATGATTTCACTGGTTTGAGTTCCTTTGAGGAGGAGAAGTTGGAGATCGTTCCAGCTGAACTGGTTTACTTATTTCTCAACCATAAGGCCCTTCTCTTTCACTGTTTATAGGGGGTGGCCTTTTGCCTTTTAAGTCTTGAAATTTCAAAACCAGACTTTAGAATGAATCTCAGTTGCTAACCCATAATAAACGTTGTTTCTCTCTTTTATTATTTTTGTTTGTATTTTTTTGGGGGGGATACTATCTTGTATTAAAATACTTCTTTTAGTTAACTTTTTTTTGTTAAGTTTATTCTTCTCTGTCATTCTGGGGAGAAGTTATTAAAAACAAGTCATATAGATAAAGGAATAAACATCACTAAGCAATAAACATGGACTACTTTAGAAAGTAATTTTACACCAATCTCTTGAGGTGCCTGTGCCTTTTACATTTTCCCAGTGGTTGGGGAGAGGATAGTGAAGGGATAACAGTCCTGGAAATGTCCTGTGGTCTGGCTTCATGACAGTTAAGTCTGGCTATTGGGAGGACATGCCCCAGCTCTGCTTCTTGTGGACTGCCTTTGACCTTTGGTCTGTTTATTTGGAACATTTCTATTACCCTAAAGTATCTGGTACATAGCTTCCGTGCTTATACTATTATTCCTAAGCCTGGAGACACACTCATTTTGTGGTCCTTTCCTCTTGTTCCTTTATAGACACCAGCTATTTCTGTTCTGAGCTTAGCAAATGGCACGTACCTGAACTGGAGGCATGGCTGGCTGATTCCTTCTAACTCTGTCAGGTAGAGAGTCCCACCTCTAATATATCAATAGCTGCAACTCCTATTACCTTCTTCTCAGTAGCCAGATTGAGCCTGGGCTGGATATTGTGATGTCACAGAGTATAATCCTTGCTCCTCCCAAAGAGTCAGCTGAGACCCTCTGGCTCCCGCACCCCTCCTTGTTCGTGGTGAGAGGTTGGAAAGTCCACCTCCTAATTTCTAAACTGACACACAGAATTCTAGAATCTTACTGTAGAGACCTAGTGGCGACTAGCTTCTAGTCTGACTCCCTTATTTTACAGATGAGGAAAGTGAGGCCCCACGTGGTTAAGTAGCAAAGCTAAATCTAAAACCCTGGTGCCCTCAGTGATAGGGTCCTGCTTGAGCATATGCTCTGGATTTTGTTAACGTATAGTTGCTAGTTGCTAACAAATAGTTGTTAACATAACTATTTTGTTAATATAACTATTTTCTGGTAGGCAGCTGATGAGATGATTTTTACTTGAATCCACCTAGATCAAGAGACCATTCAGAATTCCTTATGGGAAGAGAATAGTCACAGTGATGGTCATTAGTTTTTCCAACAATCTGTCAGTGCCAGGAATTACAAATTCTGGTCCTAGCCCTAACCCAGAAATTTTGAGCCACCAGACAAATTATAGATTAACAAGTAATGTGACTTCTGCATAACTAATGTTTTCAATGAGATTTGACAGTGAGGAACAAAGTTCAAAAGCCCAAGATTAATGTTGACTGCAGTGCTATATCAGGTTCTAGTGTTTATTGAGGAGGGAATGGGAAGGATCAATCAGTAAAGAAATATTCTCACTGGAATTTAGTTCCTTCTTCTTTCATACCCTTCACTTTTTCTAGACACTGTCCCCAGATGGTATTAAAAAATTATCCACGTCACATGAGATGACATGTATCTGTCAAGCCAGGGAATGTGATTTTAGAATCTCTCAAGAAGAGAAATACGAGGTCTGCCTGGAAAAAGTCCAACCATTGTTAATATAACAAGAATGGTTTGCGTGACATCGATGTAACCTGGCAGCCAAGGAGAGTGGACTGGAATGCACATGTGTGAACAATGACAACTTCACTGAACTAGTCAGGGCAGGCAGTAGACACCTTTGAGTGAGCATGTGTACTGTGTGGCTTTCACATTCAAAATGACTGATCAAATAGAGCAATGAATCTGCATCAAATTTTGCATTAGGCATGAACATTTCTCCACAGAAACTATTCAGGTGATTTAGAAAGCCACAGCTATGGGCAAATTGGCAATTGGCAGCTTCATCACAACTGCTCATGCATCACATCTTGTGCAGATATTTTTGGTGAAACATCAAATTACCCAGGTGACTCAGTCACCCTACAGCCCAGATTTGGTACCCTGTGACTTCTGGCTTTTCCCAAAACTAAAATCACCTTTGAAAGGTAAGAGATTTCAGACCTCGATGAGATTCAGGAAAACATGATGGGCCAGCTGATGGCAATTGGAAAAACTGTATGAGGTCCCTACTTTGAAGGTGCCTACTTTGAAGGGGACTGAGGCATCATTGTCCTATGTACAGTACAATTATTCTGCAATAATTGTCTCTATTTTTCTTATTAAATGGCTGGATACCTTCTGGACAGACCTTGTATATATTGCACTTTTATAATACCAACAACTAATATTTTATATCATGCTTTAGCATTTACAAGCCACATTTACATATATCATTTCATTTAATCATCACAGCTCAGTGAGGTAAACTATTTTTTTAGTAAAATTTTATGTGTGAGAAAATTATAGCTTAGAGAGGTTGTGACTTGCACATGATCACAAAGCTAATTAAGCAGAAAGGGTAACATTAACTACAAACCAGATCTTCTAGCCAAGCATTTTCCCCACCACAGGGCTTCCCCAGGATGGGAGGAATTGCCATTTGGTCCCAGAACACACTTGAAGGCAATTGCATTAAGCAACCCTTTGAGTAGCAAAGGAGAAATTATTCCCATGGGTCATAAATACTGCTTTACTGACCTCCTAAATGTCTTCATAAAAACTTAAAGAAATGGTTAATGAACACTAATTTTAAACTTTAAAATAATAAAATCATTGCCCTTCCACCTGACAACTGTACATCTGTGATTCTTCTCAGGAAATCATTGTAGAATAGGAAAAATATTTAGCTGTGAGAGGTTCTTTGAAGCATCGTTTATAATAGAAAACAAGTTAAAAACTCAACACTAGAAGAGTGGTGAGATGGATTATACTTAACTTATGAAAGTAATGAAAATAATGTTGTAGATGAGGATTTCCCAAATTGTAATCATTTATGTGCCATCTCTGGAATATTGCTTAATAATAATGTAGGCACGCCTGGAGAATCAGAAAGATATGTATTGCTAATGTTTGTTCCCATGAGATTCACTTCATGTACTCATAAAATGATAATATTTTATTAAAACAAAGGTAGTGCTGTGTACCGGAGCACAATTCATTTTTAAGCAGTGCTAATGACATTAGTAAAAGAAAATGTCAGCTAAGATGCAATAAAACATTTCCAGCCCAATGAAGGTAGTTTAAGTTGAATGCTTTAAAATATTTGGCTTTGAAAAGTTAAAATAATAGGTGATCACAGATTCAAGAAACACAATGCTCAAGTCATTAGCAAAGACATTTTATGTTGTATCATAATTAAAATCTCAGAGACTTCTTGATTTAGATTCTGTAAGGTGATCCCTATAGGACTGCCTTTGCAACATGGCTCCTCTCTGAAGAACAGAAAGTTAAACACAGGACCAATTACACAAACATTTTAGGAAATAAAAACCATATATTTGGCTTTGCAATAAATTTGCATAATTACATTTGACTTCCTGGTCTTTTGGAAATGCTTTAAACCAAACACAAGATGCACTATGAAGATCTACATTCCCGAAGACTGGAACTTATATTGGTATACCCTTCCCACCAGACTGCCTTGTGAGAAAACTTTCCTAGTTCTCACACCAATGACAGACACAATCATGTCTCAGGAATAAGGGAACATATTTACTGAGCTTTGCGATTAGGTACTTAACATGCATTATATTTGTCCTCACCACTCTCTTGTGAATTGCATGTCTTATTAATGCCATTTTACCTATAAGGATTTAGTGCAGAGAAGTAAAATTAGCCTTGAGCTCTATAGCAGTGAGTGTTGGAGACAAGATTGAACCTGAGAAATGTCTGACTCCAGAGGATGTGCTGTCTCCCCCAGACTGAATCATCCTAACATGAGCTATACAACATACTTTCCCCTACATCAGAGAAGGTAATACATTTGGACCTCAAAACTGGGCTAGGTTTCTTTTTTAAGTATATTTTATTAATCATGCTATTACAGTTGTCCCATTTTTTTCTCTTCTTTATTCCCCTCCACCCTGCACCCTGCTCCCACCAGCTTCTCCCTGCCCACCCTGTCTTAATTCAAGTCCATGAGTCATACGTCATACATGTAAGTTCTTTGGCTTCTCCATTTCTTATACTGTTCTTAGCCTCCTCCTGTCTATTTTGTACATACTAATTACTCTTTTTATTCCCTGTATCTTTTCTCCCATTCTCCTCCCTCCCCCTCCCCACTGGTAACCCTCCATGTAATCTCCATTTCTGTGATTCTGTTCCTGTTCTAGTTGTTTGCTTAGTTTGTTTTTGTCTTTGTTTTTAGGTTCAGTTATTGATAGTTGTAAGTCTGTCACCATTTTACTGTTCATCGTTTTGGTCTTCAAGTCCCTTTAACATTTCATATAATCAGGGCTTGGTGATGATGAACTCCTTTAACTTGACCTTATCTGAGAAGCACTTTATCTGTCCTTCCATTCTAAATGATGGTTTTGCTGGATAGAGCAATCTTGGATGTAGGTCCTTGCTCTTCATGACTTTGAATACTTCTTTCCAGCCCCTTCTTGCCTACAAGGTTTCTTTTGAGAAATCAGCTGCTAGTCTCATGAGAACTCCTTTGTAAGTAACTGTCTCCTTTTCTCTTTATGCTTTTAAGATTCTTTTCTTACCTTTAATCTTGGGTAATATAATTATGATGTGCCTTGGTTATGCTTCCTTGGGTCCAACTTCTCTGGGACTCTCCGAGCTTCCTGGACTTCCTGAAAGTCTATTTCCTTTGCCAGATCGGGGAAATTCTCCTTCATTATTTTTTCAAATAAGTTTTCAATTTCTTGTTCTTCCTCTTCACCTTCTGGCTCCCCTATGATTTGGATATTGGAATGTTTAAAGTTGTCCCAGAGGTTCCTAAGCCTCTCCTCATTTTTTTGAATTCTTGTTTCTTCATTCTGTTCCAGTCGAATGTTTCTTTCTTCCTTCCGCTCCAAATTGTTGATTTGATTCCTGGTTTCCTTCCCTTTACTGTTGGTTTCCTGTATATTTGCCTTATTTCACTTTGCATAGCCTTCACTTCTTCCTCTACTTTGTGACCATAGTCAACCATTTCTGTGAACATCCTGATTATCAGTGATAGGTTGGCTATTTTTGGAGCCTTGATCTATTCTTTCATTTGGGCCATATTTCTTTGTCTTGGCACACCTGTTACATAGTAAAGGGTGGAATCTTAGATATTCACAAGAGCAGGGCAACTCATGTGGCTGCATTGTGGCGCTGTATGTGGGGGAGGGGTCTGAGAGGGAATAATGCTGCTTGCTTGGCTCTCTGCCAGCTTTCAGTCACTTCCACCACTACCCACAAGCAAATTGGGCCCTCTGGTTCTGATTCCTGGGTGGGTGGGATTGTGTATGTTCCAGGATCCTGTGGGTCTCTTCAGTGAGCTCTTCCGTGAGGCTGGGAGTCTCTCCCACCACTACAACCCCCACAGATGTTTATAGCCAGAGGTTTTGAGGCTTTTTTCCTCCTGCACTGGAACCCTGGGTTGCACAGTCTGTCTTGCTCCCCAGTTGTTCCTCTTGATTTATCCACATGCAAATATGGGACTACCTGGTCCTCCAGCTGCCACCTTGTGGTGAGTTCTCTCCACCCCGGCTGCCTGTCTCCATCCCTCCTACCAGTCTGAATGAATGTTTCTTCTTTAACTCCTTGGTTGTTGGACTTCTATACAATTCAAGTTTCTGGAAGATCTGGTTGGTTTTTGTTTTTCAATTTGTTATTATCCTTGTTTTGGTTGTGCAAGGAGGTGAAGTGTATCTACCTATGCCTCCATCTTGGCTGGAAGTTCTGGGCTGGAGTTTCTGAAAGGAGTACAAATAGACAAGAGCCAGTGAAAGTCTGAACATAGGCCTTTGGTGTCAACTCTTTCTGTAAACAAGAACATGAAAGCAAGATTTGCTTCAGATAATCCAAAGTAAGTGATTACATACATGTACTTTATTTTTTGCAAAAAAAAACTGTTCCTAGTTCAATTAAAATTTTGGGACTGAACTCTTCCTACTTCAGTTGAAATTTTATAAATTATATATTAAATGCATTAAGGGAACTAAATATTTAGCAAAAACATGGAGCCTTTCCCTTTAATAAAGAAAGGATGTTTACATCCTAGCTTACCTCTTTTGTAAAGTTGAAATTTTCACTTCATAATTCATTCATGGCCACAAATGTTGATTGTAAACCTACCATGTGCAAGGCACTATGCCAGGTGCTACAGGGGATATGTTCAGCAAAGACATTGTCCTCAGAGAGCTTAGAGCATAATGGTGTATAAATTAATTACACGCAAAAAACTCAATCAGAAGGTAGTATATATGTGTCATAAAAGAACTGTTATCAGAGTGCTATGAGAGATTAAAGGAGAAAGAACTGATATCTCAGTGTGGTGATCAGAGGAAGCTTCATGAAGTGGAAGGCACATGAAATGAGTGAAAGAATCTCTTTTTTGACAGAGATTAAGATAAGGGTGAGAGGTGAGAAGGAATTTCTGGGCACAGCTGAGTTAGAGCTTATCTATTATCGAAAATCTTAATCAAGTCAAAATGTTAGTGCCATAAAATACAATCAAGGTATGCATTCATTGCAGTTCACTCCAAAGGCTTTGAGAGACCATATGATTAAACCACACATATTATAAGACAGTGAAAAATAAAGATTATGTGGGAACTCCTAATTTATTGCTCAATTTTTTAATAAATCTAAAACTAATCTAAAAAATTGGGCTCTTATTTAAAGAAACAAAGGTAGACTACATCGACTTCAATTAAACCTGTTTTAAAACTAAGGAAAAGCCATCCTCAACACCTTCCTGCCTGCTATTGTCACAGGTGGCTTCCATTATCCTTTGGATGATCCAGTCCAATAAGATCCAGCCCAGCTCCATCCTCTTCAACTTCAGAGTTCAACTCAGCTTTGCAGGGTCCAGATCCATCAGATCTTATTATATCATCCAGCTTTAAATTTTTTAATTCCAATTGTTCTGACCATCTCTTCCTGTCCTTTCAAACCCACCATTTCCTATTAAACCCCTAGTAAACTGCTCTTCGAACTTTACAAAGGCCTACAATTCATTGACCATACCAATTTCCCCAATTTCCCCTGTTTAGCTAAGGATGCCATCAACCTGTCAGCCACCCTCTCAGGCACACCTCAAATGACTTGTTCCACTGTCCTGTTGAACTATCCTATCAAAAGCTGAGCCCTTAATAAATCTTCCTCTTCTCTACTTTCTTTTCCCCAAATAGTTATTGTAGCTGAGGAAACTCACAACACTGTACAGAGTGCTTCCACTACAGATGTTCTCCAACTTCAATTGTGCCCTCAATACAAGGCAGTTCTCCCTTTGTCCACTGTACAGTCTATAAACCTTCTCCAATCTCCTGAAATCCTGTCTTTAGCCTATTTCCCTCTAACTCTTGGCAGGGAGCCTTATCTCCTCTGCGACAAACTCAGAAGTCATTAAATATTACTTTTCCCAATTTCAACCCCACAGCCCTCTGAACATATCCACATCCATACCCTCTCTTAACTCCTTCCTTTAGCTAATACCTCCCTTTGTGCCCCAAACCCCACTCAATACTGCTACTTTAAGGAACTTGCTCTTTTAACTGCCCCCTTTAGCTAATTTTTACCACAGTCACTCTCTTCTCAGCATTAAAACAACCTCAAGTCCTTTCTATTTATAAAACTACAAAATCTCCTTTAACCCCAGATCTCTCTCCCAACACAACTACTTTCAGTTCTCCTTTCTCGTTTTCAAAATCAAGCATTTCCAGTGGAAAAATAATATATGATGTTTTCTTTCAAGCCACAATGCCCACCTCCCAAGCAAGAAAAGGAAGATACAAACATACCCAGACTTGATAGTATTTTATACTACCTTTATGACACCACTCCCAAATGCTCCCAGAATTTCCTTCAAGCTACAGCTATTAGACAGACTATACTGTTTACAGTATTATCATGTGATTTTTCTTGTTATAATGCCATTGCCAGGACATCTGGGAATAGAGTATGTGCAGTTTAGAGTCAGGTGGACCTAGATTCCTGGTTACCCACCAGCTGTGTTTCTGGCTTACCTGGGCTTGGGAATCATAAAGATGTAAGCTGTCAGCAGTTTCCCCTTCCTCATGAGATCTTGGTGTAAGTCGTATGTTTCCTTGAAACCACTGAACTCACAACTTTTTATTTCTACTAAGCTATCTCTCATTACCTTCCCTTTCACTTTTCTGCCTGAATGAACATCCCAGCAGTAGGGAGAGAGAAATCACACAAAATTCAAATGTAAACCAAGTCTTCCAGTAGAATTGTTAAGACTACCATTTCCGGAGTTAAATTCTGAGTTCAAACCCTCCCCAGTTTCCTCATCTGTAAAGTGGAAATAGTGATACTGGCTTTGCGGGAGTACTGCAGAGAAGCAATGAGATGATAAATGTAGAGTTTAGCATGGTTGAAGCACATTGGAAATTCTCAGTGATGTCTGTGATTTTTGACTATCAGCTCTCTGGATTTAAAAGAGGAAGAGATCACATATGCTTGGGAGACTCAAGAAGGCCTTCATTCAGTAGGTGGCCTTTGTGCAGAGCCTTGCAGGATATAGGATATTTCTTTAGGGCAAAATGGATGAGCTGCGTCTGTCTACAATCCTGGCATAGAAACCCTGAGTCTACCAGTGTGACCACCTTAAGGGTAATGGGCAGAGATGAAACTTTGTACATGTTAAAAGTTACACTACTTATTTTTTATTGTATCTGGTCAATTGATTCATTCAATAAATTTCTATTTATATCTTCAATTTGAAACAGGCAATATTTGTTGAGGTGCTATAATATTCATAACAGTCAAAAAGAGCAAGCAAAGTATATTTTGAATGTGTTATTGTGAAATAAATTCCAGAAAAACATACTTATTATTACTGACAGGCAGTGTATTATGTACTTCTTGGCTTGTCATCTTGTCTATGGGGTACATGTTGCAAAGGAAGAAAAGTGGGTAATTATATTTCACATGAACATCGAGTTGAGTGTTCCTTCCTTGTAGTTTTGTAAAGTAGAACTGTGGCAAGATTGTTCCTATTTAATGCCAGGAAAAATGAAAACATAAATGTCTTTTTAAAAATTTCTTTCAGATAAACAAGTAAAACCTGTTAAAGTGGTTTGCAGTCATTGAACATAGGTCTATTCCCATTAAAACAAACTCTGTGATAATCTGAATTTTTTTGTTATGTTGGTAATTTTCTTGTATCAAATCTTGCTTAGCATGAAATAAAATATATAAAGTCTATATAAGCACAAAATAAATATCACTATTATTATTAATTAAGCCATTGTTGGTGAACTCAAATAATTTTGCAATAAGAGTTTTAATTCTACCTGTATTTGTCTTAACAAGGTACAAGCTCAAAAAATGAACAAGTGATTTTTTAATATTGTTCTATAAATATAGCTGTTAATTTTTTATTTCAAATGCCTGTTGTAATAATTACCTCCAAGATTTTTATCAGAATAATACAGTTGAGATCGTGTCATTCCGATTTGTGTATTCTTCATAAAAATGATCTGAGAGGTTCTAATATTCATTAGCATTCCATATTTAAATCTCATTACCAAGGAGCTTATTACAGGACTTTGTCTGGGTTTTAATAGTATCACCAACTTTTGAAGTTTGATATAACATCCTGAACTCTAGTCATCAAAGAACGTTTCTAGTGTCTCTTGTAGATACAATGTTTGAAATATTCTAACCTGATTTTGGAGATAGAGCTGATCATTATTCGGAGAGGCCCTGGAACTTTCTCCTTCACCCATTCCCCCACTTCAAATCCCATCAAGAGCCATTCCTCAGTTCCTTGGGAAACTTTGCCAGATGTATTAATCAGCTTTGTCTGTGTGCCAAAAACTCTCAGTGGTTTGTAGTAACAAAACATTTACATCTTGCCTTTGGGGTTGACTGGGCCGCTGCAGCAGCCCTACTCTTAGCTGTGGGTCAGGTTCAGGCATGTTCCATGAGTTCTTCATTCTGGGACCCAAGTTGAAAGAACAGTAGCTCCTGGGCCAAAGTATTTTTAATGTAAAAGGTGGGAATGAAAAAGCCTGAGAGGTCAAGTCAAATGGTGCAAGCACATTCAAAGCTTTCGCTCACATTCTTTGGTCAAAACAACTCATACGGCCAGAGCCAACAACAATGCGGAAGATAAGAAACTCTTCATATAGGTGAGGAAGGGAAGACAGAGTATTTGTTAAATAGTAACCCCACTCAACATACCCTAGTAGACCTAAAAACAAAAATAAACAGTCCATTGCAGAAGGGAACCAAACTGGAGGTAGATTGCCTTGATTAGGCTCCACTTCTGTTCCCTGGGAATACCTCTCCTTACCGTTGTTCTCATGGCTCTTGGCTCTACCTTCTGGGTGATAATTTTCCATGATTTTTCTTGGCCACATCTGAAGGAGAATATGTTCTCCCTGGCAGCTGAGCACCTTCCTCATCCTGCTACCTGCATGCAGAATATTGGGGACCTTAAGGTTTCTTTCTTTGTTTAAATAAAATTTTGATTGAGAATAATTTTAGATTTACCCAAAAGTTGCTAAGGTAGTACAAGCGTTCTTATATATCCAATACCTAGTTTCTTTTATTATTAACATCTTACATTATTGTAGTACATTTGTCACAATTCATGAACCAATATTAATACATTATTATATCCTAAGATCTTTTTGTATGGCACAAAGAGTCACAGTCTCATTTAGAAAAAAAATCACAATATTTTTATTCCAGGCCAAGATGCTTTGGGATTTAAATTTCTCTTAAAACTATTTTTATGTATTTTTATGATTCAATTAACTCCTGAGAGAAGAGCCATATCCACAATAATTTCCAAGTCATGACTCTCTTCTTCCAAACTTAATTACAGATAGAGCTTATCAGGCTTTGCGGAACCTACTTCAATATCTCTCTCTCTCACTCTCTCTCTCTCTCTCTCTCTCAGACATTTTGTCCAGATAAAACATTTACTGGGTGCCACCTTAATCCATTCAAAGGCTACCCAAAGAGTCTGATGGGTATTTTACTTGATCTTTGTCCTGAGACTGGGTCTTACTTAGTATCTTAACTAGCCTTTGTGGCCTTAAACATATCTTAATTTTTTTTCTTTTTCCATTTGAAGATGAGAAACAGTTCTATTTTTCAAGTTTGCAAGTCCCAGAATTTCTGGAGTCACTCTATTCTTTCACCCCTGCCTTTCAAGCAGGTCAATTCTTTTTTGAAAGACCTTAACAAGTTCAGTAACCAACTCATGCTGCTAAGTCTCTCTTGAAGTCTCGTCACTAAAACAACATGTTCAGGGATGTATTTTTGTCTTCAGGTTATCACAGATGACAGTTTTACCAAATATTTGCTACTAGATAACATGAATCATCGTTTTTCCAGTCTTCAACACTTTCTTGCTGCCTGCTGTTCAGTTCCAAGACCATGGACACATATTTTAAGCTTTTATCATAACAGCGCCACATTTGAAGAATGAATTACTATATTAGGCAGCTTTTGCTTCAGTGATGCTGTGTAATAAACAACCACTAGATCTCGACCTGGAGGGAAGATGGCGGCGTGGTAGGAGGGAGCAGACCCTACTCCCCCTCTACACACGGGAGAAAAACCAGATCAATCTACGTAAAGATCAGAACAGACAAGGAACAGTAATACAGCATATTGGAGAATAAGAGGTCGGAAATTGTAGCGGACACTGAAAAACAAGCGGTAAGGAGAGCTCTTCGGAACAATAAGAGCCCAGGGTTCCAGCGCGCGGAGAACGGGGCGGCCAAGGCCCCGCCCGGCGCTCCGCCAAGCCTGCCCCAGGGCCCTGGGGAGGGAGCTGGGTCAGCCGCTGAACCGGCTGGGAGATCTCAGGGGCCACCGCGCGACTGCGCCCGAGCAAAAGTGGGTGCCCTGCGAGGGAGCGAAAGTGGGTGCACCCCACCAGGTCACTGCGCGACTTTGAACCGAGTTTTCGTGGTCGCCGCGCGACTACGAAAGCATAGGCGCCCCAAGAGAGACAGAGGCGCGGGCGAAGTGAGACAGCTGAATGAAAATAGACACCCTCAGGGGACCGCACACGGTCTTGGGCTAGTGGACACTCGCGAAAACATAGGCGCAGGCCACTGGAGACAGCTGTGGAGCCAGAGGCGCCAGTTCACCGGCGGGTTCGCAATGCGGACAGCTCAGGCCCAAGGTGCAGGCGCCGGATAGCAGCTGGAACGCAGGCCTCTCTCAGATCCGAATGCAGGCAGCTGTGCCCGAACACTGAAAGCCTCCCAGGGACAAAGGCAGGCGGCTGTGCACGTCTGGAGAACCTAGCTCACACCCATAACCTCGGAGAAGTGCGCACACATCAGGAAGTTCAGATCACACGCTGGAAACCCTGTGGGGAGAGGTGCCCACTAACGCTGGGATACATAGCACAGTGAGGACTGAGTTCTGAACACAGAGAAAAGCAATAAGATCACCCCTCGGCCATTGCAGCCAGCAAGACCTGAAAAAAACCGGCTGGCAAGTTTGAAAACAACAAGAGGGGTTTTTTTTTTTTTTTTTTTTTTCCTTTTCTTTTCTTTCTTTTTTTTTTTTTAAATTAATAATTTTTTAATTTTTTTATTTCTTTAATATATTTTTATTTTTTTAAATATTTTGTTGTGCTTTGCTTGTTTTTTTTTTTTTTTTCTTTTTTCTTTTTCCCCCCTTTGGCTGCTTATATTTGTGTGGGGGTGTCTGTGTGCGTGTCTCTTTTTTGTTTTGCCAGTTTGTTAGTGTCTTTTTGTTTGTAAGCCTGTATATCTATATGAGTTTTTAACTACTCCTTCTTCATTGTTTATATCTTCTTCTTTACTCCCCAACTCCTTTTGCCTTCCTTGAATTCCTTCTTCTCTTATCCCCTCTTCCTTTCTCTTCAATTTTTATCTTTTCTACCTTCCTCTTGTTTCCCCTTTCTTCTTTTTTTTATTTTCCCCCCTCTTCTTTTTGTAAATACACACGAGTGAGACAAAACAAACAAACAAGCAAGCCTGGAACTGTGGCGGGGGGAGATCCAGAGTTGGCCCCCAAAAGAGGGTATTCCAGCTGATGAGTCAGTGGAAGCAGTGAACAACAGGATATCCGTAGGAGAATCCACCATTGAATCTCACAGATATTCTACCACAGAAGGTCATACCACAAACCCAGGGAGCCAGAACAGATCAATTTAAGAAGTTGAGGCTAACAACAAGAGTCTTACAAACAATGGGAAGACAAAAGAACAATCCCCAAATGAAAGGAAAGGAGGAAGCTCAAGAAAGAATGCTAAATGAAACAGAGGCAACTCAACTATCAGATATCGAGTTCAAAGCAATGGTTGTCAGGAAGCTCAATGAGCTCTCAATGAGCTACCATAAACTACAGGGAAGTTATGATGAACTCACGGCAAACTATATCAACATGAAAAAGGAAATAGAAACTATCAACAAGGGCCAAGAGGAAATGAAGAACACAATCTCTGAACTGAAGAACACAGTAGAAGGAATGAAAAGCAGAATCGACGAAGCAGAAGATCGGATCAGCGAGTTGGAGGACAAAATAGAAAAAAATACTCAGAATGAGCAAGATAAGGAAAAGAGGCTTAGAAAGAATGAAGAGGGTTTAAGAGAAATGCAAGACAACATGAAACGGAATAATATCCGTATAATAGGAATACCAGAAGGAGAAGAACAAGAACAAGGGATAGAAAACCTGTTTGAAAAAGTAATGATGGAAAACTTCCCTCATTTGGTGAGAGAAAAAGCCACACAAATCCAGGAAACACAGAGAGTCCCAATCAAAAGGAACCCAAACAGGCCCACTTCAAGACACATCATAATTAAAATGGCAAAACTCCAAGACAAAGAGAGAATCTTAAAGGCAGCAAGGGAGAAAAAGGAAGTAACATACAAGGGGGCCCCAATCAGGTTAGCATCTGACTTCTCAATGGAAACGCTCCAAGCCAGAAGAGAATGGCAAGAAATATTCCAAGCAATGAGAACCAAAGGCCTGCAACCCAGACTACTTTACCCAGCAAGGCTTTCAATCAAGATAGAAGGCCAAATAAGGAGCTTCCCAAACAAAAGAAGTCTAAAAGAATACACCTCTACCAACCCAATGCTGCAAGAGATACTAAAGGGACTGCTTTAAGGGAAGAAAGGAAAAGACAGAGAGAGAAAGAGACAGAGGAACACAGGTACGAAAATGGCAATGAATAAATACCTATCAATAATAACTTTAAATGTAAATGGATTAAATGCCCCAATCAAAAGACATAGAATAGCTGAATGGATAAGAAAGCATGACCCACACATATGCTGCCTACAAGAAACCCACCTCAGGACAAAAGACATACACAGGCTCAAAGTGAAGGGCTGGAAACAAATTTTCCAAGCAAATGGTCAGGGAAAAAAAGCTGGGGTAGCAATACTCATATCAGACAAAATAGACTTCAAAAGAAGGGCCATAAAGAGAGACCCAGAAGGCCACTTCATAATACTCAAGGGAAGAATCCACCAAGAAGACATAAATATTGTAAATATATATGCACCCAACGGAGGAGCACCTAAATACATAAAGAAAATTTTAGAGGACTTCAAGAAAGATATAGACAGCAACACAATTATAGTAGGTGATTTTAACACCCCACTGTCAAAAATGGACAGATCTTCCAAACAAAATATCAACAAAGATATTGTGGCACTGAACAACACTCTAGAGGAAATGGACTTAACTGATATATATAGAGCCCTTCATCCCAAAGAAGCTAAATACACTTTCTTTTCAAATGCACATGGAACATTTTCAAAGATAGACCACATGATAGGACACAAATCAAGCCTCAACAAATTCAAGAAAATTGAAATCATACCAAGCATTTTCTCTGACCACAAGGGACTGAAACTAGAAACCAACCCCAAGGAGAAAAACCCAAAACCCTCAAAATCATGGAGATTGAATAGCATGCTATTAAACAATGAATGGGTCAAGAATGAAATTAGGGAGGAAATCAAAAAGTTTCTGGAAACAAACGATAATGAACTCACATCGACCCAAAACTTATGGGACACAGCAAAGGCAGTCCTCAGAGGGAAGTTTATAGCGATACAGGCCTATCTAAAAAAGACAGAAACATCTCAAACAAACAACCTAACCCTTCGCCTACAAGAACTCGAGGAACAACAACAAAGACAGCCCAGAGCAAGTAGAAGGAAAGAAATAACCAAGATAAGAGCAGAATTAAATGATATAGAGACTAAAAGCACAATCCTAAAGATCAATGAATCCAGGAGTTGGTTCTTTGAAAAGATCAACAAAATCAACAAGCCTTTAAGCAGGCTCATCAAGAAAAAAAGAGAGAGGACTCAAATAAACACAATCAGAAATGAAAGAGGAGATATTACAACCGACACTGCAGAAATACAAAGGATTGTAAGAAATTACTATGAAGAACTGTATGCCAAGAAATTTGAAAACCTAGGTGAAATGGACAGGTTTCTGGAAAAATATAACCTTCCAAAACTCAATGAAAAAGAAACAGAAAGTCTGAACAGACCAATAACGGCTGGTGAAATTGAATCAGTAATCAAAACACTCCCGACGCACAAAAGCCCTGGACCAGATGGCTTCACAGGAGAGTTCTACAAAACATTTAAGGAAGAGCTAACCCCTATTCTCCACAGACTATTCCAAAAAATCCAAAATGATGGAAGACTCCCAAACTCTTTTTATGAAGCCAGCATCATCCTAATCCCAAAACCAGATAAAGACACAACAAAGAAGGAGAACTTCAGGCCAATATCGCTGATGAACATAGATGCTAAAATCCTCAACAAAATATTGGCAAACCGCATCCAGCAACACATTAAAAAGATCATACACCACGACCAAGTGGGATTCATCCCAGGGATGCAAGGATGGTTCAACATACGCAAATCAGTAAATGTAATTCATCACATAAACAAAAGCAAAGACAAAAATCACATGATCATATCAATAGATGCGGAAAAAGCATTCGATAAGGTACAGCACCCATTTATGATAAAAACACTCAGCAAAGTGGGAATAGAGGGAGCATTCCTCAACATAATAAAGGCTATATATGAGAAACCTACAGCCAGCATCATACTCAACGGGCAAAGACTAAATTCTTTTCCACTAAAATCAGGAACAAGACAAGGCTGCCCACTCTCTCCACTTCTATTCAACATAGTATTGGAAGTATTAGCCACAGCGATTAGACAAGAAAAGGAAATAAAAGGCATCCAACTTGGAAAGGAGGAAACAAAACTATCATTGTTTGCAGATGACATGTTAGTATACATAGAAAATCCTATAGTCTCGGCCAAAAAACTGCTCGACCTAATAAATGAATTTAGCCAAACAGCCGGATACAAAGTCAATATCCAGAAATCAAAGGCATTTTTGTATACCAACAATGAAACAACAGAAGTAGAAATCAAGGAAAAAATACCATTTGATATAGCAAAAAGAAAAATAAAGTACCTAGGAATAAACCTAACCAAGGAGGTAAAAGACCTGTATGCAGAAAACTACACAACACTGAAGAAAGAAATCAAGGAAGACACAAATAAATGGAAACACATACCGTGTTCATGGATCGGAAGAATTAACATCATCAAAATGTCCATACTTCCCAAAGCAATCTACAGATTCAATGCAATACCTATTAAAGTACCAATGGCATATTTCACAGATATAGAACAAACTCTTCAAAAATTTATATGGAACCATAAACGACCCAGAATAGCGACAGCAATCTTGAGAAAGAAGAGCAAAGCAGGAGGGATCACAATACCTGATATCAAAATGTATTACAAGGCCACTGTAATCAAAACAGCCTGGTACTGGCATAAAAACAGGCACGTCGACCAGTGGAATAGAACAGAGAGCCCAGAAATAAACCCAAGTCTCTACAGTCAATTAATATTCGACAAAGGGGGCAGCAACATAAAATGGAGCAAAAATAGCCTCTTCAATAAGTGGTGCTGGGAGAACTGGACAGCTACATGCAAAAAAATGAAACTCGAGCACCAACTTACACCATACACAAAAATAAATTCAAGGTGGATAAAAGACTTAAGCATAAGCCGTAACACCATTAAAGTCCTAGAAGAGAACATAGGCAGGAAAATCTCAGATATTACACGCAGCAACATTTTTACTGATATGTCCCCTAAAGCAAGGGACATAAAGGAAAGAATAAACAAATGGGATCTCATCAAAATAAAAAGCTTCTGCATGGCCAAGGAAAACAGTATTAAAATAAAAAGAGAACCGACTGTGTGGGAAAACATATTTGCCAATGATATCTCAGATAAGGGTTTAATCTCCAAAATATACAAAGAACTTACACGACTCCACTCTAAGAAGACAAGCAACCCAATTAAAAAATGGGCAAAGGACTTGGGCAGACACCTCTCCAAGGAGGACATACAGAGGATCCAGAGACACATGAAAAAATGCTCGATATCGCTAGCTATCAGAGAGATGCAAATTAAAACAACAATGAGATACCACTTGACACCAGTCAGAATGGCCCTCATAAACAAAGCAACAAACAGCAAGTGTTGGAGAGGTTGTGGAGAAAAGGGGACCCTAGTGCACTGCTGGTGGGAGTGCAGACTGGTACAACCACTATGGAAAACAGTATGGGTTTTTCTTAAAAAACTAAAAATGGATATACCTTTTGACCCAGCAATTCCATTGCTAGGACTATATCCTAAGAACCCTGAAACACCAATCCAAAAGAAACTATGCATCCCTATGTTTATAGCAGCACAATTTACAATAGCCAAGTGTTGGAAGCAACCTAGATGCCCATCAGTAAATGAATGGATCAAAAAACTGTGGTACATTTATACAATGGAATTCTATGCAGCAGAAAGAAAGAAGGAGCTCATACCCTATGCAACGGCATGGATGGAACTTGAGAGCATCATGCTAAGCGAAGTAAGCCAGGCAGTGAAAGACAAATACCATATGATCTCACCTTTAACAGGAACCTAATCAACAAAACAAAGAAACAAGCATAATATAACCAAAGACATAGAAATTGGGAACAGGCTGAAAGTCACCAGAGGGGAGAGGGGAGGGAATTTCAGGGGAAAAGGGGAAGGATTTACAGAAACAAGTAAAAAGGACACATGGATAAAAACTATGGGGGGGTGGAAATGGGAGGGAAGGGTTGGGGTGAGAATAAAAGACAGAAAACTGTACAAGATCAACAATTAAAATAAAAATTAAAAAAAAAAAAAAAAAAAAAAAAACAACCACTAGATCTCTGTGACTAACGAAACAAAGACATCTTGCTCATGGCTCTGAGGCTGCCTGCAGCAGCTCTGCTCCAGCCCGCAGGGGGTCAGGTCTGCTTCCCTGCTCTCACCCCAGGCCCAGGCTGATGGAAGAGGGCTCTTTGTATGGCACAGGGCAGGAATGCGAAAGGCTAGGCCAAATCACACAAGCACATTTTAACCTCTGCTCACATTTTATTGGCCAAAGCCACTCACACAGCCAGACCAAGTCAATGAAGGGAGAAAAGAGAGCAAATACATGACAATACTACCATTTACCTCACCAAACAAAGAGCTGCCCTTCACTATTTATCATTTAGGTGGTCACTAAAATGTAGGGGTAGTAGAAAGGGAGGGATGCAAATATGGTTAGGCAAATTTTTTTATATGCTGCCACTCACAGTTCTAACCCCTCCCTTCATGCCTTTCATCTCCCTTAAATAGCTTCTTTCCCTAAAAAACCAGCTGGTGCTGGATTTCTTCAATACCTAATTTCTGAGGAGCTGGAGCTGCATCTAGACCTAGTTTCTGAGGAGAGTGCAAAGACTTGTCAGCCTCATTCCCGAATGGTCCTCAGTGCTCCCCATGAGTTGCTGTCTTGCTCTTCACCAGTTGCGCCCACACCAGAGATTTCTTTCCAGCCCTGCCACTTCTGCTACAGACCAGAGTTCTCTTTTATAGCTCTCTTCTAAGAGGGGGTGATCCTTTTTCTTTTCTAAGGAATTTACAATGTCCTGCTAGGTCTCCAAGTTCTCTCCCAGCCTTGGGCAGAGAGAAGAACTGAAGGCAGAGTTGCTCAGGCATGGTCCCATCTCATTCCTCAACATCAAAGCCAAGGGTCATGGCACCCCAGATGTGCCTTCCCACCACGCCTCCTGAGGTACTGAACTGCAGGCCCTAGCCCCATTTGTAACCCCTACATTTTCCTCAGTGCCCTCCTCTCCTCATCCCCACTGGCTCCAGTTCCTTGGGGCCATTATCACCTCTAGCTTGGCTTTCTGTGCCAGCTTCCAAGCCTGGCTCTACCTCTAGCCTACCCACCTCCAAACTACTCTCCATTCACATTGATCCACAGTGATCTTTCTAGGGTGAAAATCTGATCTTGTGGCTCTCTTGACTTAAATCTCTAGATGTTTTTATACTTTGCCTCTAGCTTTCCATGTGTGCCTCCATTTGCCCCCAAATATTCAGCTTTAGCAAAGGGTCAAGCTTCCCCCACCCATTCAGACTTCCATGCCTCCAGGCTCTCAGATTCAAGAGAAATGGCCCTAGCCATCCTGTTGGACAGGCCTACTAGGCAGCAAAGCAGGCCTGAAGGCCTAAGTGTCCTGCCAGATTGTCTCACCCCAGGCCCATACCTCTGGCACCACGCCAGACCTCCCCAGAGGGGAAATAGCTATCGACAGAAATGTAATCAAATGGCCAGACACATGGTATTAGCCCCACAAATTGTGAAACTTAAGTCCTGCACCCACTAGATCCTGTGTCTGTGGTATCAGGAACTAAATAAGGAAAGAAGGAAAAAACAACAACATTTAAGGAAATTGGAAATAATTTTCTCTTTTAGGATTTCTGAGGTAGGAGTAGATGACCTCACGAAATAGCTTCTTAAGATTCTCTGGTAAGGTGGAGGTGAGCGAAATGGGGGAGCTGCAATGGAAAAAGACTTTACTGGGGGCGACAGGCCTGTAATGCAGTATGCAGATGATATTTTGTTGAGCTGTTACCTGAAACCTGTATGATTTTGTGAACCAATGTCACCCCAGTAAATTTAATAAAAAAAGAACAAAAAGGTAGCTATAAGTGCTGAGAACTGAAGGATTAGAGGGAGGCAGCCCAGTGACAATCTGGGGGAAAAAACTTTCAGGCAGAGGGACAAATGGCACAAAGGTCCTGAGTGATGACTGACCTTCCCGTGTTCAAGGAGCAGCCAGAAGGCCAGGGTGGGTGGAGCAAGCAGAGGGAAGGACAGGAGTAGTGGGAGGGGCAGAAGGGGAGTGTGGATCATGTTAGTTTCTTGACCTTGGAATAGGTCTGGAGTCACCTCCAGTACTATTGCCTTTCACTCCTAACCCCTCCCTACTCCCAGAGAGTATATTAAGCTATTGGACAACCAGGATGGCTTGTACTAGGGTGTTTGCAAAGGAGATAGTGAAAATAAATGGTTCGGTGGTAGAAGCAACAGAACTTGTCAACTGATTGGATGTGAACAGTGTAAAAGAGAAAACAAGTATAATTACAGTTATCATCCCAATTTTCCAGATGGGGAAACTGAGGCTTTGTGAGTAGCAGTGACTTGCCCAAAGACACACAGCTATAAATGGCTTTATTTATCATTATATCTCCAATGGCAGTACAGTGCCTGGCACATTATAGGCACTTGACAAATATTGTCTAATAAGCAATGAGGCTTCCCGCAAAAAATGAAAATAAAAGTCTCTGACAGCATTGCTGGGAGGTGGAAGACATTCTTCAGCACGCCTTCCATTTTTCTTATTGTAGACGAAGAGGTGCAAGGAACCTAGTGTCGCAAAGCTGATGGCAATGTTAAGAATAGTCCATAAAAGTCACGTTTACTCATAAACAGATCTATTTTTCTGGGACAAAATTGCTGTTCTATTTTGAAAAGATTTTAATCAAGTCTTTTTTGTTTTGTCTTGTTTTCAAGTAACAAACACATCAAACTTACTCGAGCAAAATAGTATGGTTGTTGTAAGGATTCTGGGATATCTCATAAAACTCAAGGGCAAGAAAGTGAACTTATAAGTAACTGAAATGAGGATTGGCTACAGTAGTAAAAATTGAAGTCAAATCTGAGCAGTGTGTGTTAGTATTGATGTTTTCATGTAATTATTAATGCCACTAGCCCATTAGACCAAATGCTGGACTTGTCAAATGCTAGCTTTATCCAGCCTCTCTCTCTCCCTGGGACTGACCCTCCCACCACTCTCTATCCAGAGAACCAGCATGTATTTTTTTTCCCTACATGAGAGCCTCTGTTGGAACCAGACGAGGTATATGATCCAAAGGCAGCTTATCCATTGCTGGCCAGAAGCCCATGAGATGATGGAGTGCAAAGGTCTCATCCCAATAGTATCAATTGTAGCTAGCTAGCCTGGCTAGTTCACATTGAGAAATATGGAAGGACTGGCTGGTGAGTAATAAAGGTAAATGGAACCAATTTACAGAGAGACATAGATACCATAGTTAAGAGGCCGTGCTGGCTCAGGGAGCTGCAGACAGTCATTGGCCTCTAGAAGTACCTTTCTCAGTTCTAGTTTATAGATAGCTGTACTAGTTTGCTGGGGCTCCCACAACAAAGTACCACAGATTAAGTGGGTTAAATGGCAGACATTTATTTTCTCACAATCTAGAGGCTAGAAGACTGATATCGAGGTATTTGCAGGGTTGGTTTCTCTTTGGATCATCATTGAACATCTTCTCACCAAGTCTCTTCCCTCTGTGCATGTGTGTCCTTACCTCCTCTTCCCATAAGAATACCAGTCAGATTGGATTAGGCTCCATGCTGACTTTAACTTAATTACCTCTTTAAAGACCCACCTCCAAATATAATCAAATTCTGATGTATTTGGGGTTAGGACTTCAACATATGACTTTGAGGAGGGGAGCCAATTCAGTTTATAAGAGTGCCTCCTCCTTTTTTAAAAGTGTCTTATGTGAGCCTATGCAGTCAAAAGAACCTGACAAACTGTATCAGGACTCTGTTGTACGTGGCAGAAAATCCCATTCAAACAGTCTTTAGGAAAAAGGCAATTTATTGGCTCAAGTAACTGAAAAAGTTGGAAGTGTCTGGATCCAGGCATGTTTTTTTTTTAGGCATGCCTGGATCCAGAACTCAAGTAAGGTCATTTTATCTGTTAGGGTCCTGGCAGGAAATGGAATTGCTCCACCTAATTAGGTTTTTTAAAGAGGACTACTTATGATAAGGGCAGAGTTCAGGAAGATTACAGGGGATATTGAAGTACCAGAGCGAGCAACAGTGGGACATTGTCACCATCTCTAGGCATGAAGGAGCAAAGCAAGAGTGGTTAGTGGAACCTGAAGACAGAAAGTTGTGGCAACAGTCTCCTGACAGGAGCTGGAGCCTTCAGTAGAGAGGCAACCAGCCTGAAGGGGACCCCATAGAAAGGAATTGGGGAGTGAGTAATCTAATGTGTCTGACCTGACAGTACTCCCACCTGGAAGCCAGAGAGGAAGATAGTTAATCGAGTCCATTTTCAGTCAGCCGGCAGAGAGGAGGAGAGGGAAGATCTGGGGGCAAAGGGCAAATACCCAGCCTCACCACTGAGACTCTCCATCTTCTGCGTTGGTGTCTTTCTAAACAGGCCCATCACCCTTACAACATGCAATCTGTAGAAAGAGGACTTCTCTTGCCCAAGTTTTTCTAACAAAAATACAGAATTTAGTCTCATTGGGCTGGTTTATAACACCAAACCAATCTGTTTTGGTTTATATTTATGCCTATCTCTAAATTAGTCTTTGTGGCCAATGGGAAAACTGGTAATGATCACCTGAATACCATTGAAAGTAGGAGGGTGGCATTAATTCCACAGAAACATATGGCATGGAGAGGGAGAGAGTGGCTCTCCAAAGGAAAATTCACGTGTTGTTTATAGAAGAAGGGGGCTATATAGAGGCTGGACAGGCAAAAACAGCACATGTATATTACATTACCCAGACTACTCATAGTCTAGTCTGTGGTAAATATGTAATGACTGATTGCATTGATTGGATGCAGTATGTTTTGAGAACTATTCATTGCACATAGTTGGAGCTCAATAAACATTGCAAAAATTTGTTGGTATACAAGTGATATTAATTTATGGACAGAATTGTTTTGCAATAGACTAGGAGATGTTTCTGAATCTACAGGATATTCTTCCATTTCCAGTCCTTATAGTGATCCTTAAGAATTTTGACTTATGATTATTAACTTCTTGTTTGTAGAAGCCCCAAACACTGCCTCTTTCAGTGTACTGAATTATTTTGTAAACCATGTTTATTTGCTTTTATTAGACCACAGTCTTGAGAATTTCTGGCTTGTTTACACACATCACCAAGTATTTTTTTAGACTCATTTAGCAAAAGATCGTTATGAAAGAGGCAGTAAACTGAAGTAAGATTAGTGAACAATTTAAATTTTACTGTTAATAGGGCTGGCTTTTTTTGGTCTCTGCCCATTACAGATGACTATCAACGTTGCTAAGAGAAGTTTATTATACTGATACAAATGAATATTATCTTTAAAAAGTCAAGCCGTCTTTATCTGATCTCAAAGGTGAGCTTGTAAGATTAATCCTTCTGATGTTTGCTTGTCATTCAACCATAACTTTTCTTCTACCCACACCCAGCGGTTTTTTGTTCAGCTCCAGCAAGTTTTTGGCAGTGGTTCTGTCAATGGCTCTTTGGATAAGAGGCCTGCCAGTAGGGCTGAAGCAATGTTTTGCAGGGAGTGGGATCAGGGAGTCAGATTGAGCTGACATTAAACATGAAAGAATTTCTTAAGTATAACCATTACCATTTTAAGGTTTTAATGCCATTGAATGCTTTAGATAAGGAAACTTCTCCTTTAGGTCTCCTATATTCTGGAGAGTGATGATTTCTTTGATTTATTTCATAAATATTTATACAATGGACAAGAAAAGTGAAAATCCCACCTTAATGGAACTTAATTTCCTGTGGGGAGTCCCCAAATGCGTGGATGGTGGGGATTGTCATGGTGTTTGCAGGTACGCATGTGTAAATGTGTGCAAGCTAGTGCACCTGTTGTCCATTCATCCTCGCACAGAACATTCCAGAGGGAATAGGAAGGACATTCGAAGTTATGAAGCATCTACTTTTCCATCTTCTGTGTCAGCGAAGGCAAGCAGCATTGTATATAGCCCCCTAAATCTCACCTATTTAATTTTGGAATGCATGATAAGCAGCAAGAGCAGAAGATTTAGCTTCTTTCTTATCTCTTAGATAGACATCACATCTATCTAAATCCCTCTCTGCCTCTTGTATTAAGCCTTTCTGATCATTCCAGCCCAAAATGTCCTTATTGTTCCCTTTCTTTCAAGTCCTGTAGTGTCCATAGTTAATTATATCATTCCTCATAGTAGTATTTAATGTTTTTTAGATGTCTACCTATGCTCCTTCAAGGCAGGGACCAATTTAATGCTCTTTTTATATTCCCCATGGCCTGTAGTCTGGGGTAGAGCAGAAGCTCTATAACTACTTACTAAAATAACAGGAATGCTTTGCTCAGGTTAATATTAAACTTAGTCTGCATTCTCAGACCATAAACCACACAGTCATTACAGGGCCATTTGTGTAGGAGCAGCTTCGAATGTATCAGTAATGGAATAGGTCTTGTCTGGTGGCTAGAGGAAATAGACTGGGCCTAATAAAAAATCTAATAAATTAGGTCAAAACTGTCCCAGAGAACATCAGAGCTTATAAAAAAATTATTTGCTGCATAGCCTGTCATTTTACAGAAAGGAAACAAAGGCACTTAGAGGTTGTGACTTACTCAATGTCACATTGAATTTAGCGAGAGAGCCCAGAACAGAAACTGCAGATCTTGACCAAGCTGTTGGTTGAAGAGGCAGGTCAACTAGATATAGTCAACTAGATATAGACTCAACCTGGTATTTGCCAAGTCATCATAATAATAACTACCACTTTTCAAACTCTTTTTAAAAGTGTTTCTGGCATTGTGTCAGATGCTTCCCATTGGTAATACACTACTTCACTTAAAATTCACAACCATCCGAGGGAGGTACAGTATCAGTCAGGGTTCCCTCTGAGAAACAGAACAAGTAGGAGACATACAAGTATATTAAGTGATTTGATGCAATTTATTGTGGGAGCTGACCAGGAAACTCTGAATCTATAGGGAAAGATAGGCTGCGATTTGGGACACAGCATGAAGCTGCAGTCCACAGAATTTCTTCTTTTCCAAAGAAGCCTCAGCCCTACTTTCAGCTGATTGAACCAGGCCCACACAGATTATCAAGTCTTCTCACTTAAAGTCGACTGATTATGGACTTTAATCGCATCTACAAAACCTAGAAGAGTATCTGATTGGATAATTAGAGACTATAGCCTAGTTCTGTCTGGTGGCTCAGTTGGTTGGAGCATCATCCTGTCCCATACACCAAAAGGCTGTAGGTGCTATCTCTAGTCAGGGCACAGAACTAGGTTGCAGATTTGAGCCCCAGTCGTGCACATATGGGAGGCAACCAGTCAATGTTTCTCTTGCTTTCTCTGCCCTTCTTCCTCTGTCTCTAAAATCAATCAATATACTCAGGTGAGGATAATTTTTTTTTTAAATAGAGACTGTAGCCTACAACTACACATAAAACTGACCACCACAGATACTAAAATGCTTAACTAGTTTCTCCAGTCACAGGGCTAGTGTCAAACTCAAGACACCAAAGGGCTTCTGCCTGTCTCCATGATCTCTTCTGATTTAGTGTACAGTCTCCACATACAAACTTGAGCAAGTTTTCATATTGCTCTGGGCCCCAGATTCTTTCCCCTGTGAAATGATGCAAATCACATCTATGACATGGGGTTTACACATGAATTAAATGAGAAAAAGTGAGATCTTAGCACATAAGAAGGATCCAACAAATGTTAGCTTCTTTTCCTTGCCCTTTTCCCTACATCACACTCACATTCACACCCACACTCGTGAACTGTGCTCCCAGTCCCTACCAAAATTAATGCCACAAGATAGGTCCTGGCTCAGGGGAGAATTTCCTTCTGAAATATTACACAGACATCACAGGTTCAAAGAGTAGCAGCGCTGTGACTTCCCCCATTAATCTTGGGGTGTTCTTCCTGACTTGCCTTTCCTGCTTTGACTCCTATCTGCTGGAATATTGATTTACTTTCTCAGCCAGGTAAAAGAGAACAAATTGGCTGATTCTGTCTCTTGCTTGTTTAAGTTTACTTCTGCCTAATCGGAATTCAGATCTCTTTTATAAGAAAGAAATATTTTCGACTTCATGCAATAAATGTAAGAAATAATCTTGTGTGTTGACACTTTGTGATCATGTGCCCCAAAGTCACTGTCCTACGACTTTCTGGGACATTGAAGGTTGTCTGCAAGACAAAATGACTAGTTCTGTTGGAATTCTACTGTCTTCCTTGAGTCAGGCAGGGCAAAGGTGAATTGATTACTCCTGCTTTGTTCTCAAGATAAGAGCAGTCATAAATCCAGGTCCAATAACCAAGTGGCACCACCTGATATTTTGACGTTTATCTTTTCTTCCTGAACTCGAAACCAACAATTTTAAAAGACCTTCATGGCCTTGACATTAACTACACCAAATGGAAATATTTCTTTCTACTGGAAAGTCACAACTGCATGCTTTTTTTATGCTACAAGCCACACTTCCTACTGAGGGAGAAGATATTTTTTGAATGCTTTGCCTGCCTCAATATTCTATTCCTGAATACATCTCATAGTAGGGTCTCTGTACCTCATCTAGGTGCAGCAGAGGGAATATGCTGTGAGTCTCAAATGTCCTAGATGTCTACAGCGCATGGTCCTACCCACGTGTGCCCTTTGTGCCATTTATCTTGTTGCCCTCTCTCATTCTCTGCTATCACTATTCCAAACATCTCTCTGTGTCCCCCTAACTCCTGCCTCCTTACCTGACCCTCAGCAGGTGACTTTACTACCTCCCTGGCAGAGAACTTGAAGGCTAGCAAACAGAAACTCTCTCAACTCACTGACTGACGGCCTTCTGCTTTCCCACTACAACTTTCCTGTACCAGACTTTCCTCACTTCCCTTAACTCTCGGAAGGGACATTTCTTCTCTTTTTCCAGGTAAATCCCTCCATCCGTCTCCCCCACAACAAATTCTCCATTACTTCCTTTCTGGACTTTTAGGCTCTATTTCACAAGATCCTATCCAACCGCCTTCAAAGAGATGCAAGTCTTGTCCATCAGGAAGGAAAGGAAAGGGAAGGAAAGGAAAGGAAAGGGGAGGGGAGGGGAGGGGAGGGGAGGGGAGGGGAGGGGAGGGGAGGCATACTCCTCTAGCTATTGTCTTGTCTTCTCTCCTCAGACAGGCTTCTCAGGACAATTATCCTCACGTCTCCAGTTTCTCTTCTTTCACTGTCTCTGAACACACTGCAATTTGCTTTTGCCAATATCACTACGGATGCTTTTGTTAAAATTACCAGTGACCTTCTATGCGGGGGCCCCTGTCCTGGGTGCCAGATGTCGGGGTGGGGGGGATCCGCCCGCAGAGCCCCATCCCTCCGTCACGGATGAAAATAAAAACTACCAAGACATCTTCTGCTTGGGGAGGAAAGGGGTCAAACTCTCAGAGGAGAATGACCCAGAGCACCTTCCTCACTAGGCTTTTATTGGGTTCCAACACACCGGAATACAAGTTTAACATGTCAAAGAAATCTGAGGGCTTAATCCGAGCCAGTGTTTGTCAGGAAGGGGGGTTGCCAAACTTTGGGAGACATACTCATTTCCTCCTGGGACACTTATCATTTAAATGAGAGCACTCTTAGCAAAACAGGTTTCACAGGACTTTAGGAATTCTTTCTTATGTCCGGATCACCCAGGGAGCCGTCCTGGCCAGGACAGGGCTGCACCGCTCATCCCCACAGTTTCAGGCTTTAAGCCGATTAGGAAGCAGGAGACATCTCCCAGATGGAAATGAGGACTCGACTCGGGCTATGTCAGAATAGCCGGGGGGCGAGGGTCCATCACATCCTCTTTGCTGCAACCCCCCGAATCCTTCCATGAGGCCTCCCAAGTGGTTGCTTCTGGCTTAGGTTGCCCCTCCCATGAGGAGTCTTACCCGTCATTGACTGCCAACCAAGCAATTGGGCCAGAGAGGCAGAAGCAGCACTCCTGCCAGGGAGATAAGCTTTGTCTCCTTAGTAGGTCACGTCCTTGTGACAGAACAGACCCAGATGAAGTGGGTCCCTTGGGCTCTTACACAGCCCACCATGGGGTGAGGGTTACAACTCCTGAAACCAGGCTGAACGGTCTGCAACACTTCTAATTACCAAATTCAGTGGATACTTTTTGTTCCTTATCAACTTAATTACTATGGGACATTTGACACTATCTCCCAGAAAAATGCTTCCTGATTTTCAGGACAGTGCCTGATTCTCTTCCACTTGCTGGCAGATTCTCATTAGAATCCTTCATTGACTTTCTCCTTTGACCTGCTACCTCAGCTTCTGTCCTGACTCTTGTTTTCTTCTCACTATATACCTTCTTCCAATGATGCCCATGCCTTACCAGGACCTTTCATGGCTCTTTTCTCCCCATGCCAGAGACCACTAAAACCCATATAAATTGCTGCAGTGATTTTCTACTGCCCAGGGAACTTCTCTAGGCAACACTTTTCATCCACTGCCTAGAACCTTCTTCTCTTGTTTTGTTTCCATCTCACTCTCTGCAACAAGGATCCATACTTTCTGCTAAGCCTCTTTGCACAAATGACTCATTTAGATGATTGGCCTGGGTTTTTAGTCTATTGTAACAAGAACAAAATTATTAATACATGAGTGCTTCCAACCTTTCCCTTCCTCCTGGCCTTTAAAAGGATCCTGACTTCGCAGGTTTCATTTCTTCTCTTCTCCCACCTTCCAGAGAAGCCTTTTCCTCCCTTACCAGATTCACCTTTGGGGATTTTATTGTCAATATAAGAAAACATCCAGACCTGTAGAGAAATGTTATGAGTTTATTTGAGCAGAACTGATGACAATTGCCAGGGAGCAAAACCTCAATAGACTGAGAAAATGCTCCAGCAAATGGCAGTTTTGCACCTAATTTTATACATTAGAATCAAAGGAGATGATGTAAGGGAGTTACATGAAATCCACTGGTCATGGATTAGGGAAGCAGGAGAAGATAAAGTGAGCAAATCTCTGGGACTGGCTAAAAAGTAAACTAAATAGACACATACTCTTTTACTTTGGTGGGTATAGGGTAGTTAATAGTTAAAAGTTAACATGGTAACAATAAGGGGTACTGTGGTCTCTTGCTCAGGTAGGAGATTGTGCCCGGAGGGGTCTAGAAAAAGGAAATTGCCTGGAAATTCCAAAGGTATGTTATCACAGATGCAAAAAGACAATAGACAGGTTCAGTTAAGGCTCAGATTGACCATTGTCAAAGAAGATACTGGCCTTGGATGTAACTACCCACCATGACTTGCTTTTAGTTAGAAAGTTTTCATTTCAAACCATCCCATGTGGTTAATTTAGGCTTCCCCTGAGCTTGTCAGGTTTAGTATGTGGCCCCTTTTTTGTCCACAATATGGTGTAGAATAAGGAGGGATTGGAAGGGAGATAACAACAGGAGATGTGGGGCTAGGACTGGAGGCAGGTTTTTCGGGACACGTAGGAAGGCTGGAGGAGCAGTTTGTGATGAGAGGGAAATAAATGGAAAAGTGATGGGGTCTTAAAAAGTGTTGCTGTGGTCTATGTGTTCATTCAAAATGATATGCTGAGCCAAGTATCTAATGTTCTAGTCAGGCCATTGAGAATTCTGTTGCTTTTGTTTTTTCACATCTTTCTATTCACTGCCTCTGCCTGTCTGTTAGACATTAACTGATGCTTAAACTTCACGTCTTCTTCAAAGTCTTCCTTGATTGTCCTAAGTGGAATCAATCACTTTCTCCTTTGTACTACCTTGAACTTACCAGTATCAAGGAAGTTATCACATACTATACTGCAATTATTTCATTTATTCAACTGTCTCTGCTCCTAGACAATGAAATCCTTGAAGGAAATCATTGTATTTTATTGTTGAATTTCTATCACTCAGTGTAGTATCTAGTTTCTAGTAATTGTTCAATAAGTAAACATTTATTAATTACTTGAATGAATAAACAATAAAATCATAAGGCTGTCAGGAATCCAAATAAAAAATAGTAGGGATAAGTAATTTGCCCAAATTACACAGCTACTAAATGAGGGAGAAGGAGGTAAACTTGGTCTGTTACCACCAAGTCCATATATTTTTTCATGGCAATCATACTGTTGCTGGTGGAAATCCGGTTCTTTCATGAGATAGAGAGGTAAGTATTCCAAGGACCCACACATGGGAGATTGTGATGTGGTAGGGTTTATTCAGGAAGGCTGTCCCTGGGTTTCCAATTTCCAGCCTCCCTCCGTCCTGCCATGTCTTCAACAAGGCCAAAACAAAGGCCAGTGTCCAGAGTTTCTCTTTTACATTAAAGCTTAGTTCTCAGAACCTGCACAGTCTGCTGCTGGCCCATAAGCTACTGGACCCACATGGTTGTGTGTGTTTCCAGGCGAGAGAGAGAATGTGTGAACAAATGGGGCAAGTGTGGGTCCCTGAGCAAGGGAGAAAGAGAGAGAGCTTCGTATTTTTCCACTGGGATCATAACCAGGAGCTTTTTCAAAATCACTAGTCAGCTCCCCAAGTTTTCACAGGCTTCTGATGGGTCCACCCCCTGACTAATGATCCTTTTCCCAGGTTAGACTGACAGACCTCTATAGTCAAGCACCTCCCCCTGGGCCATTTTTACTACTATTGTGCACGTCCTTACCTCCCCCTTCTTTGCCTTGTCTCTCTCCCTAATGATCTGTGGGTATAGATCAGTGGTTCCCTGGGAAGTAGTGTGAAACTGTAGCTTCCTGGTTAAAGGAACAGTCCCAGTGTCTAATTCCCTCTGCTGCCTTTCTTATTAATAATCAGCTAACTACGTAGTAACAATATCACATCCTAGCTGGTCAAAGCTCTTCTTGTACTTTAGAAGTTACTTTTCTGATAGTAATAATGTTGTCTGTCTTTATGTTGACATTTCTAGAGCATTTTCTTGGAGGTGTCTCAGGGATGCAAGAAACTTTTGAACCATCCTGTTTTCATTGCATTTTTTATGCTTATATTTTTAAATCTTTCTAGAAAATTCAAGCTGTTAAAGCCTTTTCTCCTCCATTTATTTGACAAATCTTAGATGATGATATCATTGGAAAGTAGGTCATACTTGGAATCCCTCAGCTCTACCTGTTGTCATTCATGAAAGGCCAGTTTTCAATGCCAAGGGCAAAGGTAAGTGGAAGAGTTTATTTTGAAGAAGATTAAGGGACACAGTAGAGCCATGTTTAGAGAGAACCGTTTTGTGTTCAGTAAACCATTACTCAGGAAGGACATCCCTTTCTCAGGAGTCAAGTGAAATAGCCACAGATATCTAGCAAAAAAAATTTTTTTTATTAATTTCTGAATCTGTATCCTCCTCACCTTCTGTGATTGCTGGCTAAGGCAATGTAGCATTTGATGCCTGGACACATTATCTCAGGAAAGAAAAAAGAAACATTTGGCAGTCTACACTCTTATTTTAAAAAAGAATAGTTGGTTCTCTCCTGTTGGAAGGTAGAGATTATGTGAATCAAATCAATGGTTGTTTTTAGTTTTGGGTTTCTTTTTTGTTAATTTGTTTGCTTTTACAGCATATGTCTTTTATTTCATCTGACAAGAATGTGGGATAATATGTCATCATTTTAGTCATTTAATATAAGGGACCATTCCACATGGCATGGGAAATGTAGCCCAGCCCCAACTTGGAAAGGCCAGTGGGGAGCGAGGTCTGGCACATAGGACCCACATTCACAGATAGGTTCTCCCATGGGGAATCAGGCCTGCATTGTACCTAGGCTGCTATGAGACTTGCTTTTGCTGAAACTCCCTCACCCTGGATTGAGGCAGCAAATGTTTACTGCATATCTCTAAAGTAACTTCCTAAAATCTGTGCTAAACCTCCCAAGCATGGAGTGTAACCAGTTCAACCACTTTTCCCCTTGATCTATAACATCCTTCTCTTTGAAGTAATTAGCAACATTCTTTCCTTTGTTATCTGTAAAAGGTAATCACCTACAGCGAAGCTGTCCACAGTAAATGAGGATCATCCTCGATGTAATATACCCAGAAAAGCAATAATGGCCTGTCTAGGCAGGGGCCAGGGCCCTGTCTTTCACTCAGAGAGCGGCCATGCCGTCCCTTTTTCTCCACAGGACTTTTGTAATCCGTGTGAATTTGTTCGCCGTAGCCACAACACACGGATGCTGCCAGCCAGGGTCCACATCAATTTAAAGAACTCTACTGCTTTCCTAAACTTAGGATACCTGTCTTCTCTATAAGCAGGACACAAAGAAAGATGTGGCAATAACCACGGATCAAAGTTATTATTGAATTTTAAAATATACATGACCCCTAAAAATAAAATAAAATATGCATAGCCCCTTTCCTCCAAGGAACTGAAGTTTCCTTACAAAACTTATGTTGCCAAATAAGTGTTAATCTATTCAATACCAAAAGAGATAAGTGAAAGTGTGCACATTTTCAACACTATCTGTAGAACTTTTGGGGGAGAGCAGTCACCAGCTTACAGAGTAGACAGGGTAGTAGTGGAGGTTCTTAGTTATTTGTTCCACCAACATTTGCTAAGCGCTTTCTAAGCATAATGCACGGTATTATGTGTTAAAGACACAGAGATTATTTAATCTGGTCTCTTTTCTCAAGGTGCTTCCAGGAGAGTGGGCAGTTGTAGCAGTTAGTACTGACTGATGAGGCCCACAATGGCTACAAGCACTGAGACTGTGGGAACACATGGGCACCTGTAAGATGGGGAGGAAGAGAGATAGCCCAGAGGTGTCACCTGGGCTAGGTCTTGAAGATAATTCAAAGCTAAGCCAAGAAAATTATTAAAGAGCTGCTTCCTCTGTCTCTAATAAATAAAACAAAGAAGACAGGGCACATTCAGAAAACTAAGAATTTCAGAATGACTGAGATACAGTGACTTGGAGGCTGGAAGTGGTAGTCTCATGAAAGGTGTAGTAAGGGGTGGGGAGCAGACCAGCTGGAACAAAGGTACGAGCAGGGAAAAAGCAAAGAGATTCCTGTCTTGCTATAATTGAGCCAGACATGTCTGGTAGAACAGTCTTTTTCTAGATTTGCTTACTTCTCAAAAACAGCCCTGAGGAGAAAGTCATTGCCCCAGAGTTCACAGAGCCTGCTCCTCTGGGTTCAGGGACTCGAGGAGGCAGGGAAATGAGACACCCGCCCATCCCGACCCCACAGCCATGGAAGCATTTACCTAAGAGCCTCTTGATCCCAAATGAGAACAAGCTTGCTAAGAATCCAAACACTGCAGGTCCTAAAGCCAGCCATCATCAGCAATCCAATGGCAATGTTGCCCCAGACTGTGGGATAATAACCCACATTGCCTGGCTGTGTGGTTGTTTACCCACTGGGCAAGGACCAAGTACACAGTCTCTCTCAGCCCATTGCTTCTGGTGATTGCTTAGTCAATATTTATATGTGTATTGACACTTCTGAACTATTATTTAAGGGTAACTGATTGATATTCAATAAATATTTACAAATAATCATTACAACTGGACTCTGTAGTGAGGGAAAAAAACAAAGGAAAGGGAAATAGAAGCAGCGAGAAAGAGTAAGAGTGCAAAAAGAATGTAAAGAAGTAATCATTGACATTAACTTACTGAGTACTTAGTAAATCACCAGTCTGAAGCTTAGCACTTATATATGTAAATTATCTCATTTAATATTTACCAAGACCTATAATAGAACATTATTATTATCTCTATTTAACAGATGGGGAGACTTAGGCTCAGATAAGTTGAGTAACTTCCCAAGGCCAGGGGAGTGGTTTTCTGACTTCCCAGACCAGGGTTCTTGTTTGTTACATCTAGCTTCTGGTGAGAGAGAAAGAGGTCTTGAGGCTTCTCTGTAGGCACTTTAGTAATAGTTCTTACCTGAGAATGAGCTGCAAGAGATTCTGCCATATGTTTCAGTAACTTAAGAATAAAGTTTAAATCTTGCTTGGATGGCTTAAAAAACCTATGGGCCCAACCACTCTTCAATGACCCACACAATTTTCTCTGGAGATTTTAGATCACCATTGTCACCTCCCTTGCCTCCCCCCCTTTATTATTCTGATCTTTGTTTATATACCTTTTATACCCATTTTGACTGTCAACCCCCCATGAATGACAAATTTATTTATACTTTGGGGGGTTCTCTGGCTTAGCAGAGAAGCCAAAGATTAGAATCTAATGTCTAATATATGATATGTCAAATTCCCATATTTGATGTATGCTTTCTCACTATGTTGGCTTGGGACTTCCCATTAGATATGAGAAAAATTGTTTTTAATAGAATTATTCATGAATGAGTAGTGGATGGATTTAGAAACATTAATTCATAAAGCACTTTGACCATCCGGTTGTCAAAAGCCCACTAGAAGATCCATTTAAAGACTGAATATTAGTGTGTTTGAAGAGCTCTGCTTTTGCTATACCTGACCTGGGTGTGCACTCTTATGATTCATTATTTGCATCTAGGAGGCAGATTTTTTTTTGTCTTATTTAGCCTGCAGAGAAAATGTTGCTGAGTAAGAAGTAACATATTTTAAAATAGATTAAATAGGATCAAAAGAGTAGATAAAAATGAAGAAAATGTGCCCCCATGTCACAATGTTCATAAATATAAGCCTAGCTTGTAGCTAAATGCAATAAAATTAATACAGTAGGCTATTTGCTTTCATAATTTCTCATGTAGTCCAACAATAACAGTTACCGAGTTGAACTGAATTACTGATTAAGAATGTCATTTTAAGCATCAGACTTAAAAGTGCATATTTAAGTTTCTAGCCTCAATCATTCATTCATTGAAATAGTTACTGAGCACCTGCCTTATACCACGCACCATTCCAGGGAGTGAGAATATGGTAGTGAAAAAACAAGGTGCTCTTTCATGAAACTTACAAATTCTAGTGGCAAGAGAGAGAAATGGACCCATAAGTATATTATGTGTCAGGTGGGGAGAAAATGGAGGAAGGCAGAAGATCTAGAGAGTGGGGGATGGCGTTATTTTAGATGGGGAATCAGGACAAGGCTGTTGTACTGTGATGACATTTGAGCAGAAACATACAAGAAATGAAAACACGAGCCATACAGTAACTGAGAGAAGAATATTCCAGGCAGAGAAAATAGCAAATACGAAGGCCCTGAAGTATGAAGCTTCTTGGTGTGTTTGAAGAGGTGTGTATAAAGTGTATATGATACATAGTTACGTATGCTGCTTTTTATTTTTATTTATTTTTATTGTTGACACTATTATAGATGTCCCCTTTCAATTCCCCCCTTTGCCTGCTTCCACTCAGCTCCTGTCCCCACCCCTTCCCTCTGGCTATCACCACATTGTTGTCTGTGTTTATATTTATATTTATATTCTTTGGCTAATCCCTTCACCTTCTTTTATTCAGTCCCTCTCCCCACCCCTGTGATAGCTGTTAGTGTGTCCCATGTGTCCATGCCTCTGTTTCTATTTTGTTCATCAGTTAATTTTGTTCAGTAGATTCCATGTTTAAGTGGGATCATATGGTATTTGTCTTTCTCTGACTGGCTTATTTCACTTAAGATTATTATTAGCATAATAATCTCCAGGTCCATCCACGCTGTCACAAAAGGAAAGATTTCCTTCTTTTTTACAGCTGCATAGTATTCTATTGTATAAATGTACCACAGATTTTTTTAACCATTCATCTACTGATGGGCACTTAGGCTGTTTCCAGATCTTGGCTATTGTAAATAGCACCGCTATGAACATAGGGGTGCACATATTCTTTCAAATTGGTGTTTTGGTATTCTTAGGATACATTCCTAGAAGTGAGATCACTGGGTCAAAAAGCAGCTCCACTTATAATTTTTTTAGGAAACTCTATACTGCTTTGCATAGTGGCTGCACCAATCTATATTCCCACCAACAGTATACGAGGGTTCCCTTTTCTCCACATCCTCACCAACACTTATTTGTTGATTTATTGATGGTGGCCATTTTGACAAGTGTTAGGTGATATCTCATTGTGGTTTTAATTTGCATTTCTCTGATGATTAGTGACATTGATCATCTTTTCATTTGTCTATGAGCCATCTGTATGTCCTCTTCAAAATGTCTATTGAAGTCCTTTGCCCATTTTTTTAATTGGATTGTTTGTCCTCATATTGAGTTATGTAAGTCTCTTATATATTTGGAAATTAACCCCTTATCATTTGTATCATTAGCAAATATGGTCTCCCATATAGTCAGTGGGTTTCCTTTTCATTTTATTGATGGTTTCTTTTGCTGTGCAGAAGCTTTTTAGGGGGCCATTACTACTAATCTTGAAAAGTTTTCCAGCTTCCCTTGTGCCAAGTACAGACTATATTTAGAATCATTTGCCTCTCTCTGAAACACTCTGTAAATTCTCTTCTAAACTTGAACTAATCAACTTCTTCCTAAAACCAGGTCCTTTCTTGATCTCCTACTTCTATTACATATTTTCTCACTTACCCAGGCTTAAAACTGCAAAGTCATCTTTGATGCTCCCTCTATTAACCAGCAAGTCCTGAACATTCATACTCTATGGTGTCTTCCAAAATCATACCTTTTATTCTGTGCCACTGCCTCCATTCCAGTTCATGTCCTCTTCCTTCATGAAGGGATCAGTGCAATGGTCTCCTCACCTCCTCTTCAATCTTTTATCCTGCAAAACATTCTATGCTCTGGCCAGGTTATTGGTGCTCAAACATTGCTTTAATGATGTCACTCTTCTACTTACAAATTTCCAAGTGATCCCCATTGCTAAAAGGATAAATTCCAGACTCCTTCATTTGGTGGGTAAAGCCCAGGTGCTACACTATTTCTCTAATCTCATCTCCCAATTTTCACCTACCCTCAGCTCCAGTGAAATGTCATCTGCTTGCCCTTCCTCCAGCATATCTTGTATGTTCCACCCCCTCAACTATGCCCAAGCCCTTCTTTTACTTAGTTGGTGAACCCAGCTGTCATTTCTATTGTTCTCTATTCTTTTGACATCTTCTGCTGTTCAATCTGGAAATGCTAAATATCCTCTTTCCTAACTTTCCTTGAACGTCATCACATCTGTTGTTCATTTTACCTGTATAAAAATTATAGTACTTAGTATAGAAATGTGGATTCAGTAAAATGTCATGTTAGAGGTTTAGAGCCAAAAGAAGAATAGTGTTAACAATTTTTAGTTTACTTGGCTAAATTAAAGATTTCCATCTAAGAAACATAGCACCCATGCTTGAGAAGTTGTTAAATATTTCCTTCTTTTATTATTAAAAATGTTTGATTTTTCTTGACTACCTTCCTTTTCTTCTTTCTTTCTTTCCTTTTTTCCTTCCTCCCTTCCTGACATTTTCATATCTCCTTCTTTAGTGTGATGGAGAAAAGAGAAGAGAAGTGTGATTGCTTGTTTGACATTCTAGAAGTAACAGAAAAGTTTAAGTTCTCTCCTTAACCTCTTCTGATAAATTTTTTAAATGGTGATGAGAAGCTACATTTCATTTAATTGATTACTATGGCCTGACATAGATGTTCTATTAGCTAGTAGCCATAAAACTCAAGACTTTTTGCTTACTTGGATTGTAGCAGATATCTTCACAAGGATGTTAAGTTGTCTGGTTTTGATTTGTTTTCACAATGTGCTCAGAGAGCTACAAAGTCAAGTTGTCCAATGCACAAAATGTCAAATTTCAGTCCACAAAGTAGTAGCTGTAGAAACCGAAAGGGTCACTAAGAAAGTCTTTGTACAGCTAAAAACATCTGTGGTTAACACCAGAGAAGAAAGAAGGAAAGCCCATTGACCCTCAATCAGCACTATGAACAGTTTTACTTCTGTTTCTTAACAGTCAGGTGTTAACCAATGGAAAGTAAAATATCTCTAAACAAAAAGGTTATAATGTAGCAACAGCTGCAAAGGTCAGATCAAGCTCTCCCTTTGGATAGGCAAATGATATTTCATACCTTTGCATATTTGACCAGTTTGGCTTAATAATTAACTTTTTTAAAATTAACTTTTCTAAATGTTCTTATAAAGACATCAGTCTCCAAAAGGTTTCAACCCTGGCGTTTATAAGGCACATCAGTTTCTAAAAGGAAACACAGTTACTTTTGCTTTACAACATTCATCACGTGTTTGACCACGGTAGAGATAGGAGCTCACTGTTCTAGTTGCATGCTTTTAAAAGCCAAACTCTAATCTGAAATATATCCCAATGTGACCATATTTATAACCAACAAATAAAGAAGCAAGAGCAGAAAGAATGGGAGAAAAGAAAAGCAACTGGGAAAACATAAAGTGGGAGAGAAGGGCACAAGATGGGGGTCAAATCCCCATTCCTTGCTACTGCTCGCAGGGTTCTTCCAACAATCTGAATATGCACAGGCCCTGTGTCAGGGACAAGTGTATGTGGGGGTGTGGGCCTGAGTGTGGGGGTATTCACAGAAGGCATGGCCCCTCCTTTAAGATCTTACTCTCTGGTGAAGGAGGCTGACATAGATAAAGAAGTCTGATGGAAAGCTGACCTCGATAAATTTTTAACTAGCTCTCTGATAGTAACAGAAGGAGATCTGGGAACAGAAAGCTTCCTTTCTGCAGGTGGGAGCAGGGACGTTCTGGGGGAGATGGTGAGGTCTGAGCAGGGTCTTGAATGATGAGTAGGATCATGGCAGATGGAGATGCATGAAGAGGAGTTGGCTGGACGTGGCAGAGTGGATCATTCCCAAGGAACAGCAAATGAACTGTGCTACCCAGACCACAGTCTGCATGGAGGGATGATGATTGAATGGGAAAGCCAGTTTGGGGTCAGACACAGGCTGAGATTTCACCCTTTTTGTCTATCTGAAAGATAGTCAGTAAGGTATCTGCCATAACAGTAGGAAGGAGAATAATTTGAGCAAAAGTTACAGCTTCTAGGTAAAACTCAACCTGCCCTTTTCCCACCATCTCAGCCTGAGCCACTACAGAATGTCCCTCCACCTCCTCAATTTCCCCATCCTCACCCCTGCTTTTATCTTCTTCCTGAGGTAAATATCTGTTCTCTTTCTCTGCCCAGGATCGTTCCCTTTTTCTGGGATTGGTACCTTAACCTTGGGGAGCTCTTCCTCCCTCCACTCCACACAAATGGATCTAGGTGGGTTGGTCTTCTCCCTCTCCCTCCCCCTCCCCCCTCCTCCTTCTCCTCCTTCTTCTTTTTTTTTTTTTTTTTTTGGCCATTCCCTTTACTGATTTATCACAATCCTAACTCTCCTGTTGATGCATTGCTTCACTTGTTTGCTGCTTGTCTCCCTGCTAGGCCACAGGGGCAGGAACTTGGGCTTGTTCACTGTAGGACCTGGCACAAATTAAACAGAACAGATATATTTTCGAGGAATGAACAAAGGAACAGGTTCTGATCCCTGCTCCACCACTTCCCAGCTTTGTCCTTGGATTAATTACCCTCTTAGAAGGCTTTCTTATTTAAAGACCAGGCTTTCAAGTTGAGATGAATATCAGAGATTATGCAAAATGCCTGATTACATGAAGAGGATCCATAAATGGTAGCTATTACTTGTGAAGTTTTTCTTTCCTTCATCTGAAAAGTGCACCCTTTTGCCAGGCTTGAAGATCTGGGATTTTTTAAGAGAATGTTTTATTGAGGTACAACAAGTGTATTGAAAAGCATACACCCTAATTACTATGTATATATGTATGTATATACATTAATACACACACACACACACACACACACACACACACACATGTAACCACCTCCCAAAATGAGAAACAGAACATTCCAACACCCAGAAAAGTTTCCATGTTAGCCTCCCCCATCCCCTGCCCCCACCAATGACTCTTCCCATTCCTTCCCTCCTCTGTTTGATCTGAGATAATGGCACCTCCATTCTTCCTTCAAGGCTTTTCTGACTCATTCCTCTTCCCTGTTCCTCTCCTGAAAACTTTCTTAATAACTCTAGCTCTCCTGACCTGTGCTACCACCTGTCCGTTCTGAGATAAAACAAAAGGATTTAGTCTCTCTTTGGTATTGCAGGTTCAGACATAGAAGCTCATGGATGAAACTGATTTAAGAGAATAAAGCTTAAATAGAGAAAAATGCAGAGATGAGAACCCAAGATGGCAATGCTTAATCCCCAGTTAAGTTTTCCTGAGGTCCAAATGCACTTTCCACTGAGACTTCTAATAAATCTCCTTTTTTTTTATTTCAATTAAATTAGGATAGGGCTTCTCACTTGCAATCTAAGGTTCTTAGCTAAAAGATGTCTGTGCTGGTTATCCGCCATGTGCTGGGAAGTCCTTTGACCCATGTGCGCACTCTGCTCAGTGCCCTCGAAGGCTCACTGTGTGGATTATATCACAGGCTCCCTTGCCTTCCTGTTTCTGGTTGGGTTCGACCAAGGTGAGTCACTAGCAGGAGATGGAGGGAGGGAGAAGAGTGAAGCTGGGTGTGAATTTCCCTGATTTTGTTCTGCCTGCAGGCCTCTCTTGCATGCACAGTTCCTGTCCAGAGGCTTGTCCATACAGCTCTCTCCCGGCTTTGGTAACTCCTCCCTTCCCGTGACCCTTACCACAGAAGTGTAGAAAGGGTTCCCTGCTCTGACTAGCCTGACGTAAGCCACATATTTTGTTGCTCTCTCTAAATCCTGCCCACACCTTTCCAAATAGTCCTTTTACTAAAATCACCTCAGTTAGCTAAAGAAAGTCCTTTCTCCCAGGACTTTGACTGCTACAAGCCACCGGGTGACTATTGGGGTGGGTGAATCTTTCCTAGGCCAGGACTCTTGGAATCTAAATCAGAAACAAACTGCTAAACATCCTGGATTATTCAGTTATGAAAGGGCAATTCTCAAGCTACCATCTTCAACTGATTTTGCCTACAGGAGGCCTGCCTTAGCCCAGGGTCAGCAAATCCAAGGCCAAGGCTCCAACATTCTTCATTTCCATACCCTGTATGAGTTTACCAGTGAGAGTCCATCAGTCACAGCTTTGTCCACTGGGCCCTAGGCACAGCATCAGAATCCTTCTGAACATAACCTAGCCTTCAACAGTAAGCGTCAGCCTACCACAGGCCTTTCCAGCATTAATCTCATAACAGAACCAATCTGTCAGTCCTGTGCTTTATCCCAACACTTGTCCTGCCCAGGACACATTCTCACAACATAAGGACAGCCAAGAATCCCAAGGCCACGCCTGAGTCCCACTTCCAACTGAGAATCCTTAAGCCAGAGCTAAGGCAAGGGTCATTTGCCCTATGATGGTCCACTCTTGATTTTCTGTGAGCAAATTTTGAAAGCCAACTGCTGTCTTGGACTCTTAGTCACTGCCTGAGTGCCTTGGCCCCCATGGTTGTTTATGCCATCTAAACAACCTTATCAAGACATGGATTACAAGTGTGAAACATCAGGACCTTAGTGAACACTGGGGACTTGGTGATAACCTTCTCAGGTATAAGGCCATTCACAGATTTCATAGTCAGCTAATCCAAACTTCTATACACACTTGGGGAAAAAAAAGAATTTTTCTCTTTCTCTTCATTTTCTTTCTTCAGAAATGATATTTCATGCATAATACTTAATGACAGTCACCCAAGCACAGCACACCTCTCTGGGTTTGTTAGTTTCCCAGGGCTGCCACTACAAAATACCACAGATTGGTGGGTTACAGCAGCAGACATGTTTTATCTCACAGTTTTGGAGGGTAGGAGTTGAAATCAAGGTGTTATTGGGGCCATGCTGCCTCCAAAGCCTCTAAGGGGGCATCTTTCCTAGGCTCTTCCTCGCTTCTGGTGGCCCCAGGCATTCCTTGGCTTATGGCAGCCAACTCAATTACATTGTCACATGGCCGTCTTTCTTTGTGTGTCTCTGTCTTTTCACATGGCATTCTTTTTTTATAAAAAGACGTGAGTCATATTAGATTAGGGGCACACCTTCATCTCATCTAATTTCATCTATAAGGACTATTTCCAAATGAGGTCACATTCTGAGGTACTGGGATTAGAAGTTCACCAGGTCTTCTTGGGGGATACAATCCACTCCATAACAATAGGTATACCTGAATTGGCCACAGCTCCCCAGAATATTAGCCAAAAGCCTAAAACTTTCTCTCTGATTCAGGAAAATAACACTGGAGTGCAAGCAAAGATTAAGTTAGTATAGAAACCATCTTGAATCTGTTCTAAATTTTTGAAAAAAGGAATGTTGTATTAACTCACAACTGACAGACACAATGTTTTGTGGCAGAAAAAGACATTACCCAGAGACCTGTTTTCAAGGCCTAACTTTCCCACTACTAAGTAGTAGCATTTATTATTTGTTATTATTAATAGTAGTACTTATTATTTTTAAAAATATTCCCTTATACAAAATTAAACTCAGTATGTCATTCTCTTCACCTCATAGGTGATTTTGAAAGTCATTCTCAAATTTCTGCCCCAATACTTAAATTAAAGTGGAAGGAATTCTTCTTTAATGTATCTAATAAAAAGAAAAAGAAAAGCCATTCTATTCTGGTTCCCCTAGGACCAGCCTTTGGAGTGTTTCATTAATAAATTTTATAGAGAATTACAGCCAAGACAAAAAGACAATCTGAGAGCAAGCGTCTGCTTTTTAGACGACAAAATAATGAAATTACTCTGTTAATCCACTCATATTTACTGGGAACTTTATATCATAAGAAATATGACATTTTGAACGTTAGTACCAGTCTCTTCGAAGGAACTTCAAAAAGACCTAGATCTGCCTTTTTTTTCATGAGTCATTCTTCATGGAGGGAAAATCTCAGACCTGTCATAAAGTGTCATAAACAATGGATGGCAACCCAATGAGCACACATGCAACCTGGCATGCGGCCTGCCTTCGCATTGTAGACAGTACCAGCTAGAGTACAGAAAGGAAGAATGAAAGAAAGGAGGGGAAGGGAAGGAAGGGACAGAGGGAGATACGGAGGGAGCAAACAAAGAAACTACCTCCTTCAATTATTATCTTTGTGATGTGTTTTTAATCTATACCTGGGAAGTGTGAATTAAACTAGAAGATATTAAGTATATCCAATATCTTCCAACTTGTGTCATCCTGATTTCCCCCTTGTTCTTTCTCAGTGGATAAATTCTTACCCGTGAAACACTGTACAACTCTGAACTTTCCTTTGATATGATCTCTAGTGGTCATGATGGTAACCATTGCCAGCTTGTTTGCACTTGTCTTAGGAACTAGGTGGAGGAAATTGGACACAGTAATTAATTCAGATTCAATGCCCAAAGGTACTTCAAGAAACCTGAACTTGAATCTCAGGTTGCAAAAACACAATTCAAAGAGAACAAGATATTCTCTCTCCCCTGGCACTTCACTGATAGAATGTAAAGCTAAATGGGTAGTTACCCGCACTGTCCATTACATTCACTTGAAACATCATCTGCCCCAAGAAGCAGCAAACTACAAGTAAAATGATATCACCAATGTGCTTCCTTGATTTAAAATAGTACCAGCACAAATTCGATCCAAACTTTTTAAATCATCTTCGAAAAACAAAGAAAACAAATGTACCTCGTATCTACTGATTGCTCCTACATTAAAAACCACTGTATGATGGTACTGCTGATTTTTTTCTTCTAAGATCAATATTATAAAGGAAAAACACTGTGACCTTAACCTTATGATGAGTACAAAAACATAGACACAGTTTATGTTGAACATAAACAAAAATACCTAACTACCAGGCTTATTTCCTGGCCAGTAAGCACTTGATGTGTTTAAAGCCTTGTAGCAGCTATGACTGTATGGAAAGTCTCCTTGAGCAGGTTGGTACACGACCAGTCTTATTTAAAGTTGTCATTAGCTCCTTGTAGAATATTGGCTTTTTACAGTGGTCTGCAATCCAGTTATGCTTTCCGGGGTGTAGTCAGCAGCATCTTTATGATTGTTTCATGGACTTTTGGTGATGGTTATTTCAATAATTGCATAGGAAAAATTTTCCATTTGCCTACATGCACCAGAATATCATCTCTCCTCTCTTCTTTCTTTATTTTGTTTAATTATAAAATCAATGTTTTTGTTTAATTTGGAAAAAAAGAGAAAAGGTTTTTTAAAGAATCTTTTATCACCTCATCACCTCTCACATCTACTGTTATCCTGGTTATAATCTCAGGACTTATTTTTATGTGTTTTTTCTTATGTGACAAAATTGGGTAATTACACAGGGTATACAATTCTGTGTTCTACTTAAAAAAATAAACCATGGAACATCACTCTTGTTTATTTTCAGAGTTATTTTAGACTGCATACTAGTTGGTAAAGTGTTGGCACCATAGCTTACTTAACCATTAGCTATTTAGTCTGCCCTTCCACTTCGACACAGACATGCTTTTCTGCTAATGAGCCTTGTGATGGCCCCTTTTGTGCAAAAAGTATAGCAAATCCCAAAATATTTATAGCTTTTGGGTCAGTGTGCCAAATTACTTTCTAAATGGTCTGTAATTTTATCCAGGCACTACTAAGTGCAGAGTATCCAGTTAGTTTACCATACCCTCATGCCTTTGGATTTTGTGATATTTTAATGATTTCTCTAATAAATAACTATGAGAGTTCCCAGTTGTGATTTTCACTTCTTTGACTGCTCGCAAAGTTATTTTTTTCTCTATAATTTGTTTCACTATGTGTATTTCTTCTCTTACAAACTGCCTTTTTATCTATCAGTGCTTTATATTTTTCTTATGGATTTATAGGAACTCTTATAATGAATACTTTGGTCTCCTATTTGCTGTAGTATTCATTTTACTTTTAAACTAATACACTCAAAATTTTAAAACTTCACCATACTCAAACCTCTGTATGTTCCCCATTGACTTGTGTTGCTTCTAAACTTGGGAAACTCTTCTCTTTGCATAAGATGGACAAATTCAATTTCATTTCCTTCTAGATTTTCTGTTTAATACTCTAAGTTATCTGGAATTAGTGTTCATAATGATGTAACAGTCTAAATTGTTTTCTCAATTGCTAGCCAATAATCTTATTCATTTGCTGATTATAAGTTTGTATAGTACATATATAATTCCTACATTTGAGGGCCAATATAGCCTGTCTTACTTAGCTATCTGGTTAAGATGTATAGCTGAAATGATTGTAACTTTATAATAAATAGGCATAATCCATATGTCTCCACAGGTAACTTTGTTTTTATGAGAATGCCTCTTGGATTACACTACACAAACTTCTTTGAACATGCTTTTTTTTTTTTTTAGTACAATATTTTCAACACTCTTTGTATAGGAAAATTTATACCTTTTCCTAAAACTCAATACCATATTTTTAACAAAACTGCAGATAGAATAGGTCTTGAATTAATAAAGAATAATAAAACAAATGTCTTGGGTCTAATAAAATTAGTAGGACATTATAATCATATCAATATCAAAATGTGTACACCATTTTGAAAAGCCCAGCAAAAATGATAGCACAGGGAGGTATATTTGGGATGGTACACACAAAGCAAAAGTTTGTTAATAACCATATTATTGTCTGCTGTCCAGAAAGTGATGTTTAAACATATGTTTAACACAATGTTTCTGATATATAGACATTTTACTGCATTTGGTTCCATGTTAGAGAAATTAAATTTGAGTGTTTGGGGTTGATGTACCAATTACATGTTATAGTTTTTCCAACTTAAATTAATGGAGAAACAGGATCCCAGGCAGCACTTTTTGGGCAGTAAGTTTGATTATCAAGAACAACTTACTGACTTAAGTGGGAAGTGCCTGTTTTTCATTATCTTGTAGGATCAGGACTGCCCTACCATTAACATTTTTTTCTAAACTATTTCTTTTCATTTCAACTTTTTAAAAAGTGAACCATTGAGACTAAGTTGTCTACACGATGTCCCAAAACTTGCAAATATTGTAGTACATGATTCCTATAAACAAATGTATTTCCTACATAATCACGATGCAACCATCAAAACTGGCAGATTGACACTGATACACTACTACCATCTACTCCATACTCTCACTCAAATTTTATCTGTTGTCCCAAAAGTGCTCTTTATAATAAAAGGACCCAGTCTAGAACTATGTTGCATTTTCTCATGTGTCTTTAGTCTTATTCAACTTGTAATAGTTTCTCTGTGTTTCCTTTTCTTTTATAACCTTGACACTTTTAAAGAATATCCCTCAATTTGGATGTGCCTAATGTTATGTATAATTGGATTTAGGTTTTGAATTTTGGTCAGGAATGTCACAGTGTTGCTATATTCCCATTGTATCCTGCCACAGAGAAATACTAAAGCTACTTTATTAGTTTCATCTTCAAATTTATAAAGAAACAAAAGTAAACAAATTACCTAAAACTGGACAGAACAACCCATACTTCTTTACTTTGTTCCTGGTTGGCAGTAAATCAAACAGAAGGCTGTTGTACCAGTTAGCTGTTACTGCTTAACAAGCCACTTTGAAACTTACAACTTAAAACAACATTCATTTTTTAGTTCATGATTCTTTGAGTTGGCAGTTTAGTTGGGTCCAACTGGGTGGGTTCTTCTCTTCTGGATGATCTCAGCTGGGCTTACTCATAAGTCTGTGGCCAGCTGCGGGGTCAGCTGGAGGGTCAACTGGGATGACTAATGTCCTCAGGCTCCAAAGTTTCCAAGAGAAAGAACAGAAGCACACAGCCTCGAGGTCCAAGCTCAGAACTGAGACATTATCACTTCTGTCACATCACATCTGTTGGCCAGAAAGCATAAGGTCAGACAGACTCAAATTTTGTATAACTAACAACTTCCGTGAATGAAAAGAGCAAGTACTTTTGATTAAATAGTGACTTCGAAGTAGAAGTTGTTCTGGTTACCTCTGGCTGTATAATAAACTACCCCAAACTCAGTGGCTGAAAACAATCAGGCTATTTTCCTCGTGATTTTTGTACATCATGAATTCTGGAAGGGTTTGTTTCTGATCCCTGAGGCATTGCTGTGGTGGCTAGGACTGGATGACCTACTTCTAAGAAAACTCTTCCACTCGTATGTGGCACATCAGTTCCCTTCGGCCTCTTTCTCCCCACACAGGGTGCCTCATCCCCCAGGGCCGCCCCACAGGGTTGGGCTTCTCATAGCATAGTGTATCAGCATAGTCATACTTCTAAAGTGGTAACTGGCTTCCCAGAAACAGGAAGTGAAAGTTGGCAATGTCTTAAAACCTAGATTCAGAAACAGCTGCAACTTTTCTTTGGCTATATTCAATTGATCAAAACAATCACAGAATCCAATCAGATTCAAGGGGAGGGACACAGACTCCTCACTTATCAATGGGAAGAGAGTCAATTTTTAATCTGCCATAGTCTGCCCTGTAGTCACAAATTGTTTATATTCTTTACACATGCAAAATGTGCTAAACGTCTTCCACAGTCCCTGCAAGTCTCATCCTATTATGTCTTAGGCTCAGGCTTAGGTTTAAGGTTGCAGATCTCAGGGCCAGGTGCAGATAAGCCTCCTTGGGTTTGATTCCTCGGGTATGTGTCCTCTCTCTCTGAAGTCCTCCTGTGAATAGAAAAAAATAACTTACTTGCTCGATTGCGTTCTCTCTCTCTTTCTGTCTCTCTCTCTCTCTCTCTCTCTCTCTCTCTCACACACACACACACACACACACACCCGTAAGATGCTAGGGCAAACGTGTATAGACAAGCCCTTTCAAAAAAGGAGAAAATGGGGGGGGGGGCGCACAGAACAGTCAGTGCTCCATAGTGATGTGACATCCTGTTAGGAATATGTTGCCAGTTCCTTGATTAAGTCCTGTTCTTGCACCCTTGGTATAATTCTTAGTGGCCCTTAGTTCTGACGTTTGGGTTCTTGGTTCCGCCTTAGTCATTCTTCATTTTCCATAAGAAAGCTTATGTTTTCTGCTGAGTTAGTTTCTCATTCCAAATCCTTCCTGTGTTAGTTAGCTGTACAAAGCCCTCTTATAAATTTAATATTGTCTTTGACTCTTTCAGTCCAAGGTGGTATAATTCCTTTAAAAACATTGTGGGATTCTTTTGTATCAAACTAGAATCTATTCTGTTAGATAAGAGTCACACCCACAAATCTTCTCTTCCTTTGGCCTTCTGCAAATCTCCTTATGGATAGTGCAAATATCTTTAAGATTATTAGAATCTCTGTTGTTTAACTACACTATTTAAAATCTTGTGTCTATCTGATAGGCTCCATGGGACATTAAACATTTCTGAGATCTCACCAAAGGAATTGATACTTGCAGCTTTGACTTTATCTTTACTTAGTTTTACTGTCCTGGATTTGATCTTTACCTGGAGAATATTTCTTGCTTTAAAAATGTTTTCTGAGCCGGAAAACAGATGAGAAATAGTTCTGCTTTTGAAGTCAGCAAGTCCTGGGTCCTATGTATTTCCTCTAAGTTCTGCTAAAAATTTTGAATAACTTTTCTAGCTTATTTCTCTCTATCTATACTTTATCATATGCAGATAATAGAATTTGTTGGCACTTTTAACATTCTGCCTGGAAGTCTATTTACCAAGATCCACTAGTTTATTAGGTCCATTTTATACTTTTGGAAATATGTCAGGTGGCAGTGTAGCTAAACCTTCTGCATCTATACCATATAAGCTGCCCTTCTGCCAAGCTTAATAACCTATCCTTCCAGCCCCCATCACACTCCTCTGAAGCCTTTTCAGTCTCTAACTACTGTCCAGTCTCAAGATCAATGCCACATATTTTAGGTTTTTGTAATGGCAGTGCTTATGTTTCTGCTATTTATTGCTGCAGAGCAAACTACCACCAAACTAAGTATCCCTTACAGCTATTTTATTTGCTCAGAATTTGGAAGTTGGAAAATTCAGGATGGCTTCAGCTGGCCAACTTGTGTCTAATCCATTTGTTGTCAGCTGGGATCATAGGGGCTGGGTATCCTCTTCTACAATGCCTCAGATGACTCACTCATACGTTTAGCATCTCAGTGCTCCCTGGTGATGTGGACCCTGACTTGTGGGGTTCACCACATTGTGGATGAGATACAAGAAATTCACATGGACTACAGAGTTCTGTGGAGGAAAAGGGATGGCATGGTTTTTCTCTCAAGGGGAGAAAAAACTCTGGTCTCCGCCATGACAGGCCTTTATTTCTTTTCTGGGCACATTACATGATGGTCCTCATTTACTATGCACAGGTTCGCTTTATGTAGTTACCTTTTACAGAAAACAAAGGAGCAGATGAGGCTTCCGGCCAAGATGGAGGCGTAGGCGGACACACTGTGCCTCCTCTCACAACCAAAATTAAGGACAACAAATATTTAGAAACAAGAAAACACCCAGAACTTATAGAAAATTGAACTGTACGGAAGTCCAACAACCATTCATCCAGACCGGTAAGAGGGGCAAAGTCGAGGTAGGAAAAAGTGGAGGTGCGGACCCAGGAACGCAAGTAGCAGCAGCTCGCAGTTCCCAGGTGCACGGGCGGTGGCTGGCGGTCCTGGGGCGCACAGGCGGCAGCTGGCGAACCCCGGGCACAGGGGAGCAACTGTGCAGACCCAGTGAGGACACACAAGGCGGCTGGCTGACCAGGGGGTCCCACATTCGCACACGCAGACGGTCCAGGCAGAGGGGAAGTGGCAGAAGGGACTGAATCCAGGAGAGAGCGGAGCAGGCGCCATTGTTGCCTCTCAGACCCCGCCCCCACATATAGCGTCACAACCCAGCGACTGGGCTGCCCCACACTGGGGATCACCTGAGGCTCCACCCCTAACTACGTAACAGCATGTGCGCGTGCGCAGATAATCCAGGTGAAGGGGAAGCAGCGGAAGGGACCGGAGTCCAGAAGAGAGCGGAACAGGCGCCATTCTTCCCTCTCGGACCCAGCCCCCACCTATAGCATCACAACCCAGCAACAGGGCTGCCCCGCCCTGAGGAACACCTAAGGCTCCACCCCTCATACGTAATAGCTGTGACCAGACTAAAACCAAAACAAAACAAAACAAAACACCCCACCAAAAATGGCTCAAACCGGAGAAAAAATGAAAACCCCGGAGTCAATTCTTCTAAGCAACGAAGAGATAGCCAACCTATCAGATTCACAGTTCAAAGCACTGGTCATCAAAATGCTCACAGAATTGGTTGATTTTGCTCATAAATTAGATGAGAAAATACAGGCTACAATACATGAAATGAAGGAAGACGCATGGGGAACCGATAGAGATGGAAGGAAAACTGGGACTCAAATCAATGGAGTGGACCAGAAGGAAGAAATTAACAACCAAACAGAAAACGAGGAAGAAACAAGAATTCAAAAAAATGAGGAGAGGCTTAGGAACCTCCGGGACATCGTTAAACGTCCCAACATCCGAATTATAGGGGTCCCAGAAGGGGAAGAAGAGCAACAAGTGGAACACTTATTTGAACAAATAATAAAGGAGAACTTCCCCAATCTGGCAAGGGAAATAGACTTCCAGGAAGTCCAGGAAGCTCAGAGAGTCCCAAAGAAGTTGGACCCAAGGAGGAACACACCAAGGCACATCATAACTACATTAGCCAAGATTAAAATGAAGCAGAGAATTCTAGAAGCAGCAAGGAATAAGGGGACAGTCACCTCCAAAGGAGTTCCCATCAGACTGTCAGCTGATTTCTCCAAAGAGACCTTCCAGGCAAGAAGGGGCTGGAAAGAAATATTTGAAATCTTGAAAAGCAGGGACCTACATCCAAAATTGCTCTATCCAGCAAAGCTGTCATTTAGAATGGAAGGGAAGATAAAGCACTTCTCAGATAAGGTCAAGTTCAAGTTCATCATCACCAAGCTCTTATTATATGAAATGTTAAAGGGACTTATCTAAGAAAAAGAAGATAAAAAATATGACAGTGAAAAGACAGCAAACTCACAGCTATTAAGAACCACACCTAAAACAAAAGCAAACTAAGCAAACAGCTAGAACAGGAACAGAACCACAAAAATGGAGATCATATGGAGGGTTAGCAACAGGGGTGTGGGAGGAGGAGGCGGGGGAAGGTACAGAGAATGAGTAGCATAGATAGTGGGTAGAAAATAGACAGGGGCAGGGTAAGAATAGTATGGGAAATGTAGAAGCTAAAGAACTTATGACACAAGGACATGAACTAAAGGGGGAAATGTGGGTGGGAGAGGGTGTGCAGGGTGGAGGGAATGATGGGGGAGAAACGGGACAACTGTAATAGCATAATCAATAAAATATATTTTAAAAAAAGAAAAAAAAAAGGAGCAGATGCCACTAATCACATCACAGAAGAAGGATATTTGCAAATGAAAAGGGAAAAGTGGTTGAACTGGTTACACTCATCCTTGGAAGGTTTAGAATGGATTTTAGGAAGTTACTTTGCAGTAAATGTTTGCTGCCTCAATTCAGGGTGAGGGAGTTTTAGCAAGAGCAAGTCTCATAGCAGTCTAGGTTCAATGCAGGCCTGATTCCCCACGGGAGAACCTATCTGTGGGCATGGGTCCTGTCTGGGCCCACGCCACACAGAATGGTCTCCTATACCTTGGTCTCTCTCTTGTTCCACATGATGTCTCATCCTCCACTTCCTCTTCACATGGCTTTTGCTTCTCACAACATGGCACCCTCAAGGTAGCTATACTTCTTCATGGTAGCTGGCTTCCAAGAGTGAGTATTCCACATGACAGGAAGTAAAAGTTATCAATCTCTTAAGTCCTGGGCCCCAAAACTGGCACAGTGCCACTTCTACCATATTCTATTCATTAGAGCACTTGTGTAGCCCACCTAGATTCAAGTGGAGGAAACATGGACAAACCCTGCCAACACTGCTCTCTGGGAAGGATTCCCTCGTCCATTCTTCTCTGTGGTCACTGGCTCTGTCTTCCAGAAATATTACTCAAGAAACATTTAATGAGCATCTACCAAGCCCCTAAGAACAAGCCACACGTAAATAAATCACTTTAATGCAAAATGATAAGTTTAACGATAGATGTGCAAGGTCTTGGAGTGAGTCAAATAATATTTAATCATCCTGGCAGGCAGCACAGATTTCTTTGAGATGGCACTGAATTAAATCTTAAGCAATTAGTAGGTATTAGCCAGGTGAAGAGAAAGGATGGGATCCCAGGAAATAAAGAGAAACAGTATGGTATGAACAAGAAAACCGGAATACTTTGGTGTTCCTGAGCATAAAACATTCGGAAGTGAGTGGCAAGAAATGAGGCTGCAAAAGAAAACATCATGAGGGCCTTGGATACTTTGAAAGGAGCTTGTATTCTGCCTAAGAGGGAATGGGAAGCCACTCAAGTGTTTCAATGTGGAGTGGCACAGTCTGCTTTACATTTATGAAGATCAATCTGGTTGATACGTGAAGAACGGATATGGCAGGTTCTAATGATGACCTGCACCAGATTTGTTTTGTTTTATTGCAACACACCAAGCACGATGGCCCCAGTAAGAGCAGCATCTGCCAGGGGTTATGTTTACGAAATCAGCCAGTAGCCAGTATACCTAAATGTAACTCCAAACTATTCTTTAAATAATTCCAAAGGGAATCTAACTGCTCACCCGTAATTTCTCATTCCTTTTATTCCCAATCTTTTCTCTCCATGCCTTAATATTACGTCTTTACTACAATTTGGGGAAGTACGATAGACATACAGTGCTCATTTAGAATTCTGAAATCTCATTGGGTAAGTGTGGTAAGGGCCCCCTGCTCAGGGGCAGAGAATGTACTTTGATTCTCAGGGCTGGTATCCTCCTTGACCACATCTGAAGTGAGCATTAGAGGACACGCCTTCCTTACAGCTAGCCTACTGCCCACCAACAGGTGGGGAACCAAGGACCTTTGTAGGTCTTGGAAATCTTAGACTTTAAAAGTCCTGGCCCATGGTTTCGCGGTGGTAAAATTTTATTTTTAATTTTTTAAAGATTTTATTTATTTTTTAGAGAGAGGGGATAGCAGGGAAAAAGAGAAGGAGAGAACATTGATGTGCCTGAAAAATAGCTATCAGTTGCCTCTCGCACACTCTCAACAGGGGACCTGGCCCACAACCCAGGCATGTGCCCTGACCAGGAATCAAACTAACAACCCTTCAGTTCATAGGTGGGCACTCAACCCACTTAGCCACACCAGCTAGGGCTTGGTGGTAAAATTTTAAAGCATAAATTATGTATATTTTATACTTACATTGCAATCAAGACTAGCCAGATTTCAAGATTGCTGAAGCTTTTGTTGTCCAACACGACAGTCACTGGACACACCTGGCTGTGAGTCTTTGCAGTGTAGGTGGTCCAAGTTGCAGTGTAAGTATAAAATGCACCCCAGATTTCCAAGACTGAGTATGGAAAAAAGAAATTAAAATCATGAATAATTTTAATATTGATTACCTATAGAAGTAATTTTTGATATATTGGGTTAAATGAAATATATCACTAAAATTAATTTTAACTTTTTCTTTTTACTTTTTTAATGTGACTACTAAAAGTTCAAACTGACATATATGGCTTGCATTATATTTCTGTTAGGCAGTGCTGGCCTTGGCAGAAAAAAAGGAAATGTACCAAAATGCACACTAGTTCTAGAGGTAACACATGTAACTTCTGTTCATATTTCTCTGTCCAAAACAAGTCACATGGGCATGCCTGACATTTTTAGGGGAAAGAAAGTGTAATCAAACCATATGCACTCAGGAGACCAGGGATAATTTAGTCTATAGTACTAAGGAAAGCAACATACCCTTTTTTTTTTTTTTTTACCAATTTCATTAATGCCATATATGAAACAGACAATATTAAATGCCACTGGAGGTTGGAACTCCATTAATTTATCATTCCCAACCCTTGCCTCACCATTTGCATATGCTGGCTGAATGCAGGTTTCCCAAGAATCACTGAATCATGAACTGATGTGAAACAGACATCCCTAGCACAGAAAGAAGAAATCCTTAAAAGAATCAATGGCAACCCTGCTTAGAAGCAGTGATACACATCAATGCTGATCACCATGGAAAAGCCACAGGAGGCAGACCCAGTAGGTAGGGAGCAGAGATGGAGTAGTTGTTGGTGAGCCAAAATGTTACAAAATACATATTATAAATAAGCATGCACAACTACGGTGTGCAGGTATCTAAAGCAGTCATGAATTAAAAAGCAGTCTACATGTGTGCATTATATGTCATCAGAGGAACTGGGTCTGGGGTGGCTTAGCATAAAGACAGGCAGCACAGAAAGCTAGGGCTGGAGAGTGAAGAATATGCAGAACATGCAGAAGCTATGGATCTGGGTCGCACAGTAGGCCTGCAGCCTGATGGGGAGCTGGGGTGAGGTGCACGTGCAAATCAAGCATCAGGGCAAAGTTGTGAATCATATTACCAGTCTGAACATCACAGCAATGATTGACTGGCCAGGGAAAATAGTGGGGTATGAACCAGCTAGGAAGATAGGAAACAGGGGGCCTCAACACTGCAGAGAAAGGCCAGAAAAGTGGCCTGACACCGTACCGGAAGGAAGGGGGCAGGGCAAAGTGAGCAAAAGCAAAGGTACAAAACACCAAAAGGAAACCTCAATGTTGTGGGTAATGTACAGCCACAACTAGGACACTTCCTGTTTGTTTCTTTCTGGTTTAGAATTTCATTCCTGGTTTAGTCTAGGACCTATTGGTAGGAGAAAGTGAGCAGGTAAATCTGCCAGGAGTAGGGAGTAGTCACAGAGAGGTAAGAGAAGAACCTGACCATTTCACTTAAGAGCAGATGGGTCCACAATGGGGTCTTCAAAGTGCATGTACCACATGGAAAGATAGGTGATACCTTTACAGGTGCATGTGAGCTTCATGACCCATTTTTAGTGGAGCATATATGTTCATCCAGGAGTGATCCTGGTTGGCCCAGAGCCAGTCAAATTATCTTCTTTAGCCTTCCCTGTGATCGGTGCTACACCTGATAAATCAACTGACAAGGCAAAGCAGAATAACATGAAGCATGCATGGCTCACCCCAAGGCTAACAGTGGAACAGCAAATTATGCCCCAAGACTTGGTCAGCAGCGTAATGTCCTTTCTAAGAGCTCATGCTCTTAGTTGGTTTAGTTGCTTGGATGGGTGGTGATGGTAGTGTTATTTGGGGTTTCTTCCTTTCTTCTTTCCTTTCTTTTTTCCTAGCATGAAGAACATTTGTTACCTTTGGAGTGGGGGGCAGGGGACCGGGAGGAAGCTAATCTGAAAAAATGAGAAGAAAGAAGGGCTGTCTGAGAAGGTGGCCAGAGTTGGCTCATTTATTTAGAGGCCATTAGGCTCTTTAATGAGAGGAGAGATTGGCACTGTGTCTTTTGCTTCTGAAGCCTAAAGAGGGAAGGACTAGGACTAGGACTGTGGAGAAAACTTGAGGGGAGAGATGGACTGGGCTGAAGGCCCTCTGCCCTCCTATTTTCCTACCATACTCTCTCCTGGGACCTCATCGATTCATGTGGCTTTAAATGCCATCTGCATGTTGACAAGCCCCGAATCCCTGCTTCCAGGTCAGACCCCACTTCCAGGTTCCAGGTGCATATTCTGTCTTCCCACTGATGTGCCCTTTGTCTGTCTCACAAACAGCTGAGACATAATCGCAAAGCTTGATGCCCACTCATTCTCATGAACACATTCTCTCCTCAGATTCCCCCATCTTAGTTAATGACACTACCACAGACCAATTTCTCAAATGAGAAATCTAGGAGTCATACTTGCTTCCTCTTTTTCTCACTTCTCACATCAAATCCAACAGGAAGTCATGTTGATTCAACTGCCAAGTGAATGGGGAACCCTCCATTCCTCCCCAAGACTACTGCACTCCGCTGCAGCCTCCTTACTGGTCCCCTCACTTTCTTTCTCTTTTGCCTCCTACAACCCCTTCTGTGTGCACTTTGAAGTGAGAATAACCTTGGAATTGCAATTATTTCACTTAATTCTCCCATTTCAGTGGCTTCATTTTTCACATAGAATTCCCTCTAAGTTATCTATCCTGCCATTGACCCTGCCTCAGTTCTCATCTGGTACCATTCTCCCTGCTTGTTCCTAGTCTACCAGCTACCCTGCTCTTCTTCCCATTTCTTTAACATACCCACCTCAGGGAGTTTGCATATGCTGTTCTTTCTGGTATTTACATTCCCCCTTCCTTTAACTGCTTGCATGATCACTGCCTTTTCATTCCTTTTGTCTTACCTCTTGTCACGTCCTCAGCAAATCATTCCCTGAACGGTCACCCTTCCCTAGTATTCTGTCTCTGCTTCTGGCACATTTCACTCAAATCACATTTCACATTTTGTAACAGTGTTTTAATTCAGTTTTATTGTGGCTTGAACCACTAGCACCTAGCCTGTACCTTGCATAAAGAAGATACTCAATGTTTTGCTGTTACTGTTTGGTCCATGTATTTTACAGCTGAATTCTACAGTCATAGTTGCCTGAAAGTCAGCCAGTTGCCCAGAATGCATCTGTCCAGCAGACTGGGGATATGGCTGCTGGAAGCGTCACCAAAGAAACGTCCAGAAGTTGTGTTGACTAAAGGGGTTACCATGTCAGAGAAAACTGACCGTTACACAGATGGAAATGTTTTCATTTTTTAGTGTGTGCTTCAGGGCTTCACCCATCAGCCATTCACTCATCACATAAGCAGGAGAAAGCTGCCACATGTGCTTTAGACCTTGCCCAGTGCACATCTGACCACTGCATGAGGACACTACACTGAGAACGTAGTAGATGACACAAACTCTAGCTACCTACTGGAGGCCTGGCAAGATTGGGGAAGAGCCCCAAGTTGTCCTTTGGTGCTGGTCGGGGACACACTGGTGCACCCTGAGCCTGAGTCAGAGTAAATAGCTCTATTTCACAGTAATTAGACTTCACCAGTGTCCAGTTCCCACACCTCCTGTTGGAACAGAAGGCCTGCCTTCTTAGAGGGTGTATGCTAAAGTGTAGAAGTAAAACTCTATTAGGAGAGGCACAGTCAATCAAATGTTAGGAGAGATGGGAACATGAGCCAAGTAGAAATGATAGGAGCCGAACTTGGAAGGCGCGCAGTGGTCAGGCCTGGAAGTTCCTCCTAACGTTGCCCCACATCCCAGTGCAACAGACCCACTTTTGTCTCTCCAGTGTGGTAAGGTGCCAGAAATTCCACCTGTTCACTTCTACTGAAGGACTGTGTGCCTGACTGGCCATAAAATTCCCCTGCAGTTTTAGGAATTTAAGAAGTTGCATCAGATTGCTGGCAAGGCACTCAGACAGAAACACAGATCAGGAGGAAAAGAAGAGGCAAGATGTGACAAGACTGTACTGTGGAATGGCTACTTGAGTACTGGGTGTGGAGAGTCTGCCCTCGGGGCCAGTAACTCAATCCTTGTCTACCTAATGACTCATTTAAGCTTGGCCTACATTGCTGTAGTAGAAAGGTATAGATAGAGATCACAATGTTCTAGGGAGCTTTGCTGTTGGATACCCCAGGTTTTTATATTAATTCTCAGGAGGCTGGGATTTACAGAAACAGAATCATATTAGTTTGCCCTCCTTCAGTTGTAGGGCAATTTATTCACCCAGAAAACTGAAAGTTTTGAAAGTAGAAAACTTCAGGTATGAATGAATTTAGTAGCTCAGAATTGGCTCTGTTTGGACCAACCCGGTCATGTCCCTATCTGCAAACCACTCAGTAGAACTAGGAGTATGGGATACACTGGTTGGCCAAGACCTGAACAGTGTAGGAAGGGAGTTTAGCTCCACCTGAGGCACATGAACTGAGAAAATGAGGGGAGTAATTTCCGAAAGAAAAATAAAAATATTGCTAACCATAGTAAGAAGAAGGAATGGAAGCTGGAACAGCAAAAATATGAATGGCATTGGGACTGAGATAAACCAAGATGGATGTGAGAACACAGTGCCAAAACAGAGTTGTAATCAGGAGAGTCGTGGTACTGAACTGAATGACGTCAGAATGTGAATTAGATGAAAGGGGCAAGGAGAGGACCCATGGTGTAATAAGCAGAAGCATTGGCAAGTGGGAATTTGAAGGACATGGATCTAGGAGCAAGGCTTAGCTCAGCTTCCCTAGAAAACAGAGCCTTAGGCAACACTTAATTACTAAGGCTTCATTGGGAGGTGCAATCCTAGGGCAGCAAAAGTGAGGGAGGAAGTGAGAGTAGACGCAAACCAGACAGTGTCACTCCTTCATGAAGAGACACAGAGGGCCTCTTCCATAAAGGGGCTATCGCCTTCATACTGTGCCAGAACACGTTACCTCAGAATACTCCATTGTAGAGATGGACGGAAAGGAAATTTTTCTCCCATCATCATTGACCGAAGCGTGACCCCACAGAGTTAACTCTCCCAAACTTCTGTGATGTTGCCTGGCTCACTCAGTGTGTGAGGTCAGGTTTATCTAACCTGTGGCATGGTGTCTTATCCAAGTGAACATGAGGAAGAAGTGGGAGGTGCTGAAGTCTGGGCACTGGCCCCGAGGAGAACACTGTAGAACTGAGTAGAACTCAGGCACGCAGCTGATTCTGCAGAAATAGCTGAAAGGGAGAAAATGGCAGAAGGCCTAGGAGCTGGGTGAGGCCAAGAGAATCTGAGGCGGCACACAGAGTGTGTTCAACACAGGGTTCACATTTTCAATTAGGATTTTTTTTAAACAACTACTAAATAGCCCAGTACTTGGCACATTGTAGGCCCTCAATAAATGTGGATAATCAATAAGTGAATATATGCAAGGCATTATGTTAGGTGCTTAGAATATAATAGCAAGGAAAGCACAGATTTCAGGCAGATACATTCACCAAAAAATGTCAGGGATCAGTTAGTTCATTTTGTCAGGAACTCAGCTATGCTGAAGACAGGCTGGGCTTTTAAAACATGCCATCCTGACTTGAGTTTTATGCTGTAATCACTAAAATATTTCCATATAATGAGATTTTGGGTATTGCCTGAGGAATACTGCATTGTATACCTATTTTTAAATTTTCTTTATATGTGATTTTTTGACATTTTAAAAAACCTTTCTAAATGGGGAGAGACTGCCCCTCCCTGAGCTAGCCAATTCTTAAAGACACATAGGGCCCAGCCAGGAGCTTATCCTTGATATGCAAACTGACCAATCCAGAGCCAGACATCATATCCACCTGTACAACCCAGAAGGTGATATTCCTTTGTTTTACTCATCCCAGGGCCAGGTATCAGGAATCTAGGACCATCCCTATCCCTATAGCCCAAAACTCCATAAAATTACTCAAACTAGCCCATTCTCCAGCATAGCCCAATACTTCCTGTAGGATCTTTTTCTTTTAATTAATAGATGTTATATTTTAGGACAGTGTTAGGTTTCAGAAAAATTAAGTGAAAAGTACAGAGACTTCCCTTATACCCCCTCAGCCCTCTATACACACCAATTTTCCTTGTTATTAGCATTTTGTCTTAGTGTTGTACATTTGTTTTTCTTGATGAACCAACGTTAATGCATCATTAACTGAAATCCATAGTTTAGAGCTCACTCTTGAAGTACATTCTATGGTTTTTGACAAACACATAATGTCAATATTCAGTTTCACTGACTTAAAAATCACGTGTACTCCACCTATTTATCCTCCTTCTCTCCCCCAAAGTCCGGCAACCACAGATCTTATTACCTTCTCCATGGTTTTACCTTTTACGGAATGTCACATAGTTGGAATAATATAGTATGTAACCTTTTCAGACAGACTTCTTTCAACTGAGCTACGTGAAAAGTTGGCATAAGTGGAACTCTTTTAAAACAAAGTCAGGGCAGCAATTCCAGAGGAACTGCATTGCATGTCTTACTCCTTGAGCCTCTGGAATGTTTGAACTGGGCAAAGTAACCTTTGGACTGGGTCAGAGCAGTTTTGTCTTCCCAACAACTACATAAAGCTAAAGGAAAGCCTGTCTCCTAACTACAGGACTGAAAATTAGGGACATTCTTTAGAATTAACACCACCATGTATGACTAAAGAATCACTTAACTTATGAGCACCAATAGAAATTTCTTCCTTGTGTCCCTGTAATTATTTCCCTTCCCTTCCCTATAAAAACCCCTTGCCTTCACCTCATAATAGGAACACTGTTTGGGTTTCTTCCTAAATCTGTGCTTCCCAAGTAGCTATTCTTCGTAATATCAAGTAAACTTGTTGCTTCTCAATTCAGCCTTCTATTTTTAGGTTAATAGAAATATGCTTTTAACGTCCCTCCATGTCTTTTCCTGGTTGGATAGATCATTTCTTTTTATTGTTGAAATATTGTCCATCGTATAGATATACCACAGTTTGCTTACCCATTTTGCTTCCAGGTTCTAGCAATTATGAACAAAGCTGCTATAGACATTCATGTATAGGTTTTTCTGTGTGTGGACATAAGTTTTCAACACATTTGGGAATAGCAAGGAGCACAATTACTGAGTCATATGTTACTGCCCCCTGTAGGATTTTTGTAAGTGTAGCTACAGGGGTCCTGAAAGGTACAAGCCTAGTTATGAGGGTCACCATACTCAGGAAGCCCAATGTATGGCATCCCCATCATGTATATATACAGTTATTTTCTAATTCATCCCAGTCCAGATTCAATTTACCACTCAGGGTTCATTTTCTACTATAAAGAATAATGTCTAGTAACAGAATTGATATTTCTACTTCTTCCAGGTTATCAGGAAAACAGAGCTGGATAGTCAACCAATGTTGACATGTCACAGAAGAATAATTGGTTATGTTAAACACTTGGCTCACAGAAAGGTACTTTCATTTCTCTCGTTTTTCAAATGAAGAAACAGAGACACAGAGGGTCGAGTAACTCACCGAAGACCACATACCTAGTGAAAAGTAGAGCCAAGAATCAAACTCAGGCATCTGGCTCCAGAGTCTGTGTTTGTAAATGCTACATTATATGCCTCAAGCATTATTTTCCTTTTTTATAAATGGAGGTAATGTTTATGTAAATAAGTCATGAGTTAATATCCCTAGAATATTGATTATAAGCTTGTAGCCACCAAAGTTGCTATAATGCTGATTTTATCTAAGTGCCTCTCTATTTCTGTACTTTGGGGGAAATTTTTTTCAGAGCCTCTAATTTCCAGGGGGTGGGGAACTACCCAGGATTTCTGGGGACTCTCACCAACTCAAGGCCTCCAGATCTTCTCTGAGTCAGGCGCTTGCACCAGAGCTTAGTGTCTCTATTTTACTTCCCACAAAAACCATGATGCAGAACTTGGCCCCTTTAATGGTTTTCACAAGAAACCCAGTCACCTCCAGCTTTTTGTGATTTTGTAAAATTTCCTGAATGTCATGAGGTCATGAAGAGCAGTCACCTTGCATATTTCATAGTATTCCACCAAACATGGCATTGTTCCTGCCCTTTGTTCTCCTTTTTCTATCTCTCCCTTTTCCATTTGCCCCATCCCGATTGTGAATGGGTTTCTCTTTTTGTGCTTTTTCCTTCCCCAGAAGACCTCAAACCATCTAACACCTATACCCTGTGGGGAAGTTTTCACTCTTTACAGGCTTCTCAAGTTTTTTTCCATAAGAAAGGCAAGTTTTCCCCAACAGGAACCTGTGTACCATTTGTTATATAATATATATTTTCCATCTCATTATATTGCAATACAGTTGGCGATCTGCAGTCCATTCTAATAGGCCTTCAGTGACTAGACTATATTTGATAACAGTGAATAAATGAGCAAAACATTACCAGAAATGTGTCATTGAAAGATCATTGTTTAGTGTATTACATTCTTGCTTTCCACTTTTAATTTTCCTTTCAGTATAGCCCACCACATGCTAGAGAGAACAGTAGTGATTGCTTATTTCTCATTTAGCTGGGATTGTACTTTTCTATAAACTTCAAGTTGTACAACCCAGGAATCATTTTATCCATTGGTCTACTGTGTATCATCAAATGTCCATTAGTTTTGACTTAAAGGGGTCTTTCCTTACAATGCCTATCTTTCATAATGTTCAGCCAAAGCTATGGTTGGCATATTAACAACGCATTGAAACATTTCATCTCTCATTCATCATCTCATTCTTAAACTAATATTTTCAGATTTGCCATGAAATATAATTTATATCAAAGCTATCAGTTTCTGTGGGATCTTGTATTAACTAGTTTTTTGTCCAAATCAACTCTAAATATTTTGAATGCCTTTTATTTGCAAAGCACCATGCCAGAGGCTGGGAGAGGTACCAAGATGAGTACAGCTCTGTCCCTGACCTCAAGAAAACCAAGAAGGACAGATAATAACTAATAACTGTAACATAAGGTAAAACATACTGCCATATAAATATTTTGCTGTGGGATCTTAAGAGGAAAGATTAATCGCATCCAATTTGGAAGATCAGGAGATGACTTTCGACTAGGTCTTTGAAGACTAAAAAGAATTTTGAGACCTCAGAATTATTGGGAGAGGTGGGAAGCCTACAGAAGCAATTATGAGGAAGTGAGAAAGTAAAGGGTAGCAAAGTGTTCTTATTTGGCAGGAGCAGAACATTGAGAGAAGACTGGTTGGAAAGGCAGAGCATGTTTCAAGAAGCTGACAACCTGCCTTAAAATGGTAAAAATAGCCCTGATTGGTGTGGCTCCGTGGATTGAGTGCTGGCCTGTGAACCAAAGGGTCACTAGTTTGATTCCCAGTCAAGGCACATGCCTGGGTTGCAGGTCAGGTCCCCAGTTGGGGGCATGTGAGAGTCAACCACAGACTGATGCTTCCCTCCCTCTCAGTCTTCCTCCCTTTCCCTCTCTCTAAAAATATATACATATAATCTTTTTAAAAAATAGTAAAAGTAGTTGAGGCTGGAAAACCTTCCAGTCTTGAAGTTAATAGCAGTTTTACCCTCTGGGGTAGAAACTGGAATTTACCTTTGGAGCCAAGCTGCTAAATCGGTTTTTGTAAACATCCCTTCAATGGGCCTTTTAATTGTGTGGGGTATAAGGGCAAGTAAGTACTCACCGTTTTTCTTAAAGAAGGCCAAAATGCAATGAAGTAACCCAAATGCAAATGATTTGAACAGTCTATTTAGTAATGTAAATTGGGTTTATCTTAAGCTCCATTATGCTCCTGCAGAGTTATAATTCTTTTCCTCAATTTAGATTTAGAATTTCTTATGTCTGAAAATTGCTAGTTGTTCTTGGGAGATGTGCTGATGGGTCCTTGCCCAGGCATTTGTTTACAGGAGGAATGGCACCCTGGCTGAAGGAAGGGTGTGAAGGATCTTTCTACTCCTCACTGCATGCTAAAGAAAAGGTTGCAAGGGAATTGTATTTAGCTTGAGGTAGTGCTTCCAGGCTGGATTCTTGGTGGCCCACATGTGCGACTGCATAGGACTACACAGCCTAAAGTTAATAAATATGGTCGGAGTGGGGAGGCGGGGCAAGGGCGGTGGTGGCTGGACCTGCTGAGCCATGGGAGCCTCACATACTTAAAAGTGATGGTAAGGGGATGGGTGTCCTTAGTACCACTCATCCTGGCAAGACATTCCTAAATCAGAAAATGGGGGCTTGAGGACAATGTTTTTCCCTCTCCAGGCCTGGGTACCCTGCTGGGTCTGGACTCCCTAGCATAAACTTTATAGGAGAATTTGTGATAGAGTGAGCTGACCCATATGGAGGCAGGAACCACTTATTTCATGACTCTGAGGTCATGTTTTAACCTGTGAGCCCTAAGAATAGCAACTTTTAGTCGCGGTTTGACATTATTCTCTGTGTGATGCTTCTGTTACCCTCAAGCATTGAATGAAGTTTTGTTCAAAAGCTACAGCCTGGCCTCTGCTGTGCTGTGAGGAATTAAGATGCACCCATTGAGGGTTCGCAGTGAGAGGTTCTGGGCCTGATAGGTACTTTCTCTGAGTCCCGAGAGGGTCTGAACAGCAGCCCAGCTGCGCCTGCCCTGGACAGGCAGCAGCAGCAGCAGCTGCCGCCATGTGGAGGGCAGTGAAGGCAGCCGGCCGGTTCACACATGAAGCAGGGCCCTGAGGAAGTCTGAAAAATAACCTGGAGAAATAATGAGAGAAACCCAGCTGAAGGGCATTCCACCAACTGGGCTGTACTCAAGAATGTGACTTTCATAAAAGGCACAGAGAGGCTGTGAGTTCATTCTAGAGCAATAGAGACAAGTAACATGACAGACAAATGAAGCATATGACCCTAGATTGACTCCTGGGTAAAAGAAATAAATGCCATAGAGGACATTTCATTATTGAGATAACTGGTGAAATTTGAATATGGGATTATGTTGTACAATGTCAACATATCACTGTTAAATTTTCCTTGGTTTGATTATTGATTGTGGTTATGTAAGAACATGCTCTTGTTCTTAGAAGGTATTTAGGTCTTTAGGAGATATGATCTGGTGTTTAGAAATTAAAGGCCATGATGTCTACAATTTATTCTCAAATAATTTAACCAAAAGTTAATAGTAGTAATAATATACTTCTATTACCATAGTAGTAATGTGTGTTTGTAGAGGGGGAGAGAGAGAAGAAACAAATGTGGCACTAAAGATCAGTAATTTCATGAGTGAGGACTCAGTGCCTAATAATTTATTATCAAAAGCATGATTTTAGATGTATCAAATAGTACATCTGGGTAAGGCCCAGGACATACAAGGGACTTTATTTGGTAATATCTCAGTAAGGCTTGAAAAACATACTCATATGTTTATAATACTTAATGCTACATTCATAAGCACTGATAAGCATGAATACCACATAATAATGTTTCCTTTTTCATATGTCCTGTAATAATGATTTACAGGTAGAGCTTCTAATTTCTTCATTTTATATTATGATGTAGAATGGGTGTGCTGATTGGCATGATTGGTTCACTTGCTATCCTAAAAACATAATTGATTTAACTTATTTTTGCATCCCTAACACCTAGTAATGTCCTATAATAATGGTGGTTAAGAGTTGAACTGGATGAATTGAATAGTTGTGTAAACAAAACCTGAAGGAGGAATGAACTTCTGCCACTCAGTAAGAAATACAGCCTGGGCAAAAAGGAGATTAAAAAATAGACAAATTGCCCTGGCTGGTGTAGCTCAGTGGATTGAGCGCGGGCCTGCGAACCAAAGGATCTCGGTTCGATTCCCAGTCAGGGCACATGCCTGGGTTGCAGGCCAGTTCCCAGCAGGGCACACACCAGAGGCAACCATACATTGATATTTCTCTCTCCCTCTCTCTCTCCTACCCTTCCCCTCTAAAGATAAATAAATAAAAATCTTTAAAAAAAAAAAAATAGACAAATCTTCCTGATAAGATCAGTGGACAGACCCTGCCTAGAAACATGTCTTTTGTGCTGTGGTATCCTTTTTAACCCAGATTTGCATGTGGCTTTAATCTGCTTCCTCTATGACTTGAAAATGCACTGGACTTATTCCTTCTTAATTGGGGATCTCAGCAATTATCTCTCCTTCCAAGTTCAGCCTTGTTTCTGGCATTTGCTAAGTCCATCTGTTAGATGGATCCAACCCTTTAGTAGCTGAAGATCTTGATTTCTGCCATGCATTTCCCTCCCTGATAACTAATAAGTTAGGGACCACATTGAAGTGAATGTCAAGCCCATTCCAAATTATTTACCAAAACAGAATTCTTGCCTGGGAAGAAATAACTACCAAACCATATTGTGGAGCATGTATTCTCCACAACCAGTGTTGTACGTGAGTGCTTTGTAAGCAGCAAAGGCAAGGAGGCAAGACTTTGTAGGTGTTACCCAAAGCCAACATAGATATCTGTCCGTTGTAAAAACTAAGACCATCATTTTTCTTTTTCCCCATTTTTGTGGTTGCTGTGTATATACATACAATTCGAATTCTTAAAAATATTCGGGGACTGTTATTAACTTACACTTTTCACAGTATCCTGACATTATTAAAATTATATTTTAAATGTGATTTCATGAATAAATAAAAGAATGAGACTTTAGGCCTAGAAGTGTTCAGTTTTAAGTGTGTTACCTCAACCTTTGATTTAAAGACAGCTGTTCATTTCATAAAGAACAAAATTAAGGACAATAGTAATTTATGTTTAGAGATGAAGAGTATGGCAGAGATAGTTTATATCCAGCAGTTGGTGAAAAGTTATGTATATAAAAGAAAAGGGATTATTAATTTTCCATTTTGTGTTGTGATCTCTGCCCAGGTGATGATCATCATATTACAAAAGCTAAAACAAAGCCTCTTGTTCAGCCTTGGCTAAGAGAGGATGTAATGAGAACCCCTGACTGCCCGAAATGCAGAGATAATTGTGTCACTGTCCGAAATCTCTGTGGGCAAGAGGGTAGGTGTCAGCTAAAGGCAGATGATCTCCTCATTTTCAAACAGGAATATCATGAATGACAGAAAGACATTTTAGTGCATTTATTCAACAAACACTTTATTGAAAATGTTCTTATGTAACAAGTACTATGCTAAGACCTGAGTTTTTTGTTAAAAGACATGGTTTCCACAAAAGGGAGGCACCTGAACACATAATATAATAAACATTTGGAAAGTGCAATGATGTTGATTGGCATAGGATATCATCAGGTGACCAGAGCTACAGTTTTGAATGTGCTTTTACAAATTAGACCAACTTGAGGTTGACGCTGGCTATCTCAAGTCATGTGAATTTGGAAAAGCAATTAAATTACCTGGATCTCATTCTCCATCTGGGAGTAAAATCCACCTCATAGGCTTGTTATAGAAATTAAATGAAATAATGTAAGTAAAGAACTTAATACAATGCCTGCAAGAGAGGAGATACTCAATAAAATGGTAGTGATTAGGATTACTATTATATCTATAAACCATGTATCATTAGTGTTAATCCCGGGCAAAATTTGAAAACTGTCAAATAATGTTTCTCGTAAAAATGAAAGATGTGGCCACTGGGTCATATCATAATGGGTTCACTAACAAATCAGGTACAATTAACCCCATTTCTTTTTTGACATGGTGGTAACATGCCTAGTTACTGACAAGCCGGATAAAAAGAGGTAAGTAGACATAGCGTTAGTGGATTTTAGCAAGGCAGCCAGCATAGTCTTTCAAATCACTCCATTAGGAGTTTTGGGAAACTATGTTAGGCCAGGTGATGGTACAGCTGGGTGGGTTCGCATGTGGTTGACAGCCTTACCAAAGGGTGATGGAAATGTGAAGAGAACTAAGTGTATTGGGCCATTATTTTTCCATACTAATTCAAAACTTTTATGAACAAGTTAGAAGAGATCTTTGAGGGTAGTCTGATAAAATATGACTTCTCATTAGAAGAGATAAGCAATATGTTTCATGATGGATTCAAGACCTAAAATGAGCTGTCTCCACAGAGCAGAAAAAGAGGTCTAGGCTCTTTGAATTTTCTCTACATGTAATCTTCAAAGTTGTATGATTAACTATAGACTACGTGGTCTGAATTTATAAAGAAATCAATGACCCTAAAGTGCTCTACTCCAGACTAACAGCAGGGAAAATATGAAACTATCCATTTAACAATGTATTAGAGCTGTATTCCTTCTACAGAAAGGGAGACATTGTGCTTTAAATCATACAGTATGTTACCGTTATACTCAATATGCATATGATATAATAAGAATCTAACTCAGTTTCTTGATGTTCCAGTTTTATCATTTTGGTAGATAGCTGAAACTTTTGGTGACAGAATACAAGCTTTCTCTCTGAAATTTTTTTAAAGCAGTTCATAGCAGGTAGTCATGTCCTAGGGCAGTGCTCTTCTTTGTTGTTTTTATTTCATTTATTTTTTTAGAGAGATGGGAAGGGAGGGAGAAAAAGGGAAAGAAACATCAATGTGTGAGAGAAACACCTATTGGTTGCCTCTTGCATACCCCCAACTGGGAATCTGGCCTCCAACCCAGGCATGTGTCCAGACTGGGAATCAAACCAGTGACCTTTTGGTGCACAGGCCAGCACTCAATTCAATGAGCCACACCAGCCAGGGCTGAATTTTTTGATAAGCTTCCAAATTACACATAGATTTTCACCTCAAAATTAAAATAAAGCAATTGACTACTCAAACTTTCCATTTAGTGTTTAATAACATTGGCATGGGTGTTTGCATAGGGATTATGCCATAAACCACAATTTATTTGGCTTCTGTTTTGGTGGATTCTTATAAGTTATGTTGAGTTGAAAATACGTTGTCTAAAAGGAAAATATAGCACGTACTTAAGTGGGGCAGAGGCTTGTTATAATCTTTCTACTCCTTGGAACCTTAATAACAGCCTTTCCAGATATGAAAAAGCCAAGTGAATCTATACAATAATCTACGCATAACCAATCAACAGGAGCTTACTTCTGGAATACATTAGTCCCTCCTCGCATTGCCCATTAACTTTGTACAGGAGAGCCACTGTTGAAGCAGCGACCCAGTGCCTCATTGCTCAGTCCAGTGGTGATCAGTTTTGATGTGCCCACAGGAAACCTCTGCTGGGTGGGCTAGTGTGCCCCCCAAATCCCTGTCTTTCCCAGAATCTCAGGATATCTGAAAAAAGGATCTTTACAGATATAATCAGTTAAGTTGAGATCATATTGGAGTAGGGTGGGCTCTAAATCCAACCTAAATGTTGGTGTATAAGGAGAGAAGAAACACAGACATGCACGTGGAGGGAAGGCGATGTGAAGACACAGAAACACACAGGGAGAACACCAGGTGGTGACAGAGGCAGGGACTGGAGCGATGCATCATCTACGAGCCAAGGAACGTTAAGGGTTGCCTGCAATACCAGAAGCTACACCAGCAACCGATTCTCCCCTAATGCCCTCGAGAGAGCATGGCCCTTCCACCACCATAATCTCAGACATTTAGCCTCCAGAACTGTGAGAAAACAAATTCCTCTTGTCTCAAGCCATCCAGTTTGGGATAGTTTTATTATGGCAGCCCTGGGAAACTAATACAAAACCTGAAGTGCCTATGGAGAATGAATTTAAGGATTTGTGAAACATGCAAATTCAAGAGGCCTTAATGGTTTCATAGAGTTTTAATGAAGCTTCACAGGACATTAATAGAGACTCCTGACTTGCCTCCCTTTGGCAAATCTTGGCCCTTCTACAATCTGTTCTCCCCTTGGTGGCCAGGGTGATCTTTCTAAAGCCTAAACCTCATCCCTTTATTCCTCTACATAAAACACACTGATTGTTACCCACCCCCCCAACATTGCCTAATTTCCCAGTGTGGAGTCTTCTTGATCTGTCCCCAGCTTACCTCACCAGGTGCCAACCCTCCATCCTGTAACTTATCTAGCGAGCCTACATTTCTAAGTACTCCTGCTCTTTCTCCCATCTGGCCTTTGCATTTTTATTTCCTCTGCCCAGATAAGTCTGTCTCCTCCCCATCCCCTGTTGCATCCCAACACAGAGGAAAGGTGATGTGAAGGCACAAAAACACAAGTAAAAAGCCATGTGGTGACAGGCAGGGGTTGGAGTAAGGTATGCACAAGCCAAGGAATGCCAAGGAGTGTTGGCAATACCAGAAGCTAGGCATGGGATGGATTCCTCCCTGTGGCCCTAGAGAGAGGAGGGCTCTGCCACAACCTTAATATCAGCCATTTAGCCTCCAGAACTGTGAGTTTAATGCTCTTCATTCTCAGCTCAGACATCTCTTCCTAGAGGCCTTCCCTGCCCATCTTCAATGCTCTCTGTGCACTCTACACTTCACCCAACATTATTCATCCCTCAGTGTCTCACTTGTTGGTGTAGCAAACAGGATTTCACTGTTTCCGACTCAGGTGGAAGAAATGTCATATTCTATTACTTCTAAAATTAAAAGTAAATGTGCTCCTCATTCTCATCCTCTTGAATCATAAGAATTCAATCTTTAGGCTTCCTCCCTGCCCCACACTCTTGTGAGATGACCCAAGAATTGTGAGTTCATATAAAAACAGAAAACTGGTTCTCCAGCTGCACGAAGCTGCAGCTGTACGCTGACCTGTTGGGTACTAGTCGTCCCATGAACTCAGGGACAATCACCCACCCCAGCAGACCTCTCCACCAAATGCAGGAGGACACAGAGACCTCACAGCCTATCAGAGCCTCAGCATGCACTGGCCAGTCTGGATTGACTCCTTACTAAGGCAGCATATTCCCCACTCCAGCATAGACATCAATCCCTCAAACTTGTTACTTTCATTTACATGTAGAGAAATCTCCATGCATGTACACACACACACACACACCTATTTTCATAGGAATGTATTTACAGTAGCCAGAAAGGAAGCAACCCAAGTGTCCATTGATAGATGAATATATAAACAAAATGTAGTACATGCATATAATGGAATATTATTATCTTTGAAAAAGGAATGAAATTCTTACATGTGCTACAAAAATGCATAAAACTTATGGGTACATGCAAACTGAAATAAGCTACTCACAAAAGGACAACACTGTATGATTCCGCTTATATTACGTAGTCATATATAGGTACTTACAGTAGTCAAATTAAGACACAAATAGAATAGTGGTTGCCAGGGACTTGGGGGAAGGAGAAATGAGGAGTTTTTGTTTAATGGATCCAAATTCTCAGTTTTGGAAGACAAAAAGAGTTCTGGAGATGGGTGGTAGTGATGGTTGAATAACAGTGTGAATGTACTTAATGCTGCTGAGCTATACACTTAAAAATGGTTAAGATGGTAAATTTATGTACATTTTACCACAAATTTTTTAAATGCTATAAAAAACCCAAACAAGCGAGTCTGACTTTTAGTCAGTTGTTTGTTTGTTTTTTTTAAATTCTCCATAGACAATGCACCTTCTTATTGCCTGAACTCAGGACAGACCGTACCTATACCCACCCCTTGGTGTTCTCCTGGACTTTGGGCAAGTTACTTAACTACCCGGAGTCTCAGTTTCCTTATTTGAAAGATAAAGATAATAATTTCTTCAAGGAGTTCTGAGAGAATCAAATAAGTGCCCTTGGCACATATAAATGCTTGGCAGTGCTATTGTTGTGTTCATATTTAAATGATTTTAGAGCCATGACATCAGTTAAGGCAGGAAAGTGATAGAGATAATGTTGGCAGAACTGGAAACCGGCAGCATGATAAATGGGTCCTTCATTAGGAGAGAATTCTGACAACTTGTGAGAAAGTGCAGTTTTGACCTTCAGTTTCACTTTGGTGAAGATGAGTTCCAATGAGGGCCCAGACCCATCTCACTGCCTCCATGGCCCACCAGCTCCAAGCAAACATCCTGCCCATCCTTGAAATCAGTAGGGGTCAGCCCAGCAGATTTAGGGTACTCCCTTTGGCTAAACAGCACCTGAAGGGTAAACTGAGGCACCAGCCCCAGCAACATTACCAGTGTCTTCTTGATCTGCTTACAGCTCTCTTGACAATAGTTGGGAAATCAGAAGAGAACATGAAGCAATAGCAATCATGTTTAGCTTTCATTAGGGCTTCCTCTCTTCTAAAGTTACAGCGATAATTTTTAGAATACTTTTCTTTACAGAATTTATTAATTCTCAGAGGCAGCATCTGGTTCTGCAGCATGCAGGAAGTTGTTCTTGTTCCTGCAGAAACAGGATATCATCGACCACATCTGACATGACAACACAGGGAGGAAACCGGTGCCTTTGCTAAGTGTGTGTGGCCAGCTGCCGCTACAAGAGTCTTTAAAAAACTATCAGACAGAATAAAAAAGTCAGTATACTGTACAGAGCACATACCACACAAAATAATTACTACGGCGTTTTCAGTTCTAAACCTAAGGACTAGAAACTTAATATACTTTTGATTTTATTGTTTTTATTAATTATGGGAAATAAATTATCCCCATCCCAGCATATAGGCAGACTATTTCAAACATGGTTTAGTACAAATGACAACAACTGATGGTGATTCTGAGAGGCAATAGCAGTGAGATCATCAGAGTTAAGTAGGAAAACTATTTTTTTCTAAAGAGTGAATAAAAAAATATACCGAGCCCTGTTTTTTCAAAGATTGTAAAGACAAGTGATATAAAGAAAGTTATCTTCAGCATCTTCTTTGACACACGATAAACAAGTATCCATAGTAAATCTAGGCAGAAGTTTTTGAATCGAAGGACATTTTAAAAGGCTGCCATTTAAAGGACAAAATGAGTTTTCAGCACCACCGCTACCACCACATCTTTTTTCCTGGATCCTTGTATAAATGTAGAGAGGAATGTTTTGAAGTGTAACTCAAGTTTGGAGAAGAAACTGAAATCATATAACCTTAATTAGGCATAGGATTTTTACTGATGAAGGGAAGGAAGGGAGAAAGTAAACAAAAGGAAAAGAGGGAGAGAGAGACTGACTTTAGTCCTTCTTATTCAAATAGTGTTTAAAGAGCTGTAACATAAACGTCACCTGGGGACTTGATAGAACTGCAGATACTCCGCAATCTCTTCCTTCCCCCTAGACTTACAGAACCAGAATCTACATTTTCATAAGCTCCTGCAGATGGTTTGTAGTGCATTAGAACGAGCAGCACTGTGTTGCAGAACTGTGCCAAGACCTGTCTGACAGTTCCAGGGCCTCAGCCATGTTCTCTTTCATGTAGAGATCTGGTGCCCTAGCTAGAGAAAGCTGAGACAGCCCAGGCTAGATACCAGATCAGGAGCAAGGTGGTTACCAAAGCTGAGAGAGGGCCCAGACATGGACCACAGACCAGTCTGCAGCCACATGGAAGGCATAGGCCATGGGACTGAGGCTTGTGCCCAGGGATGTGGCTGGAAATCAACCCCAAATCCCTGCCACTGGGAGGGCTCGGTGTGGTTAGAAATCATCTCTGGAAGCCAGAGGGCTGAGTGACACCTTCCCCATGTGTCTGCCTGACTATCACCAAAGTAATTTTTTTGGGTATGAATTCTGTCCCTCTCACACAACAGTGCTTTAAATCTGAGGTTACTCTTGATAGTAGCACATAAATATATGTAAATTAAAATAAAGCCAGCTGACAAATCAAGCTTTGCTGAAGTAAGAGAGAATTTAGGAAAGATTGCATTAGAGGGCTCTTGACAACTTGGGAGGCAGATTGTGACAGAAGAATTATCAAAGATGGAGACACTGCTGTTTACTCTGAGGGACGCATCTACCAACAAACCTCAAACTGAGGAACACCCACTCCAGCAGCCCCATATAAGGGAGATGTCAATAAGAACAAACAAGTAAGCCCTTCCTCCTGCAAAACCGGATGTCATTCTACTGATAATCAACACATAAAAAGGAAAATACTTTATAGATGTCAGTGAATCAAATGATACTTCAGCAGATAAATTCTCAATCTAGAAATTTTCACATAGCCAAATAAATGAACTGAAGTTTTCTTGAATAAGGAAATGTATCACTACAACCTAAAATGATTTGTTCTACAGAAAATATGAAACCCTCCCTTTTCTGCAGGGTCTTAGAGCTTCTCACCAGGAGCGCATCATGTGGTCAACAATCTTCCAGGTTGTGCCAAGTTCCAGTCCATTGTTAGAGTAACCAAACCTGCCAAATAGGATGTCTTTGTTCGCCTTCATCCAAGAACAGATTTCTCTTTATAGTTAGGAAAAAAGTGATTTTTAAAAGATTTTATTTATTTATTTTTAAAGAGACAGGGAGGGAGGGAGAAAGAAAGGGAGAGAAACATCAATGTGTGGTTGCCTTTCATGCACCCCTACTGGGGACCTGGCCTTCAACCCAGGCATGCTCCCTGACTGGGAAGGAAAAAGTGATTTTGAGTAAGAATGTTACACAAGGGATAGAATGGCAAGGGCCTTAGAGAAAAATCCCTTCCAATAACCAGAGTACACCACAAGTTCTTGGGACCTGTTCCTCTCTTCATATTTGGCATTAACCAGTTTCTTGTCCCAGTCTAGACAAATGCTGTATGTTGCATAAACAGTGAATTTCTACATAAAGACTCTATTCATCTAGAATAAAACTGTGTCAATGTGCAGACTTTTTAAAAAATATATTTTATTGATTATGTTATTACAGTTGTCCCATTTCCTCCTCTTCATTCCCCTCTACCATGCACACCCCTACCACCCACATTCCCCCCCCCTTAGTTCATGTCCATGTGTCATAAGTTCTTTAGCTTCTACATTTCCCACACTATTCTTGCTCTCCCCCTGTCTATTTTCTACCCACTGTCTATGCTACTTATTCTCTGTACCTTTTCCCCCTCTTTCCTCCTCTCACTCCCCTATTGTTAACCCTCCATATGCTCTCCATTTCTGTGTTTCTGTTCCTGTTCGAGTTGTTTGCTTAGTTTGCTTTTGTTTTAGGTGTGGTTGTTAATAACTGTGAGTTTGCTGTCTTTTTACTGTCCTATTTTTTATCTTCTTTTTCTTAGATAAGTCCCTTTAACATTTCCTATGATAAGGGCTTGGTGATGATGAACTCCTTGAACTTGACCTTATCTGAGAAGCACTTTATCTGCCCTTCCATTCTAAATGAAAGCTTTGCTGGATAGAGCAATCTTGGATGTAGGTCCTTGTCTTTCATGACATGGAATACCTCTTTGCAGCCCCTTCTTGCCTGGAAGGTCTCTTTTGAGAAATCAGCTGACAGTCTGATGGTATCTCCTTTGTAAGTGACTGTCCCTTTATCTCTAGCTGCTTCTAGAATTCTCTCCTTCATTTTAATCTTGGCTAATGTAATTCTGATGTGCCTTGGCATGTTCCTCCTTGGGTCCAACTTATTTGGGACTCTCTGAGCTTCCTGGACTTTCTGGAAGTCTATTTCCTTTGCCAGACTGGGGAAGTTGTCCTTTATTATTTGTTCAGATAACTTTTCCACTTGTTGCTCTTCTTCTTCTCCTTCTGGTACCCCCATAATTCGGAGATGTTGGAATGTTTAAAGTTGTCCTGGAGGTTCCTAAGCCTCTCCTCATTTTTTTTGAATTCCCGTTTCTTCATTCTTTTCTGTTTGGTTGTTTATTTCTTCCTTCTGGTCCACACCGTTGATTTGAGTCCCAGTTTTCCTCCCATCACTATTGATTCCCTGTGTATTTTCCTTCATTTCCAGATGCACTTAGCATAGCCTTCATTTGTTCATCTAATTTGTGAGCAAAATCAACCAATTCTGTGAGCATCCTGATCACAGGGCTTTGAACTGTGCATCCGATAGGTTGGCTATCTCTTGGTTACTTAAAAGTATTGGCTCTGGTGGCTTGATTTGTTCTTTCGTTTGAGCCATTTTTTTTTCTTTTGGTCTGGTTGTGCCTATTACATATGAGGGGCAGAGCCTTAGGTGTTCACCAGGGCAGGGCAACCCAGTCGCAGAGTTGTGACACTGTATGTAGGGGTGGAGTCAGAGAGGGAACAATGGCACTTGCTCTGCTCTCTCTTGGATTTCAGTCCCCTCTGTGAGGCTGGGAGTCTCTCCCGGCACTTCAACCCCACAAGTGTTTTCAATCGGTGCTTTTAGGCTTTATTTCCCAGCACTGGGGCCCTGGGTTGCACAGTCTGTCTCACTGCCCATTTTCACCTGGTTCATCTGCACGCGAATGTGTGAGCATGGTCAGCCGCCTTGTGCACCTCACTGGGTCTGCTTGTTGCCTCCCTGCACCCGGTAACTGCTGCCTGTGAGCCTGGAGTATGCCAACCGCCACCTGGGCATCCAGGACTACTAGCCACTGCTTTTTCCAGCCATGATTCCTCTCCACCAGCCGCTGACTCCACCCCTCTTACTGGTCTGGGTGAATCATTGTCGGACTTCCGTACAATTCAATTTTTCATATGTTCTGATTGTTTTTTTGGTTCTAAATTTTTGTTGTCCTTAATTTTGGTTGTGAGAGGAGGCACAGTGTGTCCACGTATGCCTCCATCCTGGCCAGAAGTCTGGATGTGCAGACTTTTAAGATCCAAGAGGGGTCTTTGTGCAGAGAACGAACTATTTACAATTACCTTGGTTTTAAGGTAATATTTACTTATTAACATTACAAAATGTAAAACCCATTTTTTTGCATTTTAAATGCAATTTGCGAGTCATATTGTCCTATTTAATATTCTAATAAAATATGAATCATTTTTCTTATTCTTTTTTTATCCTCACCTGAGCACATCTTTTCATTGCTTTTTAGAGAGAGAAGAAGAGAGAGAGAGAGAATTATTGGTGTGAAACATTAATCAGTTGCCTGCCACATGCCCCCCAACCAGAGGCATTAAACCAACAACCTAGGTATGTCCCCTGACTGGTAATTGAACCCACAACCTTTTGGTCTACAGGATGATGCTCCAACCAACTGAGCCATGCTGGCTAAGGCTCATTTTTATTTATTATTTAACCAATATTTGATTAACTCAAGTGAAATAGGCTAAATTCTTTTTAATAATAATTCCCATTTACAAACTTAGTTAATTTCCCAAGTTATTCAGTCACTTTCTTAAATATTTTAACTATATTTTACATATTTACTCTTCTCTTTTAAGACTTCAAGTGCTTGACAAGGTAAACTAAATCTTTATAAGCAAAACAATTGCATAAGCCAATAAATACAATGCAAAAATATATAGTGAATCTCAAGGTATACCCAAAATATAAGAACTATTTATAAATTAACTAAATTCTTATGCTTATTAATTTAAAATTATAAGTCTGAAATCAATAATGCAGGTAAAAAGCCAAAAGCATATGGGTAATCTGTTAGATTCTCTTAAGCATTACAGTTTAATACAATAGATTACCTCAGTACTTACTTACTTGTATACTTTACACAAAAGGATTATTTGTGGGTTGGCTACTTTTATTATATCTAAATTTAATTCTAAACTTCATTTGGTTGGAAGGACATTTAGCTGGAAGGAAGGTGAGGTGACTGTGCTGACCATGAGACACTGACACTGTCACTTGCCAGGGAGAGATTCCAGGTGGGGACAGAGCCCCAAGGGTGCAGGCTTGCGAAGGGAAGAGCTGTGACAAGAGAAAATTTCAATACTTGTTCCCTGGGTGTGTTTTCCCTTATTTTTTTTTTCTTCAGCTTCATGTTCCTTACAGGATTAACATGAGAATTAGATGAGTTTACTAGTGAAGCATAAATAATAGTCAGCCATTCTTCTTCTTAACAGTTCTTTCACATCTCCACACTTTTTAGCTCTGTCTAATCTATTCCACCTTGTTTCCTTCTTCTACTTCCCTTCTGACAGCCAAATGCCACTCAGTCTTCAAATTTCAAGCAAAGACTCACCTCTCTCAAACCTCCTTCATTCTATCAAAGTATTCATTTCACCTCTGGACCTCCAAAGCATTTATTCATTACTTTTGCCCTCATTGAACATAAAAGAATAACTGTAGTAGAGATGTGATGGAGGCATGAGTGTTCAGAAGGGAAACTCAAAGAGCTTGTATTGGCATATTGCAAAGGAGCACACACTATATTCTTAAGTCATCAACCTGAAGCAACTAAAGATGTACAGAATAAAAGTTTTCTGCAATTTGGCATAGAAGTTCTGATGGCTTCCTTCTTAAAGATATTTCCAATGCCTTCTTCTCACATGGAGAACCACAAACGGAAACTTAAATTTTATTCTCTAATCTAGGAAACATCTGTAACCCCAAACCACATTATTCTAGGAGGGAAATGAGATGAAGGAGTGATAAATAACTTAGCAGAACCCAAGGAGGTCAAATCTAAGTGCCAGCAGAGGTGATACTGGCCAGTTGTAAACCAATTTAACTCATTGAACCCCCCAGTATGACTCAAAAAGTGGAGACACCACTACCTTGAAAGGTAAGGATGGGTGTTAATAATAATAATATTGTTGGAAAATATTATTGTTTTTCCTGTAATAATATTATATTATTATTATAGAACTATATTACTGTAATAGGGAAACATTCTCACATCTTCTTTCCCACATCTCTCCACCTGGTGACCATCCCCCTGGAGAACTTTGAACCAGAGAGTATACTTACAGAGAGAATGGCAAGGTGAAGTGCAAGAGTGAAAACATGACTTTAAACAAAAGTCTACATATTAAAGCTCAAGAGGCCTGCCAGCTCCCCTTCTTTGCCTCACTCTAAACATGAGCATCCAGGATTACACCTTCCAGTAGGGGACTGGAAGATTCTTCCCTGGAGAAACTAACTACACACACCAGAGAAACGTCCTCTGGCTATGGATATATGGGGTTCACAATGAGAAAGCAGGCTGACCATACCCCTACACCAGGGTTTCTCAACTTAAGCACTGCTGATATTTTGGACCAGATAATTCTTTGTTGGTGAGGGGTGGAGAAGATCAAGGAGAGGGCTTTCTTCCTGGTTTGCAGATGGCCATTGTGCTGTCTCCTCACATGGAGGAGAGGATGCAGAGAAAGAAGAGAGGAATTGAACTCTCTCAAGCCTCTTCTTATAAGGGCACTAATCCATCATGAGGGCTCCACCCACATGACCTAATTACCTCCTAAAGGTCCCATTTTCAAATACCATGACATTGGAGATTAGGGTTTCAACATATGAATTTTGGAGGGATACCTTCAGTTCAAAGTACCTGACCTCTCTTTTTCATCCTGATAGCTAATTGCCTCACTGGACATAAACAATCTCTGTAGCACATTCCACTAACAATCAACAGATGAAGCAATTTGATATACATACATACATACATACAAAAATTAGGTTTCCTTCCTATACCATAACAAATGAATTCCAGATTAATTAAATGAACATATAAAATAACTTTATAATCCTGAGATGAGAGAGGCATTCTTAAATGAGGAAAACAAAGAATCCATGATTTTTGTCATGTACCATCTAAACTTTATCCACTAGGCACCATTGGCAAAGTACCTAGAGTTATGACATTTTTTAAGTTTATTTTTTTAATTGTCATCCAAGGATATGTTTGCTGATTTTTATAGAGAGAAAGGGAGGGAGGGAGGGAGGGAGAGAGAGAGAGATATCAGTTGCCTTCTCTATGCACCCTGACTGGTGACTGAACCTGCAACCTAGGTATGGGCCCTGACCAGGGATAGAACCCACAACATTTTGGTCTTTGGGATGGTGCTTCAACCAACTAAGCCACCTTGTTAGGGCTAGAGTTATGACATTTTTAAGGCCTCTGGTATTGTAAATTATAGACATGAAACAAAAACAATACTGGCTCCAAATTTCGTTAAACATTTAATTAAGTGTTTAAAAAATATAATATGTCAGCTGGACACTTCTAACTTCTTTCAATGGTTATATAAATTACATATATAAATAAAATATAATTTATATCATAAGAACAAAAATAGTATTTTATACCTAATAAAATTGGAAGACTATAAAAAATTACCACTATTTTTTAAAATTTCAAAAGAGGATACTTCATATGGAACATGGGAGCAGTTGAGTCAGGTTGATTGGATACAGGGAAGAAGATGGGTGTTGGTTTGTCTCTGAGAAGCTCTGGTTACTCCCAAATGCCCCTGTCATACTGCCCAGAGTCAGCTCCATTTGGCTCTCACCCTGTTCTCCTCTGAAGATGTTACTTGTTGGTGGTATAGATAGCAGAACTACAAAACAACTCTTCAAAAAGTGAAACTGTTTTCTGGCTTTGGGCTTAGTTTTTTCTTCCCAGAGTTATGCTCTTCGTTCTTTCTCCAAGTAAACCTTTTGGAAATTGACCCATACTGTGCAGTTTTATGCATAATACATGCTCAGTGAAACACAGTAAAACCCAAATAAAGTCAGCTTCATTTTCCCTATTATGGTGCTGTTTCCTCCTAATAATCTCCTTGAGAAGCAGTATCTGATTTTATAACATTTGTCTGCCAATTATCTTAATTATTCTACATACCAGCAAATTACCAGGATCTGTAACTGACAGTACCAATTATTCATAATTGTAACTTTTTATAACCATATTTACATTTATGTCACCTCTCTATCCATTTTACAGTGAGAAAAGAAAGAGGACAAATGAAAAAGAACTAGTTTCTCTTTTGCTTCTTCCCAACAAGTACAAGAACAGCAGATTAAAAAAATTGTAAAGTCCTGAAAGACTTAGTTGTATACCTTTTATAGTTAGACTCATATCTAAGCAGTTATCTGAGTATATCAAAATTAAAATCCTTCTATCCATCCTTCTATTATAGAATTTCTTACATTCAATTATAATTAACTTCTTCCACAATCATCTCCCCAAGCTTCTTAATAAGTTATTTATTTCCATATCCTTAGAAATAGCATGTTCTTAGCTCCTATTAGATGTCTAATATGTGTTTTTTAAACAACTAATTTGTACTGACCCATTGAATTGATAAAAAAATAATTAAAAACTATCATAATGTGTCTGCAAATAATAGCTGCCATTTGTAGTGCACTTCAAGGCTACCATAATCCATCTCCACTAATTCTCTTCTTTGTGTACTGCACCATAATTTTTCATTTCTATTGGATTATCTCCATCATCATACTGATACACTCTGATTTCCTCTTATCTTAAAAAAGTTACCTTGATCCCTTTTCTCTTTTTAACTATTGCTCCACATCTCTGTTCCCCTCTACAGAGAATTCTCTCCAAATGTTTTTTATGTTGTTGCTTCAAACCCCAATAGGGGAATGGGCAGGGACAAATCACCTGGCTGATTAATCATGCCCTGAAAGCAGCAAAAATGTAAAATCAGAGACAAGGAGGTCTGGGTAAGATGCATGTGAATGGATTTCTGGGAATGTGCACAAAGAGTATGGGTCTTTGTGCTTTGATTTAATACTACCAGAAAATACCCACTACCGAGGACATACTCAACAGTCAGATGGAATGAATAACTCTTCTTGGATGGCCCAGTGCTTACACAATGTGCTCACATACAGAGTAGCCATGTTGGCAGGATTGGAAGCTTTGCATGGGCTCAACATCATAGGTTCTCTCTGTCACCGTGGCTGACCTCTCTACTGCAATTGCTGAAATGGACCTGGGAAGCACAAAGACCACAGCTATGTTCTTAATATAGTACCTCTTGAAAAGACCAACTAGCTTCTTAGAAAAATTGATTATTCCTTTCAATCCTGGAAGGACAGTAATTAGTCTTTGACACTTACTATATCTAAGGGTCTGACTTTTCTGTCTACAGATTTTTGGACAGAGCATTCTTGAAGTGCTTATATAATGTGGTTTACTACATGGGATCCTATGTAACACTACTACAGACCAAAGGAGCCACTTTATAACAAAGGGGCACGTGACAGTAGACGTATGCCCATGAGGTGCACTGATCCTATTATATACCATGTTCCGCAGAGCATCAGCTTGATAGATTTTGGCAAGATTTGGTTAAGATGCAATTGGAGACAATGTCCAATAGCATTGCTGTAGAGTCCTTGAGGATGCGATATGCATTTGCCAATTACATGACATACGGTGCCTGTTTCTCACAAGTGCACTGCACAGATCCAGGAACCAAGGGATTGTCAACTCTGAGCACTGCTCTCCTGGGCCCACTTGCAGAATTTATGTTTGGGCCCTGCTGGATCAGAGGTCCTGGTTCCTAGGGAGTAGGGAGTACCTTCACCAGGCACATAATAATGTTCCACTGAAGCCAGAACTACAGCTAATGCCTGGTCACTTCAAACTTCTCATGTTCATGATCCAACAAGCAAAGAAAGGAGTTACTTTACTGTCAGGGATAACTGACTTTGTTTATAATGAAGAGATTTGGTTGATACATTATGGGTCAGGGAAGAGCCTGCAACCCAAAGGACTCAGAGCATCCTTAGGTGTTTCCATTCCCGGTGAATAACAGAAAACAGGCAAATGCAGTAATTATGGTCTGACAGAGTGAGGCAACCAAGGCCTCCGTCCCCTAGAGATGAAAGTCTAGATTGTTCCACTAGGCAAGGAATCCTGAGAGGCTGAAATACTGGCCAAGGGTTTAAAAAAAAAAAAATATATATATATATATATATATATATATATATATATATATATATATATATAAAATGGGTTGTGGAGGAGGGGGATAAAGAATATCAGCTATGGTGTTGGGAACTGCTTGCTGTAGGAACAGACACTATGGCTTGCTCCACTGACCTTCCCATTGTAGGTCTGGTTTAGTTTTTGAAATTATATATAGCCCCCATCCTGAAGAGTCAGTTTTCAGGAGACCATAGCTCAGTGGTATGAGGGTTAGACTGTAACAGACCTTTACAGTATCTTGCACCCATGCTCTTAGTTCGTCTGGAGTGAGTGTAGCTATGATGGGGCAGTTTCACTTCATTCCCCCTCAACTGTACCACAGTCTCTCTATACTTTTCTACCCAATGATATACCAGTTTATCAAAACTGTAAGTTTAGTTTTGTTTTTAAATGATACAACTGCCAGTGAAGGTGTTGTGGAATGTTAATATTCAAGATTCCAGTTAAAAGATGATGTCACCAGCATAAGTAACAAAAGAAAGAATGGATAGACTAGATATCATTCACATTAAAATTTTTGTGCTTCAAAAGACATCACCAAGAAAGTGAAAAGACAGCCCACAGAATGGGAGAAAATTTTTGCAAATCATGTGTGATAAGGGACTTGTATCTGCAATATATTAAGAACTTTTAACATTAAATAATAAATGGACAAGCAAGTCAGTGAAAAAATGGGTAAAGGATGTGAATAGATGTCTTTCCAAAGAAGATACTCACATAGCACAGGAAAAGATGCTCAACATCATTAACCATCAGGGAAGTGCAGATCCAAACCACAATGACCTACCACTTTATACCCTATAATCAAAAAGGATGGCTACAAAAAAAAAAAAAGAAAAAAGACAGATAATAACAGGTGTTTGTGGGGATGAGGAGAAGTCGGAACCCATGTACATGGCTGGTAGAAATGTAAAAATGGTGTAAACAGTCTTAACAGTTCCTCCAAATGCTGTACATAAACCTACCAATCCCACTCCTAGATATATCCATGTGAAATGAAAACATATGTCCACCCAAAATCAGTACACAAATGTTTATAGTAGCATTATTCATTATAGTAAAAAATGAAAGTAACTCAAATGTCTCTTAATTAATGAATGGATGTTTAAAAGTATGGCATATCTATATAATACAATATTATTCAGCAATAAAAAGAAATGAAATGCTGATATTTGGTACAAGATGGATGAACCCAGAAAACATAATACTCAGTGAAAGAAGCTAGTTCCAAAGGACATATTGTATGATTCCAATTATGTGTGTTGTCCAGAATAGACAAATTCATAGGGATAGAAAGTACATTAGTAGTTTGCCTAGGGCTGGGGACTTGGTAGGGAAATTGGGAATATCTCCTGATAAGTACAGGGTTTTGGAAGGAAGTGATAAAAATATTCTAAAAATTGATTGTGATAATGGTTTCACAGTTCTTAATATACCAAAAGTAATTGTATACTTTAAATTGATTAATGGCATTGTATGTGAATTGTATCTCAATAAAGTTATTTAAAAATAGGGTAAACTAAGGTGTGAGGAATATAAGTCTCTGTAGTGTCCTCCCAACAAATCTAAAACTATTTTAAAATAAAGTTTTAATTAAAAAAAGAAGTCACAAATCTGAACTGTTGCTTAAAATGATGAAGAACCAGTTTGTGGAGATGCAAAGTAAACTGACGAAAAGTACTGGTTTTTGTGTGTCAGTCAAAGGTCAATCAGAAGGGTAGAACCACTAGTAGGTATATACTAGTGGTTATATACTAGTAAGTATATACACGTAAGAAGACTGGGTATGGCAGTTTGTCATTATGTAATTGTGAAGCTGCTTACAAAACCTCTGTAAGGGTATTGTCTCTGCTTCCGATGCTGAAGCTTGAAGTCTACAGGTCAAGCAAATCAGAAGGGAAGATTGACATAATTTTGGGAAGAGCAAATACAAGCTAGAGCTCGCAAACATGAAGTGGAGCCCAGGAGGATGTACCGAAATTTGTGTCAGTTGTTGTTGCTTTCGACCTTGATGGTATGGGTGTCCTGTAGAAACCAGAGGAACACTAAGCTGGCACTCTCTCCCCGCCATGGAGACCATAAGGTGGTGCAAGCTGGTGCCCCACTTTCTTAGAGAAAGGTGTCAGCAGGACTCAATGATAAGCTCAACATTCATAACCAACCGTCTGATCTCAGGCCACACCCCAAAGGGAGACTACTGCTTCAAAAGAAAATTAAATAGAATCTAAACTCCCATAATATTATATACCAAATGTTCAAGATACAATTGAAAATTACTTATTACATAAAGAACCATGAAAACCATAACTTGAATAAGAAAAATACAACAAAAAGATGCCAACCCTGTTTGCCACATTTGTTTATCCATTCCAAGAGTGTTAGAATTATCTGACAAGAATTTTAAAGCAATCATAATAAAAATTCTTCAAAAAGTAGTTACAAATTCTCCTGAAACAAATAAAATATAGAAAATTCAGCAAAAAATGTTATAAACAAACAAAAATATAGAACTGAAAAATATAATAACAGAAATAAAAATCTCAGTGATGACAGAGAATACAATTAAAATCAGTACCTTAAGAACAAATCAGTAAAATTTTCCCTACCTGAAAAACAGAAAGAAAATAGAATGGGCTTGGTGGGGGGGGGGGGGGATGGTGGGGGGGACATTCTCAGGAACCTGTGGACAATAACAAAGGAGGTAATTTGAATCATTGAAGTCCCAGAATTTGAGGAGGAGAGGGGGTGAGACTGAAAAAGCATTTGAAAGAATAAGGACTGAAAACTTCCCCAAAAGTCTTTGGGGAAATATAAATCTACAGATTTATGAAGCTGAGAAAACCCCAAATAGGATAAAACCAAATAAATTCACAGCTAGCACATCACAATTCATCTTCTGATAACTCAAGGCAAAGAAAAATTCTCAACAGCAGCCAGAGAGAAATGACACAATATTAAAATATTAAATAGGGGAACACCAATTCGAATAACAGATTTCTCATCTGAAACCCTGGAGGTCAGAAGGAAGTGACATGACATTTTTCAAGTGCTGATAGAAAAGAACTATCAACCATGAACTTTATATCTGTCAAAATATCTTTCAGGAATTAAAGGGAAATAAAGACATTCTCAGACAAAAGAAAACTAAAGAATTGGTTTATTAAAAAACTATCCTTAAAGAATAGCTAAAGGAAGTCCTTTAAACAGTAAAGAAATAACGGGAAGATTCGGAATTTCAGAGAGGAATGAAAAAAATATCAGAAAGGATGAAAATAGAAGAAATTTAATAGATTATTATGCTTCTTTTTTTAAATTCATACTATTATATGCTCCCTTTGTCAGCACATATACTAAAAAATTTACATTATTAAAGTGTACATTTCAGTGGCTCTTTGGTACACATGTATCTAGAAAGTTGTGTAAACATCACCACCATTATCTAAATCCAGATCATTTTTATTACTTCAAAAGAAACCCCATATCCATTAGCAATTACTTTCTATTCTACATTCCCACCCCTCAGCTGCTGGCAACCACTAATCTACTTTCTGCCTCTATAGACTTGCCTATTCCAGACATTTTATATAAATTAAATAATATGATACATGTTCTTTTGTGAATAACTTCTTTCATAGACTGTTTTCAAGTTTTATCCATGTTGTAGCATGTATCAGCACTTCATTCTTTTTTGGCTGAATAAGATTCCATTATATGGACATACCATATTTATTTATGCTCAGTTGATGACTATTTGGGTTATTTCCAGTTTTCAGCTTTTATGAATAATTCCCCTTTGAACATTCATGTACAAGTTTTTGTGTAGGCACACGTTTTTCAGTTCTCTTGGGCATATGCCTAAGAATGGAATTGTTGGGTTCTGTGGTAATTCTGCATTTAATAATTTGAGGAATTTTACAAAGTGGTTGGATTATTTTACCTTTCTACCAGCAATGTGCAAGGATTCCAATTTCTTCACATCCTTAACAGCTCTTGCTGTCATCTGACTTCTTGATTATAGCCATCCTACTGGCGATCCCATTGTAGTTTTGATTTGTACCTCCTAATGATTAATGATGTTGGGCATTTTTCCTGTTGAAAAATGATTTGTTGGCCATTTGTGTATCTTCTTTGGAAAAATGTTAGTTTTTTTATATGGTGCGAGATAAGGGTCACACTTCATTCTTTTGCATGTGGCTGTCCAGTTGTCCCAGCACCATTTGTTGAAAAGACTGTTTTTCCCCGTTGAATTGTCCTGATACTCTTGTTGAAAATCAATTAGCCATAAATGTCAGGGTTTATTTCTGGATCTCAATCTGTTCTATTGTTATTATTATGCCTAGTGTGTTTCTTTTTTTTCTTTTCTTTTCCTTTTTTTAGAGAGAGGGGAGGGAAGGAAGAAAGAGAGGGAGAGAAACTTCAATGTGTGGTTGCCTCTCGCACACCCCTTACTGGGGACCTGGCCTGCAACCCAGGCATGTGCCCTGACTGGGAATCGAACCAGTGACCCTTTAGTTCACAGGCCGACATTCCATCCACTGAGCCATACCAGCCAGGGCTGTTTCTTAAATTATTTTGATGGTGGAAGCAAAAATTGTAACACTATCTGATGTGGTGCTCGATCTTTTGTAATACTTAGGGCAACTATATTTAAAAAGCAGAGAAGATAAAGAGGTTTAAACAGAAGTAACTTTTCTGAAATTTATTCAACATGGGAAAACACTGATACCAGTAGATTGTGAGAAACTCCACGTGTATGTTGTCATACCTAGAGCAGCTACTAAGAAAACTATATAAAGGAATCTAAACGTAATGGCACCAAGCAACAGAGCATCCGAATATACAAAACAAAGCTATCTTAGTTGTGCTATCCCCACTCCCAGAAAAGGGGCTGGCCAGTGGGTTAGAACAACTTGTGTGGATACAGTGGGTTTGGAACAAATGCTTACATGCCTTATACAGCTGCTGTGCAGGGAGCCAAAGACAGAAAAAAAAATCACACTCGAGCGAATTCCAAGGACCAAAGCCAAAGGTGCATGTCTAAAGTAGTGGTCATAGGAAGGAAGGCCTTGGAGGAGAATGCAGTCAAGGGTCAAAGAACTGGGACTATAAAGCACAGAACTGTAGCTTGAAACACGCAAATAGCAGCAGGAACACCAAGGCAAAGTGAGGGATTTCTTGCTATAGTTGAACAAGTGGCATGTCCAGAAAGCATGCTGTGTGAAATCCAGGGATCCTTTTAAAAGGCTTTGATATCATTAACACTTACAGGTGAATGCATTAAGACCCAAACATTTTCCAAAATAATTAAAAAATTATAAATATTGGGCACTTCCTATTTGTCAGGCCACATATATGCATTATTTAATAATTTTCACAAGAGCCCTATTATATTATTTCTCTGTTCCTGCTGTAGTGGGTTGACATAACCTTGGTGGCTTACAACACAAATGTATTATCTTACAATTTTGTAGGTCAGAAGTTTTCCGTGGGTCTCACTGGAATAAACTTAAGGCATTGGTAGGTCTGTGTTCCCTCCTGTACACCCTTGACAGGATCTGTTTCTTTGCTTTTTTCCACTTTTAGGGGCTGCCCACATTCCTTGGCTTATGAACTCCTTTGTTTTTGTAGCTGGCAAAGGCAATTCAAGTTCTTCTCACGTCATGTTACTCTGATCTCTTTTGCGTCATCTTTTCACTTTTAAGGACTCTAGTGATTACATTGGGTCCAGCCAGATAATCCAGAATAACCTCCCCATTTTAAGTTTAGCTGATCAGCAACCTTAATTCCATCCGCAACCTTAATCCTCCTTTACCATAGAAGGTAATATATTTATAGGTCCCTAGCATTAGGATGTGAACATCTTCAAGAGCTATTATTCTGCTTACAAAACCTGGGAAGTGGATTCTATAATCCATCAATTAACATCTGAAGCAGTTGTGACTTATTCCAGTAAAATCTACAATGTCTAGAGACATTTTTGGTTGTCACAACTGGGGTGAAGTGCTACTGGCATCTGGTGAGTGGATATGCCAAATATCCTACAACAACAGGACATTCCCCCACAATAAAGAATTATTAAAATGTCAGTAGTGCCACTTTTGAAAAAACGTGGTCTAAAGAAACTGAGACTCAGAGAGGATAAGTATCATGACTACAGTCACAGCTAATAAGCTTCAGAGCCATGATCTGAACTCAGGTCCACCTGCCTTTGGATCATAGACCCTTTCCAACTTTGCCACATGCACTATTATACCATGAATTGTCCTGTGACAAGCAAAACTGAGTGCCCTCCTCCGTGGATGTACTCATACCCAATGAAATGAGGACTTCTTTAGTCTTTTTATTCCGAAGATGCAAATGTCCAGCTTCAAATGATTTGATGATTTGGACAAAACAGTCTTGTCCAGTAGTTGAAGCAGGTATAATTATTTCATGGAAGCTTTCATTGAATATAGTTGACTCAGGCCTTAGAGTATTAATAATAACATTTAAAAAAACCACAAATGTGTGCAGGAGCATGCTCTCTCAGAGCTACAGGTAGGAAAGGAATTGGTCCTGGGAGATGAAATGTCACATCAGTCTTTTGCTTCTATTTACCCAGCTCCTGGGTTTCTGTTACTTCACTTACCAGAATGTCAGCTGTTGATGGTGTTCAGAAGTATGTGTTGCCTCTGAGGATGGATAAATACCAGAGTGTTTGCATTCCAAGTTTGCACTAAGAGTAAACCTTGAAAAGTCCTATCCCAGCATATTTACATAGATGATGAACCATGTAGAAAAGCAACATATCATGATAGTTATCATCCAACATGTGAAAAAATATTGCTTTAGCATAATACAACAAAAAGTAGATTATCCACTCACAGAAGATTTTTATAATGATAACATAGTTTACTGTTTTCAATAATCACATCATTAACAACCCATTGCATCTGAACATTAATATTGCATAAACCATTACATCATTAAATAAATACTAAAAATATTTATAGCAACATTATTATTTTCTAGAGCCACATATTCCCTGAAGCACCAAGAATTCATTAGAACATAATGATGGCATCTCAAATGTACAGTTATCAGCATGAATTTAAAAGACTTCAATTAGAGAACACCTTTAGCTTTCTTTGGGTAAACAGTGATATTCCAGCATCAATAACAGCAATTCACATAATTATATATTTGTGTAAAGGGTTTACTTGGTCTAAATTATTTAACAGTTTGAATCAATTTTACTGTTGTATAAAGTTTCAAATTCAGACTATCATAGTTCCACTAAAAAATAAAATGTCAGCTAAATGCAACATGACATGTAAATGAAGGAAGTTGTACATATTTTACAAGTGGTCATTAATGACTTTAGGCTCTATAAAAATCAATCACCCTGCTGCCTCCCCTGAGTTTTACTGATTAGAAAATTAATCTATTTTCCAAGAAGCTCTTGAAGGCTAGTGACTTTCACAAGGTTACCCACCTCTTGAAATCAGAAAGAACTAAGACTGAATCTCAGGCCTCCCAATGCCAAGATTCTTAAGATGAGAGATCACACATTCCTCATTCCTGTTCTGCCCTGAGGGCACAGGGTAGGGCATCTGCTGACTTGAATTCTCAGTCTAATAGCGTCTCTACTTATCACTCTCTTGCAAATGTCCCGTTTTGTGTTCAAAGCTGATATTCATCTAAATTCTCTACCTGATTCCTCCCCAGACAACCCTTGGACCAGCCGTAATCCAGGAACTGAAGGGAATTTACTGGCCTCCTTGACCTTGCTGCAGTTCTGTGGTTGATGTCATTCAGATTGTCGGATGTTCTTGCCGTAGCTACTGTTAAAGCCTGTGAATGTCATCCTCATTTATATTTAATGAACTTCAAACTTGACTTTGAGTAAGTTACCTCTCCTTTTATCTTAAAACAAGGGTGAGAATAATAATGGTTCCATTCATAGGATTTGAGGATTACATGAAATCATTTGCATAAAGTTTTGAGGGGGGCTGGGTACAGTGAATTTCATTGATAGTGCATGACAAGGTAGAGCTCCCTAAACTCCCCACCTTCTTCAGGGAGTCAAGCATAGAAACTGGAAGCCAGGAGATTCTCAGTGTGTTGGGGGATTGATTTGGGGCAAGGACTCCCCAGCAGCTGAGGGCCTCTCTTCCACTTGCTGGGGCTGGTGGTCCAGGGGCTCTTACTCCTTGGAGGTCACATGGACCATAAGGTGCACCACCCTGTTGCTGTAGCCAAATTCATTGTTATACCAGAAACCGAGCTTGACCTAGGGGTCACTGAGGGCAATGCCTGCCCTGGCATGGAAGGTGGAGGACTGGGTGTCACTGTCAAAGTCGCAGGAGACAGCCTGGTCCTCGGTACACCCCAGGATGCCCTTGAGGGGGCCCTCTGATGCCTGCTTCACCACCTTCTTGATGTCATCATATTTGTCAGCTTTCTCCAGATGGCAAATCAGACCCACAGCTGACAAATTGAGGATGGGGACATGGAAGGCCATGCCAGTGAGCTTCCCATTCAGCTCAGGGATGACCTTGCCCACAGCCTTGGCAGCACCAGTCGTAGCAGGAATGATGTTCTGGAAAGCCCTTTGGCCAGCACTCCCCAGCTTCCCAGAGGTGCCATCCACGGTCTTCTGGGTGGCAGTGGTGGCATGGACTGTGGTCATGAGCCCCTCCACAATGCTGAAGTTGTCATGGATGCCCTTGGCCAGGGAGGCCAAGCAGTTGGTAGTGCAGGATCCCACAGTCTTGAGGGAGTTGTCATACTTGTCATGCTTCACACCCATCACAAACATGGGGGCATCTGCAGAAGGGGCAGAGATGGTGACCTCTTGGCTCCACCCTTCAAGTGAACCCCAACCTTCCATAGCAGTGAAGACACCAGTGGACTCTATAGCATATTCAGCACCAGCACCACCCCATTTGATGTTGGTGGCATTTTACTCCTGGAATCTGGAGATGGACTTTCCATTGCTGAAAAGCTTCCCATTCTCAGCCTTGACCATGTCTTTGGACTTTCCCTGAGTAGAGTCATACTGGAACATGCAAACCATGTAGTTGAGGTCAATGAAGGGGTCACTGGTGGTGACAAGATCCACTTTGCCAGAGATAAAAACAGCCCTGGTGACCAGGAGGAGCCCAATACGGCCAAATCCATTCACTTCAACCTTCACCATCATGCCTCAGAGTTGCAGCCAGCACTGTGCAGGAAGATGCCACTATCTGTCCAAGATGAGGAGCAGAGGCCCTGCATAAGGTTCTTAACACAGTGCCGGGCATATCGTAAACTCTTAATGTTAGTTGTTGTTGTTATTGTTGTTATTATTATTATTAGTGTCAAAAATTATTTGCTTAAGATGAAAAGTCAGTGCATAGCTATTTAAGATGCTCAAAATGCCTGGTTCAATATATTTAAAATCTATAATTTTTTATGTAATTAGAATAAGAATAATTATAATATAGCAATTACACTTGGATAGAACCTTTACTAAATACTTTAACATGTTTACAATGTGCTTTTACACACATTATTGAATTTATACCATGAACTTAAAAAAGTGGCTAGATTCTATGGTAAAGATATCCTCATCTTAGTCAAAAAGGGAGTTATATATGATTTTAATTTGAGGAGCACTAAAGAAAGCTAAGATAGAATAGATTTCTCCAACACAGATGCCACTGTGTCCAAATTCAAATACTGTAATAAAGATAATAGCTTTATTTTTGCCAGCTCTCCCTTTATTTATTATTTTTTTTTTTGGTATTTTTTTTTTTAAGATTTTTTATTTATTTATCTTTAGAGAGGAAGGGTAGGAGAGAGGGAGAGGGAGAGAAATATCAATGTGTGGTTGCCTCTTGTGTGTCCCTTAGCTGGGAACTGGCCTGCAACCCAGGCATGTGCCCTGACTGGGAATCGAACCGTGATTGTTTGGTTCACAGGCCCGCGCTCAATCCACTGAGCTACACCAGCCAGGGCCCAGCTCTCCCTTTAAAATGAGATTACTTCTCTAACTGCTGATAGCTCCAGCTAAAGGCATACAATATTTTTTAAAGATATACATAATACCCACTACCCCAAAGGATTCAGGATTTCTTAATGAAATATAAAACAGGATAACTGGAAATAAAAACAGAACATAAACCCTTTAAAAAGAGCAGAGAAGTAAAGAATACCAGACTTCAAGGAGTAAAAGGTGCTCACTGAATTTATTTTAATATCTTGGCACTGATGGCAGAAGTTGAAAGCATCTTGCATAACATGGTCTATGTTTTCTGATCAAAAAACAAAGAGCAAACATTGTCTGCAAATACATACTTTCTCCTTGGAACAAGTAGTACCAGAAACATTGCCAAAACTCTTCTAATTTGAGGGTGAATCTCTTAGGATTGACTCATTGTCTTATGGGCAAGAGGTCAGGTAAGGAATTTAGAGCCTTCCCATGAAGTTAGGATTCCTGTCACAGTTGAATAAAAATCTTTCTGCCTTTTCCTCGTTAACTTTTGCCCTTCCTATGCACATAATAAACCATAAGGCTGGCCAAAGTTAGGCTCGACTATTAAAATAATACAAAATGTATTGCAATTAATTTAACTCATACAAATTCATTATATATTAGCATTATCATTGAACCGTAAGATAAATTTCAAGTAATCATGTACTAATAATGACAATAGCAATACCATGTATGTAAAACTTTACAGTGTACAAAAATATTTTCACAGACATTACTGAAATCGATTGATTAATTCAACAAATATTTACTCAACATTGATTATGTGCAAGGTATGTGAGCTAGGAGAGAATAATATAAAATTTAGTATTGTTCTTGCCTTCTCACACTCACAGTTTAGTGGAGGAAATTATACCTTGAAGAAATAATTAACCAACAATGAGAAAAAGACATGGGATGAGTGCCATGATGAAGAAGCATAAGGGATTTTGAGGGTGTCTAACAGGGGAGTCTGACCTAGACCAGGAGGTCAGGAAAAGCTTGCCTAAGGAAGTGAAATGAAGGCTGAGATCTGAAGAATAAGTGAATAAATGTTAGCCAAGTAAAGAGAAGAGTGACCATTAGAAGCCAAGGAAATAGTCTGTGCAAAGGACCAGAGCTGGGGAGGGGTCCAGATTCTCCCAGAAAGTGATGAGAGAACACCAGGATGTCTGGGCATTTAAAGCCAAGAGACAGGTCACATAAGATTAGAGAGAATGGACAGGGAGATCAAAGGTCACATCATGCTGAGTCTTGAAGACTATAATCTTTTAAGGATTTAAATTAGTATGCATTGGTAGATTGTGCAGGGCAACACCAGCCATAATACATGGGTGGGTTCCACATGGTTTCATTTAGTCAAATGGAAGAAAGCTGAATGCCCCACATATCAAGCCAGCTAGTTTCAAACTACAACCAACAACTGCGAAAGAGTTACCTTGGCTCTATGAGTATCTAAATGACTTCAAATGTAGACTGTCAGGGAATTGGCAGTTACCAGTCAGTCTTTCTTACCTTAATTCTAATTCTGACTCACTGCTTTATAACTGTGGGCAAATCTTTAGCTATTTTAAGGTTCAGCTTTTTTTATTTTACAGAATAAAGATAATACATTTATAATGTTATACTTATATAAAAACTTACTTAAAATACTAGCAAAGTCAAACTTGGCCAAATAGAACCTGAGTGTTCTGTGGCGAGAGTTACACAATAGCCAATGATTTGCTGAAATATTTGATGAAAGTGTTACACTATCAGTGTTTTTAGATTATGGAACATTTGGCTGGAAGAAATTTGCTTTCTCCCAGTGTGTGTGTGTGTGTGTGTGTGTGTGTGTGTGTGTGTGTTATTAAAATGCAATAGAGATATGGTGGGTCATATTCTCCTTGCTACCCCTGAATGCACTTTAGTAAATAGGAAAGGCTTGTGACTTGATAAGCTCAAGTAAGCACCAGGCTGTGCCATTTGGGCAGATTTGCTGCCATGCTTCTAAGGAATGTTTTTTCTGATCTGGTGTGACACAATCTACAAAAAAATTGTTCATACATTATTCCAACATAAAAAAACACAATACATTTAAGTAATTTCCAATACTTAATGGCAATATAACTATGTGGATTAAATACAGTTCAAGTGGATAAAATGTATGAAATTTTTAAAAAATGAGGTGCAATGGATCTAGTGTAGATCTTCTCAAAACTTTCTGGATACAATATTTTTATATATCCATGCTGCATCAGGATATGCAGAACACGTGACAGATTCAGTGTGTTTTCCATAATTTGATTTGTAAAGTACTATATTGTGCTCCTTTATAGTTAGAGCAAAACTGCTTAGTAGTTTTTTAACAAAGCTCAAGTAAGGAAGAGAGGAGCAGACTGAGCAGGATCTTAACAGTCTCTCAATCCAGTTATTACCACTAATCAACTATATACTACCTAAAAATGTATTTTGGAGAATGAAAGCCTGATAATAAATACTCCGAAAAATGGTCTAACTTAAGAACAAAAAATAAAAATTCAAACAGTAGTGGAACTAGAAGAGAGTTACTCTGCTTTTTCTGCAATACCATTACCCTTCTTAGTGAAAGTCAGTCAGTAGGAAACCAACAAGAGTGACTAGCACTTAATAAGGCTTTGGGTATGTGTCTGGGATAGCTAGGATCAAGCACAACCCAATTTCAAAAAGGTAACAAAGAATGAAAATTCCAAAGAAAAGAATCTACTATCAATAATGTGCCTTTGCTTGTCCCAAAACTTCAGATCTTTGGAATGAAGAGTAAGAATTGACTAATCATCATAACAAGGATTTATAGAGGCAAACCCAGAAAACTGATTCTAGAACACTGTGATAATCAATTGTCCCTCACACTAGTTATAATTTCGAGGGAGGCGAATTTGTAAATATACTTGAGATGAGTAGGCTTCTCTGAAGAGAGCCCTAGATGAGTAGGTAGGGAAGACCATTCAATGCAATAATCTATTGAGTGTCTTACTATATGTTTTGAGGTTGTATAGTTTAAAGAAAATTTTTTCTAACATAAATGGAAGAATCCATTAAAAATCTAGATGGCAACCCCCCCAAAAAAACTAGGCTTTAAAATTTTTTGAACATTAATATTCTTCTAGTGCTAAGCAACTAACAAGAGATTTTGGGATGGAAGAGAGTTAGTGGACCTCAATAAATTTAGTAAAAATTTTAATATATAATTAAGTCACATACTTTCCCCTAACTAATATCATCTAAGCCTATGCCCATTATATTCACCAACATAAAATATTTGTTTTTTTTTTAAATACATCTTGCTCCTTGTCTAGCTTATAGTACCTTGACTTTTTACCTTTTTTCACTAGCTTCAATTTTTATTTAATTAGCTCATTGTGTCAGATGCCAGGACTTGGGTTGACTTAGCTCATCTCATTCAGAGGCAGATCAAGGTTTTGCAGTCAGAATTTTACATAATTTGGGAGCCCTCTTAAAAGAAAATAATATAAAATTACAAATGCATAATTAAGTAAAAATTAGAATAAGAATAGAAATCACAATAGGCTTAAATTTTTTTAAATGCTGAAAAATACCATAAATAATACAAACTCTAGGAAAATCACATATTTTTATTTATTAACTACGTGACATACCAATATAATATTTTTCTTCATCATTTTTTTGGTTTAGTACTCTCTAGTAGCTTCTTTATACAACAGCTATTTTGTAATATTGTCTTCTATAAAGACAGTGGAAAAGTAATTCAGTTTTTCCTCCAGCATGGTTGATCAAAATTTGTTTTATATATTGAACTTTAAGATGCATAAATCATCCCAACCTTTTGCACAGACGCATTTGCTGTTTTTAGTTCTACTATAGGTTTGTGCCCTAAAATCAAAAGAATTTTGTTCAATTCAATTTCACACAATTCCCATCACTATAGAAAAACATATTGTGTCTTGATAATTGTAGATGTTGCGTCATCCTACATATTCCTACTGGAAAGCTATGATTATGTCTAAGCTTCAATACAAACTGAATCCTCTGCTTACAATTTATATATCTGATGATGGGAAGCATTTTCCATAGACTAGTTTAGAACATTTAAGACACGTTTCTCCATCCGCTCACCTACACAGTCCTAGTAAGAGATGAGATATGACCCATTCATGTAGTATAAACCTTGGCTTTGCCTCTTTATGTCGTGACATTGGGTGGGTCAGAATAGTGGGAGGTAGAAGTATTCCCAGAAGCTATTCCTTCCTTAGGACACCTAGCTATAATTTAACTAATCAAAGAAATGACTGCAAACAACATAAATATATTTTATGAAACCTACACTAAATGTATCACCAATTGAACTTCCCCTTACCAGGATCCCATAATACCCACAGCCACTGCAACAGACCCAGCACAAGGTCAAGTGCTGCAGAAAGGAAATCAAAGGGGCAGGAGAATTCTGTTAACTGAGGGTGGCTAAAATATCTTTATTTTGCAAATTTTGCAGAAACATATAACATGTGAACACACTGCTAAGGCCTTTTACAAAATCTCAAAAAGACCTGTGCAAAAAAGGGATGTGAAGCTTCTGCATCCTCAGCTTCAATCTGCTCCTGATCTCATTTTTGTCTCATTATTGAATGCTCAATTCTGAGCATCACATGGTGAAGCATAGGCATCTCCACACAAAAATAAATCATGTGTTTTAAAAGTAGTTACTCTGCTCCAGAAGAGGGAAAAAAATTCCATTTTCTATTGTAGTGAACAAACTTTACAGTTGGAGCCATATTCCACTTAGTCTTCACGAATCTTTACTAGAACTGTTTAGGGGAAATGAAGAGAAATTGCCTAGTTGAGAAAACAAGGAACACATACCATGGAAAAGAAACCCAAGTTCGATCAGCCAATCAGCCAAGAATGTTCTGCGTGCCAGCCCACCTTGAATGCTGGCCCAGCGTTGTTATCACAGGTGTGTGGTGGGCAAGGCAGCAGGTGTGGCCGGGAAGAAAAGAGGCCCCAACAGGGGAGATGGAAAACATCAAAGATGAACTATGCTGTCTTGAAAGTTTATGCTTGAGACAGATCTTACCAGGTGCTCTAAAATAAATCTAGACGTAGACTCCAAGGCCAGCCCAGCTGGTTGGATTTACAAGTCAGAAGGAAAACAAGCAGTATTAGAAAAGTGTTTTAGCTCCCTCCATAAATTTTATCCTTCCAAATTAGATCAAGATTTATTTGCATCTGAAGGCAGAAGTGATTAGATGACTTCTTAAGTCATTCATCATCAATCTATGATATAATATGAGAGAATTACAATTTATTCACAGAGAAAGATGAATAACGTATATTGTAGATTAGAAGACTATTTTTTCAGTGCTTTCTATAAATCATCTAGGCTGCTTAAAGCCTTTCAACATTTATGATGTTATAATTTTCCCACTGGAGAAAACAAAAGTAGCAGTGAGGCAATTTTAAATGTGCTTTGAAAAACTACAGAAAAATCACCAAAATATTATTCTCAAATACATCGGTTCTTCTTGAGTAATTTTTCCATTTCTATTTGAATAGGAATATAATAGAATTTTGCATATAGACTTAAGTAATATATACAATCTGAATTCATAACAGTCAATTAAACTAAGAAAACCAACATTTCTCTTGCAGCAGTTTCTTTAGATAAAAATTACATCTTTAATGATCCTTAAAATACTAAATTAGAAACTCATGGAAGTTCAACTGTGCCTACTACTTTCTTTCCTAGGAGATTTGAACTCCTAGCAAGTTAAAGCTTTCCTTTTCTTTTTACTTCTCCTTTGCAAATATGATGCTCCAGAAAAATGTTCTGCTGTTCTTTGTCCTGGTGATGGCTGGTCTACTGTATATAAGCTAAGCAAGTCTTGGTTGCTTAAAAAAATTATTTTGTAGTCCCTTAAAACATCAAATACTATATCTATTTATTTTACCACAAGATTGAATGAAATATTGGGAATGAGATACTTTAAAACATGAGCATAAAATGAAAATTAGGTCAAACTGGGAAGGTCAAATAACATGTGAGAGCTTTTAGTAATCAGTGCCAAGATTATGTAATGACAGTGCTCTCCTTTTCAGCCCTGCACGCTTGATGTTTATGAAGACAGGCTTAGCTAAAAGTCACCTAAGAGGTAAGTGGCAACAATCGCTTTTTTAAAAAAACCTCTCAAATAATGTCATTATTTTAAGAAAAAGGATGTGAAATTGCAACTACGTAAAAATATTTACCTATCAACAGGATTGGGAAGTAGCATGCACACATAAAAAAAATGAGTGCTTCAAGGGTGAGAGAGTAATTTGTTTTTCAAAAAAGTTTTTAGCCTTGTCTCTCAGTGTCTTCATAACAACAATTTGAAAGTGGGTGCATCAGCCTGGTAGTGCACCCACAGCAGACACTGGCTGGGCTGCTTAGCCAGTCATGCTAGAGCCAGTCATCCAACAGCATGCCTGTTGCAACAGTGGTCCCACCACAACAGAAGTGTGCATGCAGCTTACACAGGGAAAAACCATGCAGAACCTGGCTCTGGTGGCCAGAGGGGATTGTGCTGCTGGGCCCCACAGAACATCTCCTACATAAGGCCACTCCCTCAAGACCAGAAGCCATAGCTGATCTCCCTAATATAGAGAAACACAGAAAATGAAGCAAAGGAACACATTTCAAGTGAAAGAACAAAGAGAAACCTCTGAAAAAGAACTAAATTAAATGGAGATAAGCAATCTACCTTATGTTCAAAGTAATGGTCGTAAAGATGCTCACTTGAACTCTGGAGAAGAATGGATGAACACAGTGAGAACCTCAAAGAGATAGAGAATATGAGAAAGTACCAATTACAGTTGAAGAATACAATATCCAAAATGAAAAATAAACTAGAGGGACTCAAAAGGAGATTAGATGATATAGAAGAATGGATAAACAACCTAAAAGAGTAGTGGAAATCACCCAAGCTGATCAGCAAAAAAGGAAAAAGAGTTTCAAAAACTGAGAATAGTTTAAGGGACCTCTGGGACAACATCAAGTGTACTAAATTCTCATTATAGGTGTGACAAGACCAGAAGGAGAAGACAAAGATAAAAGGGCAGAAAACTTATTTGAAGAAATAATAGCTGAAAATTTTCTTAGCCTGGGGAAGAAAAGAGACAGACATCCAGGTTCAGGAAGCACAGAAACCCAAACAAGATGAACCCAAGAAGGTCCACACTAAGACACATTATTAAATTGTCAAAAATTAAAGACAAAGAGAGAATCCTAAATGCATCAAGAGGAAAGCAATGAGTTACTTACAAGGGAAACCCATAAGACCATAAACTGATTTTTCAGCAGAAACTTTGCAGGCCATTTCCAATGCATAATAACTTAAAAAAAATCTTCTGTCAAAAATATCTTAACTGTATGACAGTTTTCCTAAAACTGTATGACATAAGTTTCCTACATTAAAAAGATGCACTGAGTGCCCAGCACAATGAATTAAATTCAAAATTGTATCATGATATTTCAGGATATCAGGGTTAAAGAAGATCCTAAAGTATTCCAAAGGGAAAAAACAAGATTTACATAAAAGGGCATTTTCAGAATGGCATTTAGACTTCTTGGTGGCAACACTGAGTGTTAGAAGACTATGAAAGCAAGACCTTCAAATTTAAGATGAAGAATTAATTCTAATCTATAATTCTGTATCCCGACAATCCAAACAAGTATGGAGCTAAATTAAAGTTTAGACTTGCATGGTCTCAAAATTGTATCTTACCATGTACCCTTTCTTAGGAGGCTACTGGGGGGTGTGTTTCAAAAGAATAATCTAAGTAAGAAGGCAAGGGATCCTGAAAACATCTCATAACAGAACGCAAGGAAGGCAGGTCCCAGGATGACTACTCTGTCAAGTAAGTAAGTAGTAGGTAGTAAGGGGGTTTCAGGAAGTAGGTCTCTAGGAAACTTGGAACAAAGTGTTTGAGTATATGGAAAACATTGAAAAGAATGAGACAGATGTTTGGAAATTAGGAGAAAATAATAAATACATGGGAAACCAGGTTAATAATAAAATGAGGCAATTAAATATGTACTAAATACACATTTTTGGATGAGTTTAACTGTGTCACAAAAGTAAATCTGAAATTTTATTTCTTAAATGTAATTATTTCATTACAGTTTTAGTAGTCAGACTTTAGAAGTATGACATTAAAAGTATAGTGTCACTTCTGGCCAAGATGGAGGCATAAGTGGACACTCTGTGCCTCCTTGCACAATCAAGATTAAGGACAACAAAGATTTAGAAACAAAAAACAACCAGGTCTGACAGAAAACTGAAATGTAAGGAAGTTTGACAACCATTCATCCAGACCGGTAGGAGGGGCGGAGTTGGTGGCCCTCAGAGAGGGATCACGGCAGGAGAAAGAGGTGGTTGGTGGTCCTGGGTGCGCAGGTGGCAGCTGGTAGACCCCGGAGCAAAGGCAGTGGCTAGTGGACCCTGGGTGCACAAGGCAGCTGGCTGACCATGGACACACATTCGCACACAGATAAACCAGATGAAAACGGGGAGACAGACTGCACAATCCAGGGCCCCAGTGCCAGGAAATAAAGCCTAAAAGCACTGATTGAAAACACTTGTGGGGGTTGAGGTGCTGGGAGAGACTCCCAGCCTCACAGGAGAGTAGGTTGGAGAGACCCACAGGGTCCTAGAGCGTACACAGGTCCATCCACCCAGGAGGCAGCACCAGAAGGGCCTAATTTGCTTGCGGGAAATGGATGAAGGGACTGGAATACGAGAGAGAGTAGAGCAAGTGCCATTGTTCCCTCTCGGACCCTGCCCCCACATACTGCATCACAACCCACCCACTGGGTTGCCCCGCTTTGGTGAACACCTCAGGGTCCGCCCCTCACTAAGTAACAGGCGTGACCAGACCGGAAAAAAAAATGGCTCAAGCGGAAGAACAGATCAAAGCCTGAAAGCCAATACTTCTAAGAGACCAAGAGATAGCCAACCTATCAGATGCACAGTTCAAAGCACTGGTGATCAGGATGCTCACAGAATTGGGTGATTTTGCTCACAAATTGGATGAACAAATGAAGGCTACAATATGTGAAATGAAGGAAAATGCAGGGAACCAATAGTGATGGGAAGAAAACTGGGACTCAAATCAATGGAGTGGACCAGAAGGAAGAAAGAAACAACCAAGAAGAAAAGAAGGAAGAAACAAGAATTCAAAAAAATGAGGAGAGGCTTAGGAACATCCAGGACATCTTTAAACGTTCCAGCATCCAAATTATAGGAGTCCCAGAAGGGGAAGAGGAAGAACAACAAGTGGAAAAGTTATCTGAACAAATAATAAAGGAGAACTTCCCCAATATGGCAAAGGAAATAGACTTCCAGAAAGTCCAGGAAGCTCAGAGTGTCCCAAAGAAGTTGGACCCAAGGAGGAACACATCAAGGCACATCATAATTACATGAGCCAAGATTAAAATGAAGGAGAGAATGCTAGAAGCAGCAATAGATAAGGAGACAGTCACCTACAGAGGAGTTCCCATCAGACTGTCAGCTGATTTCTCAGAAGAGACCTTACAGGCAAGAAGGGGCTGGAAAGAAGCATTCCAAGTCCTAAAAGTCAAGGACCTACATCCAAGATTGCTCTATCCAGCAAAGCTTTCATTTAGAATGGAAGGGAAGATAAGTGCTTCTCAGATAAGGTCAAGTTAAAGGAGTTAGTTCATCATCACCAAGCCCTTATTATATGAAATGTTAAAGGGACTTACCCAAGAAAAAGAAGATAAAAGATATGACAGTAAAAAGACAGCAAACTTACAGTTATTAACAACCACACCTAAAACAAAAGCAAACTAAGCAAACAGCTAGAACAGAAACAGAAACACAGAAATGGAGATCACATGGAGGCTTAGCAACAGGGGAGTGGGAGGAGGAGAGGGGGGAAAGGTACAGAGAATAAGTAACATAGATGGTGGGTAGAAAATAGAAAAGAGGAGGGCAAGAATAGTGTGAGAAATGTAGAAGCTAAAGAACTTATGACACATGGACATGAACTAAAGGGGGGAATGTGGATGGGAGGGGGTGTGCAGGGTGGGGGAAATTAAGAGGGGGAAATGGGACAACTGTAATAGCATAATCAATAAAATTAAATTAAATTAAAAGTATAGTATCATTGTTTTGTCAGCAATTTGATTGATCTTTCAGGCATCATTCTCCACAATTGCAATCAGGAAGATGTGTGTTGCAGAAATTTTCTTCAGAAAAAAAATATTCAATAACTTGTTTTGTAAAAGGAACTATGTTCCTTCCTTAGGCAAATTCCAACATTTTTTACTTACAGAAATGATGCATAATCTACAGCAGTAATTTCAATAAGTTTTTCATTTAAATTTTAACCTCTGTAGGTTCAAAAACATAAGGAATTATCTACTTCTTTAAAAATAATATATTGAAATTTTATAGTTTTTCAGCTTCCATACTGTGTTTGCTGTCAAGATTTAGTTATATCCAGGGACAGATCCATAACATATTTCTACATAATGCTTGAAATTTTTTTCCTATGAGCTATGGTTGAGGTTTTTTTCTATACTTTGTTTATATTATTATTCCATAATCCCAGAATAAATTTTGATATAGTTGAAAAGAAAGTCAAAAAATATCTTAAGTGGTCAAAACATAAATTAAATCAAGAAAGTAAAACTCACAAAATAAAAAGTACATTGTAGAAGCAGAGAGTAGAAACAATATCCTTTCCCACCCAAAACAAAACAAAATCCATTTTGAAAGAAACTTTATGTTTCAGGCCTCCAAAACAAGGGTCTAGAAAATCAGAAATTGGAATAAATTCCCAAAGGTAGAGAGGTAATTATTTTTGAGAATTTTGCTGTCTTGTTTCTAGAAGGTTCCATTTTGAAAAACAAAGCATATAGATCTTTATTGCTTTACTGGAATTTAGAGTTAAAAAGGCAGTCTAGTGAAAACAGATGTACAATCTGCCACTGTAATCTTAATGAGTGTTGTCAGCAATACTGAAACTCTTTTCTTGAAGCAAAAAAGAAGCCAGTTTGGTTTGTAATGTAGGTCTTATGACTATCTTCTAGTCAGAACTGGACCATGCAAAGTCAAAATATGGTAGCCAGGCATGTGTTTCTAAGCAGCCTCACTTAGAAAGATGGTCAGTAGTGTTAGTCTTTTCTGTTTAATTTAAATAATGTTATAGAAAATAGTACTGTGTGGTCTTGGGCAATTTACTAAACGTGTGTGAGGCTTGTTTTCTCATCCGTAAAATGTGAATAAAAATACCTACTTCATTGGGAGGTTGTGAAAAATAAATTAAATAATGTTTACAAAGCACTTAACAAAGTACCCAGCATGTAGAAATGACTTGATAAGTGAGTAACCATATTATGTGGATAATCAAACCTGAGCTAACCTGCTTTATGGAGGCTGCTCTCTGGGAATATTTTCCGAGCAGAGGACTGCTCTGAGTCAGGAAGGGAATTCAAGAGATCAGACCCAGGATATTGTTGGGAAAGCAAAAATCTTCTATAAGACTGTAAGTCCTATGTAGGAATGCATATAAATATATAGATATGTGTACATGTGTATACATGTAATTATTTTTAAAATCTGAAAATTTTAAAGTGGTATGGAGTAACTTAAACAAGAAACTTTAAATCAAGATAGATATGATAAAGTAATTTAAAAGATGCCCTCTCAATCAGGAGAAGTGCAAAGTGCTTTTTCTAGGAGCTACAGTGAATACAAAAATGAACCAGATATGAATTCTGCCTTTATACGACTTACAGTCTTGTGGAAGAGTTAAGATATGGCCACTGGACAGAGTAATAGACATTTATTGCTTTATTTTGCTGCTCAGTATCTGAATGTTTATAAATATAGAGACTCTGACATTATATGAGTATTTGGAAGAGGCAGTCTTACCACCTCCTTTGAAAGTCAAGAAATCAGGTATCCTGTGTCCTCAAACCCTGTAACATATAACCTAGGATTAGCCAACTGTGTGTGCTCTGCTGTGACTTTGTATCCTGATCAGGTGGTGAAAGATGAAGGGTGATGAGAAGAGACTGCATTGGCTTCTAGATCCAGCTGCAGTGCAGTATGGGGGCCATAAAGGTGGTGGCCTCTGTGTCACATGTTTCTGTCTATGTGACATAATCTCCTGCCTGTTTTTCAGCCTCCCATCCATGCTGTGAGTCTCCGCCACATCATTCAATAAATTGTTCTTGTTCTTTTTCTTTCAAATAATCAAAGTTGGCTACTGTGTTTGCAACCAAGAATCCTGACTAATTCAGAAATCTGAAATTTGCCTTTTTGGGAAAATTCCATGGAGGGTAGAGCAATTGAGTTGCATCTTGAAGAATAGTGTAAATATTGGCAATGTAGTAAAAGAACATTTCAAAATGAGAAAATTGCTTGAATGAGCAAAGGCATTGGGTGGGATATTTACTTGTTCATTCTTTCACTATGTATTTCCACACACTGTGGATACAGTGGTGGACAAGAAAGGGAAAGGGGTGAGGGAAATGTGTTGAAATGACAATAATATTACAGAAATATAATTGACCAGATTTGTAACTGACTGTATGTGGGCAGTGAGGATGAGCAAGAGATTTTGTACCCAAGTGACCAGGCGGGCAGTCATTAACAAAGGAAAAAAGTTGGGCAGGGAAGATGATCATTTCTATTGTAGACTTAGTGAGACTGAGGTGTAAAGGGGCAACTTTGTGCAGAAATATAGCAGGTTGTCAGAAATGAGGGGCTGAAACTTGAGAGAACCATAGGACTGAAGATTGGAGTAGAGATTTTAGAGTTCATGTTCATGGAGGTAAGAGATAGTGAAGCGGTGGGCAGACAGTTGTGGTGGAGGGACATGTGTGTATCTGTTTGTGGGGATGTAGTATAGACTGACGAGAGAGGAGATCCAGCAGAGACCTTTGAAGAACATCTGTGTTTAGGGGTCCAAAAAGATCGCATATAAACATAAATAAATATAATACCATGCAGAAAGGGGTAAGACCATCTGTACTTAAAAGAAGTACGGACTTTGTAAGAGAAAGGTTGCTTCCAGCTGAGGAATTCAGGAAGGGCTTCACTGAGAATGGGCCTTTAAAACTGGGTCATGTGATATGTGGGATTTGGACTTGGGGAAGGAACTTGGGACCTGGGTGAAAAGAAGTGGGTATTCAATTCAGAGGGAATAGAATGGGGGACAATGTGGAGGTGAAAGCAAAGTACTTGTGGAAATAGGAAGAAGGTCAAGGTCAAGAGTAATGGCTTTGCGATGCAAGTAACTCTGAAGACTGTTAGGTGAGTTGAGTAGCAGACAAAGCATTCTCTTCCCCTCACTGCCACTTCTGGTCACTTGTTTTCCAGAATGATAGGTATGTTTTTTCACTATAACTTCTGTTCAGGCCCATACATACATTTTTATTTTTACTTCTTGGTGAACTTTCATCATTGCCACATTTATTAGAAATCTCAACAGTGTTTGTGTTTCACAAACATGATGGCGTGAGGGAGGGTTGGCAGATGTACTGTCCACAGATTAAGAAAAACATTTCTTCCAGTTATCTCTTTCATGTGACTAAACTTTGTCTAAAGCAAAAGCAACTTGTTTCTTGTGGCTTTGTTCCAGGTTTTTTACACATCGGGTTGGTTTTATTTATTTGTTTTGTGAGGCTTTTGGTTTCAATCTTTTATTGATATTTTTATTTGCCTTATAGCTTATCTGTTCCTTTGTCTTCCCCTGTGTGTACTACAGTTTTATCTGGTGGTTTTACAGTTTTATCTACTTGCAGACTGCATGGTTTATCATAATAGCCAACAGATACATTACAATAATTTTACCTACTGGGGTTGGATAAATTTCTCGCACCAAGAAAACATGCAAGAGCTAAACTGTCAAGGCATACCATTGGCCACAAAGTATTTAGGTATTATTGACAACACTCATGTCACCTACAACAGGCCAAATCTGGATTTAAAAATCAACATATGAAAAGTATTAAGGAAAATGTGTGCAGACATCAACTTGGTAAATGACTCTGTGTTTTTTTTAATATATTTTATTGATTATGCTATTACAGTTGTCTCATTTCCCCCCTTCATTCCCCTCCACCCTGCACACCCCCTCCCACCCACATTCCCCCCCCTTTAGTTCATGTCCATTTGTCATAAGTTCTTTAGCTTCTACATTTTCCATACTCTTCTTGCCTTCCCCTTGTCTATTTCTACCTACCATCTATGCTACTTATTCTCTGTACCTTTTCCCCTTCTCTCCTCCTCCCATTCCCCTGTTGCTAAGCCTCCATGTGATCTCCATTTCTGTGTTTCTGTTTCTGTTCTAGCTGTTTGCTTAGTTTGCTTTTGTTTTAGGTGTGGTTGTTAATAACTGTAAGTTTGCTGTCTTTTTACTGTCATATCTTTTATCTTCTTTTTCTTGGGTAAGTCCCTTTAACATTTCATATAATAAGGGCTTGGTGATGATGAACTAACTCCTTTAACTTGACCTTATCTGAGAAGCACTTATCTTCCCTTCCATTCTAAATGAAAGCTTCTATTCATTATTGGATAGAGCAATCTTGGATGTAGGCCCTTGACTTTCAGGACTTGGAATACTTCTTTCCAGCCCCTTCTTGCCTGGAAGGTCTCTTTTGAGAAATCAGCTGACAGTCTGATGGGAACTCCTCTGCAGGTGACTGTCCCCTTATCTCTTGCTGTTTCTAGAATTCTCTCCTTCATTTTAATCTTGGCTCATGTAATTATGATGTGCCTTGATGTGTTCCTTCTCGGGTCCAACTTCTCTGGGACACTCTGAGCTTCCTGGACTTCCTGGAAGTCTATTTCCTTTGCCATATTGGGGAAGTTGTCCTTTATTATTTGTTCAGATAACTTTTCCACTTGTTGCTCTTCCTCTTCCCCTTCTGGGACTCCTATAATTTGGATGCTGGAACGTTTAAAGATGTCCTGGATGTTCCTAAGCCTCTCCTCATTTTTTGAATTCTTGTTTTTTCCTTCTTTTCTGTTTGGTTGTTCGTTTCTTCCTTCTGGTCCACTCCATTGATTTGAGTCCTAGTTTTCCTCCTATCTCTATTGGTTCCCTGTGCATTTTCCTTCATTTCACATATTGTAGCCTTCATTTGTTCATCTAATTTGTGAGCAAAATCAACCAATTCTGTGAGCATCCTGATCACCAGTGCTTTGAACTGTGCACCTGATAGGTTGGCTGTCTCTTGGTTGTTTAGATGAATTAGCTCTGGGGCTTTGATCTGTTCTCCTGTTTGAGCCATTTTGGGACTTTTTGTTTGTTTATTTGTTTGTTTTTTTGGTCTGGTGGAGGGTGTTATGGAGTGAGGCGGAGCCTTAGGTGTACCCCAGGGCAGGGCAGCCCAGTCTCTGGGTAGTAATGCTGTATGTGGGGGCAGAGTACGAGAGGGAACAATGGCACTTGCTCTGCTCTGTCTTGGATTCCAGTCCCTTCTGCCGCTTCCCCTTTGCCTGGATTATCTGCGCACGAATGTGGGACCACCTGGTCAGCCACCTGCCTTGAGCATCCTTGCTGGGTCTGCACTGTTGCCACCCCATGCCAAGGGGTCCACTAGATGCCGCCTGTGCATCTGAGGTCTGCCAGGTGCTGCTGCCTGTGTTCCCAGGTCCACCAACCTCCACTTTTTCCTGCCGCGACTCCGCCCCTCTTACTGGTCTGGATGAATGGTTGTTGGACTTCTGTACAGTTCAATTTTCTATCAGTTCTGCTTGTTTTCTAGTTTCTAAATCTTTGTTGTCCTTAATTTTGGTTGTGCGAGGAGGCACAGTGTGTCCACCTATACCTCCTCTTGGCCGGAAGTAGACTCCATCGTTTTAACTGTGAGAATATTTGAAATAAAAAGAGAAAACAAGTGTCATAGGGTATCTGAAGTTTTTTTCAATGCTTTCCAGAAAAACGGTAGATGAAAAAAACACACAGTAGGAGCTCTAATGACACATGTCACAGACTGTGGTACCTGCAGTGACAGGAGGCCAGTCAGACTCTATCCAACCATTTCTGGGAAGAGCACCACTGTGAGTGTTGAAGGGGGTAGGTGTGTGCCCTCAGAACAAGAGTGGTAACCTGTCTCCACAGGAGTTTTACTCTAGAATTCAGAGTTTGGCTAAACCAGTGAACTCTCATAGCACACCTTTTGTCCCTTTCTATTGTGGTAAAATATACTTAATATAAAATTTAGCATTCTAACAATTTTTAAGTGTACAATTCAGGGGCTTTAAGTACAGTCACAGTGTTGTGCAACCATCACCACTATTTCTAGAAGATTTTCATCATATCAAATAGAAAATTTATGCCCATTATGTAATAACTCCCCATTCTTCCTTCCCTTAGTCCCTGACAACCTCTATTCTACTTTCTGACTCTATGAATTTGACTACTCTCGGTACCTCAGATAAGTGGAATCATACAATGTGTGTCCTTTTCTGTCTGTCTTATTTAATTTAGCATAATGACATCAGGTTTATCTACATTCCTTTTTGAAGCTGAACAAATTCTATTGTACACATATGCTACATTTTATGTATTCATTCATCCATCATTTAGGACATTTAGGTTGTTTCTACCTTTTGGCTATTGTGAATAACACTACTATGAACATTGCTATACAAGTATCTATTTGAGTCTCTGCTTTCAGTATTTTTTTGAAATACAACATGGAGTAAAATTGCTGGATCCTATAGTAATTCTATCTTTAATATTTTGAGGAAGCACCAAAGTGTTTTCCACATCAGCTGCATCATTTTGCATTTCCACCAATAGTGTACAAGGGGTCCAATGTCTCCACATCCTCACCAGTACTTACAATTTTCAGTTTCTTAGGTAATAGCCATTCTAATGTGTATGAAGTTATATCTCATTATAGTTTCAATGTGCATTACCCTAACAACTAATGATGTTGAGCACCTTTTTAGGTGTTTATTGGCTGCCTGTATATCTTCTCTGAAGAAATATGTATTCAAATGTTTTACCCATTTTTGAACTGAGCTATTTTTCCTAGAAAATCTTGAAGACCTTCAACCTTCATATTTAATCTTTTCTAAAGTCAGTGACTGCTATTACTAATTATATTCACTTATTCACAAATGAATAAATTTCACATTAAACTAAACTGAATTCTGAATACTGACTTCTTTCACTCAAAGAATTGTAAAATTTACTAATTCTGAGACAATGTTGTGGTTCTTAAATACTCTAAATGAAATAATCATTTTAAAAATTAATTTGCTACTGCTAATATATATAACTTATTTTGCCATACTTTGTAAAAATTTAATTATTTATAAGTGCTTTGCCTAAAAAATTAAACCTTGGATTTTCAATAGTAACTTTATTTTTATTCCTCAACTTTAGAATTAAATTTTTGAGCTGTGAATACAATGTCCAAATGGATTCTACCTGGTTTAGTCAATGACCCCTATCAGTTTCTAATTTAAACAAGTTCAGGGGCTATGGATTAATCTCATGACTACTGTGATATTTAACTTGAAAAGGGGTGATGCTTATAGGCTTAGATGGTTATTGTAAGTTTCTTCTATATAAACTTACATAGCACTGACTTTTTTTTTTTAATCCTCACCCAAAGATATATCCACTGATTTTAGAGAGAGAAGAAGGGAGAGAGAGAAAGACATTGATTGGTTGTCTCCTGTATATGCCCTGACTGCGGATTTAACCCCCAACCTAGATATGTGTCCTGCCTGGGGAGTGAATCCACAAACTTCTGGTGTATGGGATGATGCTCCAACCAACTGAGCCACCCAGCCAGGGCTGTTTAAAACTTTTTAACTGACTTCCTTGTTTTCACTCTTCTGGAGACTATTATCTACAGCAGCGGTCCCTAACCTTTTTGGCACCAAGGACTGGTTTCATGGAAGACAATTTGTCTATGGACAGGAGGTGGCAGAGATGGTTTCGGGATGATTCAAGCACATTACATTCAAGCTTACCTCCTTCTATGCAGCCCGGTTCCTAACAGGCCCAGACTGGTACCAGTCTGCAGCCCTGACGTTAGGAACCCCTGGTCTACAGAGCAGCTGGACATTATTTGTATTTATGAAATATACAAATCAGATAATATCACTTCTCTATTAAACAAAGCAAAACGAAAACATTCCAATGGCTTCCTATCGTACTTAGAATAAAATCCAAATCCTTAACCAGGCCTACAGGGGCCTGCATTGATCTGCTCTCATCTCCTTCCCTGCTTCTCTGTCTCTGTTCCCTACCCATCGGCCCCATTCATGCACTGGGCATCTGTACTGGTTGCCTCCATCAAGAAAGTTCTCCCCTAACCCCCACTCCTTTGCCTAGCTTACTTCATTACTTCATTTAGAATTTTGCTCAAATGTCATTTTCTGAAAGATGCTTCTGTGACCTACATATACCACTTTCTAATACACTTCCGTTTTATTTTTCTTCACAGCACCTAATACTCACTGGTTTATGTTATGTGTGTTTACTGCCATTCTCCTACATTAGAATTTTCACTTCATTAAGGCAGAGACTTTTTTTTTCATTTTATTTTTTTTAAATCAGTATTTTTTAATTGTTGATATTGTACAGTTTTCTGTCTTTTACCCCGCCCCAGCCCACCACCCCAGCCCTCCCCACCTTCCTCCCATTTCCACCCCCCCATAGTTTTTGTCCATGAGTCCTTTATACTTGTTGCTCTAAACCGTTCTCCTTTTCCCCTGAAATTCCCTCCCCTCCCATTCTGGACACTGTCAGACTGTTCTCAAATTCAGTGTCTTTGTTTATATTATGCTTGTTTGTTTGTTTTGTTGATTAGCTTCCTGTTAAAGGTGAGATCATATGGTATTTGTCTTTCACTGCCTGGCTTATTTCGCTTAGCATGATACTCTCCAATTCCTTCCATGCTGTTGCAAAGGGTAGGAGCTCCTTCTTTCTTTCTGCTGCAGAGAACCAACTGTATGGGAAAACATATTTGGAAATGATACCTCAGACAAGGGATTAATCTCCAAAATATATAAAGAACTTACAAGACTCTACTCTAAGAAGACAAGCAACCCAATTAAAAAATGGGCAAAGGATTTGAACAGACATTTCTCCAAGGAGGACATACAGAGGATCCAGAGACACATGAAAAGATGCTCGATATCTCTAGCTATCAGAGAGATGCAAATTAAAACTACAATGAGATACCACTTGACACCAGTCAGAATGGCCTTCATAAACAAAGCAACAAACAGCAAGTGTTGGAGAGGTTGTGGAGAAAAGGGGACCCTAGTGCACTGTTGGTGGGATTGCAGATTGGTACAACCACTATGGAAAACAGTATGGAATTTTCTAAGAAAACTAAAAATGGACATACCTTTTGACCCAGCAATTCCACTGCTTGGATTATATCCTAAGAATCCTGAAACACCAATCCAAAAGAATCTATGCACCCCTATGTTCATAGCAGCACAATTTACAATAGCCAAGTGCTGGAAGCAACCTAGGTGCCCATCAGTTAATGAATGGATCAAAAAACTATGGTACATTTACACAATGGAAGGCAGAGACTTTTATCTGTCTTATTTTATTTCCAGTGACTAGAGAGTGCTTAACATGTAGTAGTTGCTTAATAAATATTTAGTGAATAAACAAATAAAAGAAAAAAATGGAATTGAAAGAATTTTAAAGGGCTCCCTTCCCTCCCTGTATTATAATTTTGATAAAGTCCTGTGTCTTTGCTTACTAGGGCTGCGGTGTAAATCTCCACAAATGGGGTGGCTAATGGCAAATGTTATGTTATGCTGTATAAACTGGGTGACTAAACCAGAAAATGTATTCCTCACAGTTATGGAAACAGGAAGTCCTAGAACAAGGTGCCTGCGACATTCGTTCGTTCTTTCTGCACACTCTCAGGAAGAATCTGTTCCTTGTCTGCCTCGTTGTTTCCAGTGACAGCCAGCGGAAGAATCTGTTCCTTGGCGATCCCCGGCTTGTAGACCCCTTTGCCCCAATCTCTGCCTCCACTGTCACGTGGCCTTCTCCCTGTGTCTATGCCTTTACATGGCTATCTTCTTATAAGAACACCAGGTATGATGGACTAGGGGCCTTTTCTAATTCAGAATGATCTCATATTAGATTAACTAATTACATCTGCAATGACCCTATTTCCAGATAAGGTCACGCAATCTGAGGTCCTAGGCGTTGGGATATCAACACATCTTTATTTGGGGTCGGGGAGGGGCATAGGAGGAGAGCGGAGAGGAGCAGACACAATTCAACACATAATATCCTGTAATCAGCTGCATTAAGATCTTAAATATCTCATTACCTGAAGTAGTTTAAAGAAGATATTAGACCCTAAGACAGGACATTGGAATCAAAAGTGTAGGATATGTAAATAATACAGGTGTTTTCTTTAAATCTGTTATTATTTGATTTAAAAATGATAGAAATTCAGATACTTGATAGTTGAGGGGAAATGGTTAGTAATTACCTACTGCAAAAGCATTTGCTGTCTGAGCAATATCCATTCTGTTCAATATTTTACACTATTATTGAGTGGGACCCTTATTCTTTATAACTATTCTTCAGTGATAGCAAGGGAGAATGGTATTTTTAAAATCAGAGAGTAAACCTCAGAGAAGCATACACTTAAATATTTATAACTAGAGACCAAAATTTGTGTTCCATGTTTGCCAGTCCTCCTACTTCCATCCCTTAATTGAACAGATGGATTTTATATTCTGCCCCAAAAAAACAGCCAACTTGATTACTTTTGGTTGATTTTTTTAACCTCAAGTGTGGAAATGAATTTAGAAGAATTGGCCCTCTGTGAAATATGTCCTGCTTCTATTAAGATAAACAGAAATTGAGTAACATGACTGTATTAATTTCTTTGGGCTGCGGTAACAAATTACCATAAACTGTGTGGTTTAAAACAATGGATACTTATTCTCTGACAGTTTGAAGGCTTGAAGTCCAAAATCAAGGTGTTGACAATGCCACAATCCCTCTGAAGGATCTAGAAGAGGATTTATTTTATGCCTCTCTCCTAGATTCTGTTGTTGCTAGCAATCTGTGGTGTTCCTTGACTTGTAGACATTATCACTCCAATCTCAGTCTCTGTCTTCATATCACTTTCTTCTCGGTGTTTGTACACCTCCCAGTCTCCCTGTTTTTATAAGGACACTAGCTATTGGGTATAGGGACCACCCTAATACAATATGATCTTATCTCAATTACAGCTGCAGAAATCCTCTTACCAAATAGGGTAATAGTACTAGGAGTTAGGACATCAATATATCTTTTAGGGAACATAATTTAACCCATTACAATTATTTTATCTTTTTTAATGAGAAAAATAATACATGTATGTAAATTTTTAGAGTTCAGTAGTTCTTTTTTTTTTTTTTAAAGAGAAGTGTGCTTTTATTTATTTATTTATTTATCTTTAGAGGAGAAGGGTAGGAAAGAGAGAGAGGGAGAGAAATATCAATGTATGGTTGCCTTCTTGTGTGTCCCCTGCTGGGAACTGGCCTGCAACCCAGGCATGTGCCCTGACTGGGAATCGAACTGCGATCCTTTGGTTCGCAGGCCCGCACTCAATCCACTGAGCTACACCAGCCAGGGCAGTAGTTCTAATATGCTATAATAAACATAGCAGCCTCTTGCTCTGTTTCAACACTACCTGTTGTGTTCTGTTGAGACAAGAATGTTCAATCACTGTTTCTAGTTGTTCCTTATAATATTTAGCTCCATATTATTAACTCACATCTCAATTTTAGATATCACTTATTAAAATTTTAGTGTGAAAGATGAAAATTTAGCTTTCTAATACCTCCCAAACACACTTTTCATCATCTTCAACCCCAGCATACAGTTAGTATAACACCATATTTTTGTTAAATCAATATTCAGTGCCTTCGTTACTGTAAATAAGCAACTATTTCTAGAATAGCCATATGATGTATGATAATTTTATTTATTTTTTCTTTTCAACTTTTTCCCTCATGTTAGTAATTGAATTTTTCTTTGAGCTTAATATTCTGTATTACTATATAATAAATATATTACTGCATAATTTATTATATTACTACATAATAAACTTATACCCAAACTCTGCCAGAGCTTCTCTCACTATGTTCAGCCTCTTCAGGTCATCTCTTAGCTCCACTTTCATCTCAGAGCCCCATACTCCTGCTCCTGTGTGGCCGGGTTTCTCCACAGGTCTTCTTTGTGGCTCTAACCTAGGGACTATCATTCTGGGGGCTCCCTTTCACTCTCTCTCTCCTGTGTCAAAGCTCCCATTAGCTGGTTCCCAATATTTCCCTCTCTTGGTTTCCTCCCTCCTTTTGCTAGAGCACATCCTCTAATAATCATTTCCTGAAAAAAAGTGCGAGCTAAATACTTGGTTCTTCAGTGTATGAAAAATATTTCGATTCTACTCCTACACTAAATTGACATATGACCAGGTATACAGCTTCCTGAGAAATTAAGTTCCTTCACAACTTTGAAAGTTTTATATCATTGTCTCCTGGTTCTAAGTGTTTTCACCATAAATACCTTTTCTGCAAGTATTTTTGCTTCAACCATTTTCACAGTACAAGTAAATGGGCATAAGGCAATTTCTCCATAAAAGATAAAAAAGTAATCTGGTTGACAATTTGGTTTACATTTGGCAGGCTTAATGTATTGGTTGTCAGTTTGGTTTTACTTTCCCATTGAGAAATTTCTGTCATAAATCTTAGCCCTCATAGTGGTCTACACAGTGAGGACTAGACATGGTGATCTTAAAACAGTGGATGATAATAACTACATATAAAGCCGGATTCCAAAGCTACATGTAAAGCAAGAAAATACTAACATACCAGTTTGCAAATCCTTCTGTGAGCACACTCATTCTGCTCCCCACCAAAACCGTAAGTTGACCAAGTTATGGTAAATATAAAATAGGTAGCTACTAATTCACAACAGTCTTCGAGAGTATTAATTATTGATTCTTTAGTCAGAAACTAATAACCTCTTTCAATGAGGGAAGATATTGTAGCAATAAAGAAAAAAAGGGCTATGCCAAATAAGGAATCAAAACAAAAAAAGCTTTAACACTATCAACAAAAGACTTCAAAGACAATGTATTTTCAATTTTTGCAATAAAGCCTTTTTATTTTATTGTTAATTTTTCATGTTTCATTATGTCCTTTTAAAATGTCCCTCTTTTATTTTTCATTATTTTATCTTTTATGGTAAAATTGCCTCCAGGCCAATTAGTTAGGGAAAACTGCTTGAGGCAAAAGTGATCGTTGCTGCAGAGATGTCTACAGCAAGCATGCTTACGGCGGAAATACCAGAGATGGGTTTCCTACCTTCTAATTTGTTGTTGAGACTGCTTTTGCCATTCTGATCCGTTGTCCTTTGTACGTGACCTGTTTTTATTTTCACTCTGGCAGATTTTAAGTTCTTATTTTTGTCTCTATTATACTGAAATTTCATGATATGTCTTGGTTTAGGTCTTTTCTCTCTCCATTATTCTAGGACAAAGTTGGCTATCTCTATTTGGAAATGTGTGCCCTCCAGTTCTATTAAATTTTCTTAAGTTATTTCTTCCCTTCAATTTTTTCAGTTCTTTCTTTTGAAATCATCCTTACTTGAATGTTAAACTCCCTAGACTGGAATTCCAATTTTACGATCTTTTCTCACATTACCTGTATCTTTAATTTTTTCATTTTGCTTTTGGGAAGATAGCCTCAATTTTCTTTTTTCTTTTTTTATTTTAGAAATTTTTAAAAGATTTTATTTATTTATTTTTAGAGAGGGGAGGAAGGGAAGGAGAAACAGAGGGAGAGAAACATCAGTGTGTGGTTGCCTCTTTTGTGCCCCCTACTGGGGACCTGGCCTGCAACCTAGGCATGTGCCCTGACTGGGAATTGAACCAGTGACACTTTGGTTTACAGGCCAGCACTCAGTCCACTGAACCACACCAGCAAGGGCCTCAATTTTATTTTCTAACCCACCCATTAAACATTTAATTTTAGCTATTATAGTTTTACATTTAAAAAAACTTTTATTTCTTCTTTTTGTATCATTCTGATCATCTATACCTTCTCTAAGGACATTATTGGATTTTTTGGAGGAGGGGATTCTCAGTATTTGTTTCCCTTTGTTTTTTCTCTTCCTGTTTTCTCTCATGCTATGGGATTTATTCACCTTTTGGTGCTTGATTGTTCTTTCATATTTAAGAATGAGATACTGTTATGCTATTTGTGAGCTCTATGTACATGGGTAAGACTTACCTTAGAATTTTGTGGAGACCCACTTATTTGTTTGGAGAAATCCAAACTGATAGCACCTGAAAACTTGACTTGGGCTGGTCCGCTTTGCTAAAAGAGGAACCTTCCAACTTGTTGCCTCAAGGATACAACTTGGCCATCCACAGTAGTCAGATTCTCATTTATCCCACCACTTTTCATTTGGTACTCTAAGCCCACCCTGAGCTCTACCTGGTGAACCCAAGACAGAGCCTGTTTGGTTCAAACCAGCCAATCTTTTTCTGAGGCAAAGGAGAGTGAGTTCCCTCTCTGCACCTGGTTGGGGAGGAAATCTGGGGTTCTAACCACTTGTTTTAAAAAACTTCAGTTGATCCTTCTCTTATTTTGACCCACTTGCATCCTTGCCTTCTAAAACAGTTGGGGTCTCTAATTTCAGAGATTATGCTGGGTCTTTGAAGCAGGAATTGGCCAGAGGTAGTCCTCCATATTTGTAAGCTTAGGTTTTAGCTTTCTGTTCTGCTAAGACATGTACAACTTGTCCATTCACCTTCAGTTTGTAAAAGATGAACTTGTCAGTTTTCATTTCCTTTCCTTCTCTCTTCATCCTTCTGGGTTTATGCCTTATTTTCTTCTTGCAGTGTCATTTAATATGGTTTGGGGAGGAGATGTTGATGATTGCCAGTTATGTAATCCACTGTGTTTAGCTGGAAGTCCTCTGACTATCAGTGTATCACTATAGAAGGTGCTTGTCAGTTAGTGTTGTATTACTAGTTTTGAGCAACCAACCCCCTGGTGAAATTTTCCTTCAATTACCCTTTATTTCATTAAATATTCATCATTGTCATTGCATTATAAACATTTTACCTTTACTCGTAGTTTATATCTTTAAGATAAATGTTATAAAGTATGTCCATCTTAAAAAATGTGGCAAATAGTCCTGATACACCAAGGTTGCGGGTTTTACGGTTGGTCGGGGCATATACAGGAAGCAACCAATAATGCATAAGTAAGTGGAACAACAAGTTGATGTTTCTCTCTCCCCCTCCTCCTCTCTAAAAATCAGTAAATAAAACAATAAAAAAGAAAGAAAATGTGGCAAATAGAATAATATATGCTTATCTTAGAAAAATTGGCAAATTATTTTAAAAGAAAAACTATTACCCCACCACTTCTAACATTTTGGGGATATAATTTAGGGACAACTTTTGGGGAATATATAAAAGTTACTTGATAAGCTATATTAAGTGAAAAGGTTGAATTAACATTTTAAAATCTTCCACAAAGAAAAGTCCTAGTCCAGAGAGTTTCACTGGTAAATCCTATCAGACATTTGTCGAGGGAAGAATACTACTTTATGCAAACTGTTTCAGAAAATAGAAGTGAAAGGATTATTTCCCAAGTCATTTTATGAAATCAATATTACCCTACCACAAAGGCAAGCAAAGAAAATTCCAAAAAAGGAAACTATAAGCCAGATGGAGCAAACCAGAGTTTATTTTTCAACATTTTAACCTACCTGAGACTGCCTGAAGTCTCTGTTTTGTCTAACTTGGATCTCAGTGGGTGCCGCTCTGGAAAATTGAAGGGAGGCTGACTCACAGACACCTGGGGTAAGAGATTAAGGGTGGAGGCTCCAAGGAGAGACACGATGGGATGTTAAGACATATAAAAGCAGCCACGTACACAGGGAAATCAACAAAGATATACATGGACCCAGCAAGATGTGTATTTAGTCAAGACCTAAAAAGACCTTAAAATTTCTCCTTGGGCTGACCCTAAAGTTTAGAACCAAGGCTCAGCTAATTAACAAAGAACTTCCTTGGCACAGGACCAGTCTACAAAGACTGGGAAAGGTGGCTGTTTTTCCAAATGCCAAATGTTTAATAACAACAACAAAAATCACAAGGCATACAAAGAAACAGAAAACATGACCCATTCAAAGGAAGAAAATAAAGGAGCAGAAGCCAGCCCAAAGAAACACAGGCATCTCACTTAACAGGCAAAGACTTTAAAACAACTATCTCTATCTTAATCTTTTTATATTAATATATAATATTAATTCTTTAGTCACCATCATACTATTCCACACACAGCATTACTTTTAACTAAGAAACTCATTTTACAGGAAATAAAGGCAGCAATGGATTCACGCTCATGGGATTCACTGGTCTTATTATGTTGCCTGGAACCCTGAAGCAGCTAATCTGACAGGATGATCAAATGGCTTTTTTCTTTTTATTGTGATAAAAATGTACTTTTTAAAAATTTGCATATTCTTTGAGATAGAAGAATTTTATTTTAGTTTTAGCACTCATCAAGAATGAAACCACGTGGAAAAATATTGTTTCTTGACTGTGGAACATATGACAGTCCCTAGCCTCATTCTCTCTGCCTCTGCCATTTTGGCTTCCCACTCTCTGGGTTCGGAATTTACATTGGCAACTGTGGTGGCATGACGGATTCCAGACTGACCAAGCCTGGAGGCTGAATATGCCAAAGAGCCTTAGCATAGGCTGACTCCTCCTTCACTAAACTGATTGTCATGTCACTACCTGTAGGCTGACAGCCATTCCTACATATTCTTTCAATAACCATCTAATGTGCCAGGTTCTGAGCCAGGCAATGTGCAGAGGTAGAATCCTGTTTTGTGTGACCTGAAGTGTATAAAATTTGGGATACTCTTTAAGAAAAAAAATGCTAAGTTACAAAAAAATGGGTATGAAAATGAATGGAGAAAAGAAATAATAACAAATTTACATTTTAAAAATCTGATAAATACTGCAGAAGTAATAAAATCTAGAAAAATTATATAATATTTTTGCTAATAGCCCAACAAAACTCTATACTTTAAAAAAATTTTAAATTTATTTTTAAATTATATTTTATTGATTGTTATTATAATGGTTCAAATTTTCCCGCTTGGCACCCCTCTACCCAGCACCCCCACTCCCTCAGATGAACACCACACCATTGTTCATATCCACAGGTCATGTGTATAAGTTCTTTGGCCACTCCATTTCCTATACTGCACTTTACATCCCCATGGCTGTTCTGTAACTACCTATTTGTACTTCTTAATCCCCTCACCTCTTCACTCATTTCCCCACAACCCCTCCCATCTGGCAGCCATCAAAACCCTCTCCATATCCATAATTCTGTCTCTATTCTTCTTGTTCATTTAGTTTGTTTTTTTAGATTCAATTGTTGATAAATATGTATCTATTAACAATTGTATTAATTGCCATTTTATATTTTGTAGTTTTGATCTTCTTTTTCTTAAATAAGTCCCTTTAACATTTCATGTAATAATAGTTTCATGATGATGAATTCCTCTAGTTTTTTCTTATCTGGGAAACTCTTTATCTGCCCTCTGATTGCAAATGGTAGCTTTGCTGGGTGGAGCAATCTTGACTGTGTAGGTCCTTGCTTTTCATGACTTTGAATATTTCTTGCCAATCCCTTCTAGCCTGCAAAGTTTGTTTTGAGAAATCAGCTGACAGTCTTATGGGAACTCCTCAGTAGGTAATTAATTGCTTTTCTCTTGCTACTTTTAAGATTCTCTCTTTATCTGTAACCTTTGGCATTTTAATTATGCGTCTTGGAAAGGGTCTCTTTGCGTCCATCTTGTTTGGGATTCTCTGTGCTTCCTGGACTTCCATGTCTATTTCCTTCACCAAATTAGGGAAGTTTTCTTTCATTATTTTTTCAAATAGATTTCCAATTTCTTGCTCTCTTCTCCCTCTGGCACCCCTATGATGTGAATGTTGGAATGTTTGAAGTTGTCACAAAGGCTGCTTATACTATCCTTTTTTTTTTTTTTTTTGGATTCTTTTTTCTTCTTGTTTTGTTCTGTTTAGTTGTTTTTTGCTTCCTTACATTCCAAATAATTGATTTGATTCTTGGCTTCATCCACTCTACTGTTCCTTCCCTGTAAATTATTCTTTATTTCAAGTAGTGTATCCTTTGTGTCAGACTGGATCTTTTTTATGCTGTTGAGGTATTCACTAAGTTCCTTGACCGTCCTTATAACCAGCATTTTGAACTCTGCATCTGATAGATTGCTTATCTCCATTTTGTTTTGTTCTTTTTCTAGAGTTTTGATCTATTCTTTCATTTGGGCCATGTTTCTTTGTCTCCTGATTTTGGCAGCTTCCCTGTGTTTGTTTCTATGTATTAGGTAGAGTAGCTATTACTCCCTGTCTTGGTAGCATGGCCTAATGCAGTAGGTGCTCTATAAAGTCCAGTGGCACAGCCTCCCCTCTCTCCCAAGCCGGGAACTCAAGGTATGCCTTTAGTGTGGGCTGAGTACGCCGTGCTCCTGTTGTTGAGCTTTGGTTGCTGTTGGGGGTCAATGGGAGGGATTTACCCAGGCCAGTCAGCTGCAAGGATTGGCTGTCCACTGGGTGCACCAGTCCTGGGGTTTCCTAGGTGGTGCAGGCCAAAGTCAGCCCCACCTCTGTTTTGCCCAGGGCCACCCAGCATGAATTGTAAAGCAATCAGATATGGCTGCTATTTGTGCTGAGTTTGGAGATTCCCAGGTGAAGCCACACTGTGAACCTAGGTTGGCTGCTGCTAGTGCCCTGCATGGAACCACTTAGCAAGAGGTACAGGGGCCAGGGATTGCTGAGGCTGGCTGTTGCTTGTTTGAAAGGATTTAGGAAGTTGTGAAGCATGAGCTGAGACCAGCCATTCTTATGGAAATCCACTCTTAACAGCTGTAAGGTGGGTCAGAGGGAGTCTCAGGAATCTCCAGGGCTGGGCAAACAGTGTCAGCCAGGTTGATAGTCTCAGATTGGGCACCTGCCTGCCAGCTCTGAGGCGCTATGGGAGGATGGTTCAGAAAAGGGACAACAACCTCTGCCCACCTTTCTGTCTAAGACACAGGTGGCCCGCAGGCCGAATCCAGCCCTCCACCTTATTTTATCCAGCTGGCACCTTGTTTCCACCTGGCAGCAGTGAGGAGCTCCTTACCCCTAGTTAAGGAGTAGTTACATTTATACAGTCCTAAAATTATATTTGGCCCTTTGAAGGCAGCTGCGAGGCCGATGTGGCCCCTAATGAAAATGAGTTTGACACCCCTGGTCTAGGAGAATGCTGTCCATCAGCTCCCACCTTGATGCCAGGCACTTCAATTCTTCCCTGTATGCTACCCCAGTGCTGGAGCTCAGAGGGAATGAGTCTGAGTAAGGTCATGTGTGAGTTGTTTAAGGAGAGCTGCTTGGGACCCCAAAAGTTTCTTCCACTGACACAATTCCTGCTGGTTTTTGCAGCCAGAAGCTGTCCAGTTATGGGGACATATCTTCCTGGCATTGGAATGATGGCCTGGTGGGTCCTGGTGTGTGGCTGGGACTTGTCACTCCCAAGATTCCATCTCAAATATTTATCCACCACACGTGGATGCGGGACCAGCCTGTTCTGTGCTTCTGCCCCTCCTACCAGTCTGAATGGATGCAGTTTCTTTAATTCCGTGGTTGTCAAGACTTCCATTCAACCTGATTTCCGATAGCTCTGAGTGATGGTTGGTCTATAGTTTAGTTGTAATTTTGATGTGGTTTTGCAAGGAGGTGAGCCATGTTTACCTACACCTCCATCTTGACAGGAAGTAAAAATGTACTATTTTAACCACTTAAAAGTGTGCACTTCAGTGGCAATAAGTACATTCACAATGTTGTTTAACCATCATCGTTATTTAATTTCAGAAGTTTTTCATCATTTGAAAATGAAACTGTATACCCATTAAGTAGTCATTCCCCATTCTTCCCTCTCCCCAGCCCTTGGCAACCACTGGTTGGCTTACTGTCTCTATGGTTTGCCTATTCTGTATATTTCATATAAATAAAATCATACAGTGTATAGCCTTTTGTATCTGGCTTCTTTTACTTAGCTTGTTTTCATGGATCATCCATGTTACAGCATTGGAATGCCCTTTTTTAAAAATATATTTTATTGATTATGCTATTATAGTTGTCCCATTTCTCCCCATCATTCCTCTCCACCCTACACACCCCCTCCCACCCACATTACCCCCCTTTAGTCCATGTCCATGTGTCATAAGTTTTTTAGCTTCTACATTTCCCACACTATTCTTGCCCTCCCCCTGTCTATTTTCTACCCACCGTCTATGCTACTCATTCTCTGTACCTTTTCCCCCTCTCTCCTCCTCCCACTCCCCTATTGCTAATCCTCCATGTGCTCTCCATTTCTGTGTTTCTGTTCCTATTCTAGCTGTTTGCTTAGTTTGCTTTTGTTTTAGGTGTGGTTGTTAATATCTGTGAGTTTGCTGTCTTTTTACTGTCATATTTTTTATCTTTTTCTTAGATAAGTCCCTTTAACATTTCATATAATAAGGGCTTAGTGATGATGAACTCCTTGAACTTGACCTTATCTGAGAAGCACTTTATCTTCCCTTCCATTCTAAATGAAAGCTTCTAATCATTATTGGATAGAGCAATCTTGGATGTAGGTCCTTGCCTTTCATGACTTGGAATACTTCTTTCCAGCCCCTTCTTGCCTGGAAGGTCTCTTTTGAGAAATCAGCTGACAGTCTGATGGGAACTCCTCTGCAGGTGACTGTCCCCTTATCTGTTGCTGCTTCTAGAATTCTCTCCTTCATTTTAATCTTGGCTAATGTAATTATTGGTGTGTTCCTCCTTGGGTCCAACTTCTTTGGGACACTCTGAGCTTCCTGGACTTCCTGGAAGTCTATTTCCTTTGCCATGTTGGGGAAGTTGTCCTTTATTATTTGTTCAAATAACTTTTCCACTTGTTGCTCTTCTTCTTCCCCTTCCGGTACCCCTATAATTTGGATGTTGGCACATTTAAAGATGTCCTGGATGTTCCTAAGCCTCTCCTCATTTTTTTGAATTCTTGTTTCTTCCTTCTTTTCTGTTTGGTTGTTTGTTTCTTTCTTCTGGTCCACTCCATTGATTTGAGTCCCAGTTTTCTTCCTATCACTATTGGTTCCCTGTGCATTTTCCTTCATTTCACATATTGTAGCCTTCATTTGTTCATCTAATTTGTGAGCAAAATCAACCAATTCTGTGAGCATCCTGATCACCAGTGCTTTGAACTATGCATCTGATAGGTTGGCTATCTCTTGGTCACTTAGATGAATAGCTCTGGAGCTTTGATTTGTTCTCCCATTTGAGCCTTTTTTTTTGGTGGGGGGGTCTGGTTGAAGCTGTTACTTAGTGAGGGGTGGAGCCTTAGGTGTTCCCCAGGGCAGGGCAGCCCAGTTACTGGATAGTGACTCTGTATGTGTGGGCGGGGTCCAAGAGAGAACAACGGCGCCTGCTCTGCTCTCCACTGGACTCCAGCCCCCTCTGCCGCCTCCCCCCCACCTGGACCATCTGTGTGTGAATGTGGGACCACCTAGTCAGCCAGCCGCTCCGCGTGGCCTCACTGGGTCTACACCGCTGCCACCCCATGCCTGGGGTCCTCCAGCTGCCACTGCCTGCATGCCTGGGTCCACCAACCTCAACTTTTTCCCACCGGGACTTCGCCCCTCTTATCGGTCTGGATGAATGGTTGTTGGACTTCCGTACAGTTCAATTTTCAGTAAGTTCTGATTGTTTTCTTGTTTCTAAATCTTTGTTGTCCTTAATTTTGGTTGTGCAAGGAGGCACAGTGTGCCCATCCATGCCTCCGTCTTGGCCAGAAATCTGGAATGCCCTTTTGAAAATTCAATAATTGCTCCATCTGGGTGGTAACACCTTGTGTGGCTAGGATAATATTTCCCAAGTTTTGACATAAGTTCTAAATCTAAATATATACCCATGGTTCAGGAATCAAGGTATATGACTAAGAGTGGATCCTCTCACTTTTACCCTAGTGAATCACATGCAAAATTCTGCTTACCATTCCTGCAACTTTGGACTCTCATGGTCCAGAAATCTTAGTCCCCCAAAAGAATGTTTCCACCAGGTTACATTGCAAGAGTTCAACTGAACTGGAAGTTGAGGCTGCCACTTGGCCATTTGGGGATCCTCCTGCTATTTAACTAAAATGCAAAGAAGGGGGCTACTCTAATGTCTGGGGTGACTGATCTTAACTATTAAGCATTTTTTGAGTTGCTGCTACACAATGGGAGAAGGGAGGAGTATGCCTAGATTGCAGGAAATAATGTAGGGGTACCCCTTAATACTTAGTACTCACATATTCTGTGATGTGAGTTAATGGAAAACTACAGCCCAATAGAAGTAGAACCTTTAATGGCCCAGATCCTTCAGAAATAAAGGTTTGGTTTGCCCCACAAGGCAAGGAACCACTATCAGCAGAGATGCTTGCTGAAGGTAAAGGGGATATGAAAGAGGTAATCAAAGATGAAGTAATTATAAATAGTAATTATGATCATGTTGCCATTTGCAGATACAAACACTGTAATAGTTATGAGCATTTTCCCCTTATTTTGCTGTGAACATATTTGTGTATTCTATATTAACTAAATATTCCCTCCCTCATTTCCCCAAAATGTGTTACTCGTGGCTGACCTTTTGTCTTGGTATTTAAGTTACGGGCCATCGAAAGGGTACAGTGACTCATCAAAAAGAGGAATGAACATCCCTTAAAGACTCTATTGTTTTTTGAGAAGGAGGTGTTTTGGATTGTATGAGAGAGTTGCCTCATATGGACATAAGCATGATTTTGCTATGGACTTTTTTGAAAATTAAATACAACTGAAAGTCTATATGGATGTCAAGTTGACAAGAGCTGGACTGGGGTGGTTTTGTACTGTCAACTTACCTAAGCTGGAACTACGTTTCCCAGAATTCTCTTTCTTTTATGATTTTGATTTTTGTTGGCTATGATAGAAATTTTCAGAAGATTTAAATGGAAGTGAAGCACCAGCCATTACACTTGGAAGGTCAATGTAGGATCCCAGGCACCATTGTAATTCTGCACATGATCTGCTGACTCGCCTCACTGGTAAGGGGCAGCAGCAGGGCCTTTAGATCCTCCAGCGGTTATGTTTTGGACTAAGCATATGTGCAGCAAATCAATCTCTCTCTCTCTCTCTCTCTCTCTCTATATATATATATATATATATATATTCTGTTTTTCTGGAGAACACTAGCACTAGTACATTCTCCTGTAAAGAACACTGAAAACAGTTGAAGTTCTGGTCTTGAGATAACCCCATATTGTGGTGGAAATGCATGGCTCTGAGATTACACAGAACAGAGTTTGGTGGCATAAATGATTTATGGTCTTGGAACCTGATTACTCATCTGTGGAATTAGAATCAAATGTCTGCTTATGTGGCTGTTATGTAGGGTTAAGTTGAACATTGTATATGGAATACTTATTACAGCTTACAGAGGGTGCACAGCAACTGTTCGCTCCCCACTCTGCTGAGGGGAAATACATTGTTTAGTTAGTGCCCTGGATCTTATTAAATGATTTAATTGAACTGAGTCTCTTAGATATTAAATGAGATACAGCTATATTGGCATATGTATGGGTTGAGATATATATATGAGATATATATCTCTCTCAACCCATATACTATATATCTCAACCCATATATATATATGAGATATATATATATATCTCAACCCATATATATATTATATATATATATATATATATATATATATATCTCAACCCATATACTACTCTGGGTTGTTAGTTGTACCCCAGAATCCAAACATTATTTGAAGTCAGTTCTGCCACTTATCTGTTTAAGATGTAGGGCAAGGTATGTTTCCCTGAGCCTAGTTTCAATTTAAATACTATTGCCTCAGGATTTTCTTGTTTGTTAGAATAGGAGACAGTGCTCAGCTTAATCTTAAGCATACAATAGATACTCAATACATCTACTAGAATTGTGGGAGTTACTAGGTTTTCAAAGATGAGCTGGATCAATTATTGCACTAAAGGAGAGCTTACTATTTAGTGAAGACAAAAATCCATGAGACTACAGTGAAAGTTTTATTTCTTTTAATAGTAGAGAGCAAACAAGTAGACAAATACCAACGGAGGAGATAGAAAATTTTAAGTAATACTGAAAGAATCAGATGCCATGGAAAGATGATAAAACATCTTGCAGACCTTTGTTGATTTATGGGATCATGAGCATTTAACACCTGATCTCATTAGTAAGAGCTATGCAGTACTTTCCACCTTACCAGTGGCTAGTCATAGCAAATAAGTGGAAGGGTGGGTGCCCTGAGAACAGAGCCAAATTAACAATTTTGCCAGCAGGGGAGAGGTTGTTCATGCTGACATCCTAGAGGTTGGAATGTATTTGGAACAATGGGTTGCCGCTGAAAAGCTTTGACAGTTTAAGGAGAAATGTGACAAAAGGAACCTGCCAACTTACATATCCAGTTTACAAGCCAGGTCAAGAGTTCCTTACATTCTCATGCTTTGTAAAAATCAAAGCCAACAAACACTTTTGGTAAAAGGGCAAGCAGTGTCCTTTTTTTTCTTTGTTTTCTTAACATACAGTTTTTACTCATTTTTTCCAGCGCACATTCTTTCTCAGTCTAGGTGTTTTCCCTCCACCTCTTCTCCCCCTCCTCATTCTCAGGTCCCCAATTCTCCACTTAGGCCGGGACTGCCCCGGGGCCCGCACCTGCCAAGGAAACTCTCGAGGCCCGGCACCGCCGGAGGGCTGGGAGTGACGTGGTCGGGAACCTAGCGCCCGCGCGGCCTGCTGACGTCACTGCCGCAGCGGTCCGGAGCAAAGCCCAAGAATGGGAATTCGAAGAGGGAAACACAGTAGTGATTCCGAAGTCAGGGCTGAGCAGTGCGACTGCGTTGGGTACTTTGGATGTCTCGGGGCGAAAGGCTGGAGTGGCGCCTCTCGCACAGGCTGAACCCACCCACACCCTCAGCGCTCTAGAACCCAAGAGTTTAGTGACAAGGGGAATGTCTCCACTCCTCGGGGCCTCGTGCGCACGCGCCTTCGGTGGGGAGCAGATTGGGGAGACAGATGGAGTGGGTGCAGATTGAGGTTAGTAGGGAAGGAGGGCGGTGTGTGGCGCGAGGGAAGGTGACACAGCTCCAAAGTACAGAACAGGAGGAGGACGGTTCGCAACCTCCGCCGCTAACCCGTCTCCACTGGCGCTGCGGCGGCACGGGGCGCGGGGCTTGCGCCGCGGCGTCGTGACGTCACGGAGGTGGAGGCCGCGGTTGGCGCAGGGTCCGCGGCTGCAAAGTGTGAATTACGCTCGGCTCGCGCCACTGGAGGAGTGAAGCCAGGCTCTAGGGGAGGGGAGGGGCAGAACGGCGGCGGCGACCCGAGCTGGTGCTGCTCCCGGTCCTGGCGCACCCTGCATCTTGACGCTGGCTCCAGCTCTCTTTTCTTGCAGCGCTCCTGCTCTGCTCCTCCCGGCATTAGAGCCCTGTGGCGGTGGGGTTACCTTTCCGACTTTGCCGGTGCTGGCACCCCGGAGCCCGGCGTACGCGGGTCCTGTTAACTGTCGCCGCGGCCGCCTAAGCGCCTTCCCGCCGGCGGCCCGGGCGCAGTGCTCGGGTGGCGGAGGCGTGAGTGCGGCTTCCTGGCCCGGGGTCGGCACCTTCCAGCCCTGCCCCCGCCTCGGCCCGGTGCCCCGCAGCCGCGGCCCCTTCCCAGCGCAGGGGCCGGCGGCCGGGGCAGGGCGGGCGTATTCAATGGAAGTATGTTACCAACTGCCGGTGCTGCCCCTGGACAGGCCGGTCCCCCAGCACGTCCTCAGCCGCCGAGGAGCCATCAGCTTCAGCTCCAGCTCCGCGCTCTTCGGCTGCCCCAATCCCCGGCAGCTATCACAGGTAAATTGCGGACGCCGCGAGGACTCACACTTGGGGCTTCTCTCTTTGTTTCTCTCTTCCCACCCAGCTTCACCCCCACGACAACTCCAGCCCTCGCCGTTCACCCAGACCTATCGTTGTTCATTGTTTGGGGCTTTCTGGGCTGCCCCTTCGATTTGAGAGCTTTTTCTTTTATCCTCAGGACTGTCCACTCTCAGTTTCTGGCCTCCAGTGGGGTGGGCTCCGGGAGCCCTTGACTCTCCCCAGTACCCCCCACCATCCTTGCTTAGAGGTTTAAGCCTCAGTAATGACTTTGTCTCCCTCCCTTTCTTGATGTCTCGGTCTGGAACTTGGGCCTCTCCCCCTTACTTGTGGCCCTAGCACACCTGTGTCCCCCTACACGCGCTCAGACACACACACACCTGTGCCGAGTTCGCGCCTCACCTCCCCCAACTCCCGTGCGCCCCGTGGTGCTCAATTGGTGCTGCGGTTCTCTGAACAATAGACCGGTTGGTTCCCTGTTGCTCTTCTCTCGACTCCTTCGATTCTCTAGATGGACCCTAAGTGATATCAGAGAAACAAATATCGAGAGTGTTTCCCTGAAGCTTCGGTTTCTGCAAAGTTGGTAGCCAGGAATCAGTTTTGTTTTTAATTTGATGAGATTTTTAGGAGAGAAACTATGATGAACACTCACAGACTTTGTTTTGAGTGGTCCAATACCAGTTTCTCCTGAGAATTTCGTTTTTGTTTGTTTTTTTCTGTTGGCCCATTTTTTAGTTCTTACTGCTTTTGATTGCCAGATTTAAAATAGGGAGGCAAAAAGAATTTTGTTTTGTTTACATTTGGACTGAGTGCTCTCCATTTCTGCTGCCAGAATGTTACGTGTACATGATCACCTTTTAATTCACGTGTATTTATTTTTCCTATTGGTTAATATTAATTTTCTTTTAATATCTTTTCTCGTTGTAATGTAAATATCTCGAGAGAGGGTCTGTGTGTTGGGGTTTTTTTTTAGGCAGGTGGTGTGGAGCACCTGGTAGAGACTGCTAATAACAGGTGTGTCTGGTAAATATTTGTCATATGCTTCTCTGCTTAAGTTGCTTGTACAGAGAGCTAGAGCCTATATTTCGGCTTCTTTCTGAATTGTTTTTATTTAAAATCGAACTGCTTTCATAGGACAAGGTGGTGTACTATTAAGGTCAGTGCCAACTTGTAAAAAGTGCTAAGTAACAATTTGAATAGCACTACATTGTTATTTTGAAAGTCCCTGCAGTAACTGCCTTTATAGTACTGCTTAAAGCATTTTTAGGTTGCAAAATGAATGCTGAAGAGATACTAACACACTTCTGAAAAAAGTTTTTAATGGTAGTAATTGAAAGTTTTCAATGGTAATGACTTTTTTCACTTCTAAATATTAATTTTATTTTCTCAGATCAGCAGGCACATGATCGATACCCATTTCTGGTCCAGTCTAAATAATAAAAGCAATAACTAATAAATTATAAGATCTAAAATATTAATAGTTACATACGCTCCCCGAGGAGAATGTGAATGAGAAGGGAGATTTCAGGGGAATGAAAACAAGCAAAGCTAATGCCAGGGGTTTTACCTGATGTCTTAATTAATCCATAGAGACCAATTTTAAGTTGGACTCCTTCTGGACTCATTTCCTAGCCTTAGGTTTTAATGGGTAATGGAATGTAAGAAATATGATTGTGGCAATTAAAGCAAATCATGTAGAGTCACACCATATTTAACCCACCTGTAAAACTTTCTGTACCCCAAAGTGAAGTATATTGGAACTTCTGGAAATTTGGACAGAAATGTTCCTGAATTAACACTTTTTTATAGTCAACGTTGCTCAACATTAAAATGATGGTAAACTTACTATGATTGTGAAATGGGCATGCTTATCATTACCAAGACTGTATCATTTAATATCAAAACATATGTTGGTAGTGAGTTCTTTAGCTAGATGGGAATTTGTAATAGAAAAGGAAAGGTAAAAAATCTTGGAATCTTATTCAGAGCTCTATAAAATAAATATTTAGTTAAATCAAAAGCTTTCTTTGTCCTTGGATCTTCAGTTCCTACGTCTGAAGAGAGCTACAGATATTATAAAAAGTTTAGGTGATTTGTAGTTTCATTTAAAAGACTTAAAAAAACACCTTTTTTTTGTTTTTGTAGGCACTAAGTATGAGTGTTTTGTATTAGAGTTTTTCTATTTTAAAATATGTTCAAAACTAGTAGTTTTTTCAGTTCACCATAATATTGGAGCCTAGCTCATGGCGGTACTTTAACAATTGTTGAATGAATGAATAGGTAATGAAGTTGTCTCTGAGCATCAACTTTAAATATGAAAACAATGTAAGGACTTTCATCAAGATATAGCAGTAACTTATTTATCGAAAACTTGGTTTGGAACTTGGAACTATAGATTTTAACAGATTCAGGAGATAGAAGACTATGAGCAACCAAACATAGATTTGGCAATCCTCTTAAACCTGTGTCGTTTAAGCAGAATTCTGACAAACTTGTTTACTAAGTAGTAGCAAATTTGAAGTGGGCTAGGAGGCTGCTAGAGTCACGTTCACACTAATAGCAGCAAAAGTTGACAGCTGACACACCAAAAGCCAGGGATCAGAAGAAAAAAAAAAGGCAGTAACTTTTACAAAGGCACACTGGGTACATATAGTGTCCCACCTTTTGGCATCTCTGGGCCACACACTGGAAGAAGAGTTGTTGTCTTGGGCCACACAGTAAATACATTGTGACACGTAATCACAAAAAAAAAAATCTCATAACATTTTAAGTAAATTTACGATTTTGTGTTGGGCTGCATGTGTTGGGCCTCAGGTTGGACTTCCCTGGAGAGGCTTGAGTATCGTACAATTCAATAATTAGTCAAAATAATGTAAATAGAGCCTATTTCTTAAAGTTTAAAGATTTGTACTTTAAAAAAAAAAAAAGATTTCCATGCCAAACAATTCAAGTGTTGATTACTAAATGGACAAGTGTGAATTATCTGGAAAATTCAATTAAGTGGAACATCAGCTCTTCCAAGGATGCCAAGTAAATGAGGCATTAACTTTTTGTTGTAAACCAGGTTGTGTACTACTTTCTCAAATGGTTAATAAGAGTTTTTTAATTATTTGGAAAATAGAGACAATAAAAGAAACTTGTTTTTGCCATTTTAGGATATCTTGTTGATAGCTGGGTTTAAAGATTTGTCTTGTAGAATAAAGTTCTTATTTGGAAAAAATATTGCCAGAACAGAACTTGTGTTGTTCACCATTGTGTCCACAGTGCTTTGCCTACATAGGTGCTTAGCAAAGTGTGGAGGCTGGGTTAGTGTATTAATGGCAAACCAATGCACTGCACCTGGGGTTATTGCAGTCAGATTTTCCATACACTGGAAACAAGTCTTACTTGGGTTAGAAGTTTAAGGCTTAATTTTTAAAATTTATTATAAGTCTGTGATATGTATTATTACTGAACAAAATATTGAGATCTAACATGTGTTTTTAATACTGCAATAAGCTAAATTTGACTTCTAATTTAGCATCTATGTGTTTTTTTTCTAATAGCCTGTGTCTTTTTTTTTTAGAGTAGTTTGAAGCTTACAGCACAATTGGGTGGGAGTTAACAAAGGTTTCCCAGATACCCCAAACATGCAAAGCCTCCGTCATAATTAGCATCCCCCACCAGAGTGGTACATTTGTTACAACTGCTGTACCTACATTGACATGTCATTATCACCCATAGTCCATAGTTTACATTAGGTGTAAACTTTGGGTGTCTTTTTAGAACAAATACTCCACAGGTATTTACTGAACACTGTGAAATGAGACTTCTTGAGTTAGGTAACTGAGAGAGGTAAAGAATTGACAGTTTTTTAAAAAACCACTTGAGTCCGCCAACCCAACCAAGTTTTTCTTTATAGGTAAACATTTTCACGTGTAGTTATAGTGTACGTCTGTGTTGTCCTTTAGCCATGTTCTTAGTATATGACAAATCACAAAGGTCCTATATGTGCCAGAACAGTTCACAGCCCCTGGATAAAAGTTGGTTCCTCCTTTAAGAATCTTACAGGATTGTGGTGGGGAAAATATGTGGTGTAATTGTTGCATTGGAGTTACCACGGTGTGATGAGACTACACAGGTACACCTAAATTTCCTGGGTAAATTAGAGGAAGCCTCACATAACTGAAGCTGAAGGTTACCATAAGTAGGTGTTTCTTTGGGGTTGGTCAAAAGTCCATTATGTTTTTCCCTGTACTATACGATGGCTCTAGTAGTGCTTAGTACTTCATTTGAAACAAGTTTGTTGTATTGTGACAGCTGTCATATCAGCATGCATTTAAAAAAACTTATCAAAATTGTTGAATTTTTGTGCAGCCATTTTAATATTGAAGATGGAAGAAAATAACACATTTTGAGCATATTATGCTTCATTATTTCAATAGAGGTAAAAATGCAACTGAAACACACACACACACAAAAATTGTGCAGTGTGTGGAGAATGTGGTGTGACTGATTAAATGTGTCCAAAGTGGTTTGTGAAATTTCTTGGTACTGTTGACATTTTGGCCATATAATTCTTTGCTGCGTGCCTGTTTTATGCATTGGAAGATGTTTAGCAGCACACCCATGCCTCTACCCCCTGGAAGCCAATATCGGGGAAAAGCTACATTTGTAAATGAGCTTTCTAAGCTATTAGAGCTTCCTTATGGCTACTGGCAGGTATTCTTCCTAAGGAACATGTGCACTGATCTTGTGGTTGACATCAGAAATGTTTCCTGCTTAGTTTTGAATAGGAATTTTGATTTACTGCTCTATGCCTCCACCTACTGGTAGGGATGGCTCTTTGCTTTTTGAAGATAATGGCTAGAGGGAGGAGAGGATGAAATAGTACAGGGCAGCATTTGGGGGAAAAATAAATTGTTAATTGGATAACTTAGTTTCAGTGGAGCCTACTGTATTCCTCGAAGTTTTGAGCAGACCAAACTCTAGCTTGGGACCATATAGAGTACTTGGCAGAAGATTCTTAGTAAAGATGCAGTAGTCTTGGCTTCAGTAATAACTATATTTGTTTCCATTTATTGAGTACCTCCTACATGCCAAATGCTGTAATTGATGTTTTTAACCTTTAAGAAACTCTGTAAGTGATATTACTCAAGAAAGGCCTCATGTTTCATAGCCTCCCTTTAAAACTGGCCTGCCTTCTCTGTGAAGGTGAGTAGAATACAGTTAGACTTTTAGGTTTATGGATTGTAGATTTTGTTAGCTTATGGATCTGGATTAAAAATACAAATTTGACGATTAGAGGTGATTATGTGAAGTGATAACCTTCACTCTGGTCTTTTCAAATTACGTTGGAGTACTTGTTTTCAATGTCCTGTTCTAAGAGGATGAGCAGCTAAATCATACTCTGAAGAGAGTGACCAGGGTGGGGAGGTGATTTGAAACACATCATTGATATGTAACTGAAGAAATTGAAAACATTTGTAATCTGGAGAAAAGAAGACTCAGGACTTGGGCCAGGAGGTTTGGGAATGGAGGTGGGGTAGGCGTTGATGAGAGAGGAGAGAGCTTTGCTGTCTTCCAGTATCCGGAGGACTGCCCAGTGAATGAGAGGAAGGAGAGGATTAGTTAAGATTTTGATTGGTTGTATATTGTTGTTTTTCCTAGCACAAGAGGAAGTTTATTAAGCATGCAAAGTGAAAGTACAATCCAAGAGAAGATTAGAGTGGGCTGCTCAGAGAGCTGTCTTGGCCTAAATTTTAGAAAGAGAGTCAGAGGCAGAAAAAGTGAGCCAGCTGGGCTGCATGGACTCAGGAAACAAGTTACAGAGGCCAAAGAAGGGCCCTTGTAGACAGATGCAAGGGGATAGTCCAGGATGAGCTGTCACTGCTCCCCTGGTTGCAAGTCTCCTGAGAACCTTAGATTTTAGGAAAAAGACAGCAGATATCCACCCCTGAGGAAAGAACCAGGGAAGGCACCAGTGAGCTCCAGGGAGAGCATGCCTTTATCTATGTTCTCAATTGCTATATCCACTTCCTGTTTTGTGAGGGCAGTTGCTGATGTACAGGGGAAGATAAAAGCTTAAAGTTGTTACTTATCCAAGGTAACGCAAGTAGGTAGTAGAAGTGGATTAAACTCTGTGTCGTCCTTACTGCAAAGCCCCTGCATTCTCTTCTACTTCCCTTTTCCGGGTGGGAAAAGGATGTTACCTCAGATGGTAGAATAAAGAGCAATAGGTAGAAACAGTAGGGAAATAGAAAGGGAGATTTTGTTTTTAACCATACTACTAATCAAAGAAATTCATATAAAAGAAATGATAATCATTTTTGCTCTCAGATTGATACATTTTAAAAAAGTATATAATTTGAAGATTATACTTATGCACAGCTAGTAGGAATATAAATAGAAAGTTTCCTGAAAAGCAATATGGCAATTGAATCAAAATATTAATACTTAGAAAATTAGTACTTTTGCCTGATAACTTACTTTTTGGGAATCTCCTGAGCAAATAACTAGAAGTGTAGATAAAGATTAATCTTCAAAGGTATTCATCACTTATTTATCACTGTGAAAAATTAGAAACAATAATTTACAAATGTTTAAATTATAGTTTTATTGTGAGTACATAGTATTTATTTCTGTTATGTAACCACAAAAATGCTTTGAAGAATTTAAAGGATACATAATAACATAGTTTATAAATGACTAAATAAATTTTAATATTTCTTAATATTTCTATATTATGTATTCACTAAATAATTTGAAGTATTTGAAGACTAATTGTATGGGGAATTGCTTACAACATAAGTAGAAAAACAAAAATTGTGTTTAAAAGTAAATCACAAAATGTGTACATATCTATACATCATATATGCTTGCAAAAAGAAAAAGCCAGATGTATTTCAGAATGTAAACTGAAGCTATCTTTGGATGGTGAAATTATAAATAACTTTTAACTTTTTAAAATTTTGTGTAACTTTACCAATTATTTTTTAAACATGAACTTCCTTTTAAGCCACGAGAATCCTAGAAAAAGTCAGGCAATTTGATTTTGGGCCCAGATCTCTGATGGAGATGTCCGGAGAGAGAGTGGGTTTGCCTCATGAGATTGTAAATTCCTAATCAGTGGTTGAGTCAACAGCTTGAAAGATATTTGGAGAAGAATATTGAAAAGGGGGTGAATTCTTGTGGTTCCTTTCAACTTCATGATTCTGTAATTGTTTGGATAACTGAGTTAAGGCATGAAAGGCATTTTTGTATAGCTCTGATGATTACAAAGATGTCAGGAAGTGAATTTAAGTATAGTTGCTTTGAAAAAGCTATTTGATGACAGCTTGTGAAGAGATCTTGAATAATGGCAGCAGTGGAAGGAAAAGAGAAAGTTAGGAGTGAGTCCTAGGAATTCATTTGATTTGGGAGGGGAAAAAAAAATTGTCACTTTAATTTGGAAGACCAGTTAGATCATTAAGCTAGTAACAGAAGTATAGATAAGAAGAGCAGGTGGGTTTTGGTTTTCTTTTGTGTAGTGGAAGGAGAGGGAGGAGTAGGTAATACATTTACTTTAAATATGTTGAGTTCAGGTATCTGGGGAACACCCAGGTCCGGATGTCCAATAGCCACTATCTTAGAAGGAAGGTTAGGACTAATGATGTGTTCTGACTTGTAAGGGTTTTCATATATTCTGACTTTCAGTACAAGAGTTCTCAAACATTTTTACGCATATATCCTTCCCAAGAACTTGAAAACCAAACAAATAGAAACTATATGCTTTCTTTTTTTTTTTTTTTTTTTTTATCTTTAGAGGGGAAGGGAAGGAGAGAGGGAGAGAAACATCAATGTGCGGTTGCCTCTTGTATGTCCCCTGACGGGAACTGGCCTGGCAACCCAGGCATGTGCCCTGACTGGGAATCGAACCGCGATCCTTCGGTTCGCAGGCCCGCGCTCAATCCACTGAGCTACACCAGCCTGGGCTATACTTTCTTATACATCTAGAATTTTTCCTTTCAGTTTTAGTATTTGTAAATAGTGTAATGTTTGGTGTACAACTTAAATCATGATTTGAAAGATAGCCAAGAAAATTTTAACAATTTAATATCTTCGTTTATTTTTTAAAACATGTGAAAAGCTTTTAGGTTTAACAGAATTTTTGCATTCCTTATTTTTCTCTTTGAACTCTTTTTTTTTCCCCCTATTTTGCTGTCTCTATGTATTATCCTAATGTGTCCAGTTATACCGGAAAGCATTTTATCAGTTACACCATCAGTGTAACTGCTGATGGTATAACTGATAAAAAAAGTAACTTCATTCATGGAATTTAATCGATGGGAATAAATAGTGCTTTATTTCAGCAGTGTCGCTTAGTTCTTCCGAGTTCTGGGCAAAAACAATTATAATTTAAAGTATTTAAAATTTCTTATGTCCATAAGGCTGTGTCAAATTTATTTTCTACTGAGTTATCAATACAGTGATAAAATAATTGTCAGGAGACAATCAAAATGTTACAGGACAATGAGATACCACTTGACACCAGTCAGAATGGCCCTCATAAACAAAGCAACAAACAGCAAGTGTTGGAGAGGTTGTGGAGAAAAGGGGACACTAGTGCACTGCTGGTGGGAGTGCAGACTGGTACAACCACTATGGAAAACAGTATGGAATTTTCTTAAAAAACTAAAAATGGATATACCTTTTGACCCAGCAATTCCATTGCTAGGACTATATCCTAAGAACCCTGAAACACCAATCCAAAAGAAACTATGCATCCCTATGTTTATAGCAGCACAATTTACAATAGCCAAGTGTTGGAAGCAACCTAGATGCCCATCAGTAAATGAATGGATCAAAAAACTGTGGTACATTTATACAATGGAATTCTATGCAGCAGAAAGAAAGAAGGAGCTCATACCCTATGCAACAGCATGGATGGAACTTGAGAGCATCATGCTAAGCGAGGTAAGCCAGGCAGTGAAAGATAAATACCATATGATCTCACCTTTAACAGGAACCTAATCAACAAAACAAACAAACAAGCATAATATAACCAAAGACATGGAAATTGGGAACATGCTGAAAGTCAGCAGAGGGGAGAGGGGAGGGAATTTCAGGGGAAAAGGGGAAGGATTTACAGGAACAAGTATAAAGGACACATGGACAAAAACTATGGGGGGGTGGAAATGGGAGGGAGGTGGGGAGGGCTGGGGTGGCAGGTTCGGGTGAGAATAAAAGACAGAAAACTGTACAAGATCAACAATTAAAATAAAAATTAAAAAAAAAAATGTTACAGGACAGAGGCAGGGGGGTGGGGGATGGATGATATACTATTACCAAAAGGACCCCCCCCCCCCCCCGCCCCAGGTTTGTTATGTCTGCTGCCTTAGGAGAGATGTCTCTCAATGCCAGAGATTTGTGAAAAGGAAAGGAAATGTTTATTTAATGCTATACAGACTTAAAGTAGTGACCTCATGTCTTCATTAAGATATCAAAGGCCTTTTGGATACCCACAGATGCCCACAGTGCTTCCTTCTCCCCCTGCCCCTAATTCAGGGTACCATGACCCAGGAAAAGAAGTAGAAGTCCATGATTCAGGTTCCCGGCAGCTGCATGGTCCTCTCTTCACCAAGGCTGTGAGGGGGATATTTATTCATTTATAAAAATTATTAGAAACGATGGGGTTTTTCATTTTCCTTTTTTACTTTAATAGTGAAAAGTATTGAGAAATCTCACAGATTCAGTAGATTGTAGTAAATAGTGTTTTATTTTAGAAATATCACCCATTCTTCTGAGTTGACAACAAAGTGATCCACAGTTGAAATTATTTTTGAAGCTTTCTCAGGCAGCATTTGGATTTGGTTCTTCTTCAAGTTTTCATGGAAGTAAGAATTGGTGGCTCCTTAATGTGAAAAAAATTTGGTGCCCAGTCTGCAGAATGATTTTCTTTTCTTTTCTTTTTTTTTTTTTTAAGATTTTTTTTTTCCCTTTTAGATTTTATTTATTTATCTTTAGAGGGGAAGGGAAGGAGAGAGGGAGAGAAACATCAATGTGCGGTTGCCTCTTGTATGTCCCCTGCTGGGAACTGGCCTGGCAACCCAGGCATGTGCCCTGACTGGGAATCGAACCGCGATCCTTTGGTTCGCAGGCCCGCGCTCAATCCACTGAGCTACACCAGCCAGGGCATGATTAACTTTCTTAACATGAGTATTTTGAACTCTCCTTGTAGCTCCTCAGATGTTACTAGATCCCAGTTCCCCAGTAATTTTCAAGAATTGTTGAGAATTGCAGTTTTCTTTTATGAAGTGCCAGAGGGGGAGAGATGAAATGGGAGAGGAGAGAAATAAAAACTTACTTGTGTCAGCAGGATGGTTTTAGAAAAGTGTGCATACGGAAGTTGAGAACCTACTAATCAGTTCTCTTTGAACTCTCCGTGCATGTATATTTCTGCGGGGTACACACGCATGACCCACTTTGTGGACCACTGGTTTACTGTACCACCTCGTGTATTAAGGTAACAGTGTTGCTGTAGTTTACCATTCTCCATACAGACACAGAAATAATACCTTATGCATCCATTATTTTTCTGGTTTTTGATTCTTTCTAATCCCGGATCTCTATATTCTAGGGCTTCTTTGGGAATATAATTATAATATTAATGCTTGAAAGGGACCTTATCAGTAACTTAAGTCATCTTCAACATTTTAAAGATTTAACAGTTGAGACTCAGTAAAATTAAGTAATTTCTCTAAAATCTCGCAGTTAGAAAGTGGAAGGGTTCCAGCTTTAAACCTAGTTCTTCCAACTGTGAATCTGTTGCTTCTTAAAAATATAGCTCCTGCTTCCTTATAAAAGAATTGCTCTAAGGGACTTCCTTGAGTAGCAGTCTTTCTTTACTGAACATTATGCCTATGAGTAGCAGGTCTTTAATTCATTTACACATCTTTTTATAGACTAAGTGATTATTTGAACTAGTTAGAGTACATATCCACTCAATTTTAAAAATGTCTGAGTTACTTCTGCTTAAAGTATTGGGTTGGCCAAAAAGTCCATTTAGTGTTTTTCCTAAAATAAAAGAGCTATTTTTCACCAGTAACTTCATTGATTTGGATATTTTGAGTATGTTGGCTATCTCCCATGTGGTATAACGTTAATTGTTCTCAATGTCTCTATTTGATTGCTATCAACTTCAGCTGGTCTACCCAACCATGGAGCACTGTCCAGCGAGAAATCTCCAGCACAATACTTTGCAAACCACTTTTGACATGTTCGATCAGTCACAGCACCTTCTCCATACACCACAGAAATCTTTTTTTGCGTTTGTTTCATCTTTACCTTCCTTGAAATAATACAGCGTAATATGCCAAAATGTTGCATATTCTCTTCCATCTTCAATATTAAAATAGCTATACAAAAATTCACCAATTCTGATAATTTTTTTAATGAATGGTGATATGACAACTGTCACAGTACACTTTTAACAAAATTGTTTTGAATGAAGTTAAAGACAACTAAGCACTACTAGAGCCACCTTATGGGAAAAACCAAATGAACTTTTTGTCCAACCTGGTAAACTCAGACATAAAGGAAAACCATTATTGAAAGTACAATAGGCCATTTGGGAAGCTACTGTTTTATTGGTTAAAATTGGACTTATGTGTAACTAAACAGAAATAACCTTTTATTTCACCTGTACTTTAAAATGAACTTTTGAAGCACTCTCTCCCGGCCTGCACGCTGAGGACCCTTCTTTGGCTTTGTCACTTGTTTCCAGAGCCCATTTCCTCTACCTCTTTGACTTTCTAAATAAACTTTCTCATATTGTTTGGGAAAAAAATTAACTTTAAGAATAAAGTTTTTTCACTTTGGGGATTAAAACAATATTCCCAATATACAAAGAATTTACTCTGCAGCCTTTTATGTGTTTACTAGGCATGAAAGGGCAGGTAGTGAAATTTTTTTGTAAGATTTTAAACTTCATTTTACTTCTTACTTGAATTATTCATAGTGAACATTATTTTAAAATATGAAGTTATTCTAAGAAGAAAACTTTTAAAAACAGACTAATTTTCGGAAGCAGTTTTAGGTTCACAGCAAAATTTAGAGGAATATATAGATTTCCCATATACCTCCTGCCGCCATACACGCGTGTGCATACACACACCAGAGTGGTTTGCTTGTTACAGTTGATGAACCTACGTTGACATATCATAATCATGCAAACCCATGCAATACATTAGGCTTCACTCTTGTGTTGGACATTCTGTGAGTTTGGATAGATGGATAATGCAGCGATTTTCAACCTTTTTTGTCATGGCACACGTAAGCTAATTCCTAAAAATAAAAGGAAGCTTTCTTTGTGTCCACAGTGCTTTGCCTGCATAGGTGCTTAGCAAAGTGTGGAAGCTGGGTTAGTGTATTAATGGCAAACCAATGCACTGCACCTGGGGTTATTGCAGTCAGATTTTCCATACACTGGAAACAAGTCTTACTTGGGTTAGAAGTTTAAGGCTTAATTTTTAAAATTTATTATAAGTCTGTGATATGTATTATTACTGAACAAAATATTGAGATCTAACATGTGTTTACATGTGTTTTTAATACTGCAATAAGCTAAATTTGACTTCTAATTTAGCATCTATGTTTTTTTCTCTAATAGCCTGTGGGTTTTTTTTTTTTTTTTTTTTTTTTTTTTTTTTTTTTTTAAGAGTAGTTTGAAGCTTACAGCACAATTGGGTAGGAGTTACAAAGGTTTCCCAGATACCCCAAACATGTATAGCCTCCGTCATAATTAACATCCCCCACCAGAATGGTACGTTTGTTACAATTGCTGTACCTACATTGACATGTCATTATCACCCATAGTCCATAGTTTACATTAGGTGTAAACTTTGGGTGTCTTTTTAGAACAAATACTCCACAGGTATTTACTGAACACTGTGAAATGAGACTTCTTGAGTTAGGTAACTGAGACAGGTAAAGAATTGACAGTTTTTTAAAAAACCACTTGTGAGTCCGCCAACCCAACCAAGTTTTTCTTTATAGGTAAACATTTTCACGTGTAGTTATAGTGTACATCTGTGTTGTCCTTTAGCCATGTTCTTAGTATATGACAAATCACAAAGGTCCTATATGTGCCAGAACAGTTCACAGCCCCTGGATAAAAGTTGGTTCCTCCTTTAAGAATCTTACAGGATTGTGGTGGGGAAAATATGTGGTGTGATTGTTGCATTGGAGTTACCACGGTGTGATGAGACTACACAGGTACACCTAAATTTCCTGGGTAAATTAGAGGAAGCCTCACATAGCTGAAGCTGAAGGTTACCATAAGTAACCTGTGGATATCTGTAGCTTACATCTGTAGCTTTTTTTAGACTTAGGAACCGAAGATCCAAGGACAAAGAAAGCTCTGAAAAATAAAGGACAGTGCCCCTCTTTTTCCTTAGTAATTACATGCTTTAAGAATTCTTGGTGTGCATGTATCCATCATTATAATATGATACAGCATATTTTCACTGCCCTAAAAATCCTCTGTGATCTGCCTAATTATTCCCTCTTCCTGCTCATCTCTAGCAGCTACTAATTTTTTTTGTTGTTTTTTACTGTCTCCATAGTTTTGTCTTTTCCAGAATGCCATATAATTGGAATCATACAGTATATTGACTTTTCAGATTGGCTTCTTTCACTTAGTAATATGCATTTAAGGTTCCTCCATGTCTTTTCATGGCTTCATAGCTCATTTGTTTTTAGAACTAAATAATATTGCATTGTGCTGTACCACACTTTATTTATCCATTCACCTACTGAAGAATATCTTGGTCACTTCCAAGTTTTGACAGTTATGAAAAACTACAAACAGCTGCCTGCAGATTTTTGTGTGGACATATGTTTTCAGCTCCTTTGGGTAAATAGCAAAGGAGTGCGATTCTAGGATCATGTGGGTAAAAGTATGTTTAGTTTGATAAGAAACCACCAAGAGTAAGAAACCACCCTTCCAGAGTAGCTGCACCATTTTGCATCTGCACCAGTGATGAATGAGGATTCCTGTTGGTCTACATTCTCAGCAACATTTGTTATTGTCTGTGTTCTGGACTTTAGTCATTCTAACAGGTGTATAGTACCATTGTTGTTTTAATTTGCCTTTACCTGATGACGTATGGAACATCTTTTCATATGGTTGTTTGCCATCTGTATCATCTTCTTCAAAGAAGTGTGTGTTAAGGTCTTTGGCCCACTTTTTAACTGAGTTATTTGTTTTCTTGTTAAACTTTTCGAGTTCTTCGTATATTTTGGATAACAGTGCCTTATCAGATATGCCTTTTGCAAGTATTTTCTCCCATCCCGTGGCCTGTCTTCTCATTCTCTTGATGTTATCTTTCACAGAACATAAGTTTCTAATCTTAATGAAATCCAGCTTATAAGTTATTTTTTTTCCATGGACCGTGCCTTTGGTGTTCTATCTAAAAAGTCATTGCTAGCCCTGGCTGATGTGGCTCAGTGGATTGAGCATTGGCCTGCGAACCGAGGGTTACCAATTCGATTCCCAGTCATATGCCTGGTTTGTGGGCTGGGTCCCCAGTGTGTGTGTGTGGGAGGGGGGCGGTGCTAGAGGCAGCCACGCATTGATGTTTCTCTCCCTCTCTTTCTTCCTCCTTCTCCCTCTTTCTAAAAATAAATAAATAAAATATTTTAAAAAATAATAAAAAGTCATCGCCGTAGGCAAGGTCATCTAGACCTTTTGCTAATTTTTCTTTTAGGAGTTTTATAGTTTTGTATTTTAATTTTTTAATTCCTCACCTGAGGACATTTTCATTTGGTTTTTTTAGAAAGAGAGAGAGAGGAAGGGAGAGATAAACATTGGTGTGAGAGAAGCATCGATTGGTTGCCTTTGTATGCACCCAGACCAGGGACCTGTGCCCAGACCCGGGACACTTGCTCCTGCACCCAGACCTGGGATGAACCCACAACCTAGTTATATGCCCTGACTGGGAATTGACCCTGCAACCCTTCAGTTATGGGACAACGCTCCAACCACTGAGCTACACTGGCCGGGGCTAGTTCTGTATTTTAAATTTAGGTCTGTGATCCATTTTAAGTTAATTTTTCTGAAGGATGTAAGGTCTGTTGTTTTAAGCCACCCCTTGCCCTAGGAAACTAACACAAGTGGCTTTGATGGTTTAAAATGTATTTGTTCTTTCTTTGAATCAGAAGACATTTACTGAGCATTTTTATGTGCCAGGCACTCTGCTAGGCACATATCAGAGATAAATAAGATATGTTTTCAGCCTTCATTCTTGGAATTTGGTCCAGTGGGAAACAGCTATGTAAATTCATAAATTACCATACACTTGATACATGTTCTCATTAGGATAGTTCATTGGTGGCAGGTGGAGCTGGGAAAGCCAGGGGATACCTTTGTGCTTGGTTTCAAAGAGCTGAGATGAAACTCTGGAATTCTGCTTGATTCTGCCACTACTAGTGCTATCATTCCAAACTAGTTCAGGGCATGTTTGGCTTGCTGCAATAGCTACCTGCCATTAGGATTCTTAACAGATTCCACAAAGTAATTTTTAAAATGCAGTCAAGATTATGCTACTCTCCTGAAAACATCAGTGGGTTCTTCCACAGTGAAAATAAAATCCAAACTCCTTTTCATGATATGATCCCTGCTAACTTTCCGGTCTTGTTCCCTTTCACAGTGGTCTTCCCCTTGTGAACATGCCAGGTTTGGGCCCATCTATGACTTGGCACTTGCTCTTCTCTGAGGCTCAGGATTTCCCCAAGGCTCCTTGTCCTTCAAGCCTCAGTCCACTCTTTGCAGAGGAACCTTCCTTGATCATCGTATTTCTAATAGCGCCCCTCCCCCATCCGTGCTCTTGTTTTGTTTATGGCACACACCACTAACTTGATTTTGTTGCTTCTGCCTGGCTTGCACCCACCTTACCCTCAGCCCGGCCACCGCAGAATGTATGGTCAGGAAGTGCGGATCATGTTTATCCTACTCACTGCTGTGTCCCTATTGTGTATATGTACGAGGTGTTCCATACAGAAAAATAAAGGCAAACTTACTCTTTTAGTTTCTTGCTTATCATGTCTGATCATATGTCACCATAGCTCTCTTTGTTATGAATCCCAAATTGTTTCCTTATAATTTCACTTTATAGTCCCACTTACTCCCCACCATCACACCAAAATTCCTCCTTAATCCTCATACCCTTCTGAGCTGCCTTCTGTGCTGTTTGGAGCTATCTTAATCTCTAAATTTATGTAATCTTATTCAAGAATGTACTGAGGTTTAGAAAAGTTGCTCAAAGTAACACAGCTGTAAATGGTGTTTCAGGGATTTGCACTCATCTCTCTTTGACCAGAGCTCCTCTCTGTTATATGGGGTGTGGGGCTGATGTTTTTGGTGAGTGGGAGGTGAAAATCCAGAATTAGAGTAGGAGCCCTGTCCATTTGCAATAAAAAATAGCAAACTCTTATTATGTGTTTCTATAAGAAGAACTAGGTGATATTTGTTAAAAGGAATTCTAAAAAGGAACACTTGAATTTTTTTGAATTGATGTTAATATGTGCTTGTTATAAAGTATTTGAAATATACAAAAATATAAAGAAGGAAAAAGAAAGTAAACACCATCTGAAGTCCTGATACCCAGAGATAACCAGTTAACATTTTTTAACATCTCATCCAGTATTTTCTTGTGCAGAAATAAAATATTATGGTGTAATTTTCATACATAAACCTTTCTCTAAATTTGGAGGTTATTTTCTAATGTAATTACTAGATCAAAGCATATTATCAGATTTCTTTCCGGAAAGGTGATATCAGTTTATATTTCCAGGAACAACATGTGAGTGCCTTTTCATATCTTACTCATATTTTTAGTTCTATTTCTTTGATTTTTGTTTGACATTAAACTTGAAGTATGTTTATTGTTAATTATCTACTATCTTTCTTATATGGCTTATCTATATGCATTGCCTGTTTTTCTGTTGACAGCTTAGTATATCTCAAATCAGTTTTTTAAATTGTTTTATACTGATAATGAACATTTTGTCCTATTCGTGGCAAACTTCCAATTTTTTTGCCTCATTTTTAAGGGTCTACCTACACTGCTGAACCTTTATCTGGCAAGTGTTATTCTCTTTAGTGCTGTAACCATGGGAGGAAATAATTTAAAATACTGAAAATTCTATTAATAAAATATTTCACATGTGAACATTTTGTCTTCAACATACTAATTTGATAAAGATCCCTTTTCATTTTAATAAGTTGTGTGGAATAATTGCCAATAACAAATTATCATTAATTATCCCACTATATATTTAATGTAGGGTAAAAGGAAAGCAATGGGGTAAATGCTATTCTAGAACTGTAAATGTGGGATTGGAGGAAATGTTTCGTGCTGGCAAACCCTGGAAAATGAATGACTTGAGAAGTGCTGTGCGTCACCACCGAAGTGCTGTTGCTGACGAAGCAGTTGGCCCGGTCTCTCCCCCTCAAACAAATGTTTTTATTTTTGTAATATTAACTCAAATTTCATAGAGAAATGGAAAGTAGGTCCCATTTTAGATAGTTTTTCTAAAATCCTTATATTTTTAAAGAGAATTCATATTTTACAAACATTTAAAAGGATTTCTTGGTGGCATATCATAGTAACATAGAAGAGGACAATTTGAAGATAAAAGCAAAACATCATTTACCTGAAATGTATAGAACCAACATTTTCATTTTCACTTGATTTATAGTGAAAATACTCCAAATTCATTTTCAGAAAAACTTTCGGGAAGTGACTTCAAGAATTTTTGTGGTTGGCCACAGCTCATTTCCATTTGAGGTGTAGTTTTGGTAATGTTGACAAGGCTTTCACCTTTCATTTTCCCATAACTGGTGTTTTTAAATTTCCTTTTTTTTTTTTTTTTTTTTCTTTTTCTTTTTAAGTGTTAGAATACCTTAGGGCAGGATTCAAATGGGCTAATCAAGAAAAACCATTAACAATATGAAAATAAAATTTTAGAACTTTTATGTATATTTATTTTTAACCTTATTGTTTTAGATCCTAGTTTTATCTATGTTGCATTGAGTGCATAAAAGTGTATGTATGTACAGTAAGACTTCACCTGTCCATAGGTTCTTGGAACTGTGGTGAAATACCACATAACGAAACAAATTCTCCCGTAGGCTAATTGAGATAAAATATGGCATTGTGTTAATGTTATACTGATGTTGTTTGAGGGAGGACCTGCTATAATTTATAAATACATGCATTACAAGTTTGGAGACCACTGCGTCAGAATACATTGATGGCTGTGAGTGCTGTCACATACACACCATGCAGAAAGGGACACAGAGTTTCAAGGGGTTCTTTGTCATACTTCTAGAATTCCTGAAATCCCATTTAACCTTCCTCGCCTCCTGAGTTCACTTAGCTGCAGCATTTTGTCTATTGTTTTGACTTTTTTAACCAACTATGATTTCAGTCCTTAAGGTTACAGCCCAGGATTAACTCTTAGAACAGCTCGCCTTGTATGCTGATCTGTCCTGATTTCAGTTTGATTGGACTATGAGCTTTGAAAAAGTGGACGCTTTATCTGGCTAAGCCCCTGCTTTATTTACTGGGCCAGTGCTTCACACAAAGTAGATAATCTGCAAGTATAAAAAGTTCTTCAGACCTTTATGAAGTCCTGTCTGTGACCCCGTCCTGCTACATCCAACTCTCTGCTCTACTCACATTCCCTCCAAGGTCCTCCTCCTATAGTGCCACCTCATGCTCTGCATGGCATCCAGTCACTTCTGTCTTAAAGTATCTTTTGCCATCTCAAGACGGCCACTGCTAATTCTTTGATGACTAAAGGATTTTTGGAGAGCCTCTTGAAGTGGTACGTATTTGTATTTAGTTCCCCTTATATGAAGTTGGTTAATGACATGGTCAGAATGAGGGACAGGTTTCCAACCCTTCAGGACTTTGTAACAGGTCTCTGGATTTTCCCTGGGGTGTTAGTTGTCCTAAACCCCGTGGGACATATTACTAGGTCTATACACCCTCTTTGTTTTTAGCAGAAAAATATGCACTGGAGAGTACTAACCTCCCCCTCACCAAAAAAAAAAAAAAAAAAAAAGTTATAAAATTTTACTTGTTAGAAACTGGACTGGCTTTTCAGATGTAACATCAGTGATATTCAGTTGAAATATAGTGTGAGCCACATGTGTAACTTAAATTTCATTGTGGCCATATTTTAAGTAGTAGAATAAAACAGGTGAAATTGGTTTAAATATATTTTATTTAGCCAACTATATCTGAAATACTAATTTAGCATGCAGTTAATATTTAAAAGATGTTAATGATATATTTCATATATATTTTTTATCCTCACCTGAGGATTTTTTCATTGCTTGGGGTCGGGGAGGGAGAGAAACATCAATTGGTTGACTTCTCATATGTGCCCTGATCGGGGATGGCACCTGCGACCGTTTGGTTACAGGATGATCCTCCAACCAGCTGAGCCTCACTGGCCGGGGCTGTTTTATCTATTTTTGGAGAGCACATCTACATTCTGACCAGCATCATTTCAAGTACTATGTAGCCATAAGTGGCTAGGGATTCTCTCATTGGATGGCATAGCTCTAGAAATAATGATACTTTATTAGAGGGAGTCAAGGCCACCTTGCGCGCGCGCAAGAGGGAGAGAGAACATTTTTAGACAAATTTGTAGTTGTATATTGTGAGTTCTATATACTTCCTCTAGTCAAACCTTTAATTTTTAAGAGAATTGGAAATATCAATATACTGTATAAATTAGCTGCATTTTTAGAGAGGTTATATGGTTTTGGATATGAGAAAACAGCAAAGCTTTTAGCAGCTCTATTTTTTTGTTTTGTTGTTTGCACTGGGCTGTTTTAATTTCTTGGTTTTGTGTGTGTGTGTGTGTGTGTGTGTGTGTGTGTGTGTTTTGTGGGGGGTAGGAACTTTAATTATGAAAACTCTGCTTTTCATCATGGGACCAGCTCTCATTCTTTTTCAGGATTTTAGAAGGAGGGAAGTTGCTGGGTGAGAAAAGGCATAAGGCTTCTTGTTAGGTCAGGTTCCAGTACATGTGCTTGCATTGAGGCTTTCTCTAAAAATATGTATGTAACATAAGTAAAAAGGTGTTTTGTTTTGTTTTTTTTTTAAGTAGAAAAAGTTTATTTAATTATGTGGAACCAGTCTTATTTGCTTAAGGCTGCTGGCTAGTGCCCTTCAGTAACACGAATAGATAATTCTTCATTTGTTAAAGAATACAATTGCCGGATTTCAGACCAAGTACTTTGGATTGGCCAGAGGATCCATGTTTTATGCTGGTATGAAAGTGGACTGGATAAAATTCTTAAATTGCATTTAATTTAATTCAACAATTTCTACTTTTAAAATCATCAGATTTAAACAGTAGTATTGAAAGTTTGAAAAGGAATAATTGTTCATAATCATACAATCATGAGACAGTGTTTTTATGTATTTGCCATGTTTTTATGCATATTTTAAAGTAGTTGTGATAAATGGGTACATTTAATTCTGCAGCTTTTTGGAATGTGTTACTTAAAACATGGAATTATAATGTTACTTAGTAATTAGATAACATCTTATTTTGTTGTCATACAATGGCTTGGAAACAGGCACCAGCTGGTGAAGTGATTCCATTCCACAAAGTGAGACAAAGATCCACCTGCCATGGTGGTTTGTGAATTGCTACCAGTCCATACTCAGCCTGTGGGAAGAGGAAAGAGGAAGTTTAGGCAGTCTGCTGTTAAGGAGGTGATAGGAAGTGTGTGGTATCTCTTCACTCTCATTGAGTTGGTAAGAACATGGCTCTACCTAGCTATAAGGGAGGCTGTAAGAGAGAAACAACGTTGGAGGAACATGCCTTATACAGCTTTTTCCATATTTTGGGTTATTTCCTTAGGATAGTTTTTATAGACCGAGATTACCGGTCCAAACAGTATGAACATTTCAATAGAATTTTTATTTCTACATTACTTTTCTAAAGCAACCATTTCAGTACTCCAGACATTGACTAAAGGCTAATGGAATGAAACTTGGAAAAGTGTCACGCTGTTCTACCCTACTCTGTCCCAGTTTGGTTTGCATGGTGGTTCTGCCAGCAAGAAGTAGGCCATAAAGACCTCAGCTTGAACTCACCACCTCTTTGGATGGTGATGCCCAGTGGCATTGTCTATGGATACGAATTTTCACAAGTACAAGGGAAGGCCTGTATCTCAGCTCAAGCAGCCTGGGACTGCAGTACAGTTTGGGGCAAACATATTCCTGGATGACATTACACATAGGCACAGGAATGACCTGAGAAAGCCCAAGGTATTTATATAATTTTGCTCTACCCTGGAGCTGTGTGCATGCTCCTAGTAGACTTGGAAGGGCCCTGTGGAAAGATAAGCCTGGGGCAAACTTGAAAACAGACTGAAGTTCAAGTGAGCTGGCTCCCCTACCCACATACATATCCATTGACAGAGGTAGGGGGCCTTACTGGTTTGAGATGTTTGAGCATAACCTTCATCTGATTACAAGTTGACCATTAAGTTATGCAAAGGGGCAACCCCTAGGAATCCAGGCTTAAAAATAAAAACCAGAATATATTTAAAACAAAACTGAGCAGAGGTAGTGACTGCATACCGCAAGGAGACAGATTTTACATATATAGCCCAGGCATGATATTAAACTAAAACAGTAGCAATGCCTTTAAGGGGGAAAAGCATAAGAATACAGAGTTGTCACAATACAGTATATAAAATCTCTAGATTGCACAACAAAATTACAAGCAGGTAAGGAATTAGGAAAGTGTGACTTGTGCACAGGGGGGAAGCAGGAAAAAAAAAATGTCTTTCAGTGTTCCCAAATGTTGGGCTCAGTAAAGACTTCAACTATTATAAAATGTTAAAAGAGCTAAAGGAAACCATGTTTAAATAATTAAAGGAAAGTATAACAACAGTAAGTCAACAAATAGAGATTTGTAAAAATTATTAAAAACAGTGAACTAGTAACAACAACAACAACAAAAAGAACCACCCCTAGATATGATGTCATGAGAGGGTGCTCCACTTCTGTAGCATTCTCTCCCAGGACTTAAAACCAGAGTCTGATCATGAGAAAATGACAAAGTGAAATTCGGGCTTATTCTAACAGAGCACCTGACCAGTACTCTGGGAAACTGTGAAGGTCATGAAAAACAAGTAAAAACTGTGAGATTGTTCCGGATCAGAGGAGACCAAGGAGAAATGAGGACTAAATGCAATGTGGTATCCTGAATTGGATCCTGGAACAGAAAAAGGACATTCATGGAGAAACCGATGAAATTTGAATGAAAACAATAAGTTATCATTTTGTACCAAACGTTAATTTCTTTCTTTTGGCAGTTTTGTACCAATGTTAATTTCCTACTTTTGAGAAATATACCATGGTTATCTAAGATACTAACATTAGTAGAAGCTGGATAAAGTGTATATAGCAGCTCTCTGTACTGTTTTTGCAACTTTTCTGTAAATCTAAATTTATTCCAAAGTAAAAATTTAAAAAAGAGAATCAAATGGAAATCCTGGACTTGAGGAAAACAATACCTGAAATGAAAAATTCACTCAAAGGACTCAACAGCAGTTTTGAGATGCTAATAAGAACAATCAGTAAATGTAAAGATAGACCAATAGATATGATTCAGTTTGAAAAACATAGAAAAGTGATTGAAGAAAAATGAGCAGAGTCTCAGAGGTCTGTGGAAAACATCAAACACACACATACGTGTGAATGGGAGTCCCAAAAGAGAGAAAGATTAAGACAATAGCCTTTTGAGAAACTTTTCAGATTTGATGGAAAACTTTAAACTGCATATCCAGAAGTTCAGTGAACCTTTGTAGGATAACACAAACCCACATCTAGACTATACAGTCTGTCTGTTAAAGGAGACAGTCTTTAATGCAACAAAAGAAACATAACTCTGTCCTATGTATAGGGAAGCATCAGTATAAGTAATGGCTGCCTTCTCATCAGAGACACTGGAGGCCAGAATGTAGTGGGATGGCATATCCAAAGTTCTGAAAGAAAAACAACTATGTCTGAATAATTGTGTGATTAGCAAAGCTATCATTCGAAAAATGATGGCGAAATAAATACATCTATGCAAACATGAAGAATGTGTAGAAAGCAGACCTGTCTTGCAAGAAATACCAGAAGAAATTCTTACGGTTGTCAGGAAATGAACCAGATGGTAACTCAGATTCACAGGAAGAAATGAAGATATTGGAAATGTAAATTAAATATGTAGGTTAGTCTAAAAACTTTAAATACTACATTTCTTCTCAATTATTAACTTTTACAAAAAGCATGGAATTTTATCTACAACCAAATTTAGTGTCTGTAGCATTTCATTCCCTCCCCACCCTCACCGTTGTTACACTTCACTCATCCTAGTCGGAAACACATTGTTCCCACTGTTTGCCTTTTGGCTTCTAGCATCTCTCAAGTTTTGGTTTTAGGACTCCTTTCCACTCTAAAATATTTTTGAAGACTCCAAAGAGCTTGTGCTTATATGGGTTTTATGTACTGATATTTTTCTGTATTAGAAAATAAAAGAAAAATTCAAATACTATTCATTTAAAAATAATAATACCAAGTCCATGTTACCATAAATAACTTCTTTTTTAATGAAAAAGTAAGTATATGTTTCACAGCAAAAGAGTTAGTGAGGAGAGTGTCATTGATTTACCCTTCTCAAGTCTCATTAGTAGATGACAGCTGGATTCTCATGTAGCTTCCGCATTGACTTCGTTTCCATATTTTGTATGGCTGAAGTATATGAAGTAAATCTGACCCCACTTAGATTTAGTTGAAAAAAGGGAGGTGAATTTTAGGAGCCTTTCCTTATAATTGTGAATGTTTCTTTGATACCAAAACTCAAGAAGTGGTAATTTCATAAAGGTTAGTTGCAATGTGGAATCTGAAATGTCAATGAATTTTTAAGTTCATTGTTATATTAAGCAATATACTTTGTTACATTAAAACTCATTGTTCCTGTTTATTTGCCATGGCCCGTGTGGCTCAGTTGGTTGGAGCATCGTCCTGTAAACCAAAAAGGTCACCAGTTCTATTCCCAGTCAGGGCACATGCCTAGGTTGCAGTTTGGTCCCTGGTCAGGGTGTGTACAAGAGGCAACCGATTGATGTGTTTCCCTAACATCACCCTCTCTTCCCTTCCTCTCACTCTAAAAATCAATAAGCATGTCTTCAGGTGAAGAGTTTAAAAAAAAAAAAAAAACATTGTTCCTGTTTATTTCTATAAGATAATGAGATAAACAGAAATTTTCTGTCTGAAGTAATTAGATTGGGAAAAAAACTGTTAGGGTAATGTCTTTTGAAATGGATTTTTAATTAATTAGTACTTGAGAATTCTGAATTTAATGCCTCCTGTAAATTAGAGCTTAGTTTAAACTTCTGGAAGCTAGAATCACAGATTATCTATATTTTGACTATGTACGTAATTTAAAACTTAGTTATTTCATCATGATCATCATCATTATTGTAAAAGTCATACCTCCTTGTAATAAAATTAAATAATTCAGAGGGATGTAAGTTAAAATTAAAGGCATTCTCTCCCTACCAATTCTCCATAGATAAGCAATGTTTATAGTTTTTTTAATGCTTTTCCTGGAAATTTGCTCACATATTGGCACCTTGATATGTATTGTGCAGTGTGTGAACATAATCTTTTTTTAAGTAAATTGAGTCATATATGTTCTGTAAATATGTACATTTTGAACATCTTCGTATCAGTATAATACGTCATTCTCTTTCTTTATGTTACTAATTTGGTTATTAGAAGAAAAAAATGTTAGTAATAAAGTACCTATTTTAAATTAGTTTCCCCTCAAATATTGCTCCCGATCCTTTGTTAACACTTTCATTAGTCAAATACAATAAAATTAGTTGCAAGCCAAAATTGCATATTGTAGAGTATGCCAGTTTTTGTGAAGTTCCTGAGTGCGATATTAAAGAACTCAAAGCTGTTGACGGTTGGACTGACATTTGAAGAGAGAAAATTATCAGGGGTGATGACTACTACTAGATGCTTTCCTCCCCTACCTGACCTGGTATGGGAGTGTATTATTCAAAAGACCTTATTGTCAAAAACTCCCCTCTTTCCTCTCATTGCCCATAAAATATCGCATTGGGATTTTTACTGGAATTACTTGAATTTGTAGTTTGGGCAAATTGGCATTATTAGAATTAATCCACATAAAGTGGTTAGAGCAATGCCTGGCACAGAGTAAACAGAAGAGACTAGCTGCTGTGCTGGATGTTCTTTTTGCCTCTTCAAATATATTCTTCATTCTCTCCATCTTGTTCTGTGCATCAGGAGACTGACGTCTGTGGAATGAGTCATCGGGCTCTCTAGCCTCTGCCTTCCTGTTGGATTTGGTCAGTAGAAGATCTGGTAGGAGATACAAGACTGGGAGGAAAGAGAAGTTAGGGTATATTTCCCAGCTCTTCACCCCTGTAGGCTGTGTTTGTCTACCTAAGGCCACAACTTCTGCCAGATCATTCTTCCATAGTGAGAGTCCTCAGTTATAGGGTCTGGTAGTTAGGTGAAAATAGCTTCCTGCTTTTCCTAGCCCCTGGGAGCTTCACCCTGCCCAGACCTTAGTAAATAGTTCTTCATTAATTTCTCTTCAGTTCCTCCTTTGAGTGTGCCATCAGTTTCCCGCTGGGAGCCTGGCTGATAAAGCTGCTCTCATCCTAGTGTTGAATCTTGCTGTTCAGTATTCTTTGAGATCCCTCAATAGAGATTAAAGTTATCTTCATAGAATCCTTTATCAATGTTGTTGTTTATACCCAGGTTTATTTTTTCCCTCAGGTTTATTTTTATTTGGTTGCAATTTTAAGTGGAATATTTTTTCTCAATATCTTTCCTAATTGTTTGCATGTAGATAAAATATTGATTTTTGTATGTTAATTTTGTAATGGACTCCATAGTGAATTTTCTTATTGTTTGTAATAGTTTTTTAGTACCTTTCTTGTTTATTTTATAATCACCTGCAAATGCATTACTTGCAAATAATAATTTTTCCTTTCTGTCTTTATTAAGAGTGTCTATTTGGGTGGGGAGAAAATGCAGACAACTGTAATTGAACAACAATAAAGTAAATTTTTTTAAAAAGAGTATCTATTTGGGAATGGTTAGTTATTTTATTCAAATGCATTTATTCAAAAGTTTTTCACCTTTGACCTACGTATTGAAAATTATCTTAGTAAATATTCTAATATTAAATTACCCTTATATTTCTAGAATGATTCTTACCTGGTTAAGACATATTATTTTCTTAATCGTTTTCCTCACTAACATTTTGTTTAGGACTTTTGCAGAAATCTTCCTTCCTGAAAATGATCTATAGCTTACTCTCCCCCATCCAGTGTCACGGTGTGGTGATAGTATTCTGTTCCATCCTTGTATTCTTCGAGGCAAGTTAATAACAGTTAAGCAGAAAGGAGATTTTTTTTTTTTTTTTTTAAATACAAAGACTTTTAAAGCAGTGAAGAAATTAACTTGTTACTAGGGAAACTGGCATCATGCATTGCTGGTTATAAGGCTGTGTTTTATATCAAAGTTTAATAAAGTACAGTTGTTAAAAATTTAAGATATGTATGTAATCTTAAGATGTATTGGGTTGGCTGAAAAGTTCGTTTAGTTTTTTTTCCGTACTGGTTCTATGGTGCTTAGTTGTCTTTAACTTCATTTGAAACAATTTTATTAGATTGTATTATGACAGCTGTCATATCTGAGTACATTTTTTAAAAAATCAAAATTGGTGAATTTTTGTGCAGCAATTTTAATATCGAAGATAAGCAACATTTTTGGCATGTTATGCTTTATTATTTCAAGAAAGGTAAAAATGCAACTGAAACGAAAACAAGACTTGTGCAGTGTATGGAGAAGGTGCTGCGACTGATCGAATATGTCAAAAGTGGTTTGCGAAGTTTCTTGATATTATTGACATTTTGGCCAACTAAGTCTTTGCCATGGGGGCTGTCTTATGCATTGGAAGATGTTTAGTAGCACCCCTGGCCTCTACCCACTAGAAACCAATAGTGGGAGATAGCCAACATATTCAAAATGCCCAAATTAATGAAATTACTGGTGAAAATGAAAAACGTGTCTTTTTTTTTTTATTTTGTGGAAAAAATAAATGGACTTTTTGGCCAACCCAATATATGTCAGATATGAAGTGGTAATGTAAAATAACATCTTCACTCGATAGTCCTTTCATCTACTTTATCTCATCCTGTGAAGAGAAATGAGTAGGTATTACCCCATTTAACAAATGAGAATGTTTATGTTTAGAGGGACTGCTACTTGCCAGAGGTCAAATGGCTAAGAAGGTTTACCTCTAGCCCTAGAAACCAAATCTTCGGACTGACAGTTAGTGGTCCTTCACTTCATTATTTTTAGTAATAGAGTTAATACAGTTTCAGATCACAATGAATCAGATCACATGGGTATTTCAAAATAGGCTCATTGTTTTTTCTTCAAAGTGATCATATGTGAAGTATTCAGCACTCTTCCATGTAATGGGTATTATAATTCATTTAATGCCTACAACATGTTCTCACGGTAGAGAACAGGGTTGTAACTTCGTGCTATAGATAGTAGCACAGTTTAAAAACTGGAGCTACCTTCTTACGTGCAAAGGATTGTATAGGATTGTCTCTTCCCAGACACAGACGGAAGAGAAACAGTGTCGTCTTCTGCTCATGTACAAGAAATGCTAACTTTCTCCTTTTAAAAGCAAGAATTGTGGTGAAACATATTCATGATGGAAAATTTAGAGAAAAAATAAACAAATGTAAGAACCATGTGTAATCCTACTACCTAGAGATAACAGTATGGACATACGGTGTGTAGCTCAACAATCCTAATCTCTCTCCATCTACATACAGTCTCTCTCTTACTGTGCATAATGTTGTATAATCAGTAGTTTTTTAATTTACAATATATTAGTATTTTCCATATTATGAAATATTGTATAGCAATATTTTAGATACTGGAGACTTTATGAAGTCTTATTAGAAATCCAAACATACGCAGTATTTTATTGGTAAAAATTTTATATTAACTTACGATTTTATTGTGGGAATTAAAAGGTTGGTTTGCTGAACAGAAATTTTTTGTCTCAATATTTTATTTTATTTTTTCATTTTTTTTAATTGTTTGTGCTATTTCAGTTGTCCCAATTTTTCTCCATGTCCCCCTCTACCCAGCCCCCCATCCCATAGTCAATCCCTACACCATTGTTCATGTCCGTGGGTGATGCGTATATGTTCTTTGCCTAATCCCTTCATCCTTTTTCACCCAGTCCCACCCTCCCCTCTTACAGCTATCAGTCTGATGAGCAGAAAAATTTTAAATAGGGTATCCAGTGGGGTGCTGGTAAATGCTTATAGCAGCTGGATCACTGAGGAAGAATTATCCCTGATTTGTGGTGTTTGCCAGTTTCTGTAACGTACTTACTATGAAACGGTCAATGCAATGTCACTGAGTGAGTTGTCGGGAAGAGTTGTACAGAATTGGGTGTCTTGAGCCAGTGTTAGCAGGCTGCACAACACTGCTAGTTATACAGCTAGACTGTTTTAGTTGTAGGTAGCAAAAAATTTATGCTGATTCGTTCAAACAAAAGACTTACCAGAAAGACTCAAGTTTGTGTGGCTACAGGTTTGGTGAATTCCGCCACGCAGTGTTATCCTTTCCATCATCACTGACCAACGTTCTTTCTGTCTTTCTGATTTGCTGTCATCGGTGTGTTCGAGAGTTGTCCTCATGCTAGCTTCCATCATGGTTGCAAGCTTGCTTTAATGGTTCTGAGTATCCAGACATGACCACTTCCAGAGGAAGAGAAGGGCTGTCTCTTCCACTTTGCATCATTTTAAGTGTAAAGAAACCCATCCTATGAAGCTCTTCCAGCAGACTTCCCACTATGCCTGATTCTTTCACACGGCCATTTCTAAACCAATCTCTGACAAGAAAAATGGAACTATTATTATTGGCTTGGACCAGTCAGGGCCTATTCTTCAGGTGTGAGGCTGTAGCCATGTACCCATGAAGCACATGGCTTGCCCAGGCACCTAAACAAAATTTTGTTTCTTTTAGGAAGGAGACAAGGAGGGGAGGATGTTGATTATACAACTAGTAGTGTCCTCTGCACAGGGGTTGTAGGTGGCACTTTCAATTGTGTTATCAGCTTCAATATTTAATTTATTTTTCTATTTTGTTGATGGTAAAATTCATCATCTAGAAAAATTGCAAATGTTAACAGTATTCTTCTGAACTTATTCTATGAGGCCAGTATTCCTCTGACACATGCTACATGTTAAATGGAATGGGCTAAACACAAGGGGTCACGTTGTCTATGATTCGATTCATATGAGATATTCAGGAAATGTATTTTCAAAAGGGCAAAGAGCAGATAGGTGGTTGCAAGGGGTTGGGAGGAAGGAGAATGGGGACAACTACTATGGCTATGTAGTTTCCTTACCGGTGATGCAAATGCAAAATTAACAATGGCGATGGTTGGACATACCTGTATCTGTGAATAAACTACAAAAGATTGTGTGGTTATTTACATGGGTGAATTGTATGGCTTGTGAACTGTATCTTTTTTTCCCCCAAAATAAGTTTTATTTTTAAGACCAAACAAATCACAAAAACATCCAAACGCAAATGAGAAAATTCACTGGATTTTTTTAAAAAGAGAAAGCTGTACTCAAGTGTCCATTAAAACCAGGACCATCCAAGACGTGCCTGTTGCACGTGGCAGCACAGGTGCAGCATGCACTTGTCCAAGAAGTCCTTCTGTGTGAACCATGTCTTAAGCTGTTTAAAAATGTTATCAGTATTTAAGCCTTCCCTTGCAGTTTCAGAATACTTTTAAATTAGTGGCCCATAAGTTTGAAGGAAAATAGTTGAAAATGTAGTAAATAATATCTAAAATTCTGTTCATGTGGTTTGTCATAAATATAAAAGTCAGAAAAGTACTCCAAAGTTACATTAAGCATTAAAATTATAATATCCTGTTGCATTTTTACATGTTCATTTGTTTGTATAAAACTACTTCGTTTTAATGAAAATGTATATGCTGAACAGATGCATCTGAACTTTACCTTGCGTTTGTGTATGGAGCTTAGTTGCTTTAGCAGAGCACAAGGAATCAGGTACAGAGCCAAATGAAAGAAGAGGTTGTTTTAGAGCCCAAACTTTGCTAATTAGTACACATATATAAAACATCCAGATACATATACAGACATGCCAGAGGATGGACTAATTTAAAATTTGAGTAAAAACATGTTAATCTAGCAATATAAATTAATATTTTGAGGAGTCCCCAAAGAGTTCCATTTTTTAAATGTTTGAATATGTGCAATTTTCACCTATTTTAAATGAACAGTCTGGTTTTTCGTATACTCACAAAGTACAATGTTGCACACCTTCACCACCAATTTCGGGATGTTTTCGTCACCTAAAAACTAAACTCTGCCCATTAGTAGTCACATTCACTCCCTCATCCCCCAGCCCCTGCAACTAGTAATCTAATTTTATCTGTGTATTTACACATGTGCATTGTTTTTACAACAAATTTTAAACACTTAAAAGTATCCAAGAATTAAATCATAATCAGTTGGAAAAGTTTGACCATTTATGTTTTACAGCGTTCACTTTTAATGACTGTAGCTATTCCATATTTCTATTTTTATAACCAGCTAATCCCTTATGATAATTTCTTTAAGATTAATTCCTAGAAGTGGTATGGCTAGTTAAAATGTTAAGTGTGGTTTTAAGCCCTTTGTTAAACATTGCCAAATTGCCTCCCAGAAAGCTTGTATCTGTTTATACTCGAAACAGTAAGTGTGGAACAAAATATCTAAAATGGAGTACTAATCAAATTGGTAGTTACAGAATAGTCTAAAGTACAGCATAGAAGTATAGTCACCGATATTGTAATAATTATGCTGCGTCAAATGGAAACTAACTAGATTTATCCAGGTAGTCACCTTGTAAGATATATAAATATCTAATCACTATGTTGTTCACCTGAAACTAATATAATATTGCATATCAATTGTAGTTGAAAAACAAAAATATGAAGTAAATAAATAAAATGGAGTAGTACTCTCAGGGACCCTGCAGTGACGTTGGGAAATTGTTAGGGTGAAGGGATTAGTGGAAAAGCATCCAGGGTCTGGCACAAATAGTGCCCCTGTCTTATTACAAAATCATAAGCATGTAATTCTGTAATATAACAATGTCACACTCATGCACACCATGTGACATTTTAGGTGAAATGTTCAAGTTAAAATTATAAATTACTACACCTATGTTATTACCCTACCAACCACACTCAAGCAGGCATTACTAATGCCGGACCCTGTATATGAAGGACCCCAAGGACTCATGGGCGTGGACAGTGATACGGGGATTGACTGTGGAAGGGGAGAATGTTGGGACAACTGTAACACCATGAACAATGATAAAAAAGAAAGATAGGGAAGTCAGAGTTTTGCAGGTCTGCAGCCAGATGAGGTTTGGCATTAATGGACTTTAGTCCTTGCCCTGGAAGTACCTTCTGGAACTGCCCCTCACTCCCCCACTCCTCATGCCTACGCTTTACCTCAGAGTTTCAGCATCTGGACCTGACCAGTCCTTTTTGCACTAGCCATCATACCATGTTAAGCAGCCAGTAAGAAAGATTTCTTTGTTCCAATTTGTGGTTTTTGCCTTTATAAGCTTCAGCTTTGTCTTCTGGAGCACATTTCAGGTCTTACCCAGAATCTGTGTTTCCTAGATTTGAATCCTTTAAAACCCCAAATAAACTTTTAATGTGTTTTATAGCTTCAGATCCTTATTTGTTGACACAGTCGTATAAGTTGGAAAGTATAATAATAGAATAAAAAACAATTTTTAAATATGTGGAGTGATACCTGCCTCCCAACAAAATGTTCACTTGTCTAATTTTCAAAATTGTTTTCTGTACAGCACATTAGAAACTTTTCAGTGAACAGGAGCCATAACTTCAAAATCAGCTGTACTTGGCACAAACATAGCCACTATTGTTGCAGTTTGTAGTCCAGGTTCTAAACAAGAAACTCTTTAAATATTGGGTTGGCCAAAAAGTCCGTATAGTTTTTTTTTGTAAAATAAAAGACATTTTTTTCATCTTCACCAATAACTTTACTGATTTGAGTATTTTGATTACGACAGCTGTCTCCTGCTATTGGCATCTAGTGGGTTGAGGCCAGCTTGCTGCTAAACATCCCAATTCATGAGCCAGCTCCACAGCAAAGACTCATTTGGCTAAAAAGCCAATAGTTCCAAGAAACTTTGCAAACTACTTTTGACACAGTTGATCACAGCATCTTCTACATATACAATACAAATCTTTGTGTGTGTGTGTACGTGTGTGTGTTTTAGTTGCTTTTTTACCTTTCTTGAAATAACACACAACACTTTTGGTATATTATGCTGTATCTTCGTCACTCTTCAACCTTAAATGGCTGCACAAAAATTGACCAATTTTGATAAGTTTTTTTTAAATGCACCCTGATAAGACTAGCTGTCACAATACAATCTAACAAAATTGTTTTGAATGAAGTATGGGAAAAAAAAAACATTTTGGCCAACCCAATATCTTTTCTTCATCACTTGTAAATGGCCTGTACTTTATTTAAGTGGTTCTAATCCATATAATGAATTAAAGCTTACAGTTGTATCATATTGCCTATTTCAGTGTGGTTTTCTTAAGCTGCCCCAGTAAATCTTCAAATAAGTCATTCTGATGACCAAAATTGAAACCGGAAAGCTGGTGTTCGGGCTGCCTGTCACCTACCAGACCCAAAAAGCAGAGATAGGGATTGAATCTTTATGGGTGCCTTATTGAGATGGCCAGCAATCTGGGAAGATTGTGGGTTCTCGTACCTTAACAGACTGTCTTAAATTCCATTTTAAAATGGCCCTTTTGCCTTGGCTGGTGTAGCTCAGTGGATTGAGCGCGGGCCTGCGAATCAAAGGATCGCGGTTCGATTCCCAGTCAGGGCACATGCCTGGGTTGCAGGCCAGTTCCCAGCATGGGACACACAAGAGGCAACCATACAGTGATATTTCTCTCCCTCTCTCCTACCATTCCCCTCTAAAGATAAATAAATAAAAATCTTAAAAAAAAATAAAAATAAAAAAATAAAATGGCCCTTTTTATAAGAAGAACAAAGTGTAGGTAAGGGGTTTGGAATTCAGGGAAAAGTTAATTGGATTAAAAAACTGCAGCATTCTCACCCTGGGTAGTGGTCAGTGGCTCAGATACCATCTTGTCGTGCTTGCAGCCCTCCTGAGGCACAGAGGTGGAGCTGCTTATGGTCTCCTGGAGTCAGGGTGGGTCTACCTGCAGTTCCTGAAACAAGAGCTTTTCACATGCAGTAACTACTAGGCTTATTAACTATTAACCTTAAATTAAAGTTTTCCCATTTTTGAGTTTCCCCATCAAAATGACTGAATTTTTTCTCTTTATACAGTCACATGTTGGAAGTGTTAAAACTGACATGACTTTCCCAAGTGGTAGGGAATTCACTTCAGGTTGAGGAATTGAGTTGGGTACAGCTGTGGCAGTAGTAATGTTCATGCTGTGTTCAGGAAATTGTGATTAAAGTTTGGTCAGGATTAGGGTATATATAGGGTGCAAATGAGATAGGGTTAAATTTGTGCCATGTTCCATAAATGACAAACAGTGAGTGGTTTTCTGTAGTTCCTTGGTAATAAGATATATTCCATAGGGTAGGGAAGAATGTATGGTAGGGTGCTGTGTCTGTACTTTTGATGAGGGTTAAATATTTTGTGCTCTTTGGTGTGTCCTTTTAACCTTGGTCATACAGCTTTTTCCTTATCCTATCAGTTTTTCTTATATCAGCTTCCTCCAACTCCCTGCCCCCAGTTTTATCAGCTTTTTAAAAGAGATATGATAGTGTAGAGAATGGATATATCTCTAACAGAAGGGTGTGGTGGGGAAGTGGAGGGGTGTGCAAGTACACACAGACCTTGCCTTATCCTCTGGCCGGTGGTTCCCAATTGATAACAGCGAGTCCCAGGAGAACCTAGGAGTTGGGCAGGGGATTCATGAATCCACATCTATTTGTAATGAACTTGGAAAAATAAATCTCATACATGTTACTAGTGTTTTTCAAATACAAGTAGATTCCATTGTGATTGATGAATAAATGTTATTTAACTATAACTATTGAGCTCACAATGCTGTATTTGTGTTTTCTTAATCAGTGGATATGGTTTGTATTCTTTCATGAGATGGTCAGTCAGGTGAAGCCACAGGAGAGGCTCAGGAAAAAAACAAAGTTTATTATACTCACAGGTCCTGGAGACTGGAGGTGCAGGACACCATACTGGGCCACATGGGAAAACATCACTGTGGTCAGGAGCAGAAGACAGGAGCCAAGGGGGAAGAAAGCATTAGGTTGTGACTTCTGTTGGGGTTTCAGCAGAAAAGGCCGGGCAGGGTGAACGGTTTAGGATTGACTGATTTGAGTAATATTGGTGAGTTTTGGGCAATAAAAGTGATCCTAGCTGCCTGGTACCGGGTGCTGGGGTGATTAAGGTTTTTTGGGGTGCCAGGGTCTGATAGAGGTCTGGCTCTGGATGGGTTTGTGTGCGTATCAGGGGTAGGCTCCTGGCTGGGCCCTTTGCTGTCTATAAGAATTGGCTAGCTCAGGGAGGGACAGTTTTTTTTCCCGGCAAGAAATGTTTTTTAAGCCCTGGTTGGTGTGGCTTTGTGGATTTAGCACTGGCCTATGAACCATAGGGTCGCCGGTTTGATTCCCAGTCAGGGCACATGCCTGGGTTGCAGGCTGAGTCACTGGTTGTGGGTGCGCGAGCAGCAATCATACATTGATATTTCTCTCCCTCTCTCTCTCCCCCTACCCCTCTCTCTAAAAATAAGTAGATAAAACCTTTTTTTAAGTCTTTTTTAAGATGGTCAATAACATAATACCATATCATAGTAATTTAAAAATATACACACAATACAGGGTATTAGAAGAATATCTCCTTTATGTGGGGGTGTGCAGATTTTTGACACTTAAGATTATTAACATCACCTATGCCAGCCATATCAGATCTCCTAAAAAAGTAAGATTGTGGTTTAGACCCTGAACCACTCAGGCAAATTTCTGACTGGTTTAACATTGTTAAATGCATGCCCATTATTGATACAGAGGACTGAAAATGGACTATTAACTCATTTGTGTAACAGCTGACAAAACTTTGAGAAGGGAAGCATTCTGGTCCAACTTAATGGGTAAGTTAATGAGTTTTTTGTTTTTAGATGCCATGACTGTATCATATTGTAACTTAGAGAAACTAGCCATTTAAATAGGAGCTAGGTTGATTAGTGTCTGCTCTGTAGAGGGGGGAAGCCATCTTAAAGAATTTGAATTGTGTCTTTGATATGCCTGAATATATTATCAAAGCACTGCTTAAAAGGAGTTAGATGATTTGTAAAGGTTTGTAAATTTTAGTTAATGACTCTTCATTTGGATTGTGTCAGAGAATTGGATAAGAATACCTGGTGATGATCCTGGATTAGCTTTATGGGTACCATAACTCTCTGTTTTAGTTCTTACTGTATCTTTGTGTCCATCTACTTTCCCATTGTTGAGGGGGAGGAAACTGAGGCTTTTAGAGTGTAATTTGTATAAATATTCCATAGTTAGAAAGAATAGACCTCAGATTTGAGTCCTCGATCACATGACCCAAAGCCTGTGTTCCCATGGTCCAATTTTAAGGGGATTATTTGTTTGCATGAATTTTAGACTTGAGGGAATTCCAAACTTTAAGGAAAATTAGATGAAAATATTTTTCCTATGTATTTTTTATTGTGCTAAAGTAAACCTAACATAAATTTACCATTTTAACCATTTTTGAGTGTATAGTTCAGTAGCATTCAAGCACCTTTACCTTGCTGTGCAGCCATCACCACTGTCTCTCAGACTTTTTCATGATGTCACCAGGAACCTGTGTCCCCGTCTTTGTCCAGTCTCTGGTCCTTTATTCTTTCTGTCTCCATGAAGAAATGTTTTTTGCGGGGAGAGAGTTTTGTTGACATAAGATGATATAAATTGAGTTTTACATTTCTTTGCAGAGTGTTGTTGATTATAAATGAATTTCTTTTGAATAAGAAGTACCATGTACTTCAATGCATATAAAAAGGTATTTTTTGCCTTTTTAATTTTGTCTATTCTATTTTAAACAAAGCATTATAATTATATATTCCAAGTACAGAATCCTTAATGTTCTCTTAGTTGTATTAAATATTAACAAATGGTGTTGATTTAAAAGAAAATAGTTCTTTTTACCGAACCTTAATAAACTACTTTTTATACATTGTTCCAGTTAGAGCTTCTTAAAGTAGCATTAGTCTTAATTGCCTTTGCGGTTAAGTTCATCGAAATGGTAGTGACTCCAAAAGATGCCAATCTTTTTGCAAGCCTGCATAAATTTGTATCATGTTCTGCTAGCTGGTGGTTGTCAAATTGCACATAATTTGATTCAAGCTATTTTTTAAAATGAGCATGGAATGTAATTATTATTGCTCATTGTATCCCATTAGTCATAGTTACCAGGAGGTGCTCTGCACTTTGGTCTTTTTGTGTTCCTTGTAACCCTGAGGTTGTGAGGAACTCAAAGCTTAGGTTGGCCCACTTTACTTTGACCTCTAAGTGAAAGGCTCTGCTTACCTTTATGCATTCCTGCTTTTACTTAGTTTTTGCCTTGAGCGTTCCTTATTTTCTTTCCAGCTCGTGGAGTCATTTCAGTAGATGCTTTCCAGCATTTTTGGTTGTTTTCAGTGGTACGGTTAGTTTTCAACATTAGTCCACTGTTGGAAATGCAAGCGGTCTTAGACTTACTCACCTAAATAGATTTATTCATTCATGCCACCTGGTGAATAATCATAATAGTAATAGGAACACAGGTTTTGTCTGGGTTAGCTACAGTTTATTCTCTACTTTTTCCAAATCAGTGTGTGTGTAACAGGACTGGAGGAAAGAATTTTTAATATTATTTGCTATATCTTGCTTTCATCTTCTAAAAGAACTAAAGGAGCTTAGATTGGGGGAGGAGCTGATCCAAAACTTCTTTTCTCTAGGTCTGGAAGGAGCTTTAAGCCTAAAGGGAGATTCAGTTTGAGCACTGACCTTTTTTTATCCCTCGCTTTTTGTATTGTATTCAAAGCTATTTTGTACTGGCTTTAAGATTATTACAGGTCTATGGGGGAAAGCACTTTTATTTGTATATACGTGTGAGAAGGAAAAACAGATAACATGGCACATGTGCTGTTCAGCGTGAATAGTTACAATTGTGAGATTTGGCCTTTTGTCCTTCAGTCTTTTCCAATTTGTGAGCCTAAAGATTTTAGTTTTAACCATCTTCTCTTTTCTCTTTGAGTAATCTTACTTACCATATGGTCTTTTTTTTTTTCCCCTAGTTTTATTTTTCTACATCACTGTGTATCCCCCTCATACCCTCTTCCACCTCTCCTCTCCCCCTCAGCAATCACCACACTGTGGTCCATGTCCACAAATTCTTTCTCTTTTTTCTTTTTTGTTCAACTCCTCCACCCCCAAGCCCCGCCACCCTGAGCTGTCATCCTGCTGTCTACTATGAGTCTGTCTCTATTTAGCTTGTTAGTTCATTTTGTTCATTAGATTCCACATCTGAGTGAAATCATATGGTACTCGTCTTTCTCTGACTGGCCTATTGTACTTTGCATAATGTTCTCTAGACCATCCATGCTGTCACAAAGGGTACAATTTTTTTCTTTTTTACAACCGAGTACTATTGCATTTTGTAAATGTACCATAGTGGTTTTATGACTCATCTACTGGTGGACACTTTGGCTGCTTCCAAATGTTAGCTACTATACATCATGCTGCCAATGAACATCGGGGCACATATATTCTAATTAGTGCATCAGGGTTCTTCAGATAGATTTTCAGAAGTGGAATAGCTGTATCATAAGGCAGTCATTTTTAATTTTTTAAAAGGTTTTATTTATTTTTGGGGGGAGAGGGTAAGGGAGGGAGAAAAAGGAGGAGAAAAACATCGATGTGAAAGAGAAACATTTATTGGTTGCCTGTTGTATGCACCCCACCTGGGGACCGAACCCGCAACCCAGGCATATGCCCTGACCGAGAATCAAACCAGTAACCTTTTGCTCTGTGGGATGAGGCCCAGCCAACTGAGTCAGACTTAGGGCTCCATTTTTAGTTTTTCGAGGTAACTCCATACTGCTTTATATAGTAGCTGCACCAATCCGCATTCCCTACAACAGAGCACAAGGGTTCCCCTTTCTCCACATCTTTGCCATCACTTGTTGTGTGTTGATTTATTGATGATAGCCATTCTGACAGGTGTGAGGTGTAAGGTGAACTAGTTTCATATTTTTGCATGTATCCAGTATTCCCAGCACCATTTATTGAATAGACTATCTTTAGCCCATTGTATGTTTTTTACTACAAAGGTGTGGGTTTATTTCTGGGCTCTCTATTCTGTTCCATTGATCTATATGTCTGTCTGTATGCCAGTCCCATGCTGTTTTGATTACTATGGCCTTGTATAGTTTTACAGTAGGTAGCATTGATTCCTCCAACTTTGTCTTTCTCAGTTGCTGTTACTATTTGGGGCCTTTGTGGTTCTGTATAAATTTTTGGAATATTCTAGTTTTGTGAAATATGCAATTGGTATCTTGACAGAGGCAAAAATATACAATGGGCTAAAGATAGTCTATTCAATAAATGGTGTTGGGAAAATTGGACAGATGTGCAGGAAAATGAAACTAGACCACCTTCTTACAACACACACAAGAATAAACGTAAGATGGATTAAAGACTTAAATGTTGGACTCAAAACCATCAAAATCCTAGAAGAAAACATAGGCAGTAAAACCTTGGACGTTTCTTGTAGCAATATTTTTTCTAATATATCACCCTGGGCAAGGGAAGCAAAAGAAAAAAATAAACAAATTGGAATTACATCAAACTAAAAAGTTTTGCACAGCAAAGCAAACCATCAACAAAATGAAAAGACAACTCACTGAATGAGAGGATATATTTATTCACTGATGCATTTGATAAGGGTTAATATCCAAAATTTATGAAGAACCTTATAAAACTCAACACCAAGAAAACAATCTAATTAAAAAATGGGCTAAGGACCTGAAATATTGCCTCTCTATATGGTCTTGATTAGTAGAGGATTACTCCTAAATCCTTCTTTCCAGTTTATCTATCTTTTAAGGCCTTGGGGTCACAAACCCAGCTACTGAATAAACATTTCCTCTTAGTATCCCTGGAGCACTTAACCCTCTCCCGAAACATTGAAGAAAATCATCTCTTGGATCCCACATCACCTTTTTCCATTCCCATGACCACTACCCAATCTAGGCCAGATCTCCTGTATCACTTTTCCTAAATAAAATTTTCCACTGGTTTCCTTTTGGTCTTTGTCTACAATTCACACTGCTTAAAACTGTTTTAAAAAGTCTTTATTGGCTCTGTAGTCTCAACCCCCTCACCACTCCCAACTTCTCTTTACATTCTAACTGTTACATTCTAACTATTAAACTTCCTTTGTTGGGTGGGAGAGGATGGATTTTCCTCTTTGAAATGTAACTTAGGTGTTTCTGTGACATGCCTTTGAGTCAGCTCCAACTCCTGGCAGTTCTACAAATGAACAGTGGTCCATCATATTCTGTCCTCAGTAGCCCTGCTGAGCTTTTATAGACTGATGGCTGTGGTTTCTTTTATGGAGTCAATCTACAGTTCAACTTTACTGAAGTAAAATTTATACACAGTTCGATGAGTTTTAACAAATATGCACACCCATATACCATCTTTTTGGACCATAAGACACACTTAGGTTTTAGAGGAGGAAAATAGGGAAAAATTTTTTTGAAGCAAAAATGTGGTAAAATATTTAATAATGTAAAATAACATAATGTTTCACCAATGTATATGTAAACAGAACTCAACAGCAGCATTAACAACCATTATTCCTCCCAAATTGGGGGTGGGGCAGGGACGTGCATCTTACAGTCCAAAAAGTACAGGTGATTAATACACCCAATCAAGATACTGTACTCTGCAGTCACCCCCAAAAGTTCTCTGGGGCCCATTTGCAATGAGTTTCCCCCAGCCACTGCCCCATACAACCACTGTTGATTAGTTTTGTCTCTTCCAGAACTTCACATAAACAGAATCATGCAGAATGTATTCTTCCTGATTTTTTCACTTAGCACAGTATTTATTGAGATTATCCATGTTGTTGCATTTGTCAGTAGTTTGTTTTATTTTATTGCTGAGTTGTGTCCCATTGTATGGATATACAACAATTTGCTTATCAGGTCAGGCATGCTTGTCTTGTTACTAGCTTCAATTATTATGAATAAAGCCTGCTATGAACATTCATGTTCAGGTCATTTTTTTTTTTTTGGACATGTTTCATTTGCAGAGAGTTCTGATTGCACCACATCCTTGTTAGTACTAGATACCATTGTCAGCCTTTTAAGTGTTATTCATTCTTGTGGGTGTATATACTGGTCTCTTGCGGTTGTGAACATTTTTCATAAATGTATAGTAGATTCTGGATACAAGTCCTTGTCAGATTTATGATGCATATACTTCGAGTGTGTAGTTTTTTCATTTTAACATCGTCTTTGAAAAAGAATAGAAGTTTTGAATTGTAATTAAGTCCAAATAACATTTTTTCTTTTATGATTGATGTTTTTGTATCTAGAAATCTATACTTAACCCAAGATCATGAATATATTCTCATGCTTTTTCTTAGAAATTGTGTTATTTTAGCCTTTATGTTTAGATATAAGAGCTGTGTTAATTTTTTTTGTATAGCAAGAGATTGCATGTTGAGGTTCATTTCCCCCCATGTTTATATAGTCTTTCCAGTGCCATTTGTTGAAAAGACTACACTTACCCTTGAATTACTTTTGTACCTTTCTCAAACATCAGTTGACCACTAAGCGTAGGTCTGTTTCTGAACTCTCTATTCAACTCTACTGATTGGTGTCTGCCTTTATGTAAATAACACACCATCTGGATTACTATAGCTTCAGAACAAGTCTTGAAATCAGGTAGTATGAGTCCTCCAATCTTGTTTTCTTTTTTCCCAGAAAAATCTTGTTTATTCTGGGTTTTTGTGTGTGTGTGTGTGTGTGTGTCTCTTTCTATATACATTTAAAGTTAATTTAAATGTATATAGAATAATTATGGAATAATATAGAATAATTATATAGAATATAATTTAAACAAAACATGCTGGCATTTTAATTGGAGTTAAAGATTAACTTGGAAAAATTGACCTCTTAACAGTATTGAACCTTACAGTCTATAATCATGTGTAATAGTTTCCTAGGGCTGCCAAAACAAACTGGGTGGCTTAAAGCACCAGGTACTTATTCTCTCGCAGTTGTAAAGGCTAGAAGTCAGAAATTAAAGTGTCAAGAGAGCCACGCTGTCTTTGAAAGCTCTAGGGAAGGAATCGTTTCTTGTCTTTTTCTGGCTTCTGGTGGTTGCCGACTGTCTTTGGTATTCCTTGGCTTATAGATAGGTTACTCCAGTCTCTGCTTTCATCTTCACGTGGCCTTCTCCCCTGTGTAGTTGTGTGTCTGTGTCCAAATTTCCCTCTTCCCTTAAGAACACCAGTTATGTTGGATTTAGAGCTCACTATAATGCTGCATACCTTCATCTTAAAAAAAAAAAAAATTAGTGATTTGAGAGAGAGAGAGAAAAAGACTGAGTTGCTGTTTCACTTATTTATGCATTCATTGGTTGATTCTTGTTACGTGCCCTGATGGAGAATTGAACCTACAATCTTGGCATATTGGGACAGTGCTGTAACCAATAAAGTTACCTGGCCAGTGTACAAGTTCTGTCCAGAATGTATCCAGCCACGTACTGTGAAAAATAGAGACGTTTATTGAAGAAGATACAAGATACAAGAAACATTGTACATAGGACAATGATGCCTCAGTCCCCTTCAAAGTAGGCACTTCAGGACCTCACACAGTTCTCCCAAATGCCATCAGCTGCCCCATTGTATTTTCCTGAATCTTATAGAGGGTCTGAATCTCTTCCTTTTCAAAGGTGATTTTAGTTTTGGGAAAAGCCAGAAGTCACAGGGCACCAAATGTGGACTGTCAGGGGCTGAGTCACCTGGATGGTTTGATGTTTTGCCAGAAAACTCTGCATGAGACGTGATGCATGAGCAGGCATGTTGTGATAAAGCTGCCAATCACCCATTGCCCATAGCTGTGGCCTTCTGAATCATCCAAATAGTTTCTGCAGAGAAATGTTCAAGCTTAACACAAAATTTGATGCAGATTAGTTGCTCTATTCGCTCAGTCACTTTGAATGCGACGGCCACACAGTACATACGCTCATTGAACAGTGTCTATTGCCCTCACCGACTAGTACAGTGAAGTTGTCATTATTCACTCATGCACATTCCACTCCACTCTCCTTGGCTGCCAGATGTCACACAAACTGTTCTCTCTCTCTCTTTTTAAAAATTTTGTTTATTTGTTTTTAGAGAGGGGAAGTGAAGGAGAAAGAGAAGGAAAGAAACATCAATGTGTGGTTGCCTCTTACATGCCCCCTAATGGGTGCATGGCCCGCAACCCAGGCGTCTGCCCTGACTGGGAATGGAACTGGTGATTCTTTGGTTCGCAGCGCTCAATCTACTAAGCCACACCAGCCAGGGCACAAACTGTTCTCATTGTGTTAACAATGGCTGGACTTTTTCTGGACAGACCTTGTATATATATTTATGTATTTATTTATACTATGTATGTATTTATTTATACTATATAATATGTATCCTATATATGGATTTATTTATACTATATAACATGTATCCTATATATGGATTTAATTTACTAATATTTTCTCTCAAATTTTTGTGTATGTGTTTATGAAGGATTTGGTCTTTGGTTTCCTTTTTTTGTAATACCTTTACCTGGTTTGATAGCAGTTGGTTTTCAGCAATTTTTATTGTGATATATTTTGATGTAGTTTTCTTTGTGTTTTTCCTATTTGTGGTTCATTGAGCTGCTTCGACATCTGGATTGATAGTTATCAGATTTGGAAAATGTTTAGGTAATATCTGTTGATCTCTTAATCTGTAGTGTTTAGTCTGACGCTAAATCCAGCTGAGATTCTTTATTTTAGATGCTGTATTTTTCTTTCTTTTTTAATAAAGATTTTCTTTATATATTTTTAGAGAAAGGGGAAGGGAGGGAGAAAGAGGGAGAGAAACATTAATGTGTGCTTGCCTCTTGTGCACCCCTTACTGGGGACCAGGCCTGCAACCCAGGCATGTACCCTGACTGGGACTCGAACCAGTGACCCTTTGCTTCGAAGTCCAGCAAGGAGTCCACTGAGCTACACTAGCCAGGGCTACATACTGTATTTTTCAACTGTAGATAGATTCAGATGTCTCCCAACTCTTGTATAATAGTTTTTTCCCTGGTAGTTGCTCTTTTCCTGGCCTGATGGAATCTCATCCTACACATGCCTACCCTTAGTATTCAGCCTAAGGCTCAGGGGACTCACTTTCAGACTTTGGAGCCCATTATCTTCACAGCTCCTCCCTCTCTGGTAACTCAGCCCTGCAAAATTAGTGCCTCAGCCTCCACTGAACTCCAGTCTCTGTGTCCTCTGCTTGTGAAACCGCTGTCCTCCTCAATGTTGCTCCACTCTGCTTCTGGGTTTGGAAGCTCTTTTCAAGAAGAAACCTGGGCAGTCACAGGACTCACCTTGTTTTTTTCTCCTTTCAGGGATCAGTGTCCTGTACTACTTGTCTTATATCTGAAAACAATGTTTCGTGTGTTTCACACAGAAAGTCTAGCTTTGTAGTTAATGATGGGATGGCTGGTCTAGTACCAGTTACCATATCATTTATTGACCTTGTGTTTATATTTGTAGTGGCCATTTTGCTTATGATGTTTGCACATACTACTTTTTCTGCTAGGAGCTCTTTTCCTTGCTCTTGTATGGCAAACTCTTAGCGTCATTTAAGGGTCAGATTGAATGTCCCTCTCTCCCAGTAGTCTTCCTTGATGCCACCAAATCTTGGGTTAAGGGTCATAGTTGTTACTCATAACATCTTATATTTGCCTGTGGTTGTAATTATTTACTACTGTAGTTGTTTGTAGCCCTCACTAAAACCTGAGATGTGTGAGGAGGGTGAGGATTATGTATCAGTTACTTTATATCTCTTTTGCCTAACACACTAGAGATCTCAAAATCTCTGTCTTTTGCAGTACTATACATAGAGATGAAATAGTACTGTTCAATTCAGTGTGCCTCAAGTATACTTAATTATTTTGTGCTTCTACACCGATTGGTTTGAGAGGGAAGCAGTTATTGACACTTGCCATCCTTATTCAGAACTTTTCTTCCTAAATTTGTTCAATCTCTGGATGTTATTTTTCTTCTTTAGTATCAATATTGATGTTACAAATATTTTAATATATTTCACCCACAAGTAGTGGTGTGTTCATACTATTTTTAGAGGTTAAGTTTTTTTCCTGACCTATAAATAGTTCTCATTTGAAGAGTACCTTTTACCAATCTCACCCCAATAAGAAAATACAAAGTAGAAAGAGAACAGACAAGCAAAGAAAACTTTGAAGGAGCAGCCATTGGTACAGATGGAAACTCAGGGAAGGATGACATCTTGGAAGCTGTGAGAAGAAGCTTATTCAAGGTGGAGAGAGCTCTTAATACTTCACAAGCTTCTGATACTTCAAATCTTGCTATACAGAAACAACCAGTTATGCCTTGTGGGCAAAATCCAGAGCAATCAAATAGGAATCATAGTGAAGATGATATAAGGAAAAATAAAAAATGGAGAGAAGGAGAAAAAGAAGAAGAAAAGGATATAAAAGAGAAACTGGAAGAGGAACAAGAGGAGGAGAAAAAAGACAAAATGAGGAAGAACATCCAGAGGAAATGTCATTCAGTAAAGCCCTCATGGACACTCCCTGGGCAAAGTTTAAGTTAAACAAATGCTCCACAAAAAGAGGTAGTCTATTGCTTGCATTTGAATTGAACATGACAGAAAAACAGGTAAATCAGTGGTTTTTTGAAAAGATGGAGAAGTTCAGTGAAGATAGGTATAAGCAGAAATATAAGAGAAATCTCAAGAGAACCTCGTGTGATTGAAATAAGAACATCAGTATTTTTAAGAGCACTAAAAAAGCACTAACCATGTATAGAATTTTTACATATTTGTATGTTTATATACACATATTTATTTACTGCCTCACTTGATCATCACTCTAAACCATAAATGAGGAAACTGAATTGTGGGAAAATAATGGGATCTCATCAACAAATGTGAGTTCCTAAATGTCTAAGCTTTAATTTGTACTTTTATCTCTCAGGCGTTTTTATTCTAGGCTGTAGTCAATTTGTGTTTCATATGTTCATGTACTCTTGATTTTCTCTAGTAAAATTCTCATGTGAAAATTAAAAATACAAAGTAAAAAAATACATCGAAGTATTTTTTAAGGTAAATGCCAATAACCACTTAGTTCTAGTAGATTTGAGGGGGTCAGTATGCTAGGTCTGTGAGAAATGGTGGCAGAAGCATTCCCCACTGAAAGCCTCTAATAACAGCAGCTTTCTTAGAAAGGCTTCTTTGATTATTAGTGTTGGTTGTTAGAATTGGCAGAGACCTTGAAGGTCATTTGTTTTAGCTTGCCCCACAACCTCCCAGACAGAGGCTAGTTTGAGGCAGCTCCTTTTAATTTACATGGTTTTGATTGCACAAAATTCTTAGGAAATAATATTGTGTCATATTCTGTCAGACTTTTGCCCATTGGTCCTACTTCCAATCTGTAATTTCACAGAATAAAGCTAAACTTCTTGGGTTATGTTATTTTACTGCACTTTAACACCTATTATGTCCATCTTTTTATTTCTTTCTCTAAAGCATCTCAGTTTGTAAAACTACTCCTTATGTATTGTCTTTATCTGCATTTTCAAATGCGATGCATCTTCCAGTGTAATATTCAGAACTGAGCTCTGTCTTGTAAATGTTGCCTCTATTGAGAACAGTGGAGCATTCTTGATCTGGACACCTCTCTGACTCAGTGCCTCCTAAGATTGCCTTTAGAGTGCAACCATTCTACCTTTCTTTTTCTTTTTTTTTTTTTTTTTTTTTTTAAGGAAACTTTAAAAACCCATTTCCATTGTTCTTCATGCGGTTTATTTTATATCAAATGCAGTTTTTATTTTTTTAAGTTATTTTGTAATTAAGCATGCCGGTTTACCCTTTGTGTTTTATGTACAGATTTGATACACGCTTGTTAGGTCTGCACCCCATAAGTAAACTGGAACAAGACAAGGTCAGAAGCAAGGTTCTATGAGTTACCGCTGGAATTCTTCCACTAGTTGGATATCAAGTACTTAATTTGGGGGTGTGTTTGCTCAGTCAGCTAGCAGTCTGCCTACCTGTAGTGTGGGGCTCACATTGCTCTGTTTTGTTCTGAAGGCGGTCACCAGAAACTGTGCAGCCTTGCTGAAATTCAGGTGTCCTGTGTCTGTGACATTCTCCTTGTATATATATATATACACACACTAGAGCAGGGGTCCCCACCCTCCAGGCTATGGACCGGTACTGGTCTGGGCATGTTAGGAACCAGGCCGCACAGCAAGAGGTGAGCTTGAATGTAATGCCCTTTAATCATACTTTAATCAATAATCTGAAACCATCCCCCACACTCTGGTCTGGAAAAATTGTCTTCCACAAAACAAGTCCCTGATGCCAAAAAGGTTGGGGACCGCTGTGCTAGAGGCCTTTATGCTTACATTATATACAGCATATACCACTTTTCTAAGTCCAAACTCTACACTACTGTTACTTTCCTTCTTAACATCGTGACTATTTCTACTTTTTCATAATTTTAAAAATATTATGAACAGTGGTTTTGATACGCAAGTCTGTAAGTTCTTTTTAGTATCACCAGATGTAGTTTTCTGGTCCAGAAGACTTGATTGTAAAACGTTAAGGTGGTTTTATTACTTCCTTCCTACTAGAACTAATCACATATCTGTTGCCATCAAATACTGGGATACTGTAAAACAGAAAACTTAATTCAGGACTCTAAATCAATATGACACAGAGAGCTTAATTAACTTGTAAAACTCCCATTTTTCCTTAGTTTTAAAATAATTTTTGTTATCACAATTATCAAAACTTTTTCAGTTTTTTTTTTTTTTTTAAGAATTTTCACTGTTTTGTTTTTTTTTTAATTTAGATTTTTATTTATTTATCTTTAGAGGGGAAGGGAAGGAGAGAAGGAGAGAAATATCAATGTATGGTTGCCTCTTGTGTGTCCCATGCTGGGAACTGGCCTGCAACCCAGGCATGTGCCTGACTGGGAATCGAACCGCGATCCTTTTGTTCGCAGGTCCGCGCTCAATCCACTGAGCCACACCAGCCAGGGCCTTTTTCAGTTTTATATCTCTTGAAATTCATACCATTTGAAAAATAAAAAGCCCTGACATGTGATTTTTAGTAAAAGAAACAAAAAAGTCACCCTGATTTACTATTTGTTATTAAAAGTGGTGGAATTCAAAATGATAAAAGCCCAATCGGAGGGTTTTGGCTATAGTGTTCACATTTTCTATTATGAATTTGTTTTTAGTTTTCTCAGGCACTACATTCGTATAAAGAACTCTGGGATAGGCTGTCTCGTCAACAAGATTCCGAAATCACAGACACTGATGTCAATGCAGATGAGGGCAGCCTAATTTGGTCAACAGAGGGGCATGCCAGTCTCTATATGGATAGCTAAAGACTATTGCCAAGATTGACAGGTGTCCTGTGGGTGGCAGAAAGCCCTGGGGATGAAACTTGCACTTGGATTACTTCTGTAAGACACAGTGATCAAAGTCATACCTTTTCTTTCTATCGATCATGCACACTCCTAAAATAGTGAGGTCTGCTTTTAATGCTTCAATTTTTAGGTATTAGTTTTATAAGCTCCAGAAAGGTAAAAATTTTGTACTTTCTTCTTATAGTATCATTCTGTTTTGGAAAGTTGAGCTGTACCCTGTGCATTAATTTTTTTAGTATTGTCAAGTGCTTTTTGTTGTTGTTGTTACCCTAGTACATATTTCACTAAGGCTTTGACAGGTGAAAAAAGTTAATATAAAAGAATACATTTGTTATTGGTGTAAAAAGGTAATTATTTCTTGCCCTGGCCAGATTGCTCAGTTGGTTGGAGCATTGCCCTGGTGCACCAAGGGTGTGGATTTGATCACTGGTCAGGGCACATGCAAGAATCAGCCTATGACTAAATGGAACAACAAATTGATATCTTCTCTCCTTCCCCTCTCTCTCTATAAAGAAAAAAATCAATAAATTTAAAAAATAGAATGTATATAAAAAGCTATTTCTTTATGGAATAATAAATTACATAGATTCCATCTGGAAAGATTAATTTTTAGGAGAATTTTCCAATATTATAAAGGAGTGTTTATGCTATTTGAATAACAACTTTTGTTTTTACTTCATCTTACAGAATTTTTTTTTGTTATTCAGAGAAGCCTTGTAACTTATCAAGATAAATTAGTAGTATTTTATATCTCAAAATAAGAAAAAGTTTTAAGCCCACTAGATTCATGCCATTAAGAAATTTCAGTTTATTTTTTAAAAAACTGCTGCCTGCGATTTTTGTAAGATTTGAGTGATGGAAATGTGCCATTAGCAGTTAAGAATCTTTGATTTTAGGCATAAATTCAATAGCTATGTCTAGGATACTTTGTGATCTGAGAGGATTGTTTCTTGATTAGCTCTGTATTTCAGTCTTGGAAATGCAGTAAAAATCTAAGAAGAGGCTGCCAAGGGGGCCTGTTCACCATTGTGAAAGATGAAAGCCAACACCTGGACCCCAGTGGGGCTCAGGAAAGATTTCTCAGGCCACACCAGGTGAGCACAGAGCAAATTCCCCTCCTGGACCACCGTGATTGCAATTAAACCTAGTGTTGGGGTGGAGCTAGTGTGGGTTAGGCCATTCTAAAGTTTTCAGTATTTAATTGTGATTCAGTTCTAATTTATTGAGAGCTAGGTATTCTTTTATAGCTGTTATTTAACTCCTGTGAAGGGGAAGAAAATAGGACTCAGAGAAATGGTGACTTGCATAGGGTCACTCAGCTCTTGGCAGTAAAGCTAGGAAATAAACCCAGACTCTTGATTGGTGGACTGGACGTAATCTCGACGGAAATTCATTTAAAAGAACTTACAGGACTGCCATTCTTACTTTTTTCCCCTCGATGTCTCAATTCTTATTCTTTGCCTCTTCTGTTCAGTCCTTTTAAATTAAAAGAAAGCACAGATTCTTGAGCTCAACATTAACTAAAAAGTCATTTATAAAAATGTTCAAGTACTGTACCAAAAATAGGAACATTGTGTTTGCTTCTCAAAACTTGACCTTTTAAGCAGCTGATTGGCGGGAAGTATTCCTGGACTAGGGTAGGGGTTAATTTGGAGTGTGCAATGCAGGACAGAGCAGCAGATAATGACCTTGAGCCCATTTTAGCCTCTGGCCCAGGCTCCACACCCCCTTACACACAAGCCACTAGCATTTCTCCTGAGAATGGGGCTGATGGACACCCTGCTGGTCTGTCCTGTTCGGGGGTATCTTTTGAGTTTGGTTCATACAGCTTTACTGGAATATGGAGAGTAATCACAGACCCTGACAATCTCATTTGTCACACCCAATTTCATGACAAAATTAAAGTTACCTCGATTTGTGCAAGGATTAACATGAATTGCTTCAATTTTGGAAAATTTTTATTTAGACCTATTAGTTTAATTTATGCTTCATTTTGACAGGTCTAGAATTAACTTTATTTTTTAAATATATTTTATTGATTATGCTATTACAGTTGTCCCATTTTTCCCCCCGTTTATCCCCCTCTGTTCTGCATACCCCCTCCCACTCACATTCCCCCCCTTTTGTTCATGTCCATGGGTCGTACATATAAGTTCTTTGGCTTCTACACTTCCCATATTATTCTTAACCTCCGCCTGTTTATTTTCTACCCACCATTCATGCTACTTATTCTCTGTATCCTCCCCTGTTTCTTCTCCCACTCCCCACCGATAACCCTCCATGTTGATCTCCATTTCTGTGATTCTGTTCCTGTTCTAGTTGTTTGCTTGTTTTTTGTGTGTGTGTGTGTTTTTTAGATTTGGTTGTTAATAGCTGTGAGTTTGTTGTCATTTTACTGTTCATATTTTTGATGTTCTTTTTCTTAGATAAGTCCCTTTAACATTTCATGCAACAAGGGCTGGGTGATGATGAACTCCTTTAACTTGACTTTGTCTGGGAAGCACTTTATCTGCCCTTCCATTCTAAATGATAACTTTGCTGGATAGAGTAATCTTGGGTGTAGGTCCTTGTCTTTCATGACTTGGAATACTTCTTTCCAGCCCATTCTTGCTTGCAAGGTTTCTTTTAAGAAATCAGCTGATAGTCTAATGGGAACTCCTCTGTAGGTAATTGTCTTTTCTGTTGCTGCTTTTAAGATTCTCTCCTTATCCTTAATCTTGGGTAATGTAATTATGATGTGCCTTGATGTGTTCCTCCTTGGATCCAACTTCTTTGGGACTCTCTGAGCTTCCTGGACTTTCTGAAAGTCTATTTCCTTTGCCAGATTGGGGAAGTTCTCCTTCATTATTTGTTCAAATAAGTTTTCAATTTCTTGCTCTTCCTCTTCCCCTTCTGGCACCCCTATGATTCAGATGTTGGAATGTTTAAAGTTGTCCTGGAGGTTCCCTAAGCTTCTTCTCATTTTTTTGAATTCTTGTTTCTTCGCTATGTTCTGATCAAATGTTTCTTTCTTCCTTCTGCTCCAGACCATTGATTTGGGTCCTGGTTTCCTTCCTGTCACTGTTGGTTCCCTGTACATTTTCCTTTATTTCACTTTTCGTAGCCTTCATTGTTTCCTCTAATTTGCAACCATATTCAACCAATTCTGTGAGCATCCTGATTACCACTGTTTTGAACTCTGCATCTGATAGGTTGACTATCTCTTCATGGCTTAGTTGTATTTTTTCTGGAGCTTTGATCTGTTCTTTCACTTGGGCCATTTTTTTTGTCTTGGCACACTTCTTATGTAATAAGGGGCTGAGCCTTAGGTGTTCACCAGGGCAGGGCAACCCATATCCCTGCATTGTGGCGCTGTCTGTGGGGGAGAGGTCCAAAAAGGAACAGTGCCACTTGCTCCGCTCCCTGCCAGTTTTCAGTCACCCCCGCTACCCACAATTAAACTTAGCCCTTTTGGTGCTGATTGCTGGGTGGGTGGGCTTGTGTACCTTCCAGGATCCTGTGGGTCTCTCTGACAAACTCACCTGTGAGGGTGGGAGTTTTTCCCAGCATCTTAACCCCCACAGATTTTTTTTTTTTTAATTTTTTTTTTCTTTTAGATTTTATTTATTTATCTTCAGAGGGGAAGGGAAGGAGAGAGGGAGAGAAACATCAATGTGCGGTTGCCTCTTGTATGTCCCCTGCCGGGAACTGGCCTGGCAACCCAGGCATGTGCCCTGACTGGGAATCGAACCGCGATCCTTCGGTTCGCAGGCCCGCGCTCAATCCATTGAGCTATACCAGCCAGGGCCCCACAGATTTTTTTCAGTCAGAGGTTTTGAGGCTTTATTTCTCTCTACTGGAACTCTGGGTTTTTCATGGTCTATCTCACTCCCCAGTTGTTCCTCCTGTTTTATCTGCACACGAATGTGGGACCACCCAATCCACAATCCACCGCCTTGCCCACCCTGGTCCTCCAGCCGCCACCTTGCCGAGAGTCCTCTCTATCCTGCTGCTCGCCTCTGCTTCTCCTATGGGTTTGGATGAATGTTTCTTCTTTAACTCCTTGGTTGTAGGACTTCCATACGGTTAGATTTTTCTGTTAGTTCGGGTTGTTTCTTCTTTTTAAATTTGTTGTTGTCCCTTTTTTTTGGTTGTGCAAGGAGGCACATTGTGTCTACCTACACCTCCATCTTGGCCAGAAGTGTTAAGTTTTCTTTTAAATCATACTGAGGATTGGACAGTGAAAATAGTATTACACTGGAACTATTTGGACAATGGTCAAATATTATAGAACAGGATTTATGAAAGTATTTGTGTACCATTGACATGCAGATGGGTTTGTCTTGTCATGTGCTACTGTCCGCTTCTCTTTATTGCACCACCCTGTGTGGATGGCCATCACCTCTCCCCTGGACCTCTTGCAGCAGCCTCCTAACTGCCTACCCAGCCCCTAGCCCACCGAGCTGTACTTAACCAAAACCAACTAAAATTTTTCAGCAAGTTGGGATTAGCTTTCAGGGTGAAGACAAATCACCTTTATGGAGCCTCCACTCTGGCTTTCTACTTTTCTGCATTCTAGACTCCCTTGCTCTTCTAGTTTCTTCTATTCACTGTACTTGGTTTTGTCTGCTCCTGAGCCATCATGCCTTGTCCCTTTATTTCAGCTCAGGGACATTTCAAAGAAGTCCCTCACCTCTTAACTAGGACATAGCCAGGCTTTGTTGGCAGTTCTTGGGTCCTTCGCTGGCAACATCTCAGCTTCATTGCAATTGGTACAGTTGCAGACTTTGATAATGTAGACTGACCAAACTGAAGCTTCACAAGGGCAGGAGCCCTGTCTGTTTTTATACAGTGACTATGCTCCTGGCATCTACATCTGGCACAGGGGGTGGTACATAGTGGTGACTTAATAAGTATTTGCTGAATGCTTGAATAAAAGTTTCATGAAAGGCTTTTTCTCTGCATTATGAAGATGGGTGAATATAGACCCACTTTGCTATTACAGAGCTTCCTCCCAGCCAAGAGGAGACATGTACCAATAATACTGTAATACAAGCTGGACTGCAGTTAGGGTTTGGAGATAGTATACTTTTAGTTGCTTGAAAATGTACTGTTCAACTGGCCTTTGTTAATAAGTTCCAAACGAGTGAATGGTAATGTTAAATAGCGCAGACAGTATTTATAAAAGCCTCTAACATTCATACAGTAATCCTAGCTCTAAAGGAAATTAAAAAGTTGAACAAATTCAGTATTAAACTTGAAAAGATAGAATAAAATGCATTAATACCTTTAAATTCTGGGGCATTAAGTCTGTGAAGTTGGTTTATGTGAAAGAAATGAGAAAATGTTTAGTACTGCCAAATGTTTTTTGAAAGTTGTTTCAAAGCCCTGTCTTAGAGTGAACATTGAAGTGTGTGAGGCCTGCCTGAGACCTGTTTTGTCTCCATTTGTGAGGCTGTTAGGTCTGTCCTTACCCCAGTTTTTCCCTTTCCTCTTCCACTGTTACTGACGCTGTTCTCCCTCAACCCTGGGTTGTGGCATTAAGCACGCGCTGGGTAAGTAGGCTGGCTGGCAGCGCATTCTCAGAGGAGTCAGGTGATTGTTGTTTGAAGGCAGCTGCTTGAGGTTCAAGGCGGTCAGTGTCCCCTCTCTTCTGCCTGAGGACAGCTGGTTATTCTCTAACTCCTAACAAGCCTTTCTTGCTCATTGCTCGCTGGGGGAGGAGGGAGATTATGCTGCCAGCTTTTGATTGATCCAATGGGAATTACATTGATTTGGTGTCTGGCCTTGGTTCTTATCAAGTGGATCGCCTCTAAGGTAGGCCATCTTTATTTTTAGGATTGTAACATTCAATCACTAGTGTTTATATTTGATAGAAATGAAATTACTAGTTGAGTTTCTTCTCCTTTTGCTTCAGTTTTTATTTCTCTAATTAAAAGAGCTGTGAGGTTTACTTCTCCACTGAAAAGCTGAAAGTAAGTATGTGTGGTGTTTATTCTTTTCCACCTTATTCCTCCCTGAGGGCTTTTTATATGTCACCACCCCTTGGTATCATTCCTTTAAAGAAGTTTTTCTGATGAAAGCAGTTCAACTTTTAAGATATAAAATTATTAAACAATTCAGATTCTTAGTGTAATTTTAAACATTCCCTTCTGGAGCTAAATAATTTACTAATGCTTATAAATTTAACGTATAGTTGAGGGTTTCTAAACAATCATAGTGTATAAACTTTTTAAAAAGTAAGTACCACCCCCTATCATGGTCTCTCTTAAGGTCTTGCTGTTGCCAAAATGTATGCCTTACTTATAATATATTAAAAACATTTACAATTAAATATCTGTGTTTTTTAATCTGAATTCTGAATATCAGGCTTGAGCACTGCTTGTTAGCATGCTAGCCTTTTACCATCTGGATGAGGGTCTGAAGTAGGATATATTTAAAATTATGCTATTTGAAATTACACACAATTTCATATGAAAGTGATTATGTCTTTCATCCATCATGCAGCTTTTGTCTTCCTGTATTAAGAAACTGAAGAGATTTAACTTAAAATTTACAGGGAATCACTATTTGCCAAGCAACACAAAAGCTCCTATACAGTTAAAGACAACTTTTTTTAAGTATATTTTATTATTATGGTATTATAGTTCTCCCCAAATTTTCCCCCTTTGCTCCCCTCCAACCGTACCCCCTTCCTTCCAGCAATCCCCCCTCTTAGTTCATGTCTATGGGTTATGCATTTATTTGGCTTCTCCATTTCCTATACTATTCTTAACCACCCCTTGTTTGTTTTGTACCTACCAATTATGCTTCTTAATCCCTGCACTTTTCCCCTTATTCTCCCCCTTTCCCTCCCCACCAACATCCCTCCAAATGATCTCCATACCTATGATTCTGTTCTGTTTCTATTCTGGTTGTTTGCTTAGTTTGTTGGGGTTTTGTTTGTTTGTTTGTTTGGGGGGTTCAGTTGATAGTTCTGAATTTGTTGCCTTTTTAATGTTCATAGTTCTGATCTTCTTTTTCTTGAATAAGACCCTTTAACATGTCATGGCTTTAACATTTAGAATGGCTTGGTGATGATGACTTCCTCTAGCTTAACCTTGTCTGGGAAGCACTCTTCTCTTCAATTCTAAATAATAGCTTTGCTGGACAGAGTAATCTAGGTTGTAGGTCCTTGCTTTTCATCACTTTGAATACTTTTGCCAGTCCCTTCTTGCCTGCAAAGTTTCTTTTGAGAAATCAGCTGATAGTCTTACAGGTACTCCTTTGTAGGTAACTCTCTGCTTTTGTCTTGCTGCTTTTAAGATTCTCTCTTTATCTTTAACCTTTGGCATTTTAATTATGATGTGTCTGGTGTGGTCCTCTTTGGTTCCAACGTGTTTGGGGCTTTCTGTGCTTCCCAAACTTGTATGTCTGTTTCCTTTGCCGAATCAGGGAAGTTTTCTTTCATTATTTTTTCAAATTTTCAGTTTCTTCTTCTTCTTCTTCTCCTTCTGGCACCCCGAAGATTCAGATGTTGGCACATTTGAAGATGTCTCAGGGTCTTCCTATACCATCCTCGTTTTTCTGAATTCTTGTTTCTTTTTTCTGTTCTGGTTGAATGTTTATTTCTTCCTTATGTTCCAAATTGTTGTATTTGTATCCTGTTTCCTTACCTTTATTGTTGATGCCCTGTAGGTTTTTCTTTATTTCACTTAATGTAACCTTCATTTCTTCCTTTATGTTGTTGCCATGCTCAGTGAGTTCTTTGAGCATCCTGATCACCAGTGTTTTGAACTCTGCATCTGGGAGGTTGGCTCTCTCCGTTTTGTTTAGTTCTTTTGGGGGCATAGTATTCTGTTCTTTCATTTGGGCCATCTTTCTTTGTCTCCTCAATTTGGCAGCTTCCCTGGGTTTGCCTCTGTATATTAGGTAGAGGTGCTTTAACTCCCTGTCTTAATAGCGTCGCCTATTGTAGAAAAGGCACCCATCTGGATGAATATAGTTCTTTAAATTGTTGGTTGTCAGACTTCCATACAGTTCAGTTTTCTGACAGTTCTGGGTGTTATTTGTTTTGAGATTGAGTTATTGAAGAACTTTCTTAAAAACAACATACTCATTTTTTTAAAATTTGTATGTGTTGTAAATTAAGAATTGATTCTGTTGCCCTGACAGCTATTTACTCATTGTTTTTAGAGGATTAGTTTAGCAAGTTATTAAATGAAGGTTAAAATTAATTAACTTAATTGAATCGTGGATGATTTCGGAGACGTTTTTATAACCACCAACAAATTAAATTTTTAAATAAAATGAGTGCTAATATTTTGTGATTTTTTTTTTTTTTAAAGTATATTGTAGGGAATGGGAGTGGGTGAAGGATACTATTCAGTGCATCAGTGCATTCTTTGACAGGGTACTCAAACATGAGCATGTTTTTCTTGCGTATATAAAATGAATATACTCTGAAAAAGCTCATTTTACTATGTCAGAGAAAACTGCTTTTGGAACTTTGGCTAGGCTTCATCTTTTGTACTATGTGCCTATTTTTTGGTAATGCTACCAAAAACATTTAATTTCATGCTACTGCGTCTAAAGCTCTCTGGCCTTCAGTTTACTGATCAGCAAATCTAGGGCAATGTAACTGACCTCAGAAGTCTTATGTGGATTGTGAGGTTTTGTATGAATACACCTGGAATTTTTTCTGGCACAGAGTAGGAGGGAGCTCAGCAAGTGTTGGTTAATGTATTCTGTTTTTACCATGTAAGGGAAATGCACATGCTTCTTCACAATAAATCATTTTAATGGAAACTTGAACAAGACGAAAACAGTAGCACTTAAAATACTTTTTGTCAATTTTAAAACGTGTTTGTCTTTAAAAGTTACATATTAACTGAGCCCGGGACCAACTTTTATATCTTTTGCCATTTATCTTGTAAGTCAAGTCTTGTGGACTAGTGATTCACCCTGATTCAAGGTAGCGAGAGTCTTCCTGGGGCTACTCAAAACTCCTGTTAGTGGCAGTGGATCATTTGGAACCTTACAGTTTAATGTGTTTGCGCCGTGGCTGTCAGTTTCTGATTAGCTCAGCCTTGCCCGTGTTTTGACCTGTACTAATTTGCTTTACAAGTTGTTCCCAGGATGGCTAAATTAGAAAAGTCACGAGTAGAAGCCTCTCAGTTATTTCCATTCACTGGTGAGGCAGAGTGGGAATGTGGGTGATAGCTCGGAGTGTTTTATGACTGACAGTGTGACAAAGGAATTTGGTTGAATTTGTTTTACTATTTGTATTAAGAAGTATTAAAAATAGGATTTTACCAGTATAAGGCTTTTAAAATGGTAACATTAAAAATATGTTGTCTATGCCGCAGTGTTGGTGTATAAAGCACATACAAAGTTTTTTAAAATAACAAGGAAATCAAATTTTTATTGTCATAATTATAATTTATAGTATTTTTTCCAAAATTAGTTACTTTAGATTATTCTACTTAGGTTGCTTAGAGAGAGTTTAATATTCATTTTAATTTTGGTCCATGAGGTAATGAATGAATGAATTGAATAACCTACCATTCAGGATTTATTCATTAATGTGTTCAGATACTTACCCTTTAAATCCATTCTTAAAAATATTTTGTCTCATTTGGATTTATTTTATAAGACTTGTATCTTGTGGTTTAGTATAGCATTTAAGCTAAGTATTTGTGGACCACAATTACTCAAATCAGTAATGAATAGAATAATTTAAATATTTTGCAATCCCTGTATAACTTGTTGATATATATTTAAAATTCTACCCTTTTTACCAAGTTTTTATTATGATTAATGCAAACCCTATCATTTTAATATCCAAATTAATGCCTCTATAAATAAGACTAAAGTGATTATTCTAAATCTAGTATGTCATAGTTATAATCTATACTATATTTATTACTCATTTTTTTAGTTATAGTATTTTATTTAACAGAGTTGATACTAGTCTTTCTCAGTCTATAATACGTGAAGTGATAAATGAGGTTTTACCTTCCTCATTGTGGCTGTTTTAATAAGTACCCATCTTACATTAAAAAAATAATGTCAACACATTTCTTGGGGAACACTTAGAGATAACAGGTCAACATTTGATTTAACAAGTTATTATTGGGCACTAGCAGGTTGATAGATGTTTACATGACAAGGTATTTATTACATATGATATCTGTAGCTCTTAGTAGGTATGACCTAGCAGATAGAAATATTTGTTTCCACATAATATGCTCTCCAGGCTTCAAGGTTTTCCACTAATATGGTAGTATTAAGGGAGGCCTGTAATACAATATGCTAAATATCTTTGGAGTGAGGATTGAACAGCAGGTGTGAGTGGTGTCTTTCCATACCAAGTGATTACAGTGACTGTTTGTTCCAGAATAAATAGTTTACCATGAAACACTGCAGGAGGCTTCCTTAGGATATTGTGTTGGGACAGATGTGTTATGCATGATGCTGCCAGGAGTGTGTTCTGTATGATCTAATCCCTTGGGATTTGAGACCATGCTTTTCTTTGTAATTTTTGTAGTAGGTTATTAGACTTCTTAATTTGACTTATTTAGTGAATATGTAACTACACATGCTGCAAATTTCAAAAGCTATACGTTGGGAAGTCCTTCGACCTCTGCATCTCTTTGCCTTCTCCTTAGAGGCAACCAATGTTGAAAATCAGATTTTCTTTTGAAACTTTTCTTTTATATTTCATGAACTTTTCTGTGTATTTTCGTTTTAAGGATACATGAAATCCTGTAAGAATTTAATTGGTAGTTTTCATTTAAATGATAAGAATTAAAGAGAGAACAATGATTTGGAAGTTGTTTTACATACTAAATCCAAACAAGAGCTATAAGTAAATTTTCTAGATGAATGCCGAGGACTTGTAAATCTTATGCCAGAGTTTTATGAGGGAAGAAGTTCATTGGTTTAATATGTAAAATACAATCTCACTGTTTTAATGTGTATTTCTTTTGTTAATAAAGTTGAACATTTTTTCTTGTTTACTGACTTTTCATCATTTACTAATTGATTTATGAGGCACTTTTTAGGCTATACTAAATTAGGGGGAAATTAGCCCATTGTCATCTGTTGAACTTATTTTTCTTTTTTTAAAGATTTTATTTACTGATTTTTAGAGAGAGGGGAGGGGAAGGAGAAAGAGAGGGAGAGAAACATCAATGTGTGGTTGCCTCTTGCGCAACCCCCACTGGGGACCAGGCATGTGCCATGACTGGGAATTGAACCAGCGACCCTATGGTTTTCAGGCTGGTGCTCAATCCATAGAGCCATACCAGCCAGGGCTGAATTCATTTTTCTTGGTTTGAGATTTGTCACTTTGTTTATGATATATTTTACCATATATAATTTAACTTTTTTTTTAACCCCTCACCCAAAGATGAGGAAGAGAGAGAGAGAGAGAAACATTGATATGAGAGAGAAACATCAGTCACTTGCCTCTAGTTATGTGCTCCCGCCGGGGATTGAACCCACAACCTAGGTATGTGCCCTGACTAGGGATCGAACTTGCAACCTTTTGGTGTGCAGGACGACTCCAACCAACCATGCCACACAGTGAGGACTAATTTAACTTTTAAGTGGCCAAAGTGATCCACTTTCATGACTTCTGGATTTTATAGGACAGTTAGCCTTTTCTATTTAAGAATTTTTAATGTCATTTTTCCCTTTTTTTAATATTAAAAAAAGTTTACTTATTTATTAGAGAGAAAGAGATTAATTTGTTGTTCCACTTGTTTATGCATTCATTGGTTGATTCTTGTATGTGCCCTGACCAGGGATTTAACCTGAAACCTTGGCGTATTGGGACACCACTCCCAATAAACTGAGCTACCTGGTCAGGTCCATATATTTTTCTAATGTCTTTATGCCTTAATTTCTACTTACAAATTTTTATTTCATGTATAATTTATTTTAGTGGGAGGGTAATAATAGAGCTTTATATTTTTTTTCAGGTAGCAACTACTTAATATAACATTTTTTTTTAATATTGTATTTATTTATTTTTAGAGGAGAAGGGTAGGAAAGAGAGAGAGGGAGAGAAATATCAATGTATGGTTGCCTCTCATGTGTCCCCTGCTGGGAACTGGCCTGCAACCCAGGCATGTGCCCTGGCTGGGAATCGAACCTGGATCGTTTGGTTCGCAGGCCCGCGCTCAATCCACTGAGCTACACCAGCCAGGGCTTAATATAACATTTTTGAATTAAATAATGTTTTCCCCACAGATTTTAAATCCTATACTTATCATATACAAAATTACTGTATATTTTTGGATTTGATCCTAGATTTTGTATTGACTATTTTGTATATTTCTTTGTAATGACCACACTACTTTATTAATAGCTCATGGCACTAGTTCTGTTTATTAATATTTTTTAAAAGAATTTGCTAACCTGTTTATTCAACAATATTATCACTTGTGGTGCACTAGACATTTCTAAATGTTGGGGTCTGTTCTAGGTCTGGGGCTATAGCAGTGAACAAAGTCTCTGCCTCTACAGTGTGCAGTATCTAGTAGGTGATTAGGTTAATTTTATCTTCTAGGTTTTTCATTTGTTTTTATATCAGTGCTATTCATTAATTTATTTGCAATGAATCATTTAATCATTTATTTACCAGATATTTATTTAGAATCTACTAAATAATAGCTAGTGTTTTGTGGGGCCAGGAGTACAGTGGTGAATAATAGTTCTTGCTCTTGTGGAGTTTTGTTTTTGGAACAAACAGACAGTAACATCAGCTAGGCGCATGAAGGTATGGAGCTGTGGAAGAGGGTGACTCTTTGGTGACTTCAGATTTGGTAGTGCCTCTGTGAAGAGACGACACTTCACGTAGAACGTGAGAGATGAGAAGAACAGTGTCGCAGTGATCCTGGGCAGGGGAAACGGGATATGCAATGGCAGTACGTTTGGTGAGGCTGAGGAAGAGCAAGGAGGCCAGGGAGGCTGGGTCATGGTGGTGAGAAGACCATGAGAGGTAGGCAGACCATGGAGGCCTTTGGAAGTCAGAGCTTGGTGTTTGCCCTTATTTCAAGTGTAGCGGAGAGCCATGGGGGAGGGGTTGAGCAGTAGTTCAAATGGTCACTTTTGCTTCTGTGGACTAGGGACCAAGAGATGCATCAGGAAAACTGTCAGCAACCCATTGCAGGAGACCAGGTGAGGAAGGGTGATAAATGTGAAGGTAGGGTTGGCAGAAATTTCCGAGGGTGTTTCAGCTCCTATGATTTTTGGTTTTAGTAATTATATCTTAAATTTGCAATATTTGCTTTTAGTTGATTTATAGTTCTCATACTATACAATTCACCGATCTAAAGTGTACAATTCAGTGATTTTGAGTATATTCAGAGTTATGCAGTCCTGACCACAATTAATTTTATAATAGTTCCATCACTGCAGATAGAAACCCTGTACCCATTCACTCTCCGTTTTCTGCCAGCTCTTCCAAATCGAGGCCACCACCAGTATACTTTCTGTTTGTATGGACTTGCCTATTTTGGACATCTCATGTAAATGGAACCATATACTGTGTGGTATTTTGGGACGGGCTTCTTTTACTCAACTTAATGTTCTCAAGGCTCATCTGTGTTGTATCATATGTCAGTACTTCATTCCTTTTTACATGTGTCTAATACTCCATTGCGTGGCTGTACTCCATTTTATCTGTCCATTCATTAGTTGTTCATGGACGTTTGGTTGTTTCTAATATGGGGCTGTTATGAATAATGTTGCAAGATACATTTTTATACCTGTTTATTTTTAAACATAAAATAGATTTTAAAATCTTTCTATCAGTGGTAACTTGTTTGTATTTTTTAATAAATTCAATGTCTTCACAAATCTCTTTGAGTACAGACATTACTTTTTTTAATTCTCTTATTTCTTACCAGCTTCTGGGCCATTTGGTTTTTTATTTTATTCTATTTATTTTTAGCTTATGACTTTCTTCAGATATCTGATCATTCTTATTTGTCTGCTTATTCATTCATGTTTAAAGGAAAGGAATAGCAAAGCAGTTGAGCCATATCTCTTCTTTAGTTCTGTTTACCTCTGCAGAGGCTCTCTTACCAAGTGGGCTTGTCTGGCATCCTTCGACAGTGAATCTCCACCTACTGTGTGTTCCTCACTCTGAATCCACTTTTATGGTCATGCTTAGCCATGTTGTATTGTGATGGTTTCTCTACCTTACAACTAGAGATTTCAGGAACAGATGCTATATCTAATTTCATTTTATATATCCAGCTTTTCTTTTCACTATGCTTCACAAATAATACATATTTGTTGAAATGAATTTTATATGATGTTTGTTATACATTAAAATGTGTGTGTGTCTTTTTTTTTTTTTCAGAGACGTGGAGCTATTTCCTATGACAGTTCTGATCAGACTGCATTGTATATTCGTATGCTAGGTAAGCATTTTTATTTTGTACCAATATCAGTTACTGTTATAATCTACTATAATTGAAATAGAAATGCATTTCATTAGGTAGCTTTTTACCACTGTTTGCAGCAGGACTAATCTATTACTTTGAAATTGAGTCTAGAAATGAATATTGAATGTGATGTTAATAAGACAGCATTTTAGTTATAGGTAATTGAGACATCTGGTTTAATACCTGAGACTCTGTCACTAGTACCCAATTTTAAATTGAGTCCTGAGTGTTCTTTATAAAAATACCCCTAGATTTGTAGAGATGCTCGGTACCAAATAGATGTTCATGCTGACATAGACACAGATGAGGCCATGAAGTACCTGATCAGATAGATAGTCCTGTTGCTGGGTGTAGTTTGTTCTAAGTTGGTTGGTGAGGAAGACCGTTTGTCTTCTAATGTCAGGTCTTAAATTTTTAACATATTACTTAAGTCCACAAAGTAAAATGAATTTTCACATATGAGATCTGTCCAGAAGGTATCCAGCCATGTAATATGAAAAATAGAGACAATTCTTGAAGAAGATACAGTATAACATTGTACATAGGACAATGACACCTCAGTCCCCTTTAAAGTAGACACCTTGGGACCTCACACAGTTCTCCCAGCATCTCTTCCACTGTTGAAAAGGCCCTGCAAAATCCTTTGTTAGAATCACCATCAGCTGCCCTATCATATTTTCCTGAATCTCATCCATATTTTCCTGGAATCTCTTCTCCTTCAAAGGTGATTTCAGTTTTGGGAAAAGCCAGAAGTCACAGGGCACCAAATCTGGGCTGTAGGTGGACTGAGTCACCTGGGTGATTTGATGTTTCACAAAAAAACTCTGCATGAGCTGTAAGGCGTGAGCAGGAGTATTGCTGTGATGAAGCTGCCAATCACCAGTTGCCCATAGCTTTGTCTTCTGAATCATCCTAATAGTTTTCTGCAGAGGAATGTTCAAGCTTAACGCAAAATTTGATGCAGATTTGTTCTACTCACTCAGTCACTTTGAATGTGACAGCCACACAGTACACATGCTCACTCAATGGTATCTACTGCCCCCACTGACTAGTCACAATGAAGTTGCCAGTGTTCACACATGTGCATTCCAGTCCACTCTCCTTGGCTACATCGATATCATGCAAACTGTTCTTGTTGTATTAACAATGGTTGGATTTTCTCTGGACAGACCTCATTTATGTGTATAATTTCCTTTCTCTATCTCACTCTTTCTCTGTTTGCCAGATTGTCTTTACCCACACACTCTTCATCCCTTTTGTGTTGTTAAAAATGTGCCATTAAGATCCAATAGGCAGATTTGTTCATCTTTTCCTAGAGGTATCTTCCATGATGACTTTCCTCATGCTCAGCATTCTTTCCTCAATTCTATGATATTGAACATGCCTTATTCTTTGCCTACTTTTTTTTTTTTTTTTTGCCTTTTTCACTAATTTCTTTTCGTACTCTTAAGCCTAAATGTCCTCCGGTTCTGTTTTCGCTCTTATCCTTGTTTTCCTCTTTAATTTACCTTGTATATCCCATCTTCCTCAGTTTTAGTCTGCTCTAGTGCATATTTTTTCCCAGTGAATGTTCATCCCTTTCCTTTTCACTGTCTCCATCTCTCTCAAAACCTATTCAGGATTATGCTCTCTTTAAAATAGAGTTTTAGACTCATTTTTAAAAACTGTTGAACATCTTCACATGGGTATATAATGGGTACTTCACATTTAATATGTCTGTTAAACAAAAGATTTGTGTTCCCAAGGCTGTTCATTTTGCAGTCTTGCTATCCCAAGAAGTAACTCTGTTCTTTTGGAGTCATTCTTGACTCTCATTTCTTTTTTTTTTTTTTAATATATTTTATTGATTATGCTATTACAGTTGTCCCATTTCTCCCCCATCATTCCCCCCCACCCTGCACACCCTCTCCCACCCACATTCCCCCCTTTAGTTCATGTCCATGTGTTGTAAGTTCTTTAGCTTCTACATTTCCCACACTATTCTTGCCCTCCCCCTGTCTATTTTCTACCCACCATCTATGCTACTTATTCTCTTTACCTTTCCCCCTCTCTCCTCCTCCCCCGCCCCTGTTGCTAACCCTCCATATGATCTCCATTTCTGTGGTTCTGTTCCTGTTCTAGCTGTTGGCTTAGTTTGCTTTTGTTTTAGGTGTGGTTCTTAATAGCTGTGAGTTTGCTGTCTTTTCACTGTCATATTTTTATCTTCTTTTTCTTAGATAAGTCCCTTTAACATTTCATATAATAAAAGCTGGGTGATGATGAACTCCTTCAACTTGACCTTATCTGAGAAGCGCTTTATCTGTCCATCCATTCTAAATGACAGCTTTGCTGGATAGAGCAATTTTGGATGTAGGTCCCTGCTTTTCAAGATTTCAAATATTTCTTTCCAGCCCCTTCTTGCCTGGAAGGTCTCTTTTGAGAAATCAGCTGACAGTCTGATGGGAACTCCTTTGTAGGTGACTGTCCCCTTTTTCCTTGCTGTTTCTAGAATTTTCTCCTTCATTTTAATCTTGGGTAATGTAATTATGATGTGCCTTGGTGTGTTCCTCCTTGGGTCCAACTTCTTTGGGACTCTCTGAGCTTCCTGGACATCCTGGTAGTCTATTTCCTTTGCCAGATTGGGGAAGTTCTCCTTTATTATTTGTTCAAATAAGTTTTCCACTTGTTGCTCTTCTTCTTCCCCTTCTGGGACCCCTATAATTCGGATGTTGGGACGTTTAACGATGTCCCGGAGGTTCCTAAGCTTCTCCTCATTTTTTTGAATTCTTGTTTCTTCCTCGTTTTCTGTTTGGTTGTTAGTTTCTTCTTTCTGGTCCACTCCATTGATTTGAGTCCCAGTTTTCCTTCCATCTCTATCAGTGCCCCATGCATCTTCCTTCATCTCACGTATTGTAGCCTGCATTTTTTCATCCAGTTTGTGAGCAAAATCAACCAATTCTGTGAGCATTTTGATGACCAGTGCTTTGAACTGTGCATCTGATAGGTTAGCTATCTCTTCACTGCTTAGAGGAATTGGCTCCGGGGCTTTTATTTGTTTTCCGGTTTGAGCCATTTTTGGTGGGTTTTTTGTTGTTGTTGTTGTTTTGGTTTTAGTCTGGTCGCAGCTATTACGTAGTGAGGGGTGGAGCCTTAGGTGTTCCTCAGGGTGGGGCAGCCCAGTCGCCGGGTTGTGACGCTATAGGTGAGGGCGGGGTCTGAGAAGGAGCAATGACGCCTGCTCCGCTCTCTCCTGGACTCCGGCCCTTTCCGCTGCTTCCCCTTCACCTGGATTATCTGTGCACGCGCTCTTGCTGTTCCTAGTGAAGAGTGGAGCCTCTGACGCTCCCCAGTGCGGGGCAGCCCAGTCGCTGGGTTGTGACGCTTTAGGTGGGGGTGGGGTCTGAGAGAGAAGAATGGCACCTGCTCCGCTCTCTCCTGGATTCAGTCCCTTCCGCCACTTCCCCTCTGCCTGGACCGTCTCCGTGCGCGAATGTGGGACCACCTGGTCAGCCAGCCACCTTGCGCTGCCTCACTGGGTCTGCACAGTTGCCCCCCTGTGCTCGGGGTCCGCCAGCTGCTGCCTGTGGGCCCGGGGACCGCCAGCCGCCGCCTGTGCACCTGGGAACTGCCTGCAGATGCTGCTTGCGTTCCCGGGTCCGTACCTCCACTTTCTCCTGCCGCGACTCCGCCCCTCTTACCGGTCTGGATGAATGGTTGTTGGACTTCCGTACAGTTCAATTTTCTATAAGTTCTGGTTGTTTTCTTGTTTCTAAATATTTGTTGTCCTTAATTTTGGTTGTTAGAGGAGGCACAGCGTGTCCGCCTACGCCTCCATCTTGGCCGGAAGTCCTTGACTCTCATTTCTTAAATACTCTATTTTATCAGCATGTCTTTTTGGCTGATACCTCCAAAATATAACCATAATTCTGCCACCCCAGTGCTGTTAGCATCCGATCTAAGCCACAGATGATTTTTAACTCTAGTCACATGGTTGCACGTGAGAGCTCCAGAACTTACCTTGCATAACTGAATTGTCATACCATTGACCAACATCTCCCCCTAGCCTCTCCCTGCAAGCCATAGTTACTGCCTTTTGTTCGTTGCACTCATGGCCACTGGTCTCTCTTCATCTACCTACGATTCTACTCAACTCTAGTCTACCCTGCCAGAGTGAGTCTTTTAAGACATAAGTTAAATCACTCTCATTCATATGTTCAGAATTCTTGCATTTTTTTTTTCTTTATCATAGAGTAGCAGCCAAAGTGGTTATAATGGCCCATGAAGGCCCGATGGGATTTGGCCCTCCTGCCTCTCCCACCTCACTTCACCAGTCCTCCTCTCTCACCTCACTCCAGCCGTGCTGACTTCTTTGCTTAACCTTAAACATGCCAAGGATACTTCCCATCTAAGGATATTTTTACTTGCTCTTTTATTTTAATCCTCACCTGAGGATATATTTTCTGATTTTTTAGAAAGAGAGAGGAAGGCAGGGGTGGGAGGATGGGAGAGAGAGAGGAATATCGATGTGAGAGAGAAACAACTATGAGTTGCTTCCCGTTTGTGCCCTGACTGAGGATAGAACAGATAACCTAAGTATGTGCCCTGACCCCAGCGATCAAACCCATGACCTTTTGGTACACAGGTTGATGCTTAAACCAGCTGAGCCATACAGCCCTGGGCAACACTTGATCTTTCTTACACCTGGAAGCCTTTTCCTCCAGACAGCCATGTGGCTCACGGCCTCACTTCCTTCAGGTCTCTTCTCAAATGCCTCCTTTCAGCGAGGCCTTCTCTGACCACACCGATGAATCACTCTTCTACTGCTCCCTTCTGTTCATCTTACCTTGCTTTCCTTTTCTCCATGTTACCTATTGCCATCGTTCATAGAATGAAATTGTTTGTTTTATTATTTGCCTCACTCCATGAGAGGATAAACTTCATGAAGACGAGGACGTTATGTATTTGCTTACTGCTGTATTTCCCGAGCCTGAAGTATAGTTGGGTGCTCAGTAGACATTTATTGTGGAGCAGAAGAATCACCATGTGAGAGAAGTGATTTATCGTTGTGGGATAGATTCGTGGTACATGATACGAACCTTGAAAGAAATGATGGCCTTACTGAGAGAAACAAAGAGTAGGCAGAAAGGCCTTTGAGGCACGTAGAATTGCAAAAGCACAGGGACAGGCACTGAAAGACTCAAAGTTTATGAACCTGGAGGCAATGGAAGTATAGTGGAGCCCACAGAGTGAGGCTTAAATCCTGACTCACCCTTCACACTAGCTTTGTGGCGTGGACTTGCTACTTCTCAGAATCTCAAGTTTCTGCATCTATAAAATAAGATAAAAATCCTGTCAAAGTTGGTTAGAAAATTAAATAGAGTAATGCCTATAAAGCACAAAAAAGAATAGTGGATCTCTCATTTGCTCTGGTGCTGTGTGAAGTACGTCTGAACGCCATAGGATATGTGTACAAACAGTACTGAGCTTGTAAAGGCCCAACTGTAAGAACCAGGCAAAGGCCTTGGGAGACGATTGATCCAGTTAAACAAGGCAAAATCTTTAACATCTTACTTTTCTGTACACTTAAAGAAAAGTGTAGGCTGCTTGACAACAGGTAATGTATTTTCTCTTTGTTCATATTCCCTATAGCTATAGTATAGTGCTAGGTACAAAGTAGACACTTCCTAAATATTTGCTTCTTCCTGTGGCTTTTTAACATTTTGTGATGAGGATTCTTTTAACTCTGTAATAAGATACTAGGTTGAATTATCATACACTTGAGTCTTCTTTCAAAAGGCTAACTTTAAAATATAGATTACAATCATCATTACTGTAGAAGTAGATTTAAAAAACTCCATGTAGCCTTACAACTCAGTACTGAAAATTCAGATAAATCAGCTCTCAACTACTTATTCCATGTATATTAATTGTGGACCATTACTTATGAATATGATACCACATAGACCCTTCTTGCATATGGGATCTTCTACCCAGATGGCATTCTTTTAAACTTATGTTTTATTTCTTATTCTGTCCAGGAGATGTACGTGTAAGGAGTCGAGCAGGATTTGAATCAGAAAGAAGAGGTTCTCATCCATATATTGATTTTCGTATTTTTCACAGTAAGTGTTGGCAGACCTTATATTTCTCAGATGCTGAGTAGACTTCAGATCTTTATAAAATTAAATAATTTACCAAGGGAAAAGAATATAAGAAAAAACTATCATGTTTGACATGTTTTAAAAACACTGGATCATGATAAATGACCCTTTCTTTCATAATTAGAAATATGGAAGCTGGTGTACTTTTCCTTCTTTTTAATTTAAATGCAAAATTACTTTGATACATTTTTTTCTTTTAAAAATACATTTTTCCTGATTTTTCAGAATTTTATTCTTCAATTGCAGTTTACATTTAAATTATTTTTTACTAGTTTCAGCTGTACAGCATAGTGGTTAAATAGTCATATACTTTACAAAGTGGTCCACCCTATATTTCAAGCACCCACCTGGAACCAATGCATAGTTATTACAGTATTATTGACTCTATTCCCTATGCTGTACTTTACATCCCTGTGACTATTTTGTGTGTCTCAATTTGTACTCCTTAATCCCTTCTCCTGTTTCACCAAGCACCCAACTTCCCTCCTCTTTCTCAGCTATCAGTCTGTGCTATGTATCTATGAGTCTGCTTCTTAAAAAAATACATTTTTTAATTTTTTCACTTCAAATGTTTTGTCTTCACTACTACAGATGTTTTTGTGCAAATGACATTTTCTAAAGGTATTGCGTACTTGTTTTGTTTTTTAATTACATTTTACTGATTATACTATTATAGTTGTCCCAATTTTGCCCTCTTGGCCCCACACCCCCCACTCCGTCATACAATCCTCACACCATTGTTCATGTCCATGGGTCATGTGTATAAGTTCTTTAGCTACTCCATTTTCTATACTGTACTTTACTTCCCTATGGCTATTCTGTAACTAACTACCTATTAGTAATTCTTCATCCTCTCATCTCTTCACCCATTTCCCTACCCCTCCCCCCATTTGACAACCATCAAAACTCTCTCTGTGTTTATGACTGTCTCTGTTCTTGTTTACTTACTTATTTTTTAAGATTTAATTTTTAATGGATATGTATTTTTGCCATTTATGGTTCATAGTTTTGATCTTTTTATTAAATAAGTCTCTTTAACATTTCATATAATGGTTTGATGATGTTAACTCCTTTAGTTTTTTTCTTGTCTGGGAAGCTCTTTATCTGCTTTTTAACTCTAAATGCTATCTTTGCTGGGTAGAGCAATCTTGGCTGTAGGTCCCTGCTTTTCATGACTTTGAATATTTCTTGCCAGTCCCTTCTATCCTGCAAAGTTTCTTTTGAGAAATCAGCTGACAATCATGGGAACTCCCCTGTAGGTAACTGCTTTTTGCTTGCTGCTTTTGAGATTCTCTCTTTATCTTTAACCTTAGGCATTTTAATTATGATATGTCTTGGAGTGGACCTCTTTGCATCCATCTTGTTTGGGACTTTTTGTGCTTCGTGGACTTGCATGTCTATTTCCTTCACCCAATTAGGGAAGTTTTCTTTCATTATTTTTTCAAATACATTTCCATTTTTTTGCTCTTTTCTTCTTCTTCTGGCACCCCTCTGATGTGAATGTGGGACCTCTTGAAGTTGTCCCAGAGACTGCTTATACTATAATTTTTTTGGACTCTTTTCTTCTTCTTCTTGTTCTGATTGGTTGTTTTTTGCTTCCTTATGGCCCAAATCATTGATTTGATTCTCAGCTTCATCTACTCTACTGTTATTTCCCTATAAATTGTTCTTTATTTCAGTTAAGAGTATCCTTAATTTCTGACTGGATCTTTTTTATGCTGTTGCTGTCCTTGCTAAGTCCCTTGAGCGTTCTTATAGCCAGTGTTTTGAACTCTGCATCTGATAGATTGCTTATCTTCATTTTGTTTTGTTCTTTTTCTAGAGTTTTGATCTGTTCTTTCTTTTGGGCCGTGTTTCTTTGTCTCCTCATTTTGGCAGCATCCCAGTTTTGTTTCTGTGTATTAGGTAGAGCTGCTTTGACTCTGGGTCTTGGTAGTGCGGCCTAATGTAGTAGGTGTCCTGTAGGGTCCAGTGGCACAGCCTCCCCTATCACCCAAGCTGGGTACTCGAGGTGTGCCCTTTTTGTGGGCTGAGTACACCCTCCTCTTGTTGTTGAGCCTTGGTTGCTATTGGCAAGTAAATGAGAGGAATTTACCATGGCCTGGTAGCTGTAAGGATTGGCTGTGATCACTGACCACCAACCACCACTGGGTGCACCAGCCTTGGGGTTTCCTGGGTGGTGCAGGCCAAGGTCAGCTCCCACATGTGTTTTGCCTTGGACCTCTTTGCCTGAGCTATGAAGCAGTCTGAGATGGCTGCTACTCATGCTTAGCTTGGAGATTCCAGGCAAAGCCAATCTGTGAATCTAGGCTAGCTGCTGCTATTGTCATGCCTGGTACCACTTAATGAGAGGTTCAAGGGCTGGGGGCTCACTGAGGCCAGCTCTTGCTTGTTTGAAAGAATATAGGAAGTTATGAAGCAAAAGCCAAGACCAGTCATTCCTATGGAAAAGCCATTCCTTGGATAGGACCGTAAGTTGGGTAGGACGTAGGCTCATGGGATCTCTAGGGCAGGACAAACTGTTAGCCAGGTTGATGGAGTCTCAGATGTGGCACCTGCCCACCTACTGGCTCTGTGGGCAGAGGGTTCAGAAGAGGGACAATGTGCACTTGCTGGGAGAAAGCTGTCTCCTACCTCTCTGCTTGATGCCAAGACACTTCAGTTCCTCCCTGTATGTCACTGGTGCCTTTCAAGCTTCGGTGCCAGTGCTGGAACTCAGAAGGAGTGAGTTTTTTGCAGCCAGAAATTATGGGTACTTACCGTCCTTGCACTGGAACCCTTGGCAGGAGGTCCTGGTGTAGGGCTGGGACTCCTCGCTCCCAAGATATCCTTCCCAAATATTTATCCACCACACATGGATGTACGACTACCCCTCCTGCCAGTTCAAATGGAAATGCTTTCTTTTTCCATAGTTGTCAGATTTCCATTCAACTCAATTTCTGGAGGCTCTATAATTATAATTTAGGTTTAGTTTTGATGTGGTTGTCAAGGAGGCAAGCCTTGTTCACCTAAACTATTGCACGATTAACTGAAAGTATATATTTTTTTTGGTTTACTTGATAATACACATCACCTTTAAAGATGTTTGGTAAAATGCACATTTTAAAAGGAAGCATGCTGTGTCTGGCCAATATGGAGAAAATGAAAAAAACAGAACTTCCAAAACCTTTAAATATTAAGCACATTAAATCTGTTTTTGGAGAAGTTCTACTTTTGTTAATGTTTGATATTTGGATTAGTACTCCAAATAAAAAACATTAGAAATACTGGCAAAAGATAAAAGATGTGTTTGAGCATATCATAATGCTATTAAAACAGTTAGGTGAGCTGCTTTTTCAGGCAACTTTTCTGCTTAGTAGCATCTGTTGGTTCTGCGAAAGGTGACTGATAAGCTGAGCAGATTTTGTTGAACACTTACGGCTAGAAAGACAAAACAGGTGTTTATGGCCTACCAAGGTTTGGAGATTCCTGTTGGTAAATTCTCAGTTCTTAAGTTGGGAACCCCAAAGTGTTGTACCTTAGAAAGGAATCCCAGCATGAGAGTATCTCAGTTGGTGATTAGATTAAGGTGATCTGTGACTTTAGTGCCTCCAGTTGCCTGCTAGAAGTAAATATTAGTTCTCTTTGGAGGAAAGTAACATGACCCTAAGTCTCACATTACCTCTCAATTTTTCATATGTAGTATCAAACACTGAATTAAAAATAAAAAGGCATATGAGGGGAAGACAATGTGATCAAAAATGAAGAGGGAATAACAGATAATAGAAATATCCTCAAGGGATCCTAATAATGGAATTATTGCGCATGGATTTTAAAATGATTAAATGTAATTAATTACACTGCTAAAAAGGATAGGATTGAGAACTTCATTGGAAAACCGAAAATTTAAAAGAACAACCAGATGGAAATTCTTAAGCTGAAAAACATCGTACCTTAAAAATGAACACATTGGAGATGGTTTAGCAGCAAATAAGACCAAAATGAACAATTAGTGAATTGGAATACAGGTCAGAAGAAAACATTTAGGATGGCATGCAATGAGGCAAAAGGTAAAAAATACAGAAAAGACATGTGGTATATGTTCTAATTATGTATTGCTCTGTACCTGTCAAAATTGTGAAGGATCTGGAATTTTACCTTCCACTGTCATGAGTTTGCCTGTTACTACTTCATGGAGCTTGCAAAAGACAAGATTTCTGGGTCAGAGACTAAGGACTTTATTATTTGTGATACAGCAATATGAATATCGTTATGTCAGTTCCTACAGCCCCCCTCACTTGTCTTACAGTGGCAACAGGGAGGGGTTTATGTGGATATTTTATTGGGTTGGCCAAAAATTTCGTTTAGTTTTTTCTGTAAAATAGAAGACACATTTTTCATTTTCACCAACAACTTTATTGATTTGGATATTTTGAGTACGTCAGCCCTCTCCCACTATTGGCTTCTAGTGGGTAGAGGCCAGGGGTGCTGCTAAACATCTTCCAATGCATAAAACAGGCCCACGGCAAAGAATGCTTTGGTCAGAATGTCAATAGTACCAAGAAACTTCGCGAACCACTTTTGACACGTTTAATGAGTTGCAGCACCTTCTCCATACACTGCACTCACCTTTGTTTGCGTTTCAGTTGTGTTTTTAACTTTCAAATGATAAAGCATAGTATGCTGAAAATGTTGCATATCTTCTTCCACCTTCAATATTATAAAATGGCTGCACAAAAATTCACCAATTTTGATAAGTTTTTTTTAAATGCATTCTGATATGACAGCTGTCACAATACAATCTAACAAAATTGTTTTGAATGAAGGTAAAGACAACTAAGCACTACTAGAGACATCGTTCAGAAAAAACAATGGATTTTTTGGCTAACCCAATACAAACGATGAGTTTGCATCACATCTGAGGAATAATGAGCTTGGGGAGTTTAGCCCTTATACAGTTAGAATACTCATTGTTCTAGAGAAAGATACTACTCATTTCTCAAGGATGCTAGCTGCAAACAAAGCCCTGAGAAATGACCCAGGTAAAGATTGGTTAGGGCTTGGCATTCTTGGCATGCCCACAGAAAATGTGAACTGACATTTGGGGCCTTCGTGGAGGATTACCTCTCCCAATAATAACAACAACTTTTCATTTTATGATCATGAGTCTAAGGGTTAATTATTCATTCTGGATTAGATTTGTTGGCGCTTCACTATATCTTTATCTTTAGCTAGGTTAATTCAAACAGCTAGATGGCTGGGGTAGCTCCACCACGTCCATATGTCAGGGGTCTCAGTTCTTCTTTACATGTTATCTGCTGGGGCAAGAACATCCAAGATGGTTTCTGCACTCTCATGTCTTGTGCCAGGGCTGGGATGGCTAGAATTTCTGGGGCTGGTCAGGAATTCTCTCTTTCTATAAGTGGTAGTCGCAGGGGGGAGTTAGTCTTGGCGGTTGCCTGCCCACCAGTGCAAGCATTCTAAGAGAGAGGAAGTATGAGAGCTTCTAGTCTCTGACGGTCTGGCCCTGGACACTGGTGCAATATCATGCTCTTATATTCTGTTGATCAGTTATGTCACACAGCTCGCTCAGATTCATGCAGAGAGAACATAGACCCCACTCGTCAATAGGAGTAAGGTTAAAAAACTGTCTTCTGTCTTTCATTCAACACAAAATGTGCTGAAAGGTGATTAGGGTCATAGGGGAGAAGGAGAATATAGAAGAAGGATCTTTAAGAGAATAATGCCTGAACAATCTCTAAGGCTTGATAAAAGACATTAAAGTACAGATTGAAGAAGCATTGTGAATTCCAAGTACAGTAACATTAAAAGAAATCTACATCTAGAGACTTCCAGTCAAGATGGAGGCATAGGTTAACACAGCTTGCCTCCTTACACAACCACAGAAAAAATTGCAACAAAACTACAAAACAGCGATCACAAAGAATCATAAGAAAATCAAGCTATGGAAGTCCAGCAAGCAAGAAATTAAAGATGTCACATTTATCCAGAAGGAAAGGAGGGGTGGAAACATGGAATGGGTGGTCCCACACCCACTGCAGTAGATAAAAATTGGGAGGGATATCTTGGGAGTGAGGGATCCCAGCCACACAACCAGACCATCCAACCCAGGGTTCCAATGCCAGGAAGATAAATCCCATAACTTCTGGCTGTAAAAACAGTGGGGGTTGGGGTAGTGGAAGAAACTGCGGGATTCTCAGGAGTTTCCTCTTAAGGGGTCTGCAACAGACTTAGAACTTACACAGACTCACTCTCTCCGGGCTCCTGCCCAGGGGCAGTGGCTGGAAGGGCACTGGCAGCATATGAGGAGAAACCGAAGTGTCTGGCATCAGGGTGGGTGCTGGAGATAGCTTCCTCCTGGACAAAACTCCAGAGGCCGGGCAGTAACCATTGTCCCTTTTCTGAGCCCTCCACCATACAGAGCCACAGAGTGGCGACACCATATCCGAGACTCCCATCAACCAGGTACAGTCGGGTTACCTGGACCTTGTGATTACCAAAGGCTCCACCCTATCCAATGTATGGGTGCACTTTGCTACAATAGGCCATGCTATTAAGACGGAGTCAAAGCAGCTTTACCTGATACATAGAAACAAAACAGGAAAGGTGCCAAAATGAGACAAAAAAAATGCAGCCCTAAAGAAAGAATAGATCAAAACTCCAGGAAAAGGACTAAACAAAACAGAGATAAGCAATCTATCAGATGCAGAGTTCAACACACTAGTCATAAGAATGGTCAAGGAACTTAGGACCACAACAGCATAAAAAAGATCCAGTCAGAAACAAATGATACAGTAATTGATGTAAAGGACAATTTACAGGGAAACAACAGCAGAGTGGATGAAGCTGAGAATCAAATCAATGATTTGAAACATAAGGAAGCAAAATACAACCAATCAAAACATGAAGGAAAAAAAGAATCCAAAACAACAAGGATAATATAAGCAGTCTCTGGGACAGCTTCAAGTGTTCCAACATTCACATCCATCGGGGTAGCCAGAAGGAGAAAAGGTCAAGAAATTGGAAATCTGTTTGAAAAAATAATGAAAGAAAAATTCCCTAATTTGGTGAAGGAAATAGACATGCAAGTCCAGGCAGCACAGAGAATCTCAAACAAGATGGATGCAAAGAGGCCCACTCCAAGACACATCATAATTAAAATGCCTAAGGTTAAAGATAAAGAGAGAGTCTCAAACGCAGCAAGAGAAAAGCAGTTAGTTACCTACAGGGGAGTTCCCATAAGACTGTTAGCTGATGACAAGAAATATTCAAAGTGTTAAAAAGCAGGGACCTACAACATACTGGTAGATTACTCTATCCAGCAAAGCTATCACTTAGAATCAAAGGGCAGATAAAGTACTTCCCATACATGAACTAAGGGCGAGGCGGGGGGCGATTGCCAGAGGGAATGGGGGATACCAGGTGGAAGGGGACAAAGGGGGAAAAACTGGGACAACTGTAATAGCATAATCAATAAAATACATTTAAAGAAAGGACACTAGATAAGATCCTGACAATAGGAACTGGAAGAATTTAGAATGCACAAGATGGGGGAAGAGGTGCAGAAAGAAGAACAAGATGCTTAGTTTGAGCCTGGATGGAAAATGCTCTTATGAAACAGTGCATTCCAGATCAAAGCAGTTTCTTTTGACTACAAAACTGACCAGACAACTTACTGTATTGCTTCAAAATGTATGTGCCAAGAGAAAGCAAAGGGCCACTTAATGAATTAGATGAAAGCTCATTATTCTTTTTTTTTTGCATTTATTGAGATGATGTTAGTTAATAAAATTATATAGGTTTCAAGTATAAAACACACACATCTAGATATAGCAAAGAATAACTTTAAACCAAAATCAAAGAAAACATTTAAAAGGTAGTGAGAGAAAAAGAAAACTATTACCTTCTAAGGGGCAACTATGACATTGCCTGAAACAGGTTGTTTCATTTTCAACAGAGACCACTAAACTAGAGGATAATTTCAAAATGATGGGAAAAATTTTTCATACTAAAATTTCATTGTCAAATTCTCTTGAGAATAAGAGAAAAAAGAACGTTTAACAATTTATATAAGGCCAGCAGAATACAACAGAAAATTTATAGCCATTATCACTGAATATAGGTGAAACATCCTAGATGACATGCTATTAAATTAAGTCTTCAATTTGCAGGAAGAATAATATATTTTGACTCAATTTATTTTTCCAGAAATGTAGTTATTTTAACATTCAAAAATCATTGTAATTCATCACATTAATAGAATAATGGAGAAAAGTCATGGATAAAACTATCTATACCACAAAAGTGTTTGATAAAATTCAATATTCATTTCTTTTAAAAAATTTGAACAAGCTAGGAATACAGAAAAATGGATTTAATGTGGAAAAGAGTTTTTACAGGACCTACAGCCTTTCTCAAATTTCTGCTTTCACTCAACTCTATAGAGATATCCAGGCAAATTCCTCAATTTACTTTCCTCCTTTTGAGTAGTTTGGCTCACTTTAAATAGGCTGGGTAGATTAAGAGTGCCAAATATTACTACACATACTTTCCTACATTTAATTAGCCATGTACCTGGTGTCTTGAAATACAGTATTTTGAGTCTTAAATAGACTTGATTAAATAAATTCCACATCAACTTTTTGTCAAAATTCATGTTTGGTTAAGTTTATATGTCACTAAATTTATAAGGCATTCCTTTAGTTACATGTTACTTTGAGCTTATATAATAAGTACTAAGAGCTTTAAATATAGTAGAATTATTATAGTGCTAATCCACATGTACACATACAAAATATGGTGTGTTTTCTTTTAGAGTTTCCGGCGTGATTATTGAATAGTAATAGCACTGCCAGCTTGACAGTTACTTCTTTTCGTGGAATTCTACAAAGCTCATTGATGTCTTCCAGACAGAAAGGTGTGTTCTCTGTGCCAACAGTGAACAATACAAGGAACATAATTCTTTCCAGCTTTTTTTCATTCCACACAAATGCATTTTGTTTCTGTTTTTTGTTACTCCTGGCACATGATAATATTCCCTTACATGTAAGTGTATTTTGCCCATTATCTTGAGCTTTTTATTCGTTTTAGCACTTTATTTCACACCACACTAGGCCAGGAAGAGACTCTTTCAGGCTATTTACATTGTAACTTAAAAGTTCTTAACTTTAGGCTTTTGTCTCAGTCATCTTTTTGTTCCTGTTCTCTGGCAGTCTGTGGCTCATAGAAATTTAATATTCTTGTTGTATCAAATTTACTGAAACTGTATCTTCTTTAAGTTAGATTTTATAGGGTCCCATTTGTGCTTCTCTAAGTATAATCTGTATTAATTATGAACCAGATGCAGTCTGGTTGCTGCCTTCCTGTTGAGTCAAATCTCTCATTTTTTTAATTATAATGTATCTGACTATGAACACATACAAACTCTCCCTCAGCTCTTTAATAAGGGAATTAAGAATGTAATAAATAAGGAGCAATGTTCAAGTCCTGAGTTTAACCATAAGAGGGACTCAACATAACACGTAACCCATAACTGAAGAGTGGAAATGTCTAATCCGTAACAATAATGAGATTAATCTTTTAAAAGAGTTTTATATCAACTGTTTTATCAAATCCTGTCAAAACGAATATTGAATTTTGCAAACTAAGGTTATTAGAATTATTTAAGGGAAAGAATATCGTTTTACAGTTTATTCTCATGTTAACATTGATCTACTTTTAGATTATGAATAACTCATTTATTTCTTCGATTTATAATAAAGCTTGGACTGTCTGTATATTCATTTTAAAGTAATGAGTTTGTGCCCTGGCTGGTGTGGCTCAGTGGATTGAGTGCTGGCCTGCGAACCAAGGTGTCGCTGGTTTGATTCCCAGTTAGGGTATATGCCTGGGTTGTGAGCCAGGTCCCCAGTATGGGGAGAGTGAGGGGCAGCCATGCATTGATGTTTCTCTCCTTCTCTTTCTCCCTCCCTTCCTCTCTCTAAAAATAAATAAATAAAATCATTAAAAAAATAAACAGATAACGAGCTTGTCTGAACATTTTGAAAACTTTTAAATTTGTGCATTTATTTCTGTAATACTTCAAAGAATGCAGTGGTCTTCAGGTTGAAATTATGTTTCCATGAATAATAAATCTGGTTTTGTTAAATAGTGTGAAGCTATGTGCATAAAAATATTTGAATCCAAAATTAATTGTCAATTATACCTTAATAAAAATGTTTGATATCTATAATGACTATAGCATTAAAGTGTTTATTTTTTACCCCCAAAGATATATTGCCTGTATTATCTTGTTTAATTTTATAGCAGTCCTCTGGGACTTATTTTATAGTGAGGAAACTGAGGATCAGAGCTAGTAAAAAGTAGCAGAGCTTGGATTCAAGCTCAGGTATATGACTCCAGGTCCAGGTCTGTATCCACCCTGCTGTACTGCCTGTCTAGGTCAGTGTGGCTCCTCTACTGGAAACCATTGCTCCATGCACCTCGCTGCCCTCCCACCCCATTTATCCATACATGCTACATGTAAAACCCTTCCAAGAAAACTTATAAATAGAGGTAAATGTACTTATTCCTTATTAACAATAGGCTTTCATTATGGCTCCTGTTCTTGTTAAGGAAAATTAAAGAAAGGGGAGGTTAGAAAGAAGGTCTTCAGATTTTTTATTCAGTTACTATTTAACATGACTTTACCCTAGGCTAGAGTTAAAACCTCATCAGAACAACAAGAAAAAAGAATCCAAATAAACAAAGATGTGTAAGCAGCCCCTGTGACAATTTCAAGCATTTCAACTTTGGCATCATAGGGGTGCCAGAAGGAGGAGAGAAAGAGCAAAAAATTGGAAATCTATTTGAAAAAATAAAGAAAAGTTCCCTAATTTGGTGAAGGAAATAGACATGCAAGTCCAAGAAGCACAGAGAGTCCCAAACAAGATGGATTCAAAGAGGCTCACTCCAAGACATGTCATAATTAAAAAGCCAAAGGTTAAAGATAAAGAGAGAATCTTAAAAGCAGCAAGAAAAAAGCAGTTAGTTACCTACAGGGAAGTTTCCATAAGACTGTCAGCTAATTTCTCAAAAGAAATGTTTAGGCTGGAAGGAATTGGCAGGAAATATTCAGTCATGAAAAGCAAGGATTTACAGCCAAGATTGCTCTACCCAGAAAAGTTGTCATTTAGAATCGGAGGACAGATAAAGAGCTTCTGAGACAAGAAAAAAACTGAAGGAGTTCATCATAACCAAACCATTATTATATTAAATGTTAAAGGAACTTAAGAAAAAGATGATCAAAATTATGATCAATATAATGGCAAAAATAGATATCAGCAATTTAATTCAAAAAACAAACTAAACAAGAACAGACAGAATCATGGATATGGAGAGCATTTTGACGGTTGCCAGATGGGATGGGGGTTTAGAGGAATGGATGAATTGGTGAGGGGATTAAGAAGTACCAATAGGTAGTTACAGAATAGCCATGGGGATGTAAAGTACAGCATAGGGAATAGAGTAGCCAAAGAATGTATATTCATGGCCCATGGACCTGAACAATGGTTTGGGGGTTGCCAGAGGGAGTGGGGGGTACAGGGTAGAGGAGGCAATTGTGGAAAGTTTGGACCGCTATAATAGCATAATCAATAACGTATAAATTAAGTAGGATGTATCCAGGAAAACCAAGGGATCAACACAGGCAAAAAAAATTAATCTGCAAGGGTACTTCTTGATTGTATTCATCTAAATGATTTTTATGGTTTTAAGGTGGCAGATACAGTGACCGGAGGGCTCCCTCTTGTGGACCATTAGCGCAAGTAATGTCAAGTCTCAAGACCCAAAGGCTTTTCTTGTTACAGCCCTCTTTTGTCTGATGACAAAATATTGGTGACATTTTCTGCCATGCCATGTGGGTGATCAAGAAGACAGTCTGAGGGAGAACTGGGAGGAACACTGCCTGAGATGTGTTGATTCTCTAGTCCTTTTGTTTCCTTAACCTATTGCCTGCATTTCCTGTCCACTAATATGAGGGAAAAGCAAAAGAAAAACATTGCTTCTGAATTTGCCTGCTGTTCTACATTTCTTTTTTTTTTTTTTTTTCCTTCTCTTTCTTTTTGGCTCAGAAGCTAAGAATGGGCGACTGGAAGTAATTCCCATGGTCATTGAGTAACGCCGCTCACTTAGTTTTGGTGGAGGCTGGTTAGTTTGTTCATGGTCACAGTGAGGTAACGTGATATTTTTGAAGAGAACTAGCAGAGGAACAGCTCTTTAATAGTAACTTGATTGGTTCACTGAGCCTGTTGGCTTTCTAAGCTGGATTGGAATGTCAGTAACCATGTAAACTAGAACAAGCCTGGGACTTAAATAGTCCTAGCCTGTCAAAAGCTGGGCTCTAATAAAGGTAATTTTTATCTATTGTGTATTATGCTATGAAATAAAAAATGGTGTGTCTCGTGTGTTGAATGAACTCATGAGAATATTAGTAATATGGTCAGATTTTATGTATTATGGTCAGAGGGTGAGGTTTCTAGTAATTATCTAAATGAAAATACTAGTTAAGTTCTTACAGTCACTGTTTTCTGTTTGAGTTCCTTCTTTTTTATGTTCCTAACCCTTTACTCAACTTGATGCTCTTTTCTTCTCTAGTAGTGGCCTCTACTTGCTTGTTACAATGTAAGAATTTTACTTTTAATCATTATGGGTGTGTGTGTAGAGGGAAAGCATTGGAGCGGGGGACAAACTCGAAGGAACTAAAAATTCCCATCTTAAATGACCTTATGCTTCATCCTTGATTTATAGTCATTGATTCCTTTTCTTGTATCATATTTTGGAAGCTCTTCTAGGATAGTTGTCTCTAATTTACTTTAGAAAACTTATTCTCCAACTTGGCATTGTATCTGAGAAGTAGTTGAAATGTGCTCCTATGTGCTTATTCTGCTTCTGAGAGTTTATTTTAAAGGAATCCACGAAGATGTGCTCAAAGATTTAGTTATAAGAATGTCTGTTATAGAACTGTTTTTAAGAAGAATGAAGGTTAGAAACAGCCCAACAGCACAATACAAATCCTGTCAGTCTAATACAAAGTTAAATATTTTACTTGCCACACTTGACCTCTGATATGGGCTGAGGGGTGAGGCGGTGCAGTCCCCCTGGGCCCAGTTTGGAGAAATAGCAGTGGCATGTTTGTAAGAAGCAATCTGCCTCTTTGGCAGAGAAGAAGAGAAGCCATTTGGGTAAAGCCCAGAGGACTCTACTGCCCTCTCCTAAGACTTCACTTTCATCCCCATTAAGAACTTGGTATAAAAGGGGAGTCCAGCAAAATTCAACCCATTCAGTAATGCCACATTGGATAATTAGGCAGAACAGTAGAAGAGAGCAGCAGAATTTGACAGTGATTGAAAAGCACTTCACAGAAAGATGTTGCCATCATACTGATGAAAATTCTGGCCAAGTTTTCTACTCTCTTTAAAAGCTAAATGAAGCAATAACTTCATTGTAAAGCACAACTTCAAGAACTCAGGGAAAAGATTAGTATAAGACAACAAAAATAGTTGAGGCATGTGCATTCAGAATCAGGAAATAGTAGGAGCAGGCATTTAATGTGTCTTAGAAATGAGGACATTTGGCAGGAATACAGGTTAGAATATACAGTAAAGATAATGAGCATAGTGGACAGAAACAGGAAAACAAAACAAAACAAATTCGGTCACACTTCAATTCTTGAACACCTGGGTTCTTGAACAGTTTGGTTCTTGAATAATACAGTTCTCGACCAAGTTGCTTATGGATAAAATGTCTCCATTGTCTAACAAAGCTTCAGATCTTGATTTTCTACCTGATAACCCTTTCCTGCTCATACCTGTGTGATCAGTCACGTGTGAGGTGACAAAGGAGGTTCTGTTTTCAAACAAATCACTACTCAGTTTTCCGGAACAAATTAAGTTCAAGAACCAAAGTTCCACTGCATTAAACAGATTTGGGGAGAACATATGTGAAATACAGCAGACAGGTGTTTCAGGATTACATTTTAAAGTCTCTGAATAAGAAAGCCAAAATAGTAGAATAGAATAAATATTTAGAGATATAATTCAAGAAAACTTTTCAGAAATAACAGGAGATTTAAATGTACATGTTGAAAGAGCACACTGTGTACCATGGGATAATGAGCTGGAGTGTTTAACATGAGGTCTATCCCAGCAAAGTCACTGGACTTGAAAGATAAAGAGAGACTCTGCTGGTGGCCATGCAAAAAGATCAGGTCATTTATGAGGGGAAAATAATGTGTTTACCTCAGATTTTGCAACCTCAGGAAGAGAAGACAATGCACCAATACCTTCAAATAAATTCAAGGAAGAAAAATGGAAGCCATGAATTTTCTATTAAATACTGTATTCAGTCTGTCTTTCAAGTACAAAGACTACCAAGAAAAGTTTTGAACATTCAAGAATATATTGTTTAGGAGATATGTTGTTTTCATGAACACTTTTTGAGGAAACTATTAAAAGATGAACCTAAGCAAACAAAAGATAACTGGGGAAGCCATGGTAAAAGGATTCATATATTGAATATATTTAATTCTGGAGCGGAACCTAAAATTAAGGTGGGGGTTGGTGTGAAAGAAAAGAAAATCGCTCTGGTAATTAACAAATGTCAGAAGAGGAAAAGGGAAAGAAGATGGGATATAAGGTGATTCCCTCATTTGTAGTAACAAAAAATTAAAGGATGCTATCTAAACCTGTTGAACAATAGTAGAAATATAAGCATACTTAACAAAATGAAGGTACTTTTGCAAATTGTGAAATAGCAGTGCCTTTCGGCATGAATAAATTATGGTTTATCCATATGATGAATTAGATTATTCAGCATGGCTGAATAGATTATGGTTTATCCATATGATGAAATACTTCAGAGTCTTAGAAGGAGGGAGGTACTGATAAGGAAATAGCTCCAAGATAAATTAAAAAGCAAGATGCAGAACAGGTTGTATACTGTGCTACCATTTATGTAAAATAAGTAGAAAAATAATATATAATGGTGTTTCCATATATTTGATAAAAAAACTCAGGGAGCATACACTAGAAACTTTAAGAAAAGATTGTCATTTTAGGGGCGGGCGTACAGTGAGTTGGATGGGGGACGTGGTAGGGTGAAGTTTTTACTGTGTTCTTGTCTTCCTCCCTCCTTCCCTTCTTGCTTTCATTTTATGAACATGAGCACATTCCGTACTCAAAGATTAGAGTGGTGAAAAACAGCAAATATACCTCCCTCCCCTCCAGGTTCTGGTCCTGTATTGAGTCTTATTTAGATAGCACTTTGAGGTAATTTAGTTGCCATCTCTGCAAGGCCTCATGGGATTTTCCACTTTTTCCAGAATGTAATCTTTTTAGGTATAGGCTCCTCAGGCCATCTGGGTGAAGAAAACACTTCTCTAGATGATTTGCAGTTTCATCTGGATAGGTTCTCTGTCCTTTCTTAGATTGTCTGTGAAATAACCACTAATCGCTAAGGCTGGTTCTCTCATTAAGTGAAAGTCTGTTATCCTGTTGTGCAGGTTATTTTTCAAATTAAGTCTTGTTGGAAGGATTGGGCTCCTATGATGACTGAGCATTTTCCCTTGAGTTAATGTCGAGTATTCATTCTCAAAACAGCCATTGATAATGAGTTCCAACTTCAGGGCTCTGGGAAACAAGAAAAAGACATGAATTATGCCTTTTTTTTTTTTTTTTTTCCAGTGAAGGAAAATGAGACAGTAGGAAGTTGTGACTTCTCAGAAGTCACCCAGAAAATAGGAGTAAGGCAGAGGGAGGGGACAACCCCATGATCTTGTGGGAAGAGCCCCATCTTCCAGACAATGCCAGCTATCTTAACCCCTGACAGGGTGGGTCCTGCCATGTTGATACAGGGACTTGGCACGGTGGGCTGAGTTGTTGGGGTTTTTCCCTCAAAGGAGGCTCATTCTTTTTTTTCTTTTTTTTTTTTTTTGATCTAATGCAATTATCCTTCCGAAGAGGTTTTCAAGTTTACTTGAGGATGCATTAGCTTGAACATATAATTTGAAAGCAGTGTTAGTTTTTTTTTTTTTTTTTTTTAATATTTATTTATTTATTTATTTTTAGAGGGGAAGGGTAGGAGAGAGGGAGAAGGAGAGAAATATCAATGTATGGTTGCCTCTTATGTGTCCCATGCTGGGAACTGGCCTGCAACCCAGGCATGTGCCCTGACTGGGAATCGAACCGTGATCCTTTGGTTCGCAGGCCCGCGCTGAAAGCAGTGTTAGTTTACATGTTCTATTGTTTATATGTCTTACTGTTAGTTTATATGCACGTGTGCATGCAATGTGATGTAATTGTTAGTGATAAAATTCTTATCTTTGTGTGTAAAATAAATTGAAGGATTGCTCATGAAGTCATGCTCATGTCTTTGAATTCTTTTAGGTTACTCTTCCCTATGAATAGATCGTGTGTCCTCTGCAACATTTTGTAAAACTGTAAAGTACCTTATAATGTCATTCCACTCCATCCCTTCCAGATCTACTCTTTTCTTTAAGATTTTGTTTATTTATTTTTAGAGAGGGGAAGGGAGAAAGAAAAGGAAACATCAATGTGTGGTTGCCTCTTATGTGCCCCCTACTGGGGACCTGACCCACAACCCAGGCATGTGCCCTGACTGGGAATCTAACTGATGACCCTTCTGTCCGCATGCCGGCACTCAATCCACTGAGCCACACCAGCCAGGGCCAGATCTGACTAAAAGGGTCACACTAAATACTTACATTCCTGTACATTAGCTTTGTCTCTCTGTTTCTTTTTATACATATTTTCATCTACATAAGGGCAATCTTAAATAATAGTGTACACAGAATTTTTATAATAAGCAGTTAATACTGTAGAGATATAATAAAAATACTTATGAATAATACTGTGGACACAGGCTTTGTAAACAGATCTGTATTTTAAAATCTAGTTGGCATCCTATATTGGCTGTGTGATATTGGGCAGATTTATTAACTTCTTGTAGATTCAGCATTCTCATGTATAAAGTGGAAGATAATATTTTGAGATTGTTGAGGGCTAAATGAGATACTGCTTTCATTTCCTCATACTAATTCTAGTTCAAACATAATTGCTTGATATTAATAGCTTTACATGTTGATTCCAGACCTTTTAACGTGAGTTACATTGTTAAAGATCAAAATTTAATTCAACAATTTTTCTAGATACTTTCAGTTTTAAACTCACTGGAATGAAGAACAAAGGAAGTAAATCATGTAACAGTGTGTTTTATTTTATTTTCAGCTTATGTGAGTGTACACAAACCTCAGAACTCATCAGACATTTCAAAATAGTATACATTTATTTAACATTTATTCAGTATATATTTCACATATACCTACTTGGCACTATTATTCAGCTTTGGAATACAGAGATGAAAAAAATAGCTTGTGCCTATGTTGGAGGTCATCATTTGTTGAAGGAGACAGGTAAATAAACAATTACAATATGATATCCAAAGCACTGAGATAGGTGTGAGCACAGGGAACTTTGAGAATCCAGAGGAGGTTCTTCCCATCTCTCTTAGAAGGGGAGTGCTTATGGGTAGGTGTTCAGGTGTGCTTCCCAGGTAAGGTGACACCTGAGTCAAGTCTGGAGCAAGCCAGACCCTGGAACATGGATTCTGTTCTTCCAGGCTAAGATGGAGTTCATTTTCAGATAATTAGGAGCCAAGGGATAATTTCGTTTAGAGCAACATGATCAGATTTGGAACTCAGTCTAACTTACCTGGAAGCATAGCCGGCAGCAGTGGTATCGGAGTCCGTTTTATCAGCTGCATTGTCCCTGGATTTGGTACCTCCTGTACCTCTGACTGCGTGCACATTATCTCACTTAATCCAGCACCCTTTGAGTTACATAGTATCGCCATATTTTCTACATAAGAAAACGCAGGGTAATAGAAGAGTTAGTAACGAACACACAAGTGAGAGTGTTTGATTACCTGACATTTTGAAAGATTATGATTCGCTGATCTTTGGTCTTTGTGTATTTTATATTGTAAACATTTCACTCAATTTAGAATTTAAAGATAATATATGTTCCCTAGAAGTAGCTTTTAATGTAAGTCTGTTTAATCTGTAGCTCAAAGAAGCTTTGGTTTGTGCTAACGCTGGGGGAAATGGCCGTTAGACCTACTGACAGAGAACCTTCAGTCTCCACCGTGGAACCACCTCGTTTCTGGAGCTGTTCACCTCAGAGTTTTTATCCCTGTCCTTTAGAACTCTTACAGGGTGTAAACTGCTTTATTTTTCCATTGCCTTTCCTTTTCTTCTAAATAAAACTACCTTAAGGAAATGTTTGAAATGATACCTCATCAGGATTTGAGATGTTCTAGTTGTGTCATTGCCAAATTCTCAAATGTAATGTGGGACCTGGCTTCTCAGTATGAAGCATTCCATACTATTCAGTCTAGTTCACACTGGATTGTGTCTTTCTGTTCTGTAATGTGTATGTGGTGTATTGCAACAATAAAGGGAGAAATGATAATTCTTGGAAGTTAAAAAAAAAAAGCTGGTCAAAATTGGCAATTTATCCCTTCATTTTTAGTTCTTTAATAGGAATACAAATAAAGTACCTCTTCTCTCCTAGAAATGTGGTATAATGGTTAACTTAAAAATATATTCGTATATAACTAGAAAAGGGGTGTTACAAGCTAATATCTGCACATTGTTGACCTGCTATACTCACCTTTTACTCCTTTTGTTTCAGCTCCATCAGAAGTTGAAGTTTCTGTGTCTGCCAGGAACATCAGAAGGTTGCTCAGTTTCCAGCGGTATCTTAGATCATCACGCTTTTTCCGTGGTACTACTGTTTCAAATTCTCTAAACATTTTAGATGATGATTATAATGGACAAGCCAAGGTGTGTATAGCTTTTTCAAGAAATGTTAACTTTTTGATAAGTTTAATGAAGCCGCCTTTTCCCATCTGATACTGATTTATAGTCTTTTTTTGTATGTGAAAATCAGTTGAGTTCATTTTTCAGGTTTTTCCTTTAGAGCAGTTGTTCATTTTATAATTAGGTATTATAGATCAAGGGAAATTTATGAAGTAACTAAATAAATGAAAATGTTGTTATTTATTGTAACATTAAGTAACAAGTAGAACAATAGAACATTAAACTATAAGACCACAAGACTCTTAATGCTGGGAAGAATATTATGGATTATCTGATCTAACTTCTGTTTTTAAGAGAAAAGGAAACTGTGGCCTAAGGAGCAAAAGGTACTAGTTTGAGCTCTAATTAGAGATAAACCAGCACACAAAGTTAGGTCTTAGGACTTTCAGCCAAATGATTTTGTGGTCTCTTGCATCAATGTGGCATTTTGAGGATTTAGGTGTTTCTTAATTAAACCCAGTGATTGTGAGCATTATTTTCTCTGTGTAGGTTAAAAGAAATGTCTTAATGAAGGTGGAAGTTAGATGATCTTGTTTTTGACCAAATGAGGATTTTTAATAATCTTACGTTTCTATATTTTTAAAAATATTCTTTGACTTCATATTTAGAGACCACATTTTGTAAGTTTGTGTACATAGGGCTGGAGTACTTTTATTATGACATTAAAGTGAACAAACTTGCTTTCCTGTTTGGTAAAAGAAATCAATGGAAACTGTTCATGCTTTAAATTTTAGCGATTTTACAAGGTCTTGTCTTTAGAATGAAACTGTTGATTTGCGGTGCTCGCTCCGGCAGCACATGTACCGACCCTGGAACGATGCAGAGAAGATTAAATTAGCACGGCCCCGGCGCAGGGGTGACACGCAAATTCGCAAAGCGTTCCATATTAAAAAGAAAAAATAGAATGTTGCTTTGCGTACAATTGATTGTTGTCACTCTCATAAGACTCGACTAGTAGTGTCTTAGTATTGCTTATGTTGATCTATACATAAATTTATACAATGAAGTTTTGGAAAGAAATTTTTTTTCTTAAAAATAAAGTCCACAGACTTTTTAAGTTACAAATATATAGTGTAGAAATAAAATCAATCTATTTGATTTTTAATGTCATTGTGGGATTTATTTACTTGGCTAAAATACACATCAATCTAAAAATTAATGTAGTAAATGCTGTTATTTTTAAGGATATTTTAAAAATATAAATAAATACCCATAAGTTGGGAGTGTTTTCTAACAAAAAAAAAAAAAATTGAATAACATAATTTAAGCATAGCACAGTATAGGCATCAGGTGCCTCGGTTCCAGAATTGGAGCACCTAAAATTAAGGCCCCAGCTCTGTTACTTTCTAGCTGGGCAAGTGAGTTACTTTTCTTTGTTTCCCCATCTGTAATTGAGGATTGAAAGCAATGCCTACTTGATGGTGTTGATGTCAATAGTAAGAGTGAATAAGCACTTTTAACAGTACCTGAAATATAGTAAGTTATTATAAGTGTCTATACTAGATTTTAAAATCTAGTTTCTAGACCGTGCAACACATGAACCACACTTCTGTGATTTTAAATTATGTTAGAATTATTGAAAGTTTGTGGGAATATAGGAATAAGTTTTAAAAAATACTAACCTTACCTGTACATTTATTAATTGGAAAACAAAATAATATTTGGCTTTTCAAATGGAGTTTATCCCTTTAGACTTTTTTTGGAGCCAGTTGGAAAGGTCATGATTAAAAGGACAATGGTATATAGCATTTCTTACAGTAAATCACTTTTCATTTTCATTAACTTCTCTATGAACCATCTACAAAAGCTAGTGTTATTGAAATTAAATTACAGTAGGAATGTTTGGTTTTCATTTCAGTGTATGCTGGGAAAAGTTGGAAATTGGAATTTTGATATCTTTCTATTTGATAGACTAACAAATGGTAAGTGAAGAATTTGACTTACTCCAATTAATGTATTCTTTAGATGCTGCATTGGTGGTACAGCCACTGGTGGGTTGCTGCTTCATTCTCTTAGCTTAGGCGCCCTCTGCTGGCAGGGGAGCATCATTTTGTCCTTAATGACTGATCTGTAAGCCTGGAGAGTCAATCCCATAAATTTAGTTTTGCATTAGTACTCTTAGCATTAATCAAAAAATCAGTCGCTGACACTTGGCCACCCCTCATTAAGGCTACTATTATTGATCACCCCAAGTGAACATTATTATCTCATGTTCTTGATTTTTCTTTTTTGGTTTCTTTTGGATTTTGGCCATTTCTAGTGACACCTTCTCATACTCTGTTCCAGCTTTGGTAGGTACAGATATGCGGTAGATTACCGACCTTCTGAGAGACAGCACTTCTTCGAGGTCTGGGTTCTCAGGCTTTTCTGTCTCTGCACACGTGAGACACACGGTGTGTTGTGATTGGCAGCAGTGGTTCCCCGGCACTGCTCCTCCATGGCGGGTGGGGGTGGTGGGAGCTTCGTTAGGGGCCCTACCAGAATCTACAGTGTGTGTGTGGTTTGAAACGAACAGGTGATTCTGCTCTGTTCACCCTTTCCTGAGTATTTTGTTTTAGGGGAGTGTTCATATTTCCTTACTCTCTTTGGACAGATTCCTTTTGGGAATCAGTTTTATTTAGGGTAAATTTTTTAACATAAAAAATTGGTGCTACATGTAGTTCAACAAGACTTTGTCTCTTGTGTCTAAATACCTTTTAATAAATGAAGCAGAGTGGAGAGTACACTCAAGAAGAAGCTGGTCCTGACTGTTCAGAATGAAGTGACTACATGGTTGGGTCACTGCTAGACTCTGAAGTCCCCTTCCTTTTTTTTACTTTACTTTGGAATGAAGCTCCTTTCATAAGGAAGCCAAATGTGGAAAATGGACAAGCAAATACAACTTTATTCATGTCGCAGATCAATGTGGGTCTAGCTTTTTGCTGTCACTATATTATTCCCTCTGAGCTGTGCTGCGCGCACAGCACACTTTCCTTTGTAATTACCTTCCGTTTATCCAGCGACTGTTGATGGAAAATAGCAAAACTGCAAAGATGGTTAGGTTTGCCTTATTGGCAGAGCCTCCCTCCCACTCCCCTGACTTTTTTTCTCTTTTGCTATTTCTCTCCCATCTCTCCTTGTCCCGCACATTGGGCTCTCCACACAGGAAAGGCTTGTATCCTTTCCGTAGTGGTCCTTCCCTTCAGCCTCCCTTTCGTGACGGTGCAGACAGTGAAGTACCAAGTGGCTTAGCTGCTTCTAGATGTGGGAAACACCCCTTTCCTAACTCCGCGCTGGTAATCTCAAGATAACATGGAAAAAAATAATGCCATGCTTAACACCTTTAAGGTTTAGCCTTATGAAACTGTAAATTCTAACAGTACATAGATTAGTTTTAGTCTTTTGAGACATTTTTCATTCATTGAAATAGTTGACTGTTTTCTAAATTTTGTTTTTTGAAAGTGCTAGTCAGGGGGCTTGGTAATGAATGTGGAATGAGGTTAAGAGAGTGTAGGGTAGCAGAAGGACAAGCCCACAAGTCCACATTAGCTAGTTTAGCATTTTGCTCTCTGTCTGATTTCCTCACTCCCATTGTGGAGAAGATGGCTGAATGGTTTTTTTCTTAGGATTGATTATTAGGAGTTAGTAGAAACCACCCATGGTTAGCTACCCACCTACGATTTTACAGGTGGTGATATGAGGTCTGTCCAAAAGGTACCCAGCCATGTAATGTGAAAAATAGAGACCTTTATTGAACAAGATAAAAGATACAAGAAACGCTGTACATAGGACAGTGATGCCTCAGTCCCCTTCGAAGTAGGCACCTTGGGACCTCACATAATCATCCCAGTAGCCATCAGCTACCCCATCATATTTTCCTGAATCTCATTAAAGGTCTGAAATCTCTTCTCTTTTAAAGGTGATTTTAGTTTTGGGAAAAGCCAGAAGTTGCAGGGTGCCAAATCTGGGCTGTAGGGGAGCTGAGTCACCTGTGTGATTCAATATTTTGCCAAAAAAACTCTGCACAAGATGTGACGCATGAGCGGGTGCATTGTTGTGATCAAACTGCCCATCACCAGTTGCCCATAGCTGCGGCCTTCTGAATCATCTGAATAGTTTCTGGGAAAAATGTTCAGGCCTAAAGCAAAATTTGATGCAGATTTGTTGCTGTACTTGCTCAGTCATTTTGAATGTGACAGCCACACAGTACACATCCTCACCCAATGGTATCTACTGTCCCCACTGACTAGTACAATGAAGTTGCCATTGTTCACACATGCACATTCCACCACTCTCAGCTGCCAGGTCACATTGATGTCATGCAAACCATTCTTACTATATTAACAATGGCTGACTTTTCCCAGACAGACCTTGTTATAGATCAGCTAACTACAGCTACCCAAATGTTACAGGAATTCTATACATGAGGAGAGATTATTGGGAAACAAATCAGAAGAAAACTCCTTTAACTTGCATTATTTGATTAGCACTGCTTTCCTTTCCGAACTGCTTAGCCTGACATGAATTCTGGGTGATACATGTGCACGGTAATTAAGTGTATAGTTTTCCCTTCCTGCATTGATCCCGTGCTTTCTGTATTTCTTACTCTGGTGATGTCCCAAATGCTGTTGCGAGGGAGGAAGGAAGGGAGAAGGCAAAACTCAGTGATTGCTTCCAAGACACACGGTCCCTGACTTGTCTGCTGCAAGGAGAAAAGTAGTTATTGCCTGGTAGGATACATTTGCTGTTCCCTTTACAGGTCTGAGAGTTAGATTATGTGAGATAGCACCATATGCCTTGTCATCCCTGAAAGCACCTGGCGTGTGAGGATCCTCATCACCAGGCCTGTGTCCTGGAGGGAGCCTAACCCTGTCTGCTCCGTCTGAATCACACTTGAAAAACTGTCAGGTACCACTGAACCTTTGGCAGTTCTGTCCTTTGATATATTTTTATAAGGGTAGTTTTTATAAGTACAATTTTTTTCCACGAAAGTTTCCATTTTCGTATAAAATAAGTTGTTCTGTGCCTGTTTCTTGTTTGACACACCAGCTAAGCATCACTTGTTTTAAATAATTCATTGGCATTAAAATAGTTCCTATCTTATGAACTGAGACTGAGGAAAAAGTGTTCCATGAAGTTTTTCAGTTCAGTGTGGGTAGCAGATTTAACAGATTGGTTCGTCCGGGTCCTGCGAAGGTCTCAGTAGGAGGCATCACACATGTTTCTGACTGCAGCGTGCCGAACTCCAGGAGAGGGTGTTTTACCGTTGGAGTGCGGCTTTCTGAAACCTCTTCTAGACTGTAGAAACTGGTCATTTGTTTCGTTAGATCGGGAAAACGATTTTGGGAGAACACTATCATAACCTAAATATACAGTATGAATACATTTTTTAAAATTGAGGTATAACTGACATAATTTATTAGCTTTAGGTGTACAATGTAATGATATATTTGTATATATTACAAAGTAATCACCACAATAAGTCTAGTTAACATCTGTCACCATACATTGTTAGTCTTTTTTCCTGTGACAAGAACTTTTAAGATCTGTTATCTTAGCAACTCTCAGATATTCAGTACAGAACTAACTATGGTCACCATGCTGTATGTTACATCCCAGGACTTACTTATATGTTTATTTCACAATCAGAAATTTGTGCCTTTGTACCCCCTTCACCCATTTCTATCCACCTCCAACTCTGCCTCTGACAAGCACAGTCGGTTATTTGTGTCTGTGAGCTCAGCTTTTGTTTTTAGATTCCTCATGTAAGTGAGATTGTATCTCCTTTGTCTTTCTCTGACTTATTTTACTTAGCATGCTCTCAAAGTTCATGTTGCAACAGATGGCAACATTTGCTTTTTATTTTATTTCTTAATTGAATTTATTGAGATGACATTATTTAATCAAGGTATGTAGGTTTCAAGCGTACAGTTCTATAATACATCTATATACTGTGTGTTCACCACACCAAGTTAAGTCTCCTTCCATCACCATTTACCCCCTCTTTACCCTCCCTCCCACCCACTACCATCTTTCCCTCTGGTGATCACCATACTGTTGTTTGTGTCTATAGGTTTTTGTTGTTGTTCGTTTTTTGCTTAATCCCTTCATGTTTTTTGCCCAGCCTCCCAACCTGCCTCCACTCTGACAGCTGTCAGTCTGTTCTCTGTATCTATGAATCTATTTCTACTTTGTTTGTTAGTCTTTTTGTTCATTAGATTCCACATATAAGTGAAATCATATGGTACTTGTCTTTCTCTCACTGGCTTATTTCACTTAGCGTAATACTCTCCAGATCCACCAATGCTGACACAAAAGGTAAGATTTCCTTCTTTTTAAACCAAGTAGTATTCCATTGTGTAAATGTACCACAGCTTTTTTATTCTGTCATCTACTGATGGGCATTTGGGCTGTTCCCAAATCTTGGTTATTGCAAATAACACTGCTATATTCTTCCAACCAGTGTTTTGGGTTTCTTTGGATATATTCCCAGAAGTGGAATCACTGGGTCATAGGCAGTTTCATTTTTAATTTTATGAGGTAACTCCATACTGTTTTCCACAGTGGCTGCACCAGTCTGCATTCCCACCCACAGTGCATGAGGTTCCCCTTTCTCCACATCCTCACCAGCACTGGTTGTTTGTTGACATATAGATCAATGAAACAGAATAGCAAGCCCAGAAGTAAACCCACACCTTTATAGTCCATTAGTATTTGACAGAGGAGGCAAGAATATACAATGGGGTAAATATGGTCTCTTCAATAAATGGTGTTGGGATCTCACCTTTAACAGGAAGCTAATCAACAAAACAAACAAACAAGCATAATATAAACAAAGACACTGAATTTGAGAACAGTCTGACAGTGTCCAGAGGGGGAGGGGAGGGAATTTCAGGGAAAAAGGGGAACGGTTTAGAGCAACAAGTATAAAGGACTCATGGACAAAAACTATGGGGGGTGGAAATGGGAGGAAGGTGGGGAGGGCTGGGGTGGTGGGCTGGGGCGGGGTAAAAGACAGAAAACTGTACAATATCAACAATTAAAAAATACTGATTAAAAATAAATAAATAAATGGTGTTGGGAAAATTGGACAGATACGTGCAAAAAAATGAAAAAAGACTACCTTTTTACACCATACATGAGAATAAACTCAAAGTGGATTAAAGACTTAAATGTTAGGCTCAAAACCATAAAAACCTTAGAAGAAAACAGTAAATTTTGGGCATTTCTTATAGCCATATTTTTACTGGCATATCTCCTTGGGCAAGGGAAACAGAAAATAAACAAATAGGACTACATCAAATTAAACAATTTTTGCACGGCAAAGGAAACTATTAACAAACTAAAAAAACAACTCACTAAATGGGGGAACATATTCACCAATGATACATTTGATAAGGGGTTCATATCCAAAATTTATAAAGAACTTATAAACTTAACACCAAAAAAATGAACAACTAAATTAAAAAAATGTGCAGAGGACCTGAATAGACACTTCCCCAAAGAGGACATACTGTTGGTCAACAGACATGAAAAGGTGCTCAGTGTCACTGCTCATCTGCAAAGTAAAACCACAGTGAGAGAATCCCCTCCTATCAGAATGACTGTCATCAATAAATCAAGATTTCCTTCCTTTTATGGCTGAATAGTTTTCCACTTTTCATATTATTTCAGGGATATTCCATACACGCATGTATCACATTTTCTTTATCCATTCTTCTTGCTGTAGATACTTAGGTTGCTTCCATATTTTGGCCATTGTAAATAAGGCCACAGTGAACATTGAGGTACCTATATCTTTTCAAATGTAGTGTTTTGAATTTCTTCAGATAAATAACCAGAAGTGGGATTGTTGAATCTAATGGTAATTCTATTTTTAATTTTTTTTTAAAGAATTTATTTTTTTAAGATTTTTTCTTTATTTTTAGAGGGGAAGGGTAGGAGAGAGAGAAATATCAATGTATGATTGCCTCTCGTGTGTCACCCACTGGGAACTGGCCTGCAACCCAGGCCTGTGTCCTGACTGGGAATTGAACCGCGATCCTTTGGTTCGCAGGCCCATGCTCAATCCACTGAGCTACACCAGCCAGGGCCTATTTTTAATTTTTTAAGGCACCTTCCTACTGTTCTTCATAGTGGCTGTACCAATTTACATTTCCAAAGCAGTGTCCAAGGGTTCACTTTTCTCCACATTCTCATCAACACTTATTTCTTGTCCTTCGGATCATCTCCATTCTAACTGGTGGGAGGTGATACCTCATTGTGATTTGCATCCCTGATGATTAATGATGTTGAACATCTTTTCATGTACCTGTTGGGTATTTGTATGTCAGATGGAAAAATGTCTGTTCAGATCGTCTGCCCACTTTTTAATTGGATAGTTTGTTTGAATGTACATTCTGAAATATTTATGAATATACCCAAAGAAAAGTTGGTTGTTACAACAGTAATAACAGAAATACAGCTCACTCTTTCACAAATGTTTCCAAAGCACATTGGCTCATGTTGGTATGATAGCGTTACTAAGATTTGAATGCATTTTAACATTTAATTTCATACAAATAAAGATTTGAATTTTTTTCCCCTTTTGAAGGTAATATGTATGTCTGGTAGTTTTTAAAAAAAATCTCTTGGGCAGCCACATTCTTTACAGTGTCCAATATTCTTATAATATTCTTCTTATTTACTTTTTTCCTCAGCCATGGGCTTCTGTTGACAGTTGTTTAGGCAGTTTTACATAATGAATTTATCCCAATAGTACTTTATAATTCTTCATAAATATTACTAAAAATTTTCATTGTGGGACTAGTTAGGTCTTTTACTCACTTTTGTAAGAATCACGGGTTGTTTGAGAGAACCACGTTTATGTTGTCATTATCCAAACGTTGGCAGTATTGGGAGCTCATACCCCTTTGAAACACACAGTCTGTTTAATTGTTAAGATATCGTAGCATGTGGGAAATCTTCAAAACGTTGGTAAATAGAATGGAAAGTAAAAACTGGAAAGAGCTGTGTCTTAGAAGGAAAAACTAAACATTACAGAAATGGTAGTTTTTCCAAATTCAGTTTCTGTGCTTGGTGTGACCCCAGTTCTCAGTGACAAAGGAGTGGAAGTTGAGGAGGAAGGTAATCCCCATTGCATGTAGCAGTGCTTCCAGAAAACTCTGCTGTGTAGAAGCATAGAGGGGGTAACTGGAGGGGGCCAGGAGAGTTGGAGATTCCTTACTGTCTCAAAGAGAAGAGAGTCTGGAGCAGATCTGAGTGCTGATCTTACTGGGACAATGTAGGGAGGGGGAGGGGAGGGATATTGTGATTCATTGGGACTGCAGGTGGTGGTGGGACATCGGTAGCTATGACGGACCAAGGAAGGCTCCTGGGGAGCTGTGGAGAGGTAGAGGAATTGGCTTTTGAAAGAAAAGGGAATTTGAGGGCTTGCATATTTTTCTGTGAAGTGTGAGGCTGTTGAGAATGAGAATTGAATAGAATGTGGGTATGTTGAAAGTTTGGATAGAGAAAGCTTGAAAATGGGCATTTTGAAAAGTGAAAGAACCATTTCACTAGAAAAACATTTAAGATTGCTAGGTAGTATTGTCTATAAATTTATAGTAATAGAATTCTGCCTAGTTTTGTGGTTTTCCTCGCCCCTTCCCTTCCAGCAACTCTCAGATTTTCTGCTGCAAGTATGGGACAGGCAGGATTCAGTTCAGAGTTTTGATCTTGAGGCAGGAGCTCATTGATCCCTCCTACTGGCCTGTGTTTGGAATAAAGAGCCTCCAGCTAACAAGGTTGCAGCCAAGGCACCCTGCTCTGGGACGCCCCTGTTCTGCTAAACCAGGGTGAGAGAGGGGATGTTTAGGAAGTGGTTAAATGCAGCCATGTTTAAGGTGCTTTGGGAAGTTGACTTAAACTTAGTCCGGGGCAATTTCCAAAGTTTTCTATTGATTCTAATTGTTTTGGTGTCTTTTTTAAAAAAGTAAGTCTATTCAAAAATGTTCATCTTCCAGTTATTTGGTTGTAGAAAAATGAAACAACAAAAAGGTTTTTTTTTTCCTTAAAATGGAAAAAAAGATGTGGTATTTGAAGTTCATAAATGGTCTAATAAGATGTAAATTTTAGACAAAAAGTAGGGATAAGTATATTCAGAACCCATGTTTGGAAAAACAGTACAAGCATGTTAGCTACTAATCTCTCTCTTTCTGTTTCTCTCTCTCTCTTTTTTTTTTAGGAAATAGTCTAGTAAGTTTAACCTTTCATTTATTTAATCTTCATGGATTAATTGAGTACTTCCATTTAGATATGATGAAACTTCGTAGATTTTTAGGTAAGTGATTCTAACCCATTTAGCACTAGTAAGATTTATACAAAAACTTTTAAAAATTTGGTACCAGTTAGATACTGCTCTAAAACAAACCACTCCAGATTTAATGGCTTAAAACAACACACATTCATTCAGCTCCTGAGTCTGTGGGACTGTCACATGCTGCTTCTAGCTGAACTCATTAATGCACCTGCAGTTGACAACCATTTTGTTGCAAGGTGGCTTTGCAGGCCTCTCCTCGCTGGGACCACAGCCGGAATACTGGGCTCAACTCCACATGGTCTCCTACTAAATTACAAGGAGGCAGAGGAATTTGGCAGCATTAGATTCACATTGAAGATGAAAGAAATAGTTATTTACTTTAAAATGAGAGGGGACACAAAAAAACCCAGAATTTATTTATAAAAAATGTGTATTCTTACATGTTTTTAAACTTCAATAGCCTTCAAAATATGTTCCATTTAATGCAATACACCTATCAAGGCTTTTTCTCCACTGCTCAAAACAGTTTTTGAACTCATCAAGTTTGATGCCTTTTTGTGCTTCTGCTATTTTTTTTTTTGTTTCACCTCTTCCATTTTGGCAAAGTGATTCCCTTTGAGGACTTTCTTCATTCAGGAAAACAAAAAAATTAGTCACTTGGAGTGAGATTGGTTGAACAGGGAGGGTGGGGCATTGGGGTCCTGTGGTTTTTGGTCAAAAACTGCTGAAAACTCAGTGCGGTATGGGCAGGTGTGCTCCTAAACCACCCATCATGCAATGGGCAAATGCGTTGAGTCTCCAAAGAAAATTCACTGAAGCCAAACTCAGTCTTTCACAGCAAAGCCAGCTGGTACACTGGTACAGATGGGTTCCTAGAACACTCCCCTAGTGTGAGAAGCCTGTACTACAAGGGACCCTCCCTCCAGAAGATAATTCTGGTTTTTTATGGGGTCCCCCCCATAAGCTGAATTTTTTCAAAGAGCAGTGGCCAGTTTCCTAGAGAGAGCTGGTGAGCCCAGACCCCCGGAGCCCTGAGCTCGTCACTGGCCCCCTTCACTTCTGACCTGCCCTGTCCAGCGCAAGTCAGGTGGAAATGAACTGCAGCTGAGGTTGGGAAGCTGCCGCGAAGGCTCAGAGCCCTGGGCAGGGGGCATGGTGAAGCACTGGGATGACTTTGCTGTCAGGCTCTTACATCGGCCACAGCTCTCTGACAGAGAGGACTCGGTATCTGTCCTTTTCTAAATTTTCAAAGGCTAAAACTTTAAAAGATTGAGTAGGTTGCACTTAGGTCTCCTATTTTGACAGCAAACTTTAAAGATTATTTTGAATGTGTAAATGTGGAGGGTGGTATTTATTTAAGACTGCTCTGCTAGGAGAAAAGTTGAAGTTTTTCACTGAATAAGGAAATATGTTAGACAAAAATTGGTAGCATGAGGATTTTTATTTTTTTAAAGAAAAATGCAGTGTTTTTCTTTCCTCTTAAATACCAAACTAAGATAAATTTATTGTATTTACCTAGCAGTTTTGAGAAACTTTTTAAAAAATTTAATTATTTTTTTAGAGAGAGGAAGGGAGGGAGAAAAAGAGGGAGAGAAACATCAATATGTAGTTGTCTCTCATGTGGGAGACACATGAGACCTCACTGGGGACCTGGCCTGCATGTCCCCTGACTGGTAATAGAACTGGCAACCCTTTAGTTTGCAGGCTAGCACTCAGTCCACTGAGCCACACCAGCCAGGGTGGTTTTGAGAAACTTCTAATGCACATTTATTTATAAATTGTGTGACCGTAATACTGTACTAATGTATTACATATATAAATTATAAAACATACAAAAATAGATATTACAAGAGTATATAAAAGGCTATTTTAAATGATGAGATAAAAGTAAATAGAGTTTCAAATCTCTTTTCCTATCACCAGTGGATGGTAGTTTGCCACCTTGGTGTTGGCTCGTGTTAGGTGGAGATCACTAGTTTTAGCTTGTCCTGCGGTTTGGGGCCACAGACAGCTCCACCTCCAATCCTGGTCTACTTTTTTATGATGGCAGAACAGACACTAAGTGAAAAAAGAAAAGATGAACAGAACATCCATCCCTACAAGATGAAAAATGAATTCCAGATCCAGAACGTACCTCACTGATGATGTGCCCATAGATAGATCATTTTTGTGTACCCCAGTACTTAAGCTGTTTTTGCATCATAAATATTTTTGTTTACTGATGAAATTCTAGTACCACCAAGAACGGTACCTGGCACAGTAAATATTTGTTGCATGGATTTTACTGTTTGTATTAAACTAAGAGACTCTCTTGTCCTCTCAGTTTAATAGATTGACAGTTTAAAAGAGAAAGAAAATTTTCTAATTTTGCCATGAATACCTTCTCCTTTAAAAGTTTCAGACAAGTTGTGAATGAAAGTGGTGTTGATTCTTTAGTTACATGTGTGAGTTATGAGGTGGTCGCCACCTCTCTCTGAATCTGAACAGTTAGCTGATAGCTGCCTCAAAAGTGTAAGTGGAAAACTCGTGATTATCAGTTTTTATACTTGCACATGCCTCCCATTCCCAGTATAATTGGGGGTCTTTCCTGTGTTGCAGTGATGATTCAAGAAGACTACCACAGTCAGAACCCGTACCACAACGCCGTGCACGCTGCAGACGTTACTCAGGCCATGCACTGTTACCTAAGAGAACCTAAGGTGAGGTGCGGACATTTACAGCAGGCGAAAATCCTAAGGCAGTTTCTTTGCTTTGCTTTCAAATGCTTTTCCCTAAGTTAGTGATCTGGCTAAAAATCAGAAGTTTTCCTTCACAAGAAAGAGATCTAGCTGAATCATGTTTCCAGTACGCCTGTACCAGGCCTGTCCAGAAGGTATCCAGCCATGTAATATGAAAAAATAAAAACATTTATTAAAGAAGATACAAGAAACATTGTACATAGGACAATGAGGCTTTAGTTCCCTTCAAAGTACGCACCTTGGGACCTCACAGAGTTCTCAAAATCTCCATCAGCTGCCCCATTGTGTTTTCCCGAGTCTCAGCAAGGGTCTGAAATCTCTTCCTTTTGACAGGTGATTTTAGTTTTGGGAAAAGCCAGAAGTCACAGGGCACCAAATCCGGGCTGTAGCGGGGCTGAGTCACCTGGATAATTTGATGTTTCGCCAAAAAATTTTGCATGAGATGTGAGGCGTGAGCAGGCACATTGTCATGATGAACCTGCCAATCACCAGTTGCCCATAGCCGCCGCCTTCTGAATCATCCAAATAGTTTCTGGAAAGGATGTTCAAGCTTAACACAAAATTTGATGCAGATTCGTTGCTCTACTCACTCAGTCATTTTGAATGTGACTGCCACACAGTACACATGCTCACCCAATGTCATTTACTGCTCCCCACTGACACATTCCAGTCCACTCTCCTTGGCTGCCAGCTTACATCGATCTTGCACAGACCAATTTCATTACAGTAACAATGGCTGGACTTTTTCTGGACAGACTTTGTAAGCGCACACCTGGAGAATGGGTGACCACTGAGAGACCAGGCCGACAAGGCCAAGACTTGTCCAAGGGTCAGGTCACAGAACCTCAAGCACTGTCAGGATACTCAGCCCTTACACTAAGCTCTTGAGGACAGGGACAGAGCAGTCAGCTCAGTGCATGAAGAGGGAGCCACAGAAGGGAAAAAGCATTCTGGCTGTTGTATAAAAGTCAGTCAGGCAAGAGCAGGAACGTGGATACCAGCCTGGAGCTATTTCAGGGCTCCTTGAGAGAGCATGGTGCCCCAAGCAAGGCAAACACTTTTGGGGAAGGAGGAAGGTAGATGGTTTGTAAGATCTCTTGGGAATCAGAATGACTAGGATATGGTGTCCCAGTGCATGTGGGGAATGAAGCAGGAGTCGCTGAAGACTGCCTTGGGCAGTCGAGTAGAAGGTGGAAGTCTTGTGTGAGAGTCTTGTGTGAGAGAGTGCAGGAAAAGGAGCAAGTTTGCCAGCAGGGCTGGTAGAGATGGTGACTTCTGTTTTAAATATGTGGAGTTAAATCTAAAAGAATCTGAAGTATAGGAGAGAAATCAACTTTAGAACTTACTTACCCTTCACAGAACTTTAAAAAATTCATTTGTTTTCTTTTCATGTTTCTGTGTTTAATAATTCACTTCAATCTAAGATTGTTTGATGTCACATGTGATCATACATGAATGATTATACATGAATTTCTTTTTAAAGTCTAATTCTAGATTACTGGATTCTCCCAGGATGATACATGTCTGTTCTTCTGCCACATCCCCTCTGTTTTAGTTTTCACAAGAATATGACACTTTTGTGTATTGCTTAATAAATTGCTTGTTCAAACATATCCACGGCCACGCCCACCCATTTCCGTGTTGCGGGGGAGGTTGCCTCATGCACAGCCAGCTCGCTCTGTACGTCTCTGTCCTCTTGAGCAGGAAGCGGTGCTTTAAAAATCTGTATTTTTTAAATACTTCACAAATCCTAAAGAGGAAATTACTTTCTTCACCAACTTCCCCCCCATTCATTGAGCTTCTCAATATACCAATTACGGGCAATACAAATATAAATAATAAATATTCTATGCCTTCAGGCGGCTCAGTTTTCCGGGGCATTCAGGCCCTTAGATGGTGATTTTGTTTTTCCAGACTAAGATAACCTTGACACATGGGATGGAAAAAGATTCATTCTGGCATAGAAAGAAAATATTAAAATTTGAATCTGAATTTATCTCATTTAAAAAATTTTCAATTTTCACGTTTGTTCATGTGCAATATATGTTAGTTCAGTATCACAATCTGTAAGTGTACTGATACGGGTGATGTATGCTCACATTTCCTTTTACTGCTAGGGCACAGGACCATACAAGTTTAGAGAGCCTTGACCTAATGTGAGCTAAATGAAAGCATGTTCCGCCAACTTTTATTATGGCCAGACCTGTGAAGTGCAGTAGGAACACAGTTAGCCTTGGTTGGGGAAGGGGCTGCAGGTCGAGAACAGGGGATGAGCGGGTAGTCAGTGAGGCTGGGCCTCAGACGATGAGAAGAAGCCGGTCAGGAAATGAGAAGTGATTCGTGAAAAGCAGGTGATATATGTATCAAGTTGATCATTTCTTCTCATTCAAGTAAAAGTAATAATGATCATTGGGAATAAAAGGTATAATTAACATCACTTTTTCTGACGTGACTACACTGTGTGCACCGTTCTGGATGTACCCATCCGCTGGGAGAGGATTTTTATTAGACTTGACGCAGACTTCTGCTCTGTGATTACTCAGTAACATCCTTAAACGTTAGGACCTCAGAAATAGCCTTGCATTTTAGATTCTTAATTGAAATCCAATAAACAATTTGTGATAAATAAACACCCTCACTTGCAGGTCTTCTACTGTATTACATGCTTAAAAATTGGTTAAAAGGGTAGATCTCATGTTAAGTGCTCTTATAATAAAATATTTTTTTAAATCTCAGGACTTCTCTGTTTGGTAATGGCTAGGGAAATAAAAATACACGAACCTGTGCTTATTGTTTTAAAACTATCTTTCTCAAAAAGATGGCTTATCTTTTAACTGCCCTTGTGACTAAGCTTGTTTAAAATGAAGCAGGGTAAGGATGAGCTCCGTAAACTCCCTGTGGGCAGGGCGACCGTCACATGGTGCCCATCCCCAGTGCCGTGATGAGGGCGGTTCCGCAGAGGCATGGTGGCCTTTAATGAGCAGTCTGAACACACAACAGGGGAAGAAGACACTGTCAGTGCTGCCATTTGGGGCTAATTCAAAACTGTTGTCATGGTATAGAGTCGATTTCAAATATGTGTGTGATTAATTATTCTTTTGTCATCTTTAGCTTGCCAACTCTGTGACTCCTTGGGATGTCTTGCTGAGCTTAATTGCAGCTGCAACTCATGACCTGGATCATCCAGGTGTCAATCAACCTTTCCTTATTAAAACTAACCATTACTTGGCAACTTTATACAAGGTTAGTGCAGTTTTATCATCACAGCTTAATGTTCTTTCATTCCTGAAAACATTTCATGTTTTTAAGAAGTGGAAATGGTTAACAAATTCTCACTGAACGTTAGAATTTTAACCAGATTAATATTACTCCCAAATAATTCTTTATGTTCAAAAAAGAGACTTATTACCATTAGATAACTCAGATATGCCTTTTTTTTTTTTTTTTTTTTTTTTTTTGGTAGAATACCTCAGTACTGGAAAATCACCACTGGAGATCTGCAGTGGGATTGTTGAGAGAATCTGGCTTATTCTCACATATGTCATTAGAAAGCAGGTAGGTTGGATTTAGACAAATTTAATTTGCTCTGAACTATGAAAATTAAGTTGACAAAACAATTTTGTAAAGTTTTAAAGTTACGATGTTTGGGTATTCCACAATTTTCTGTTTCAAATTTAATGAGTAAATTATTTTATTTTACAAATTTATATCAAAATTTGAGTGATTTAAACCCATTCTGCAGTACAGTTAGTAGTATTTTTTTTGTGAATTATTATGAAAGATCATCCCATGGATTGGAGTACTATAAAATTCACTCCAAATACACAATGTTTCAGTCACAGTTTGCTGCTTATTATATAAATAGTATTATGTATTTCCATTTTATGCTAATTTAAATAAAACCCTAAGTTCTAGGTATAAATGGGATAGAAAGTAAACGTTCTCTATAATAAATAGATTCATTAACAAATCTATCTTGGGCCCTGGCTGTTGTGGCTCAGTTAGTTGGAGCATCATCCCATACACCAAAGGGTTATGGGTTTGCTCCCTGGCCGGGGCGTTTATGGGAGGCAGCCAATGGATGTTTCTGTCTCACATCAATGTCTCTCTCTCTCTCTAAAATCAGTAAACATTTTAAAAACAAAACAAAAATCTATTTTAGAAAGTTTCAAAACTGATAAGTAAAATTAATGCTTTGTATCCTTGATAGCATAGTTCTGAAGTCACTTCTGGTGCTCCAGGGAAGAAGAGAAAATACTAATTTTGTGGAGTAGACCATTTATTGTTAAGCAGGCCATTTGAAAGTCTAATAAAAAGCATTAATGTAAATGAGTCTATTGTCCATAAACAGAGGCTTTAACAATGAATGTCTCACAGAGAGAAGATGCATGTAAGAAAACCATGAAAATAGTTTTATAAACCAGGTAATTCTAGAAAAAAGATGAGGGATAAAAATGTTTGGGCGGCCCGGCCAGACAGCTCAGGTGGTTAGAAAGTTGTCCAGATGCACCAGGGTTGTGGGTTTGATCCCCAGTCAGGGCACGTACAAGAATCAGTCAGTGAATGCATAAGTGAGTGGAACAATACATGGATGTTTTTCTCTTTGTCTCTCTCAAATCAATAAATAAAAACTAAAAAATATGTTTGGGTATTAAAATTGAAGTTACTATCATCGTTCTCTCCTTTTTCCCATTCATGAGTTGAAAATTTAAGTGTTTTGTGTAATGATCATAAGAAAAAAGCAAGACTTTATTTTTTAAAATTCTTTATTCATGGATACCATTTAAGGTTATGATAATACTTCTGGTAAGTATTTTTGTTTCTTGCTGAGTACAAATATAAAAATTGCTTAAGCCATACAGTGTTTGTACATAGACATTATCTTGTCCTTGATTAAGATAGATTAAAATGTGGGCTTTGTTATTCCCTTTTTATCATGTTTTGCATTTGATGATTAACCCTGTTAAATTCTCAGATTTAATACAAGTAAAAACTGAAAATAAAGAATACTACATAACAGCATTCTTTTGTTTTCTTTGTTTTTCCTGAAATGCTCAATATTGTGAGCCTTTTAACCTATTGACAGCTCTTTACCCATCGTTGTATGAAGATAATGTTTTCTCTGGCCCACTGGAACAAAAGGCAGGGATTTTTTTTTTTTTTTCCAGGTTTACTTCTCTTGTTACTTGTCTTGAGACAGTTTTTTTAAATATCATGTGGTTTTTTTTATTTATATGAGCACATTACCTTTTACCTTCCTGAAAATTTGGGTAGTCATTTAGATAGTTAATTGATTGTTAAACATACATATACAACTATTCAACTACATATACAGCTATGTACAACTACTGAACTATATATGTTTGAACTTTCTTAAACCGTTTGGTGGAATTTTATCAGGATTTAATAAGGCATCTTACTCAAAATGTCTACAGGAATCAGTCATTGGCTCTTTTTCCTCCATTTGAAACTTCCTTCTACCTCTCAGATCTCAGGCACCAAAAAGGAAAGCAAAGTGGTTTACCCCCAACACATCCCAGCAAAGAATTTTCTCAGAATATACCAATTTTATGTATTTTTTATTTTAGGCAAATAATTACACCTTGGCTAGAAAAATAAAGGCACTCTTACCTTCACCTGAGGACATGCTTGTTGATTTTAGAGACAAGGGGAAGGAGAGAGACAGGGAGAGAAGCAATGATTGTGTGCCTCTCTCACGGGCCCTGACGAGGGGCCGAGCCCACTACCTAGATATGTGTCCTGACCGGGGACCGAACCTGCAACCTTTTGGTTTACAGGATGACAGTCTAAGCAACCGAGCCACACTGGCCAGGGCAATAAAGGTACTTTTTGGGGATGTTTGCATATTGGTATTTTTCTACAGGCTTTCTTGGTTTTAGTTTTGATTGTTTTAGAGGGGTTTGTTTTTTTGACACATTCTTTAAAATTAATTTTTTGTGATTAAAAGATAAATGGCAGTCAGAATATATTAGGACTCTATGAAGCTTCTGAATATTAAGTTTAAGAAAAAAATCAAGAAATAACTGCTTAATTGAAAGTCTTGTATTTTCTCTTGTATATTTTTCCAACTCCAGGAAACAAATGGAGACTCAGATAGGTGCTTTGATACTAGCCACAGACATCAGTCGCCAAAACGAGTATCTGTCATTGTTTAGGTCCCATTTGGATAGAGGTGACTTATGCCTGGAAGATGCCAGACATAGGCATTTGGTTTTACAGGTAAAATGGGGTCTACTTCTAGGGTAAATTTTATGCGACTAATAGAATAAGAATGAAATACTCTAGTGTAGCGATGGGAGTGGTTAGACCTCGAGAGAGCTGGGGTCTCCTTTCTGGAAGGAGAGCCCGCCACCGAGAGAGCGCTGCTGCTTTTGCATTATTCACCTTTGAGATTTCTAACAAAAACAGTTTTTGCAAGATTAGGGTACCATCAACTAACAGCATTTTAATTGAATAAGTTCTCACATCTGAAAAAAATGACAGAGAATTGGCTGATTTCTTTGTAGCTTTGTGGTTAATCCAGGACTTGTGCTCAGCTATACAATCAGGTTCCCAGTCTTGCGGCATTTCTGGGGAAATCATGGTAGACCTAATAGAATCAGGAAATTATTATAAAAAATGAATTTTCTGTTGCATCATTTTCTTTTTTATAAAGGTAATCTTTTTGACACTGTGTTAAAGTAGATTTAAACTTAGTACAATTGAAATTTTACTTTTTTTCTTAAAACAATTTTAATATTTTGCTTGCTAGATGGCTTTGAAATGTGCTGATATTTGTAACCCATGTCGGACCTGGGAATTAAGCAAGCAGTGGAGTGAAAAAGTAACAGAGGAATTCTTCCATCAAGGCAAGTTCCAGAATTGAGTGCTGATTAATCTGCCCAGTTCGTATTTTAAGCATCATATGGATAGAATAACTCGCGCATTTATAGGAGTCTAGTGTTAGATATTGATATCTTTAGTGGCAGTTTACTGTAGGTGTAGATACACCCAGTGATGTATAAATTGAGCATGTTTTGAAAATTAGCAGTTTCTTGAAATCATCAGGTGTGTAGGCATGCATTCGTGAACAGACATGGGTCAGCCTGGACGTTTAGCTGACGAGAAAGATTTCCCTGACCTCGCCCTCTTTGTCCTGTGTGGAGGGCATGGCCACATGAACACCTAAGACATTTTTGTGACTTAACACCAGGAGCCAAGGATCTTCATTTTATGCACCTTCCTTTTTAGGATTTAAATTAAACTGCTGACAGTGTAAAACTGCAGAGGTAAAACACCTAGTAAAAGTTTTCCACCTCCTCCATTTAAAATAGGATATCAGCTTGGCAACTTTTTCTGTGTGTGAATAATTTAACTAATTTAGAAACTTTCTTCTCATGAGAATTAAATATGGTACCTTTTTCCTAAGGAATCTACAGGTAAGATGAAGACTTTGATTATGTACTTAACCAATAGGTATGTTCCATGTTAATAGTTCTGTCTCTCCTTGTTTTCATGCCCAGGAGACGTAGAGAAGAAGTATCAGCTGGGTGTGAGTCCGTTCTGTGATCGTCAGACCGAGTCTGTCGCCAACATCCAGATCGGTAACTACGCGTAGATAGCCTGGCTAACAACATGCCACTAATTTCAACTTTGTCAAGAAAGAGAGATATATACATTTGAAATATAAAGTATTAAAATTATGCTCATTTCTATTTTTTAAGTAATTAAAAAAATTAACCTTATTTTTCCTTTTTTCGGTTCTTACATTTACTCTCATTTGACTTTAGGTTATAAAAAGTGTAATTCTTTCAGAGCATGTAACAGTAACTTTCTTTTGTGGTAAAACTGAAATAATACAGTATTTGCCCACGTGGGAACTTTTATGCATAATTCTAGGACTGCCATTTTAACGTGAAAAACGTGACCACTGAGCATGAATGTATATGGAGACCAGTTTGCATTGTTGCTTACTCTTATCGCCGCCTCTTGGCTGTGTGATTCCTGCACATCTTGCACAGGCCTCTTGAAATCTAGCCTCGAATTGTCCCCCCAACAATTTCCCCTCATTTGCCTAGAGCAGCTTGAGACTCGTCAGCATTCCGCGAGTCGCACGGCTCCGTCACTCTCTGTGCCTCGCCTGTCCTCCCCCTCTGCCTCATGGATTCCTTTTGCTTGTCACGCCCTCCAGAAGCCACCTTCCACTCTCTCCAGGCACTTAGTCCTCTCCCAGCTGGCTCCCAGCTCCTTTCTGGCCCCAGCGATGTATCCCTGAAGTCAGGAGGGAGCAGCAGGTGCTTGAGAACCACTTGTTGAGTGAACTGGACCAGGGAGAGAAAGCATAATGAAGTTGCTGTGATGGGAGGCTGTGCAGCTTGTTGCAGAAGAGCCCAGGAAAGACTGACAAGGGTCGAGCATGTGGGGGCTGGAGTGTAAAGTGGGGGACAGTGGGGAGTGACGCGGCAAGGTATCAAGGGATGACTTTGGTAGCTGGTGTTGAGCAGAGCCTTTGAGAATTGGATTGAACATAGTGAAATGTACACACAAACTTCAAAAAGATAAAGGTTCTAGAAATTCAGAAGGTAGCACAATACTGTGGCATAATACTCTGAAAAGAGGCCTGTGCTATAGGTTCAGAAATTCAGAAACATAATTCTTATTGTAATTGCAGAAGAGATGCATGAGGAAGACAGAGGGCAGTCACTGCCCCGACTGCAGAGGGGGACGTGGGGAAGCGTTGGGTGGAAGGAGCGTGACACACGCTTGTGGAAATGGTTCGGGGACCAGGGTCTCCCTGGACTGGCGAGGAAAGCTGCCGAGGTTCACAGAAGTGTAAGACACGACGTAGATGCACTCTGCCCTGATTCTCAAGTAGAATATCTTCAAATGTCAAAGAACAGATTAAATAGGCAAAAGGGGCTTGAAACTAGGTAAGGGGTAGTAAACTCATTCCAGCTACTTTAAATGTCTTTGCCTGAGCAAATTGCTCCCTAGATTAATGGGAGGACTTACAAGTGAGGTGTTTTTTTTTTTTTTTTTTAATTGTAGTATTTAAAATGGAAATCTAGAAACTAGATGCCTTAGTTCACCTAATTCATCTCAGTCTGTGCATCTTGTCAGTGTTGGAAAGTTCTAGAATGGATTTTCAGAAGGACATGATAATAGTTGACATCTACTGATTCCTCACAACCAAGTATCGCTGGTCGTCTCTTTTTCAGATAGTCTGTCCAGTTGCAGTTAACAGGTGTTGGTCTTTCCGATATCAAATCGCAGGTAAAAAGGGGTTGGAAAGGTTCTATTTCTAGGGTAAATCATGCGATGGTTAGAATAACGTCTTGCTGAGCAGTGATTACTCAGAGCCAGCAGAGTAAGTAGAAGTCATGTTTATTGATTGATTTTTTTAGAGAAGACGGGAAGGAAAGAAATGTCGGTTTGTCGTTCTTATTTATTCTTCATTGGTTGATTCTTGTATGTGCCCTGACCAGGGATGGGACCTGCAACCTTGGCATAATGGACACCACTCTAACCAACTGAGCTACTTCAGCCAGGGCAGAAGTCATGGTTAATTAATAGTTTCCTTCTTTGATAGGAGTACTAGTTTCGTTGAACAGGAGTATCACACATTGGTAAGAACGAGGCATTTGGCGAGGTGCTGGGACCTGGGGTGGGGAGCTCGGGCTCAGGGATTGGCGCAGCTCAGCGGATCCACAGGGGGTTGAGCAGCTGTTGCAGTCCTGGCCCCGCAGCGGGTGCTGCGTGGCTCTGACCGTGGCCCCAGCCTATTTGTTTTTGCAGGTACTTAAGACCTAAAAGAAACTTTAGGTTAACATAGAGCCAGAAGTGATAGTTAATTTGTTCGATGTTAGAGGCAGGAACAATGGGAGAATCAAATAAGAGGGGTCACGTAAAACTTACCGATAATGAGGTTCAGCATTTGGGTACAAAACTCCAGCCGCTCATGCTTCAGTTGTGGCACCCAGAAAAGCCAGGACTTCGGGTGGCTGGTCCAGCCTGGCGTTGGTGTGGGGATGGCTTCCAAGCAGCTGCCATGTTTGACATTTTTCTGTTTGTCCTCCTCCTCCCCGGAACATGGATCTGTCCCTGGCCACCCTAGAACAGTGCTGGCGTGTAGTAGGGTCTCAGCTAACGTGTGTGGAGGGGATGGAAGGAATGAAAGAAAGCGTTACTTCTGACGTCCTAACCACTATTTCAGGTTCCCTAGTTTGTACACTTAAAAACTCCGGCCAGCAGACCACGGGTGACCCCTGACTACGAGAAGCGGGTGCTGACTGCTTTCACTGGGGCACATTTGTCAGCCAAGTGGAAGCTGGGTTGCCTGTGGTCACCATGAGCTTTTGCTGCAAAGAAAAGGTTTTGGAGATGAAGAAATTTTAGAAACTACTTTATACAACCAGTGATAGAATTTGAATGTACATTTTTCCTATCTTTGACAGATCAGAAGTTAGGAAGATAATGTCACTTCGCCTAATATATATCATTTCATTGGTGAGGAATTTTCTATGAGGCTTCTGTCCACTCTGTGTAAGATACTTGGTGATGTTAAATCAGATAGGATGTGCTCTCGAGGGCTGCATACAGATGCACACAGTCCTGAAATTACTCCTTTTTCTTTTCTATGGATTAAGGGAGATCAATATGTGAGTTGTTTATAAAGTAGGACCCTGTTACACTTCTGACGTTCACATTAATAGTTGTTTTAACTAATTTCGGGTCTATTGAAACTCATATTTTTGTCAGGAGTTTTGGCTTATAAATTTCGAGTTAAATGGCTTACTGTGGTCATGACCAGGTATGAAGATTACAGTCCCTGAGGGTACAGGGAGGGACATCACCCCAGCTTCTCTTCAGTTCAGACGTCCCCCCACGGTCCTGGGGTAGACCCCCGTTTAGCCTGCAGCTGTCTCACTGGAACTATCTCGCAAACTCTGTTTGCGCTGCTGTCCCCAGTCGGTACGGTCACTGCGTGTTTGCTGAAATACAAGGGCATGGTTGTGCGGCGGAGAGGCATGATCAGCAAAGATTCGATGTGTTTGTCAGTACACCTGCAAGTTATTTAAGAAATAGAGTCTTCAGAGAAGATTTGTAAATGTACACCCACATTAGAATCTTTAGAAAAATAAGGTTTAGGTAATTTTGGAATAGGACTTGAGAGTAAACACTGTGGAGACATTTTAAAGATATAGTTTCAGAACGTATGTTGACACCATTTTTCTCCTACTTCCTTAAGGTTTTATGACTTACCTGGTGGAGCCTTTGTTCACGGAATGGGCCAGGTTTTCCGACACCCGGCTGTCCCAGACAATGCTCGGGCACGTGGGGCTGAATAAAGCCAGCTGGAAGGGACTGCAGAGGGAGCAGTCCAGCAGCGAGGACACGGAAGCTGCGTTTGAGGAGTTGAACTCACAGTTATTACCTCAGGAAAAGCGGTTATCATAACTGCAGAGTCAGTGCGCGGACTGCCTCCGGGGGGCTCTCGGAGAAGTGAAATGGGGGCTTGAGGTGAGAGAACTTACTCTTGATGCCAAGGTTTCCGAGTGAATGACGCCAGCATTATTTATGTCCAGGATTTCCTCTGTTGGATCGTTTGAACCCACTTTTTAATCATAAGACCTGAACATACAGCAATACTGAGTTGGCTCTTACGTGAAACCTTGCGTCTGCAAAGCCCAGCAGGAGCGAATCGGGAAGGAGTAACAAAGGAAGTTGTGTGGAGTGCCACGTGCTTCTCGAAGCATTTATTCTTCGAACCATGAAACTTGAACTGACTCTTTCAGCAGAAATCTCTTGGAATTTAACCAGTCCGATGCAACATTGTGTATCTGCAACTTCCACTAAGTTCTCGCTGAGAGATTGGGAATGTGAAGTGCCCAGCCTCTGCTGCCTCTGGCAAGACTCGATGTTTACAAACCAACTCGGAGATACTGCTTTTAAATTTGCCTTGGAGCACAATAGTGAAGGAACCACTAAGAATTTTATAGATCAAACTTTAAGCTGCAGCTCCTTCCCCCTGGTTTGCCTTTTTTCTGCTTTGGATGCCACCAAAACCTCCCCTTTGCTGTAGTTTGATTTCATGCACTGGAAACTGTGCATTATCCTAGAGTACCGCCAAGCTTTCCCTCCAGTGCTGTTCGGCAGTGCGATTTTTTTTTTTAACTCTTGGTCTTTAATTTGGGGCGGGAGGGGAAGAACACCAGTGTCCTAGCTGTATTATGATTCTGCAGTGAAGACATTGCATGTTGTTTTCACTACTGTACACTTGACCTGCACATGCAAGAAAAGGTGGAATGTTTAAAACACCATAATCAGCTCAGGGTATTTGCCAATCTGAAATAAAGTGGGATGGGGAAGTGTGTCCTTCAGAGCAAGGGTACTAAAGTCCCTTTCGCTGCAGTGAGTGAGAGGTATGTTGTGTGTGAGTGGCCAGATGTGTGTTTGTGTGCATGTTTGTGCATGTGTGACTGTGCATGTGTTCTATTTATCCATGTGGGAAAGGATTGGATATGTAAGCTTTTATTTATTATTTTGGAATGTGACGTAATGAGCAGCCACACTTGGGGGAGGGGAAGGTGGGTAAGCTGTAACAGATGCTCCAGTTGCCTTAAACTATGCACAAAGCTAAGTGACCAAACTTCTTGTTTTGATTTGAAAAAAGTACATTGTTTTCTTGTCTCCCCCGCTCCCCGTCCCCTGCCTTTTGATGAAACGATACCCTTTGATGGGCCTTTTGATGTGAACAGATGTTTTGTAGGACAAAATCTAAGGACTAATTTTAAACTTAAAACATTCCACTTTTGTAATTTGTTTTAAATTGTTTTATGTATATTAAGCACAACTGTAATCTAGTTTTAAGAGAAACCAGTGCTTTCCTTTTAGTTCCATTGTATTTCCCTTGTTACTGTAAAAGACTGTTTATTAATTATGTTTACAGTTTGTTGCAACAGCCATTTTCTTGGGAGAAAGCTTGAGTGTAAAGCCATTTGTAAAAGGCTTTGCCATACTCATTTTAATATGTGCCTGTTGCTGTTAACTTTTGATAAATAAAGACCTATCTTTTCACATTTTTATCTTTGATATTTACCTTATAATTAATCCTTTGGAAATCATAATGCTAAATTTCTAGGAAATCAAAGATGTAGCTTTTTCGCTGTAGCGTTCACTTACCAGATACGTATTCAGGCAAAGCTGGGTGCAGGCACAATCCTTTGCGGTGATCTGCACCTCACCAGCAAGCAGGCTAACCCCCTGGTTATGTAGTTTGCTCAAAGGTCAGACCCCAGGCCTCTCGACCCCACAGCCTTTTGTTCCCACAGTTGTAAACTGCACAAGACTCAGCACCTCTTGCAAGTACTAGGGTACTATTTGTATTGGCCTTTTTAAAGTAATAAGAAATGGCCACTTAATTCTACTTGATTGATACTGATGTAAGAAAGGTACCCTGGGCCTCTTCTGTATCTTCCCAACTCCAACTCATTAGAAAGGGATGCAGTGCAGACTTTAAAATTAAACATTGTCCTTATTGGCATAGAAGAGTGACGTCCAATAGAAATGTAATGCTAGCCACGAAAGTGATTTTCAGTTTACTAGTAGCCACATTTAAAAAAGGAAAATGCCATTTATTTCAATATTTGTGTGTGTGTATGTGTGTGTGTACACACACTTCATTATTTCAATATATAGTCATTATAAAAAGCAGTTGAGATGTTTAAATTATTTTTTTGGTACAAGTCTTTGGAATGTGGTATGTATTTTACACTTACAGCACATCTCAAGTCATACTGGCCACATTTCAACTGCCAGTATCCACATGTGGCTCGTGGCTACCATACTGGACAGTGTGGGTACAGAAGTCTGATGGTAGCAGAGCTGAGTGTTCCTGGCGAAAGTCAGCTGCCCCTTACATGAGGCGGCTTTACCTTGGCAAATTGGATGCATACAGAGTCTGATAAAAATCTTTGCATAGACCAAGTGAGCTGCATAGATCAAGGGTGTCAGCCCATGGAGAGTGGAACGATCTCATAGGAAACTCACATTAACACTCACAGTAACTGATGTTTTTTAAAAGTGTTAATATTTAAATTTACAATGGGAAATATAACTATCAATCATTCTCTCCCTTTAGGCAGATCTTCAGCTGGTTACTTGGTGAGCATGGAGTCTGAGCAAGGGAAGCAAGTTGCCTCATGCATCCATCTCCCCGTGGGCCATACCTGCTGATATTCATGTTTATGGAGCAGGGCGCCCTCTTCCCATGGACGATGCTAGAGGGTCTCTGCCATTAGCCGCTTCTCCACGTCAGCTTCTGAGTGGTACTTCCAGTAGATATGTCAGTACCTTCAACCTTGTCTCGTTCGAACTGCCCTGGGCTCCATCTGCCTCTGTCTGATTGATTGCTTCTGCTCTGATCCACTATGTTTCTTACTGGTAGTCAAAGGATTGTCTTATTTCCATTCTCAGGGGGGAGACTCCTCAGGTTGCTCCTGTTTCCTGCCTAACACGTATAACACACCCATTGAACTGTTTTGTTTTCTTGTTACGTATATGTGGGAATCACTATCTCTAGCTCTGCTTTTTAAATATGATCTATATGAGGGGGGACCCAAAAGAAACTATTTATAAAAAATTATGTATTCTTACATGTTTAAATCTCAGTCACCTTCAAAGTACTCTTCCATTTGATGCAATACACCTATCAAGACTTTTTTCCCACTGCTCAAAACTTTTTGAACTTGTCAATTTTGATGCCTTTTTGTGCTTTAGCCACTTTTTGTTTCATTCCTTCCACATTGGCAAAACATTTCCCTTTGAGGGCTTTTTTCATCCGAGGAAACAAAAAAAAGTCACTCAGGGTGAGATTGGGTGAATAAAGAGGGTGGGGAACTGGGGTCATGTGGTTTTTGGTCAAAAACTGAACACTTAGCATTGTGTGGGCAGGTACGCTCATTTATCACCCATCATGAAATGGGCAAACACTTTGAACGTCTTCAAAAAAATTCAGTGAAGCTGAACACATCCTCTCACAATGCCAGCTAGTACATTGACACAGATGGGTTCCTAGAACACTCACCAGAACACTCACCTAGCAAGGGAAGCCTGTACTACAAGGGGCCTGCCCTCCAGAGATAATTCCAGTTTTTGTTGGGTTCCCCCACCTCATATTCCTTGAACTTTAATTTTCTAGAAATATTTGAGGGAACAGTTGAATAATTTAGAAGACCACATTTAAAACAAGTAATTAAATATATTATGGAACAGAATGCAAAATTTTAAAGATACAACAGGAGACTTCAAAGAATTGTCGAGCATGAGCAGCCCATTGGAGCTGTAGACCCAACTCTTCAGTTGTAGGGAGTTATCTCCTCTGCTTGGGGGTAAAGGTCCTCGGAGAGAAAATTTTGGCAAGCCTTAACTTAATGAAAAAAATCTGGTTTCTGGTCAATATTTGTAACTTTGTAAATGTGATGGTTCACAGTGACTCTTCGTATAAAATAAAACATTTTACGTCCTTTGCAAACCTGGGAAATATATTTGTACCTGACATACAGGTTTAGAGGTGCTAGTAATTCTTTGAAGATTCCTGTAACAGTCTTTTTCCAAAATGTTCTCTTGGCTCTTAAAGCTTTCAGTTTTCTTAAAATTTTCACATCAGAGGTTTACAGTGTTTTCATGTATACTTTTTAAAATGTATATTTTGTTTAAATCCCCACCCAATCAGTATCTTCTGCTTGGGAAAATACATGACTGATAGCCACTATGCATTCAGTAATGATTTTAAATAAAGGTGCGTATTAAAACACCATAGTATACATTTGAAGCGTAAGATTGTACAGATATGCATAAAACTTAGTCTGAGCCATTTCTTACTTGCTGTGGATCTGCAGACAATCTGTGTCTTTTGGAAGGCCCCCTGACCGCCCATGGTGGAATGGCCATTCTTGGGGGTGAGCTGACTGGTGGGGTAAGGAGGGGACACAGGTCTCCTTGTCTCATTCTTGGCATAGACTAGCGTAAACTAGGCCATCAGTAAGTGGTTGTTGAACAAGTAACTTGGTGTTTTATGTGTTTTCCTTTATAGCTGTCTATCATTAAGAGAAATTATACTGAAACTAGTCTGTTTATGCTGAAGTTATGTGATAAGCAATATCCGAGTTCCTGTTGTGTGCAGAGCACTGCGCTGGATGTAATAAAGGTATTAAAAATTTCAAGACATGGTCTCTGTCTTCAAAATGTTTGGATGACCAAATGATGTGTGAAGTGTTTGTTAATATGGGAGGCTTCCATATTGTACACAATGAATGCAAGGTGTTGGGGTGCTTAGAATGAATGGTTTAGTTCATTAACTGTCTTCCATGTTGTCAGCTCTGTTCCCAGTGCTTTCTAATGCACTTTTCATTTACTGAATTCTTCAGCTCCAGATTTTGCTTCTTTGTTGTTTCAGTCTCTTTGGTAAAGTGCTCCTGTTACTTAATTTTATCCCTGAGCCTTTGAACTGCCTTTCTGAGATTTCTTGGATCTCATTTTTTCATGACTGATTTTGAATGCTCTATCATTTAGATGAGTCTCCCATGATTTTGAGTTTATGAAGAATTGTCATTTTCTTTGTTACTTTGGTTGTTCATGTGATTGATGTGTTTTTGAAGTAGTGAGCACCTTATTTCAAGATGACACTTAGAGGTCTTTCATTCGTTTTTCAGTAGACGCGCTCTGTGAAGGACAAGTTTGTTTTCTCTTACCTGTGCTACTTGTGCCTGGACAGTGATGGTGGGGTGTCCCTACTGTGCCTCGGTTGCCTGGGTCTCGGCACCACCACTTCAGTGGGAGAATATGGCAAGTGGGGGGAGCCAGGTTTCCCCTACTTACCCTACCCGGGCCATCGTGTGGGCTCTGTACTCCAACTCCTCCACCTCTGCCATGTTAGCTGGGGCTGCGGGTGCTGTTCCTGTCCTTCCCACCGTCCTGCCTCTCCTGTGTAATAATGTGTGGACCTCCAGGTGTGCTAGTGTTGAGCAGAGGAAACTTTGTTGGGTTACAGATGTCCAAATAGGTGTAGATTTAAGGGTAGATACAAAGGGTTCTTTTCCACCATGATGCTAAAACTGTATGAGATTCTTGAGCATAAATTTGAGAGTTTATTGTTGAGCCATAATGAATCGGGAGGCTGCATGATATCCCAAGTTCCTTTATTCTAGCTGAAATTCATGTTACATATCTAAACTTTTCAAAGGAAGTAGTATCCTTGGCTGCCGGAAGCAGGACCTGCAGTCTGGTCATTCTGAGATGCAGCTCATTACTGCTGCATCCGCATAGTTTACCCACACTCCTCCTCTTCTTGTCACTTCTCTGTTTTGCGCTGTCTGCTTAGAAAGGCAGCATAATGTAGTGTTGTTTTTAAAAGTGTTATCTTTACAGTTAGACCTCAGTTTGGGTCTTTTGTCATTTATCAGTTGTGGGTCCTTGGGTAAGTTACCTAATCTTTTGAGGGGCTTCCTAAACTGTAAAATGTGTTTCTTAAAACTAAAATAATGTATTGACACATTATGGTACATGCCAAGTCAATGGCCTAATTCATTTCCTCATAATCTGGTGAGTATAAACTGCTCAGGGATACAGCTGTACTTCCTGCCATCCTTAGTTGAGCTCCAGGTACCAGCTGCTCCCCTTTGTCTGGGTTTCCTGTTCAAATTCCGAGGGAAACTCTCATGGGACCAGCTTATCAAGGCTGTGTCCTTGGTCACCAACCAGTCTGAGCATAACCAGGTGTTCCTTGCAGAAGGGAAGGCAGAAGTTAGTATCCTGCAGTTTGCCTTAGAGTTGGGTTAAGAAGTATTCAGATAACCTGACCCCTGAGATCAGTCTCTTGCACTCTCCTACCTGTGTTGCCAACACCCACATTTCAGATGACATCTCAACTATTCTCACCCTTTGATAAAAAGCATGTCTGGCCAGTGAATAGGGATGGCCATTAGGCAACATCAACAGCAGGCGTTTCATAACCTCCAGTAAAAATGTTATGAAGCCTTAATTTCTCCCCAAATTAAGGCTTCTCCAGCCAGGAAGAAAGCAATTATGAGGGACTGCCCTGTAATAGCCATGGTGCTTTTTCTTAATCATTTATCTTCCTGAGGAGGTCTGATTTACACTCATGTTCTACTCGAATCTTATGGAAGGAGCGCTCTGTGACCTTTAGAACAGGCTGGAGAAGCTACCAGAGGAGAAGTTTGAAAGGCTCCAGCTGTAGTAGCAACACTAGGGCATCTAAGCACATGGGAAGTGCGCTAGACAGTCTCAAAGGGAAACATTGGTGATTTCTGGGTCCTGATTTGGTCAGGCTATTTTTATCATCCTATCTGTTCTCAAGTGACTGCACTAGTACCAGGGAAGAACTAGCTTGCTTACGGGTTTATCAGGAAAAACTAAAAAGAATGTTAAATAGGTTCAGGGGGATAGCTCAGAAGAATGTTGAATCTCTAGGATGAGAAGGGGAAAGGGGTCAAGAATGGCTGGAAGTTCATGAGAAATATTGTGACAACAGGCATAACTGAGCTGTCTCATTCTGCCTGACAATCCAGAGATGACTTTATCAGGTTAACTCCCAAAGTCTAAACTTCCACCGACCAGATTCTAACCTAGAGAGAACATCTATTTTTGGTAAGTTATCAGGAGGATGGTTTTTCCCAAGTATTTGTTTTTGGTAGGTCCCTTATGTTGTCTTCTTTACGACTTACACATAGGAATTCTTAATACAGCAAAAGGACAAGATTCATCTGCAAAAGAACCTGTGACTAGGGAGACAACCAGAACTAAAGATGGTAAGTCCTTACTGCTCTACCCTAAGCCTGTGCAGGCACCACGGACCAACCACATATAAAATGATGAAATGACTTTTACTACTCTACTTACTGTTCATAGAATGTGTTCAAAATTATTCATTTAATCTTCAGCAATTTTTTGAGCTGAGCACTCTTCCATTTTAAAAACAGAGGTGTGATTTGGCCAGGATCACATACACAGATCATGTATAACTCCCAAGTCCAGTGTCCTCTGACTCATACTAGGTGTGTATATATAGTAAGTCCCTGGATTAGTCAGAATCACAGTAGATAAACCATTACATTAGCTCCTTAACTTTTTAAGCCCCAGCTATAAAATGCAGAGTTAAACTGTTTTTAAGATCTTTCACTTCAGGTGTATTGTGTTGGAAAGAGAGAAACTGAATGAGATAGGTATGGGGGAAGAGAGAAAAGATTTCACCAGTCCCAGTGGGAGAGTGAGTACAGGCTTGCATGCTTGGCAAAGTCATCCCAAGTGACTGCCCTTCTGTTTTAATGCTGAAGTCCCTTTAAGAGAAAGGTGAATGAGAGGCAATATAATTTAAGGAATGCATTTCCACTTGAAAACTGTAGAAAGCAAAGTACTCTTAAGTATGTGTGCAAAAAAAAAAAAAAACCACACACACATATAGGCTTTATGGTCCAAGGATAATAAAAGTTGGCTTTATTTCTAAACAGTAACTTCCTTATATTGGAGTACTGTTCAAAATTCAATACAAATACAAATGTAAATTTCTTGGTCAAAATATGTCTGGTCACTTTCTGAGTTTCTTCTAAAGACAGAATTTTTGAAACAATGTACACCAACAGCATGTGTAAAATAAGCCACAGTTCAAATTTAAGCTGAACAACCAAACCATGTAAAGTACCTCAACTAATATTTGCTAACATCTAGAACATTGCACATATTTTCAATAACTTAAAAGGTCTACCTATTATTCTCCTACTCACCAGAGGAAATAACTTTTAAAAATTAAATAATAAATCCTACCATATACTCATGGAAGGAGATTCTGGCATTAACTAGAGTTGAGGTTAACAGAAATAAAGATCAGGAAGGTTCATCAAATATTTAAAAATTATCACAGCAATTCATTAGACACCCTAGCTATAAAAGAAAGGCAGTTTTCCGCTTTCTAGTAACAGCTCAGGTTTGTGTTGCATAATGTGATTCAACAAAACAGCGTTCTGGCCAATGATCAATGCCTGATGGGAAATGTTTCACCTCTTCATTGCTCCATTTTAAAGCTACTATTTTGACCAATAATAAATGTAAAACTCCATTATGCATACAATTTCCAGAAGTATAGCAAACAAGTCATTTTTATGATGCCATTTATTAAACTGAAAGAAAAACGTTACCTTCTGATTTTTCCTTAAAAAGAGATTTAATTCAATTCTTTGATTCCTCCCTATTTGAAAACTACATTTTCTTCCTCAGACTGGATGGCACTGAGGTGACTTCCCTTTTTAAAGGAAAGCCTTATGGAATTTTAGCAAACCCCATCTCCAAGAAAATGTGAGAGAAAAATCTAAGATAAAAGTTCTATTCAAGGTAAGAAGATTCCAATCTCAAATATTTCATTCCAACAACTGTGTTAGGCCAGCTCTTCCGTCACTGACTAGTAAACTAATTGCTGAAAGCAAATAACAGTGCCCTCATCATACAACTTTACATAGACTGCTTTATGTCCAAATATATGCATACAGAACACACTTGTACAAATTAGTGTTGAGTTAAAAACGCCCATCTACAAATGTCCTTTCTTCATGTCGAGATCTATGTAATTGTTTTCAAAACTAGAAATCTAAACATCCTGACTACACATTAAAAACATGTATGTCAGAATATAAGTATGTTCTGGAAAACTTCAGAACTGACCTTCTTATAAAAAGCAAACATAAACTCAGAGTGCTTTTGCTATTGCTTAATCCTGTAGTTAGATTTAAAAGGAAACTACTGAACATTAAATCCGGGTATTTACTAGATCGGGCTATTTGGCTAGTGGAAATCAACACTAACGAACCAACAGGTGAATCAGGTTCCTCGGGTCCTTGTCTATTAGGAATCTGAAACATTTTCAATTAAAGCCTTCATTTTTCCTGTAGACTTCAACATGTGTGGCCCAAACTAGAAAAGAAACAAACAAAAAATATAAATATATTCATTCATATAGCACCAATGATATATCCCTTCCCAATCATGCATCAAAGGGCTCATATGTTCTATATGAAAAAAATCAAGAAGCCAGATAATAAAAACTTTAATGGATAGACAGGTTGTTATAAGAACAAAAGGGAGAGGTAACCAAATTGCTTCCTAGAAAAGAAAACTAGTCACCTTAACTTGGTCCAGTTTTGCTTCTGTGAGTAAAAGAAGAAAGTACCACAAAGTTTCCTTTTCAGTATCTAAAGAGTTTCAAAGATACTAGAATTTCTAAGACACATGGCACTCTGGAATAGATAAGCACATGCCCCCCATGACAGTAACTTGAATAAAAGGAAGTATGAAGTAAGAATTGAGGAGATTTCATGGAAGCGCCCATCTCCATCTGTGAGAGAGCACACACATCCTGTGAAAGCCCAGGTCAAATCTCACCCTCTTCAGAAGACTTTCACAGGGCGCCCCAGGTGAAAATGATCTTTTGTTCACTTTAGACTTCTACATCACAACACAGAGTCAAGTCCTAACATAAATTACCATTGGAGATGTTAAATACTGAAACGGAGGGGTCAACTTTTACTTCCTTCTTTATGCTCTTCTGTAAGTAATCTGCTTGTAAATCCTGTAGCACATCCATTTGAATCTTAACAGAGGACACAGCTGATTATCTTGTCAAATGGAGGTGCTCAGCAAAGAAGTCTGAGGTAATACTCACCAACACTGTTTCTGAAGTAGCCTCTGGTGCAGACTTTGAAATTCCTTTTTCAGCCTCACCTTGGCTATCACTTCGATACCGGTAAGCAAATTTCTTTTTCAGAGCCTCTGCTATGAGGGCAGCAGGGTCAGTAGCATCCACAGGTTTGGGCTTTATATCTTGTTCTGACCTTAGAGAAAGGAACAGAAACCGGGGCACATTTCAACGTGTTAGCGTGCCTCTGGGAAGGGCTTCGTGTGCCTCTCCACACCACGGATACTCAGTGAAGACACTGCTAGCCGTGAGATGGAAATCCTAGATTTAAGGCTCAAGCAAAGAGCACAAAGGTGCCCAGTGAATAACCACTCGGTTCATCGCAACAGCACTGATTACGCTGTCAGGGCAAGTCCAGTTTCATTCTTCTTTGGAAGCCTAGTGACTACCATAGTGGGTACACAACAAGGCTTCACTGAGTGAATGACTGACAGTGAAGACTTTACATGAAATGCAATGGGAGAAAAACTGAAAAGTAACCTGGAAGTGTTTTCTCTGCTAATCTTTTAGTTAACTGTGCATAGGAGCTACCAGGGACCCATTTTTTATAAACTAAAAACAGAACAAGTTCTCAAGAAGCCCAGTAGTTTGTTTTTAGAAGACATTTAAAAAACGAGGGAAGTGAGAAAGAAGGTAAATGTATCCTCACCTTTTTACGGACCGAAGTTTTACACTGTTCATGTCTTTAAGGATCTCTAGCATATTTGGCATATCAGGTTTCTTGGGGCTGTGTTTATCCAACGTCTTTCCAGCACAGGCTTTTTTCTCTCTGCGCTCTCTGATCAGATCAATAGCAGATGTACTTTGGTGGAGCGTTGAGGGAGGGAGGGGCGGTGGAGGGGGTGGCGGAGGTGGCGGTGGGACAGAGGGCGGTACTGTGGCAATAAGGCAAATAAAAATTTTTAATTATGTTAGAGACTTCTGTATACCTGAAAACAGTATCTTTAAAAAGAATCTCAGTTATGTAAGTAGAAAGGAAGTTTCACTCACTTGGTTAGAATCTAAATGCCTGAATCTCAGTCACTGTATCATTTAATCCCAAACTCTCCAGATGGAAAAGTTCCATTTAACTTAACAGGAGTGTTTTTGTGATATCAAATGTTCAAGTCTGACTGTGGCACAGTTTGTAATTACTTTTAGATGAAATATAAAGTAGTCTGTACTGCATAAATAAATACCTATCTTTATTATATACAATTAGATAATTTAGTATATGAAAACTTCCTAAAAACTATTGAATACATTTTTACTCACTTGTAAGATTTCCTAAACATTACACACCTGCGTTGACTGAACTGTGTTTGAAAGAAAAGATTTAAGATTTATTGAACAATTTCTGGGTGAAAAAAAGCGTTCTGAAAATTAAAGTGGTTATAAAATAAGGACCTAAAATTCAGCTTTCTGCATAATTAGAGGTGAGAGAGTCTTCTATTGGGTGAACTACATTGCCTAAGGGGTGCAAAAAAGTTTTACTTGAGGGTTTAGACCATAAACAGAGCACCAACTGTAAATCCCCAAATTATCTCACTATTTAAGGCCCTTTTCCTAGTCTGTCAGGACAGGGACGTAAAGCAAAAGAGAACTGCAATTTAAAATTAGAAGAAAAGGACAGGACTTCTGGTTTTTAAAGCTACACACAAATTTCATTTAACACTGAATGCTACTCAAGCACTGGTACCTACAGTGCTTTCACCCTCCATCTGCCTTGGCAGTACCCAGGTTGGATGAGGTTTCTGTGTGAGGTTAAACTACAGGAGCACTAGCAAAGTCACTCAGAGGAAGAATAACTGCCCTTCTCCTTTAGAAAGAACTGGTTAATCCTTAATCTAGCCAGGACTCTGGAACAAGAGGAGGAAAAACAACTAGTACTGCCAACAGTTTAATGGACTAGGATTTCAATCCTATGGTTTCTTCTCCAAAATGACAATGCCACACAAATGAAAGCAGCAGTATTAAACCAGGAGTCAGAGGAATTCAGTCAGACCTGAATTCAGTTTCTACTCTGAACAAGAGAAAATGACTTAAGTAGCTACAGTGTGCTAAAGGCATTTTATGTGATTTCCACTTTTCTCCCACAGTAACTCCATAGCATAGGTACTGTTACTGTCTTTTGCCATGTATAATGTGCACCCACATTCTTGGCCCAACTTTAAGTAAAAAAATCTTTTAAAATTTTTAATTCAATTTTTTACTTACATAAAACCAATGATCATAATTCCAGTGTATTGTTTTGAATACGGATATCACTGCTTTCTAAGGTTACATTTTTAATGCATAAGCAATTTAAAAGAATTAAAAATATTTACATAGATATGGAATTAGCACTACCCATGTATAATGCACATCCTTATTCTTCCCTGAAAAGTTCGGGCAAAATGCGTATTACACATGGCAAAATATGGTAGTCCCACTCTAGAGCAGGAAAGGGAGGCAGAAAGGCTAAGTACTTGCCTCAGGACTTGCAGGTTAGTAAATAGCACTCAACCCTGTCAAACTGTTTTGAGATGACCCCATGTCTGACAGGACTGGTGTCATTAAGTTTCCCATAGCATTCACCTAGTTAGTAATTCAAGTGCAGAACTTTGAGTGTTTTCCAAACATACCCACTTGTCAACCTCTCTGATAGTACCAAGTTTGTTCAAAACAAACCACCACCACTTCTACATGACTGGATCCTAGACTAGACTATGCAAAGAGGATTGACTCTTGTTTTTTTTTTTTTTTTTGTTTTTTGTTTTTTTAAAGCAACCCCATTGGCTGTTACTTGCTAATAAATTTTGAAATTAGGGACACTCTTCTGGTTTCCAGTTTGCTGGTTAAAACAAAAACAGGACTTACAGACCTGCAGTAAGATTTTGCTGTTCTTGCAGGGTCACAATTTTGGCAATCTGAGCTCTGAGAGCAGCAAGTTCATTTTCAAGGGCACAGATCTTCTGCAGTGCTTCCTCATTCGCCAGTGGTGTCTTCAGTTGAGGCTCTTCTGGAGACAGGTTTGGTAAGGAAAACTGCCTGCTTGGAGGCTTCTCAAAGAAGGGAAGGTCATCCTGATGGGGCTGCCCTGACCTGACCTCTGTCCTGCAAGGAAGACATAAGGCTGGCTGTCATAAGCTTTGTAAGAAAATATTAAAAACATGGCCAATTAACCAGAAAATAACATCTGAGAACCTTTCAGGCTGATCTTACATAAATTCTCCCCTATAAGTTTTGAAGCAACAAAATTACTCGTCAACTTAATGTAGGTACATATATCCAGGCCCGGGTTTCTTGCCGCCATCATTCTTTTGAATCTCTGGATAATATGCACAAGGCATCAAAGACTCCAATTCGTATTTTGTGTTGACTTGAACTAAGTGAAGACACATTTTAATGCTCTTAAAAATGGTAAACTAATTACTAGTTGTATTGACAACAAAATCAAATCAGTAGTGCATTAGTCCTTCCCCAGGGTCTTGGCTTCTGCATTTCGATGTCAATATTAATCAAACTGCAAGACAAATTGGGCCAAATACAGCACCAGAAACCGAAGGGGGGGGGGGGGGCGGGGAACATTGTAGTTGAACCTATTCAGTAACACATGGTAACTAAGTAATCACTCGGGTGTAAAAAAATGTTCACTGTTCCACAGCTCCAGATGGAAGTCTTTTGGGGTTGAGAATAAAATTCAGATTTCTTCTGAACTGTCCATTTGTATACTTACCTATTTCTTCCTATTTTCTACAATTAGGATTTCCTGGTCTCTAATCTCCCCCACCCCCTATTTTCCTTCCAGCTTTATGAAGTATAATTGACAAATAGTGTACATATTTAAGGTGATTTGATATGTGTATATATTTTGAAATAATCACCACAATCAAGTTTATTAACATATCCCAGCTTCCCTCAGTTTCACGTGGTCATGTTTTGGCTAACAAGATGCATGCAGACTGTTGTGAGCCATCTAGGAAGGTTGCTTAAAGGGAAATGACTCCATGAAAACATCCTCTCATCTCCAGCCTCACAGCCCTTCTTCTCCTGAGAGCACTGAGTGCAAGGTGATGACCAAGTTTGGGAGTCATAGAAGGCCAGGCACTAACCTTGACATGAAGCTAACACTAAGGATGGCAGAGAGCCTTGGCTGGGTCCCTGAGGTTACTGCGGAGCCACTGTCAGCTCCAGACTATCTTACTTTAGTTGTTTTTGATTAAGAGAGAAATAAACTACATAGAGAAAAAAAAAACATCCTGTTGAAGTCACCATTTTGGGCTTCTACATTCCATACCATCGAACTTAATTCTAAATGTTAATATAACATTAATATTAAATTCTATTTTATTTTTCCTTTAACTGGATATTGGTATTTTACTTTTACTTGAGAATTGTGATAATTCTTCATTATATCTATGTTTCGAATGGGGAATTTTTGGATTCTTAGCTTTTAGTATTAAACACTGATTTCAGGTGTTTTTCTTTATCTGTTTATACCCTGTTAATTGACCTACCATACACAGAGGATGCTTGCAAATTGTTTTTTTATAACATTATAAAAAAGTAATGATGTCTTAGCTCTTGCCTAGCAACTAACTTTAGTAATACTAATATTATTAATTTTATTTGGAATATGTGTGGGATAAGGAAATGTGTTTGACACATTTCAGTTGCTGAAGCTTCAGTTGCTACTTTTATACCCACAAAGGGGAGGAACAGGTGATGAAATTTCTAGAAAAGTACAAGCTTAAACAATGGTAAAATTGTCTATAAGGAATAGTATCAATGCTCTGATTAAATATATGCTCTTTGAAATATTATGTTATATAAGTTAGAGATTAGATGCACTGCTCTAGTCAACCTACAATAAAATAATTTTAATAAGCCATTAAAATTTTGAAAAAATCACTGTGGCTCTTTGTTGATACAATAGGCTAAATTCTGATTTCTACTTACCTTTCATAGATAGGAATGGGTCAAATTTGTTTTATAGCTCTGCACAAGAAATACTTTTTAAATTACAAGTGGATAGAAATTAATCTATTGAAGTTTTTTGGGGGGGTTTACAGAGTATTTAATATCAGATATTTGGTATGTTTCATCAACTATGTTCTTTAAAATAATTTTTTTAATTGATTTTAGAGAGAAAGAAACATTTGCTGTTCCACTTATTTGTACATTCATTGGTTGATTCTTGTATGTGCCCTGACCAGGGACTGAACCTGCAACCTTGGTGTATCAGAACAACGCTTTAACCAACTGAGCTACTCACCCAGGGCCCTCAACTATATTCTTGATAACTTTTTATGTTTTTAACAAAACTGAACACAAGAATAATTTTTTGAAAACTACGTCTTGGGAGAACTAGGGTACCTGTGGGAGACAGGACAGTGGTAATGACAGAATTCTAGTCTTTGGGACAATCTGAGTAAAATACAGAAATCTCAAATGTAGAATGAGTATTCTTGTTCAAAACAACAGTGTTGAGAAAGATGGACAATTTGTAGTAACGGAGACTGAATTTATACAAAACCGGTCAGAAGCAGTGTGTTCTCAGGACAAAATGGACACCACCAGCACGGGGCACCTGGAGGATGACAACTGGAATGGAAGGGGAACGGAGTGGAGAGGAGAGGAACACAGAACAGGTGGATAAAGACTGATCTCTACCCACACTGTCATTTTCACACACCTAAAATAATATATTTATATCTGAGCGTGGAGGTAAGGGTGAAGGTTTGTTCTTAACAAATACAGCAAAATTTTGGATACTAGAATCGTTAGTGATACTAAACAAAAGTTATAATACTGTTTATTCAACAACCAGTGGTCCCTTCAGTAGATAGCATTTCCCTACCTAAAATTCTCCTAGACGTCACACATATTAAAGGTATTGAATGTTTGTTTGTTTTTAAGTTAATTGTTATCATTCAAGTAAGGCAATCTTCAAATCCCATGAATGTTTAACATATCTAAAAGTGGAAGAAGAGAATTTGGCTTAAGATCAACTACAAGGCATGTCTGAACATCCTACTTTCTTTAAACTGTCTTCTACCCAAAAAATTGTAAACAGAAATTAGTGAATATTGAATAGCAATTACAATGTTAAAAAATTAATTACTCTAACATCTTCCCATAACTCTTACAGGTGAATTTTATCCTTTTGTTTTTCCATCTACTGAAAATTAAGGACAAAACACTCATCAATCTTGAATATCAGTATGCCTAAGTAAGATTTAAAAGGAAAAAAGCTCAGGGCCATTAGCAAAATGATTTAGGCAACAATGTCAGATCCACCTGTTTTATATCTATGCTATTTTTATAACTTTGAATGTACAGATTGTGCATTTCTCTGTGAAGTACTGTTAATGGCTGTAGGTTTAAACAAAGTGTAAGTTTAAATGTGGATTTTTATAAGCTGAAAAAGGAAAGTAATCCTTAAATGATCACGTGTCTTCTCAAATATAAAAAGATCAACATCTGCAGGAGCTCAAGAACAAAAAAACAAACAAATAAGAGTTGCACTCTAATATTCTTCCTTGTGTATGGAAAAAGTTTAGATTTTATGAAAACTCTAACACATGCTCTTTGCTTTAACACACATCCTTTTCCCACAGACATCTGTTTTGTAAGACAGTGAACAAATCATTCATTCTTAGAACCAATCTGTTTTGCCATCCTTCCAAAAGCTATTAAGAGCTAGGATTAAGGTAGGCTTAATCTAAACTAAGAGATTTAAATGCTCTTTAGATTTTTTGTGTATATAATTCAGAGAAATGTTAAGGAACAAAAATCAAGTATGGATGTCCCCAAAGCGGAATACAAACAGCTAAAACGTTGTTTTTTTGTTTTTGTTTTTTTGCACAGCCGGCTTAAGAAGAGATGAGGATACGGGAACTTCTGGGCATGCTTTTGGCTTGTAGCCTGGTGGGGAGCAAGGGAAGTGCCGGGTCTTGTGGGACAAGAGCGCTCTGAGTGGGAGTGCTCCTAGCCACCCCACCCCCACCCCAAAGGTGGAATCCTGTAAATAAAATCCTGTTTCCTTCAACATTATTGGGTTATATGTATCAAGGTGATATATGAATGGGCCCCAGTTTGCTTGGTTGCATTTTCCCAGAGACAGAGTACTGTGACATTAATACCACAGGGACAGATAAAGCCTCAAATCGCATGGTAAGAGGACTAGTATTCAGTAATTATCAAGAAAAAGTAACATGCCATCAATTCTCATCCTCCTTTCTGCTTTGTCCTATCATGTAAAATATTCATATATCCCAGGCTGGGTGCAGGAGTCACTGGTAAACCAAAAACACCAGTGGATGCAGGTTAGGGTGGGTCCCAATAAAAACCTGCACTCTCAGCTAAAGGACCAACAAAGGAGCAGCCTCCCAAGATAGATGATAACTCCAGCCAACACCACATAAAATACTGTGGCCCCATCTCAACCATGCAACAAAGGTCAACTTACTGGGAAGGCTATAATGAGGTACCTGAAACCCTGAGTAGTCTCAGAGAACAGAGGGAACAAGGACTTTAACAAGGTACCTCACCTCCCTGTGTATCAGTGACACAATCTGGGGAGCCCGGAATTCCACCCCATGGAACAGTAACACGGCACACTCCCCTACTGGCTGGTATGGTATCACAGGTGGCCTTGTGAGGAGCCAGAGTCCCCACCCATCCGGCAGTAATGTGGTGGCACCCACTTTTCTCCTACCATAGTGCTATCAGAGAAAAGCCAGCTAAAAGAAAGGATCCAGTTTCATATATCCAAAATATCTAGGTTTCAATGAAAGAAAAAAAAACCCTCACACCAAGAAACAGAACACAAACAGGACTTCTGGTTAAGATGGGAGATGATGAGGTGTAAACTCTGAACTACCTTATGACCAGGCAATTCCACTTCTGGGTATCCACCTAAAGAAAACTGAAACAATTTGAAAAGAGACATAAACCCCTCTGTCCACTGAAGTTTACCACAGCCAAGATATGGAAGTAATACAAAGGCCCATCAACTGACAAATGGATAAAGATGTGGCACCTGTATATACAACAGAATAGTACTTGACCATAAAAAAAGAATGAAATCTTACCATTTACAACAATATGGATGGACCTAGAGGATATTATGCTAAGTGAAGTAAGTCAGAGAAAGATTAATACCATATGGTTTTACTTATATGTGACAAACAAAAACTCATAAATACGGAGAAAAATTGATGGTCACCAGACGGAAGGGGGATGGTGAAAAAAGTGGAAAGGATTGAAGAAGTACAAATTAATTGCCAATTATAAAAATAGTCACGGGGATGTAAAAGACAATCAGTACATGACAATTCTGGGATAACATGTTAAAATTATCTGGCAGGTTTAAGCAGCTATGATAAAATGATTTCAGTAAGCAATTTCCATCACTTTGTGAGCTAGTGAAAAAATAAGAATCTCAGCAAAAAAACAGCCACTATAAAGGAGAACCAAAACAATTTGAAACTAAAAAGTACAATAACTGCAATAAACACAGTGGATGGGATAAAAACCAGAATAGAGAAGAGAGGAAAGAATCAGTGAATTTGGAGCTAGAACAACAGAAGTTATCCAATCTGAGAAACAGCGAAGAGATGGGGCGGGGGAGGGGGGGGATAGTCTTAGTGACCTGGGGGACTACAGCAGATCTAATATTTGTGTCATTGGGGATGCCAGAAGGAAAAGAGAAAGAGGGCAAGGATGAAAAATACAGAGTCAACCCCAAGAATTCCATGCCAAGACACATTTCATTCAGACTTCTGAAAACAAAATTTTAAAGAATCTAGATAGAAAGGATACCTTATCCAAAGTGGAAAACTTTTTGAATGACAGAAGATTTCTCATCTGAAACACAGGATTGCAGAAACTGGTATTTTTAAAGTGCTGTAAGAAGCAAACTATGAACCTATAACCTTTATATCCAGCAAAAATACCATTTAAAATTGGGAAAGTCAAGAATTCTCAAATGAAGGAAAACTAAAATAATTTGTCACCAGCAAACCCACTGTAAGATAGATGATTAAAGGAAACTCAAAACAGAAAGAAAGCAGAAGAACTTTACATATGGGAGAAAAACACAATTAGCAAAAATATGAGTAAGTAGACTTATTTTCTCTTCTTGAGTTTTCTAAGTTGTTTGATGGTTGAAGCAAATGTTCTATTGTTTGATATGATTCTAAATGTCTGTAGCACATTATTAAGGATCTTATAACAAGAGGAGGGTACAGGGACATAAAGGAAGACCTGAACTGCTCAAATTACACCAACAACAGAATGTGGTGAGTTACCAGTTATATACACACAATGCAACACGGTAAGCCCCCATGTGTGATTTTAAGTGAAATGACATATAATGAAACCAGTATTACTATAGGCTAACTGATACAAAGTTCATACAGCATCCCATCAACTAATGAAACAATGTACAAAACCATGCAATTTTGAGGACCTGTGCCTAAATCAACCACAAGAAAAACTATACAAAGAAAAATACATCAAAATAGATAAATCAACATGAAATTTCAAAAAAAAAGTTTATCTCATAGGAAGGTAGAAAAAAGAAAATGAAACAAGAAAATGGGAAAAACAGACTGAATAATTATATACATGTAAATAGTTTACATATACCAATTAAAAGACAGAGTGTTTAAAAAAATATGACTGAACAATGTGCTGTCTACAAGAAACTCAGTTTAAATGTAGTGACACGGGTAAAGTAAAAGTAAAAATTAAAAAGATATGTTATGTGGACATTAACCAAAAGAAAATAGCCATGACTGTAATTATTTAGATAAAATATACTTAAACACTAAGAAAATTATCAGGGACAGAGAGAGACATTACATAATAGTAAAATGATAAAAGACATAGCAACCCTAAGTGTGTATGCAACGAACAACAGACCTCCAAAACAGGAAAAGCAATAACTGTTAGAATATACAAATCTACATAATATAATTGAAGACTTCAACTCCCACCTTTAAACAATTTTCTAGCATAGAAAATCAGAAAGATTATAGAAAAATTCAACAACAGCATCAACCAACAGGATGTAACTGATATATATAAAACATTAACAACAGAAAATACATTCTTTTCAAGTATCCACATAATATATACCAAAATGGCCCATATCCTAGGCCAATAAAAACACCTCAACAATTTTTTTAAAATGGAAATTGACCCAATCAAACTGGAAATTAGTAGTAGATAATAGGAAATTTTCCTGAGACTAAACCATAAACTTCTAAATTATTCATGGGTCAAAGAAGATGTCAAGGGAAATTAAAAAACACAATTAACTGGATCGTAATAAAAATGTAACACATCAAAGCCTGTGGTACACAGCTAAAGTAGTGGTAAGAGGGAAATTTATAGCACTAAATGTTTTTAGTAGAAAAAGGAAAAGTCTCAAATACTATAAGCTCCCACCTAAAAAAACCTAAAGAACAAAATAAACTACACAAGCAAAAGGAAGAAATATAAAGAGCAGAAATCAATCAACTTGAACAGGAAAAAAAAGATGAAATAGAGAACTGGTTCTTTAAAAAGATTAATAAAACTGACATAAAGCAAAAAGGGAGGACAAATCACTAATATCAGGGATGAAACAGGTATCACTACACACCTTGTAATCATCAAAAGGATAATAAGGGAATACAGTAAGTTCTCACTTAAAGTCCTCTATGGGTTTTTGGAAACTGTAGCTCTAAATGAAAGACCATATAATGGAAACCTATTTCCTTAGGCTAATTGATATAAATAATATGAGTTAAATTCCTATGGCATATTTTGGGCCACAAAAACATCACCACACTTCTAAATAAAGGCCACAAACACTTCTAATATTAAACACTGAAATAAGTGAGGTATACACTATTTAAGAAAGATTGATAAAAACAAGTAAAATAATTATTTTCCAACGTGCTTATTATAGTTCAAGGTCAAGAAGGGCAGGAGTTTATCTCCGTAGCTCAGGCACAAGATAGAAACCAACCCTGGACAGGATGCCATGCCACTGCAGGGCACATTCATACACATACCCCCACACTCACCTCACTCACTCTGGTACAATTTAGAAACCCTAACTTAACATTCACATCCTTGGGATGCGTGAGAAAACCTGAGTACCTGGAAGAAACACACGCAGACATGGGGAGGATGTGCAAACTCCACACAGAGTGGGCCCTGCAAGGAACTGATTTCCCCCCATCAAAATTTTAACAAAACATTACTTGCAGATCTACTAAAAACAGTAAAACACATAAATCTCACCATATAGAATGGGACAATTCCCCAAAAAGCAGAAAATAAAGCTTATCAATATGAACTGATAAAAATTGTCCAAAAACTTTACTAAGAAAATTGAATTCATAACTTTAAAATTAAACTCCCAAAGAAATCTCCAGGTCCAGATGGTTTTTCACTGAGAATTTTACCAAATACTTAAATCTACACAATGTGTTTAGAAAATGGAAAAGGGAGACCTTCCAATTCATTTTATGAAGCTAGTATTACCCTGACACAAAAACCAGACAAAGGACCACATACTAAAAACAGCACCACCAGGAAACTGTAGAATCTAAGGCTGGGCACAGAATTCTCACACTGACAGCAAAAAACATTATCCATTAAAGGAAAAATTGATGAAGTGGACTTTATCCATATAAACTCTTGCTCTGTGAACAATCCTGTTAAATAGAGGGAAAAAAGTTACAAAATGGGAGAAAATGTTTACAAACCACATATTTGAAAAGGACTCATATCTAGAATGTATATAAAGGACTCTAACGTAAAAGAAAGAGTGACAATACCAAAAGCTGGTGAGAATGCAGAGAAGCCAGGTCAGCCATACACTGCTGCTGGGAATGTAAAATGGTACAGCCATCCTGGAAAATAGTTTGTCAGTTTCTTAAAATCTAAACATGCAGCTCTTATGATTCATCTGACCCAGAAAATGCATTTAGTCCAGAAAAATGAAAATGTATGTTCACAAAAAAAACCTACATACAAATGTTTCTAACAACTTTATTCCAAAAACTAGACACAAACCAGATGTCCATCACCTTGTGCACGGTTAACAAACTGGTCCATCCATACCCAGGAATACTGAGTTCTGGTTCAAGATGGCAACACAGAAAGAACAGTGAGATTCTAAACTCATCTCCTGCCATGAACACACCAAATCTACAGCTACATATGGAACTATATCCTCTGTAAAAAACTGGCTGAGCAAGGATGACACATCAAACAAGGAAGCTGGAGAGGCTAACAATCTTGTGATAAACACCACCCCAGGCACAGGGAGCCACACTCGGGAAGGAACTCAAAACCCAGAGCTTCTTCCTGTGGAGCAGAGTCTGAACACCACATCAGGTGCCCCAACTTTTAAGATCAGAGTACCCAAAACATCTAGCCATGAAAAGCAACAGGGCTCATATCTAACACACCTGTAGAAGGGTATAGTAACCTGAGAAAAGGCTCTTAAGGGTGCTGGGACTCACTCACCCCAGCATCCAGCACAGAAACAGCTGATCCTGTCCAGACTTTTAGAAGTCTCATTTGCTAATCTTAAGGCGTGGGCCTGAGGATAGTAATCTAATTTACATATCTAGGAGCCTGCTAGGATACATTCTAGAGATGTAGGCTGGCAGGTGCCATCTCCCCCCCCCCCCCACCCCCAAAACCCTAGGTCTTCTGACCTCCACCCCCTGCAGGAACTATCATTACCTTCCCCTTCTGCCTTGCTGGTCCACAGCACCAGTATCTTCCTACTTTTGCGGCTGTGACCCCAGGTACAGCCCTTGATCACCTAGCTCTGAAGGCAAGAAAGTCTTGCATTCCTGGTTTCCACAGGACTGGCTGTAACAATCAGAGAGACAGTTCTTAGCAGACTACCACCCCCAGGGCACTGCACAGACAGCAAACTTGAAACATCCCCAACTTTCTGAGAAGGCCTATTTCCTCATCCAGGAGCTTTGGCCTGAAGGGCAGGCTTCAGGTCTGTCACACTTCTAGGGGCCTACCGAGAGATTCTCAGGGAACAGAGGTCAGTAGATGCAGTCTTTGCACTCTTCCTTTGCTTCGCGCCAGCTAGTTGATACTTCCTCCAAAAGATGCTTACACCCTTGTCAGGCACCCTGATTTTTGTGCTGCCACCACACCAGGCTACAATGCCTGGCTCTGTTGGCAATGACACTTACACTAATGGGTTCCAAAGTAGTATAACCAAGGGAGAAAGAGCTCTTAAACAGTGACTGCTTCTAGGGCACAGCAAGAGGCAACAGACCCAGGAACTCAAACTTTCTGTGAAGAGACCTATTAGTTTACTGCGATAGGTAGAGCCTGGGGGGCAGGCTTCTAAATATAATCCTCTTACAGTTCTGCCTTTGCTACACCCCAGAGCACCAATATCTCTTAGAGGGGAGCTTTTACAAGTGTTTGGTGCTCTAGTTTTTGAGGCTGCTGCCCCTTGATTCCCTGACTCTGGTGGCCAGAGAGGTTTGCATTACAAGATCCCACAGGAATGTAATCATCTGAGAGACAGTTCTAGGCAGGCTACTAACCCCAGCATATGACACAGACAGCAGACTGAAACACAGTCCCAGGCTTTCTGTGAAAAAGGCCTATATTTCCACATCCTGGAGCTTCAACCTAAGGAGGAGACTTCAGGTTTGTCACACATCTAGAGAGACAGTATCTTTGCATTCTCCCTTTGTCTCGCCACAGCTCACTGGTATCTCCCAGAAAGTTACACACTCACCTGAAGCCCCAATTTTTGCAACTGCTGCCCAGGAGATACTTCCAGACTGCCTGGCTCTGGTGACCAGCAAGGCTTAACTTGGGGTCCCGCAGGACTGTGTATATTTGCATACTTTAAAAGAGCTTCCTTAAAGTCAGGCTACTAATCAGCCTGAATCTAGGTGATGACCAAGATCTTCCCTTATGGAACCCCGAGAGGTCTTGGCACATGCTCAACTACTGGAACTATTAAAAATAAAATAGGTTGCTTGGACAATCACGTAAGTTTGAAGGGCAACCAAGAGCTAGATCAGGGTTAAATAAGAAGATTCATCTCCTACACGAGGCTACTCCTTCAAGAATGGGAGAGGTGGCCGTTTCATCTAATGTAGAGAAACCAACACAGTCAGTCAAGCAAAATGAAGAAACAAGGGAGTATGTTCCAAACAAAAGAACAAGATAAACCTTAGAAAAAATCTTAATGAAAAGAACGTAAGTTAGTTGAAAAATACTTGAAGTTCAAAGTAATGGTCATGAAGATACCCACTGAACTCAGGAAAAGCATGAATGAACACAATAGGAAATTCAATACACAGACAAAAATGTAAGAAAATATCGTATGTCTATTTGTCACAGAGCTGAAGAATACAATTAACGGACCTAAAAAAATACTCTAGAGGGATTCAACAACAAATAGATAAAGCAACAGAAAATATCAGTAAACTCCAAGACAGGGCAATAAAACTCACCCAGTGAGAGCAGCAAAAACAAAGGGACAGAAAATTTATTTGAAGAAATAATGGCTAAAAACTACCCTAACCTGGGAAGGAAAAGACATCCAGATCCAGAAAGCCCAGATAGTTCCAAACAGAAATCCAGAGACCCACACCAAGACACAGAAGCCTAGAAAAAGTGTTCCAACACTGAAGAAGTGAATAGCTCTTATAAGGCAGAAAAGTAAGTAGAAATACATCTGGTACTTCAGAAGTTTAAATTAGGGAACCTATGTTTCAATGATTAACAGGATTAACGGTTTTACATAGAACAGAAGAAATATGTACAAAGATAAGGTTAAATTGCAGGTGTCAGGGAAAAAGAACCGAACTGCCTTGAAGCTCTTGGAGGTGATTTTTATCAAAATGTAGAATGGGCACTTTTTCTGTAATCACTGACTTTTAGTGTTGAAACCCTGTAAGATGTACATTTAACTAGCCCCCATGATTTTGCCTCAATGAGTAATTTTAGGGAGGTTCATTCTTCTTTCTGGTTACTGATTTAGTCAGGAGCATATGCACCCTTTCCTTTCCTCACTGTCATAACCAAGGAATACTACTCAGTAATAAAAAGAAACTTAATATATATAACAATCTAGATGAATCATAACAAATGCAGTTAGTGAAACAGTCCCAAAGGTTGCATATTGTATGATTCAATTTATAAGACATTTCTTGAAATGACAAAATTGTGAAAATGGAAAACAGACAGGTGGTTGTCATCCATTAAGGAGGGGCCGGAGATGGAAGGAAAGTGGGTATGACCACAGAAGGCAATGTGAGGGAAACCTGTGGTATGGAATTGTTCTGCATTTTGTCTTTATCAGTGTAAATATCCTGGATGTGATATATATGCTATAGATTTTGTTTTGGCGAAGCTTTTAATTGAATTTATTGGGGTAACACTGGTTAATAAAACTATATAGGTTTCAGGTATACAATTCTATATCATCTGTTTATGGTATTGTGTGTTCACCACCGCAAGTTAAATCTCCTTCCATCACCATTTATTGCCCCCATTTACCTCCCCCCAACCTCCTTTTTACTGTTGTTTTGCCATTACTGTCAGAGAATATTGGGAAAAGGCTACAGGGAGTGTCTTGGTATCATTTTTTACAAGTACAATTATCTCAAAAAGTTTAATTAAAAAAAAAATAACCATCTTAAAAAAAGGCTCTTTACCTGCTGATTCTACAATACCTGGTCTGTGTTCATCTACTGTTATGTCCTCACTTCTACTTGTCATTCAAACCAGATTCTTTCTATTCTCTTGGATTATCTGATTCTTATTTTATCCAGCTAATACCACTCAAATGAAATTACTCTTGCTAAAGTCAATAATCTTCCAACTGCAACAGAAAATTGAAATTTGTTGTTTTTTTTTTATTTACCTAGCTTCAAGGTTATTTGACACAGATGACTAGTTTGATACCCTTCCACGAATCTTCTCTCTCTCTGCTTCCATGGCAATACCTTCCATCAGTTCTCCTTCTGTCTCTAGAGCTGCTTCTTCCTGGCACTGGGGCACTGGGGTAAGGGTGAGGGTGGATGGAGCAGGTTTTTTTTTTTCTGATTAACTCTCAAATGCTGCCTTTGTCTAGAACATAAATGCTCTTCATATCATATACATGCTCTTACTGATTATCAGCCATTCTACCTATATGTCAAAGTGCAAGCATTTCTTATCAATATTTAGCTATGGTTCTAGAGCAATGTGAATGTACAAAAGGAAACTCAAATACAACATATTCCAGATTGGAATACCTCCTCTTGTTCTCACCCACCAAAAAAAATATATTTTTCTATATTCCTATTGTTTCATTATTCTCATAATTATCCTAGCCAGGATTATACTATTCTTCCTTTCTTAAGCCCAATATCTAAAACGTTTTCTGTCTTTATAATTCTTCCGAGTATCTCAACTTTGTCCCTGTGCTCCATTTCTTCTGTCAGTTTCTTAATTTAGTCAAACTCTGATCATTTCTCTTTGAACTATTTCCTGGCCAGGCTTCCTTCTATTCTTTACATTGTTTGCAGGGAAATCTTACTAAAATACGAATTTGATAATAATACTGTGGTGCTTAAAATCTTCCATGGCTCCATACTACTTTCAGGAAAAGTCTATACATTTTTTAGCCTAACATGTACAACCTTTAAACCTCTATCTACTTTCTGTAATCATCTCCTATAGCTTACCATTCTCTGCTACTCCCTAGCCTCAATGAGCCATTTGGAGTTTCCTCAATATGCCATGTAGCCTCCTAATTAGTACTTTTAAACATACTGTTCACTGTTCCTGAAATACAGCCTTCCTATTTAATTAGCTCCTACTGCCCTTTATCACTTAGCTCTAACATCCTCTTCTTTGAGAAGCCTTGCCAAACTTCTCTCATCCAACAGTGGCCTTCTGTATTTACTTATTAGACTTTATAGTATCATTATTGATTTTCTCTTTAATCTCCTCTAGCACAGCAAGTATTCCTATAAAGTTGGGATCATATTTTACCTCTGTATCTTCAATGCCTAATAAGAATAAAGATTTGAAATATGTTGAATAACTGTTTATGAAACCAAGGCATAATAATTTATTAAGGCTTTTACAAATAAATGGAAGTCCCTCTCCAACTCTTATTGTTTCCTTTGAATCAGAATTCGCCTTGACTCAGAATTTTTAGGAAGCATTCTCCAATTATTATACCAATTCACTAATATAACACACAGATTATTCTACCCTAATAAGACCCCCCCCCTTTTTTTTTTAAATTTCCTGTGTTTACTTTCACGGCTGATCATTTGTTGTGCTTTTTTTTTTTTTCTTTTTTTTTCTTTTAGATTTTATTTATTTATCTTTAGAGAGGAAGGGAAGGAGAGAGGGAGAGAAACATCAATGTGCGGTTGCCTCTTGTATGTCCCCTGCCGGGAACTGGCCTGGCAACCCAGGCATGTGCCCTTGACTGGGAATCGAACCGCGATCCTTCGGTTTGCAGGCCCGCGCTCAATCCACTGAGCTACACCAGCCAGGGCAATAAGACCCTTTTAATGCTATACTTACATGAACATATTTATGGCAGTTCTTTTTGGTCTGTCAGAACATCTAAAAGGCAGGGAATTCTGTAATTCTTAAGGACACGGTAGTTACGTGTATCTAAAAACTTTATAAATACTAGCTGAGTGTTTAAAATGAGCAGAAAAGAAGACTGCTAAAAAAAAAAAAAAAACCCCACTGGGTTAGTTAGAGATCATATTCAGCTATTAAAAGGAAATATTGCAAAGGTATCATCTTTTAAAATTATAAATACCATATCTCAGCTCCTACACACTTCTGGACTAACCTTCGTCTTGTAGAGCAGTCTCCTTCTTCTTTGGCTATCCATCCAACATCAGCAAAAGATGCCACTGAATCCTCTCCTGGGTAACTGGGGCTCCATTCTGTTGTCGGGCTGGTAAGCTATAAGTTACATATAGGGTAAGTTTGTCATCTGGCACCAAAAATATTAGAATAAAAATTTTAAAAGATTTTATTTATTTATTTGTGGACAGAGGGGAAGGGAAGGAGAAAGAGAGGGAGAGAAACATCAATATGTGGTTACACTCGTATGCCCCCCTACTGGGGACCTGGCCTGCAACCCAGGTGTGTGCCCTGACTGGGAATCAAACTGGCGACCCTTGGGTTCACATGCCGGCACTCAATCCACTGAGCCACAACAGCCAGAGCAGAATAAAACTTTTTAATCACTGAAATAAAAATCATAAGCTTTAGTATTACAAACATACAGACAGCTTCATTTTCATTTCCATTAAAAGTCTCCAAGAAAGGGACTATTTAGTTATAGCATATGTTTGCCAAATAATGTATGACAATCACTGAATTAAAATTTAAATTTATTCAGTATTTAATATACAAGTCAAATGAGACAGCTTGCTTTTTAAAAACCTCTGGTCATCCTAAAACATTAAGAAAATATTTAGAATTTAAGCATTAAAAATAAATCTTTTTGAAGAAGTCTGGTTTTCTAAAAAGGTATAGGAACAGAAAACAAGGACAAACAAGTGACAAATTTGTGCTAAATTTGGCAATATTTTAAAATGGATATTTATAGATATACTGTTATAATGCTGAAAATACATTTTTAAAAAATCCTTAAATCTCTTGATTTTTAAATAAAAGTATTAACTGTTAAAGAACTAGCAGAACAGAATTCACTAGCCAACCTTGAACACATAAAGGAGAGAATATTTTGAAATAAATATAACAAAGGAAAGCATAAAAGTTCTGAAATTTATTGTAAAAAAAATGGAAATAGAATTTAATTGATTGAATTAAATTTAAGTTTTATTATAGCATAATGTCTCAAGCCAGAGGGTCATGAATAATAATTTTTTAAAATGATCAGAGCACTTCCAACAAGTTGGAATAGGGTTTAAGTGAAAAAGAAAATGAAAACTTTTAAATGAAGAAAATGATTTAAAAGGCCAAAGAAATTTACTTATTAATGTATCAGAAACGTTGTACCATAACCCATGCTTTTTTTGAACCTTAATATTATCATTGCCAGATCAAACTTTTGGACTACACATCAATTAATACTTCTTTCTAAAATGTAAAACACCACGCAAACACATAATACTAATATAGTTATATGGGGGGGACCCCCAAAAAACCCGGAGTACCTTCAAAGTACTCTCTATTTGATGCAATACACCTATCGAGATGTTTTTTTCCATCGCTAAAAAGTTTTTGAACTCATCAATTTTGATCTTTTTGTGCTTCTGCCGTTTTCTGTTTTATCTCTTCTGCATGGCCAAAATGTTTCCCTTTGAGGCCTTTTTTCATCCAGGGAAACAAAAAAACGGGGCGGGGGGTGATGAGATCGGGTAAATAGGGGAGGGTAAGGCATGGGGGGGGTCAAGCAGTTTTTGGTCAGAAATTGCTGAACATTCAGCACAGTGTGGCCAGGTGCACTTGTAAATCACCCATCATGAAATGGGCAAACATGTTCAAAGAGTCTTCAAAAAAAATTCACTGAAGCCAAACACAGCTTCTCACAACAATGCCAGATGGTACACTGATACAGATGGCTTTCTACAACACTCACCTAGAGGGGGAAGCCTGTACTATAAGGGACCTGCCCTCCAGAAGATAATTCCAGTTGTTTTCTTGGGGAGTACCCCATCGTAAGTTTAAAATATTTTTTAATATTATGAATAAAATTTTAACTAAACTTATCAGCAGCTGGTATGTGTAGCCATTATGTATCATTATTCCCCAACATCGACTTATTAAAGTAGAATTAGAAAACTGACATTTTAACAATAACATACTAAAAATATCAAGTACTTAAAATGCCTTAAATTGGCTTTTAAAAGGAAGACAGGCAAGAGAGAAAACTAGTAGTATTAAAAAGAGATTTAAAAGCCTAATCCTGAGCAAAAATAAAAACAATAATGGAATTAAGTTGAAAAGGCTTTCAAAATACCAGTGTTTTTCTGCAGTGGAATAATCATGGTCACATGATTAAAAAAGTACAAGCATCAGGAAGTACATGTCAAGGGATATGGTCAAAAATAAGAAGTTATGTCTTGGCTGGTGTGGCTCAGTGGACTGAACACCAGCCAGCGAGCTGAAAAAGTCAGCAGTTCGATTCCCTGTCAGGGCATGTGCCTGGATTGCAGGCCAGGTTCCCAGCTGGGTGTGCGAGAGAGGCAACCAATTGATGTTTCTCTGGCACACTGGTGTTTCCCTATTTTGCTCCCTCCCTTCCCCTCTCTCTGAAAACAAACAAAATCTTTAAATAAAAGAAAAATAAAAAACTAGATTTTTGCTTCTCCCTTACATGTTTCAGAAATTTAGCCATGTGTCAATAAAGAAACAGAAGATATTTAGTAAAATGGGTATCTTACACAACTTAAATAATTTTATTTAATAGGCATCACGGCTGATCTCAAGAGCCTGAAAAATCTGTTAATATTCTGTTCCTAACCATTACTGAAAACAGAATGCTATGATATTCCTGTAACTTATAATAGGGAGATTCTAAATGGGTTATGTGGAGATTCCTGAATAGGAAGATCCCCAAACCCAGGAGATGCCCCTATAACACAGTATTAGTGGGATGTTTTGTACAAGCTAGAGATTATAAAAGTAAAATCTGGATGATTTTTTCCTAAGGTGAGAGTTCATGAAGATCTGATTATAATTCTTTGTTTAGAAAGTAAAAATCTGTTCCAATACAGTTACTACTTTCCAGTTTGACCTCAAGACTTCTTACTTTCCCGTAAGCTATAAAAACTGTTTTCTTCTTAGATATTTTTATAAAAAGCAGCAAAATGATACTTTAAAAATAATAACCACTACACTGTATACCTGAAACTAATCCAAAATAATACTGAATGTAGCCCTGACTGGTGTGGCTCAGTTGTTTAGGCCTTGTCCCACAAAGCAAAGGGTTGCCTGTTCATTCCCGGCCAGGACATGTGTCTGGTTTGCAGGCTGGCATTCAATCCACTGAGCCACACCAGCCAGAGTGAGGGCATGTGCCTAGGTTGTAGGTTTGGCCCCAGGGCACATATGAGAAGCAACCAATATTGATGTTTCTCCCTGACATCCATGTTTCTTTCCCTCTTGTTCTCCCTTCCTTTCCCCTCTCTCTAAAAATAAATACATAAAATCTTAAAAAATAATACTAAATGTAAAATGTAGTCGGAAAATGATATTTAAATTTAAAAATAATAAGCACTCAAAAACAAAGTTAAACCCATTTTGTGGCAGTTTTTCTGAGTATTTTATAGCATAATTAGAGATCAAAGATTTTTCAAATTGTTATTTGTAATACTTCATATATTAAACATGAAAAGTTGCTTTCCCCACAAACTTAAAAAAAATAAACCAAATTATTCCATGGTCTTAGTTTGCATTTATACTAGGCATTCATTATATTTAATCACTGAAATACTACTATGTCTATAACATGCTCAATGAAATGAAAAAGTTGCCAATTCCAGATCTGGTAAAATCTGTATCATTTCTAAGTGACTTATGCCATTAAAAAAATAAGCCTAACAAAGTCCCTGTGGAAACCAAGCTCATTCAAAAACTAAATACAACTAAAAAATAACAGTAACTTTTTAAAAGCCATTTCATGCCTCTCAAAAAATTACCAAAAAGGAAAGGTGAATAGTTCTCTATTATCATCAGATTATAATTTTTAATCTGCGAGTGTAATTGTATCTGGATGTACAGTGGTTTAATTTTATTTGTTTATTGAAATAATTATTGAAACAGGTTTCATTGATTTCTTTTGAAGATTTTATTTTTTTCAGAGAAAGGGAAAGGGAGGGAGAAAGAAAGGGAGAGAAACATCAATGTGTGGTTGCTTCTCACATGCCCCTTACTGGGGACCTGGCCCACCACCCAGGCACGTGCCCTGACCAGGAACCAAATCAGTGACCTCTCAACTCCCAGGAAGATGCCTAACCCACTGAACCGCACCAGTCAGGGCTCATTGACTTTTTTTTTTTTTTTTAATAATGAAATCTAGTTCCCAAAATGAACCATGGAAATGATAAAGTAGTTTTTGTTTTTTTAAAAATCTGAGTTTAATCCGAGACGCTGGGTTGTATGATTTTCCAATTTGGTAACATATTCTAATGATCTATAATAAAGTTATTGCTTATAAACAGAATACTAAAACTACTTTAATAAAATAATATCCTGTTAGATGTGAGCTGTTCAAGCATGGAATAATGTTACGTGTGGCACAGTGCAAGTGACCATACAAAATTATGTTATCTCTGTGGTCATTCACACTGTGACAAATACGTCCTTGTTCCATTTATGAAATGATCGGGATATCACATGAGAGTGTACAAATTGTTGTAAATAGTATTTCCTCATATAGTTATATTATTTTGAAAAGGATGTGGCAATTATAGTGGTAACATAAAATTGTTAGAGAGCTAATATAAAATACAATCAGTTTAAAATACATTGATGGCTGATTTTAATACATTTGCAAATGGATATAACCTGACCAAAACATTACAAATACTGCCACAAGATGCAATTTTTAGAATTTGTGTTAAAATATGTCATTAAATATATATATGCTTCATAAACCTATGGAACTGATAAACCCCATCATCAATTGGTTTGTCCCTGTGGTATATACTTAAGAGTAATAACTTGCAAAGATTAAAACAACAACGACAACAACAACAACAACATCAACAACAACAAAGTCTGTTTCAGTTATTGCTGAAATGTACACTGAGTAAAATAAGCATGGGATGGGAAGGGCAACTCAGTTAAGTACCAGTTAAGGTGAAATGAAGTCAGTGCAGGCAAGGGGACTGACAATGTGGAATTCTTGAGGTACAATTTAGATGCCATTATTGCCATGCATGGATGACTAATGGGAAGTTTGAAAAAGAAAAGACCAACTTACTGAAGGTTCCAGCAAGGTCCTCTCCTACCATGGCTATTTTTAGTAGGGGGAAAAAAACAGTAAAAGGAATAAACTTTTTAAAAAAATAATGGCCATTATAAAACTTAAAATTAGTGCTTAATGATTTATAAGTAATCAAATTCCTTTTGGGAAGTGTGGGAAAGCATTTCATTCAGAGCAAAAATTCAGCAGGAGTAGTGTGTTTTTACTATTTTATGTAGTTCAACTAAACATTTTATAAAAGTTAAATCATCTAAAATTCAATTATATTTCAAGAATTTTACTAAAGTAACTTCAGATAATTTAAAATACTCTGACAATGTAAAACTATACTAAGGAAATTGATTAATAAAGTAAATAAAAGAAAAATACATAGCACTTACAAAACTTAAAATACTTAGAATGAAATTTTAAAAGAGGTAACTTTGTTCTCATGTGACTTTTCATAAAATAAATACACTGATACTAGGATGTTCTCAGTTTCTGCCAAAAAGGGTGTAACAGTAAATAGACGCAGTCTATTTTATCACCATCTGTTTATAGGCAAATACAAAACATGCATTCCTAAAAATTAACACAGTAAAATAATAACCTCTAGCTTTTTTCCTCACAGGCTTAATTATTCCTCTTTTTCTACCAAGTTCTACCATAGTTAGAAAAACTGAAAACAGAATTTCTGTATTTTATTACAATGACACACAGTGACACCAGCAAGCCAAGAGGTGTACCTGTGTAAAGAACACTAATCTAAAGGATATAACACTTAATTAAAATATTCTAGCCAACACTCAAGCCACTAATGTTTCTGAATACTAATGCTTTCTATTCATGAAACACCTAGAATGGGGGTTGGTGAGGGAGAGAGGATGAAGAAGAAAAGGGAGAAGGGACCAGAGAGACAAGAGGGAGGAAAATATGTGTATGTGTCTCTCTCTCAAAATAACCTAGGAAGGTAAGAAACAGTATCCCTTGGTCCAAAAGTGGTTCCCCAGTTCCAGACTTTCTATAGTAGTATTTACTCATGTTGGACTCTTAGACAGTTCAAATACATTCCATATCAATCAACTCCACCCCCAGCCCAAAATGAGCCAGGAAAAAAAAAAAAGCAAAAATGTATTTTCAGCTCTACTACTCTAAACTGCATCCTTTAGATTTTCTGAAGACTCTACATTTTTCATATTTCTTCTGATAGATGTATTAGAAAATAGAAGATACAGAGTAAAAATAGCAGATTTAAAATATCTAAGTAGCAGATAAAATACCCACTTTACAGACTCAGCATGCTACAAAACTGCCTGGAAGTAAAAGTCTCACTATAAACAAATGTCTTCTGTCTTCCACTACAATATCTCTTTTTACTACACTTCATAGGTTAAGTGATCTCTTTTCAAATGCAGCTGCTAAGCTAAATCTAATAGTCTTCTTCTACTCATAATCTTTTACGTGACTAATAATACTGAGAAAGAGAATGCTTCCAAGGAAATGTACCTGGTTCTAGTACGTCAGCCTACTGACTTTCAGGACAGATATGGGTTACTATAAAAAATGCTAGATCACCTACATGTCCTATTACATGTCTCTAGCTATAAGAATACAAGTGTTGAAGCAAGTTAGTCTGCCACTAGTTTAAGTCGATAAAAAGAAAATTTTAATGGAACTGAGCAAATCAGAAAAAATTTAATTAGCCTTAGTTACAACAGTTACTTAAAGGAAGTTGGCAAATCAGTAATTGTTTCTAAATAAACTGAATTCTCAGAAATTATGCTACAGACTCACTACCACAGATTTCTTCATTTTCATTACTTTTTTGAAGGCCTGTAGTTTGATGATAATTACTCCTTAAAAAGTTCTAACCTGTCAATTTCTAGACTGATGCACAAAGGTTTTGCCAGTCAATTTGTAAGCAGGACTATTAGCACGACAATGAGCAACCTCTTAGTCAAATTGAACAAACATTAATTGCTGCCACTTAGAAACAGACTTTTCTTTTTTACCTCTCTCCAACAAGAAGAGTGATTTATGAATACGACATAATATCAAATAAGCTCACAGGGGCACTTCTGAACTTTTGAATTATGAGTTAAATGTATCATCCACATTTTATATGCTAATTTATTATTTAAAATTGGTATAGCTATCTGAACTTTATTTTCTTAAATGTTGAACTAAAAGGTTTTCTGTATAACTTTTGTACAGAATTAATGAAAAACAAGAACAAAGCTAGGAGATACATGTCTAATACAGTATTAGTAATAAGGAACAAAAGCCCAAAGCAAGAAAATAGTTTATCTCCAAGCAAAAAGTAGAGTTGTCCCTGATTTGGTGCTAGTAGAGGATACTATGACCTGAGCATTCAAAAGTATTCCTAATTTCAGGTTTCACTATCACCTCATTCAAAGAACCACAATTACCTCTTTGTCTTAACACTGTTGTTGCCAAGGCAACAGTTCCCACAATTAATGATTTGCTTTAAACTAAAGGTGGAAAAAACAAGTTACATGGCATGCACAGAGACATCTAAGAATAAACTAGGGGAACAGAGCTGTTGTCCAAAGAGGAAGGTGTAACAACTAAAGAAAATAATTGTGGTCCCTGAAGTTTGTAAAGTAATACAAGGGCTACTACATTCAAGGTCACCTGGGAATTAACCGCTTGGCTTATTATGCGCTTCTAAATCCTCACACATGTACTCTTAAGAAGGATAAATGTCTTAAAGATCCTGAATAATCACTTCACAAAGGAACTAAGACTTGTAGAAAGATTTTAGTGTTTTTTTTCCCCCTCTCTTATTTTCTTGATAGTGGCATTAATGGGAGGGAAGATTAAAAAAATACTATTAAGGTTGTTTTATCTAATTATATTTTTAATACATTAATACAAAATGTTGAAATATATATACCTGAAACTGAACTCTTGGACAGTGGATCAGAGATAAATTAGTACCAATTTTCCGTACGATACTTCGAGATGAACCATATGGCTTCCTAGACCAAAGTACCTGAGGAAGTAGAAAAACACAAAAGTTTAATTACATAACTTATATTACTCTAATACATAGAAGTGGACAATTAATTGCATAATATGCTGACACATTAATTATGGGATCAGAATGTCTAAATATTATGGGAAATAAGCTAATATTTATTTAAAAAAATAAAGAATATATATGGCTAATTACCATTTATGCAATAAAGTTTAATGTAGGTCTATAGAAAAGTAACTAGCAATTGTAAAATAATTCTATATTTGAAGTAAAAAACATTGTCTATTTTTACTAGGTTTTCCCACTATTCTGCAAACACCTTTATCTCTTCCACTATATTTTTAGTTTTAGAATTTTAGATACATATACATTTTTTGAAACTATGACTACTTCTCCTATAATAGACTTTTCAAAACAAATCCAAATCAGTATAAAGTTCAGAATCTGAATTTGTATCACCCATTTTGTTTGCTACACAAGAACACCTGGCCAAGGGTGAGCAGGGGCCAAAATCCAGCTGCACTACCATCTTCTTGTGAGGCTTTGTCACCAGGGCAAAGGCCCTTTTTCCTACTGTACAAAAAGGAACTAAAATGCGCTAGTGGTGGCCCTAATGAGCAAAATTTCCCAGAGGAAATCGTAATACACAGAGGACTGTATGCTATGCTTAAAGCAAAAACAGAAACCCCCAAAGCAAAAAACAGAAAGCACACATGTAGAGTGTTAAATCATTACAAGCTGTACCTTGAAACTTCTCCCCAAGTATATGATCTTTCCTTAAAGAGAAAAACTATCCATCTGTTTTGAGTGCTACACTTGAAAGCCTAGACAGAAGAAGAGGTAAAGAGAGGTAGTGTGCTATTAAAAGCAGTTTTAAAAGAAAAGAATGAGATTGATATACTATTACATTGCATTCATTAAACTTTAACATTCAATTATATTGTAAAACTAAATAAGTACCAAACCAGATTAAATGTATTCTAAGCAATGGACACCAACCCCTTCTTAAAGTCACTGCATGGACATTCTAATTTAAAGAGTGAAATTAATTATAAACAGTATGGCAAATGGAGTTACTCTAATATAAACAGTATGACCAAGTAATAATTGTTATTGTAAACAGTGGTGCCCCAACACATAACCCAAAGTAGACCTTTAGACAATTTAAAAAGCATGAACAACTCATAAAATGAACATAGATGCAATCTGACTTCTTATATTTTAGCAACCAAATCCAATTCAAGGATAACAGTATGAGTTGAAGTGAGGATCATGGGGGAACATAGATGATACTTCTGGCATCTGCTGCAGCTGTTATATAATTCCCCTCATGACGTTACAAGTTTTACTGACTGTTACCTGGGAGAGTTCCTATAATCTATAACTGGCTACTCTAACCAACAAAACTGTAACCCTGAAACATAAAAAGATGGTACATACTGGAAAATTGGTCAGTGAAAGATAAGACATCAGTATCGAAACATGAATATTAAACTAAGAATACATGAGGCAAAGTTACTCTGATGCCTCAAAAGGAATTACCTGTAGTTCAGGAACTCAAATTATGCCTACCAATGTTCATACAGAGGATTATTACATGAATATTGTTAACAACACATGAAGATTAAGAGAAGGAAAAACATCTCTCACTAAAGGACACTAAAGGACACTAAAGGACACTAAAGGATAATGGGAAGCATCAGTTTTACAAAGTTAACATAAGAGGTCAAGAAAAAAAACATGGGCAAGCACTGTATTTTCCTGTGTATTGTGCACTCCCATGTATAAGGTGTGCTCATGTTTTTCTCGAAAAAATCTTTTGTTTTAATTTTTTAATTCAATTTTATTTATTTATATTTAGAAACTGATTATCATATTCCAGAGTATTATTTTACACACAGATATCGTTATTGCTTTCTAGAGTTACACTATTAACTCGTAAGTGTAAAAAAAAGAATTAAAAACAACTACATAGACAAAGAATTAGTACTACCCATATATCACGTGCATCCTTATTTTTCCCTCAAATTTTTGGGCAAAAAAGTATGTGTTATACACAGCAAAATATGGTGATTCTAAAACAGTATTTAAACAGTCTTTAGCTTATATATGTTAATAGGTCTTGATCTTTTACAAACAGATCCACAGATAGCCATGAACTGCATGGCTCAGGGGGTTGGGTGTCATCTAGCAAAGTGAAGAGTTGTCAGTTCAATTCTGGTTAGGGCACAAGCTTGGGTTGCAGGCCAGCTTCCCAGTTGAGAGCGAGCAAGGGACAACAGTTCATTTCTCTCTCACATTGCTGTCCCTCTACCTCTTTCTCCCTCCTTTTCTCTCTAAAAATAAAATCTTTAAAAATATAGATCCATAGGGCAACAGTATGTATACCTTTCAGTTATTTCTCTTCTTGAGTCTTCCATTTAGTCACAAGTCAAAACTCAAGGACAGAGGAATAGTGGAACACTATTTATGCATCACAATATGACAGCTACATAGTCTGAAGGGAACCTCCTGTTCCTCCAGTAAACAAAGATCTTAACTGGAGATGAAGATGGCAAAAAAAAGCTCATAAACAAAATTTACAAAGCATTTGCCAAGATCAGGAACTAATGTTTATGCCAGCTTTTAGAATTCCTTGCTATTCGTACTTCAGGGCTGTTTTCAACTATTACCTTCCTATCTGCTTATCAGAAGAAAGAATTCCAGGTGAACACAAGAAAACGTGAACACAGATTGAGCTTTTACATATAAGGAGTAAGTAGACTATTTGGAATTATACAAAATTTAAGGAAGTAAAAGACATTGCTTTATGTGATTGTTTTCTTGAGTAAACATATTAGACTAACATAATGTTATTCTTCCGGTACTTATGAATTGCATAGCAGTTAGCACCAAGAAATATGAAGTGTCTATGTAAGCTAATGACTGGATATTTAGAAAGAAGAAGAGCCATAACCTTAGCTGGATTATAGAAAAAAGTGAGGAGCTAACTTCCAGGAACTCTATAGCTTGGTCTTTATTTTTTTCCTTTCAGCTCTTATGGAGGGGAAGAAATTATAACTGGCTGTGAAGAAATAATGAACAGATGGTACTGAACAGTCACCATCTGTACACTGGGAGGCTATATGACCCAAGTGCATCTCCTATCCTAATGGTGGCTGAACTGTGTCTTGTCAGTATACTCGTTTGGAGAAGCAAAGATTTCCTCTGAACGGAAACTCTTCTTAGTATTTTTTCAGATGTAAGAGAGGGCAGGGAAGAAAAATGTCATTACCAGACAATTCGATGTCATTAATAAGAATTCAATTCCATTAAGAAGCAATTAAATAATAACTTATGCATAAGAACTACTGATAAATAATCTCATAATGAATCTGTGTATCTGTGTGCATGTCTGTGGTCTGTCTAGTAGTGACAGTCCATAACGTTTAGCAACAGTGTTTGAAAGTGATGACAGCAAGGAGGAGAATGACGGAAGAAAAGCAATTTATTCTTTTTTTTTTTTTTTTTTTTAAACAAAGTGAAATGCTACTGTAGAAGTGTTGAAGTGTGAAGCTGGAATCTGAAGCTGTCATCTGTCCCATCACAATGACTGCACTCAAGCTTTATGTGATAATTCATTTGTTACAGACTGGTTTAATCTCCACTGTTCTTTGAGACACACCACTTAGCAGGAAAAAGTATAAATTTAATTCTAAACAAAGATACTTTCTCAATATATAGTATTTATACACAATATTAATGCAAGGGTACTTATTCTGAGAGTCATATATCCCTGAAATTACATGCAAAATAGTGTGTGTATATAACATTATTCTGGGAAGAATATCAATACCATTATCAAATTTTCAGGGAGTCTAAGACCCAACAAAGAAAAGTTCTTAATTCCAAGAAAGTCAGGAGAAAATTAAAAGTTTGTTCTGGAAGGAAGGTAGCAGAGATAGGAAGATAAAACTCTGTGACAATTTCCAAATCCCTAATTGAAGGTAACACTTCCTCAATTTTTCTTCCTTGCACTGAACTCCTGGCCACATTCACATCCTTCAAAGAACAAAAGGAAAAAAATACCATTTTTAGGTATTACTGGAAATATATTACTAATACACATTAGATATTTGCTATAACTCTTTCAATATAAAATACTGAGATTAAAAGAATCATATTAGCTTAATATTATTCTTGAATCCTCTATTTAAAAAATACAGGGCCTGGCAGAAGTAACATCTGCTTGAGTGTGGTTGGTAGGGTATTAACATGGGTGAGATAATTTATAGTTTTAATTTGAATATTTCACCTAAAATGTCATACGGTGTGCTTCAGTGTGATATTGTTATGTTACAAAATTACATGCTTATGAGATTGAAACAAAAGACTCTGAAATTAAAAAGGGGCATTATTGGATTTGATTATTGAGTGTCAGACCCTGTATTTTTGTGACTTCTAGTAAAGATAGCAGTGTAGGCATTCATGCTTTGCTTTTTCACACAACCACATTGAAATTACAACTAAAATATAAAACAACCATCACTCAGAACCATCAGAAAACTGAATGGAAGTCTGACAACTACAGAATTAAAAGAAACCACCATCCAGACTGGGAGGTGGAGCACAGACTCAAAACGGGCTGGTCCCTCACCCATGTGTGGTACGTAAAAATTCGGGAGAGATATCCCAGGAGCAAGGAGGCCCAGCCCCACACCAGGTCCCTCAGCCCAGGGTTCCGGTGCCAGGAAGATAATCACAACTTCTGGCTGCAAAAACCAGCAGGATTGAGTCAGTGGAAGAAACTTCTAGAGTCCCAAGCAGTTCCTCTTAAAGAACCCACACACAGACTCACCTACTTAGAGTCACTCCCTTTGAGCTCCAGCACTGGTATAGCAGTTTGAAAGGTACCAATGGTACATAGGGAGAAACTGGTGTCTGGAATCAAGGCAAGCAGACGACATTGTCCCTTTTCTAAACCTTCCTACTTTAGAGCCAGCAAGCTGGTGGTATATCTGAGACTCCATCAACCTAACACTATTTGACTTGCCTCGGAGATCCCCAAGACTCCACCCCACCCAATTTACTGGCCCACCCAAGCTGCCTTTCCATAAAAATGGCTGGTGTTGCAACTTTCTAAATCCTCTCAAACAAGCAACAGGTGGCCTCAGTGAGCCCCAAGCCAGCACAAGCAGCAACCAGCCTAGACTCACACCTTGGCTTCACCTGGGATTCTCCATGCCCAGCACAAGTAGCAGCCATCTCAGATTGCATTGTATCTCAGGCTGGGTTCCCTGGGCACCACATAAGTCGGGGCTGACCTTAGCCTGCACCACCTGGGAAACCCCAGGGCCAGCACACACACTGGACAGCTACAGACCGCATTGTTGCACCACCATCCTGCCCCTACACAGCTGATACTCCCATGGTGGGCAGAGGCTGGTGGTCAGTTTTGCTCCTTGCAGCTGACTGACCTGGGTAAATCCCTCCCATTGATCTGCCAACAGCAACCAAAGTTCAACAAGAGGATGGTGTACTGAGCCCACATCAAGGGTGTACCTCGAGCTCCCAGCTTGAGTGAGAGGAGAGGCTGGGTGACTGGATCAACCCTACAGGACACCTACTACATTAGGACACACTACCAAGACACAGAGCTCTACCTAATAGAGAAACAAACCCAGCAAGGTAGCCAAAATGAGGAGACAAAGAAACATGGACCAAATGAAAGAACAGATCGAAACTTCAGAAAAGGAGGTAAACAAAATGGAGATAAGCAATCTATCAGATGCAGAGTTCAAAATACTCTTTACAGGGATGCTCAAGGAACTGAGTGAGGACCTTAACAGCATAAAAAAGATCCACTCAAAAATGAAAGATATGCTAAATTGAAATAAAGAACAATTTACAGGGAAACCACAGTAGAGTGGGTGGATGAAACCAAGATTCAAATCAATTATATGGAATAGAAAGAAGCAAACAACAACCAATCAGAACAAAAAGAAAAGAGAATCCAGACTTCTGGCCAAGATAGAGGCAAAGGTAGACACACTTTGCCTCCTCCCACAACCAAAAGGATAACAAGAAATTTAAAAACAAAAAAACTAACCAGAAATTCCAGAAAACTGAACTATATGGAAGTCCAACCACCAAGGAGTTAAAGAAAAAAAACATTCATCCAGAACAGTAGGAGGGGCAGAGATGGGCAGCCAGGGTGAAGAGGGTTTGTGGGAAGGCCGTAGCTAGCAGACCAAGGAAGGCGGTAGCTGGCGGACAGGGCGGATCCACATTTGTGCGCACATAAACCAGGAGAAACAACTGGGGAGAGAGACAGATTGCACAACCCAGGGTTCCAGTGCGGAGAAATAAAGCCTCAAAACCTTTGACTGAAAACACCTGTGGGGCTGCAGCAGTAGGCGCAACTCCCAGCCTCACAGGAGAGTTCATTGAAGAGACCCACAGAGTCCTAGAATGTACATAAACCCACCCACCAAGGAATCAGCACCAGAAAGGCCCAATTTACTTGTGGGTAGCAGGGCCAGTGGCTGAAGCCAGCCAAGAGCCAAGCAAGTGACTTTGTTCCCTCTCTGAACCTCCCCCACATACAGCACCACAACACAGCCACATGGGTTGCCCAGCCTTGGTGAATACCTAGGGCTCTGCCCCTTACTACATAACAGGCGCACTGAGACAAAAAAAAAAAAAAAAATATGGCCCAAATGAAAGAACACATCAAAGCTCCAGAAAATATAGAACTAACTGATGAAGAGATAGCCAACCTATCAGATGTAGAGTACAAAACACTGGTAATCAGGATGCTCACAGAAATGGTTGAATATGGTTGCAAAATAGAAGAAAAAGTGAAGGCTAGGAAAAGTGAAATAAAGGGATCCAACAGTGAAAGGAAGGAAATTGGGACTCAAATCAACAATTTGGACCAGAAGAAGGAAATAAACATTCAACCAGAACAGAAGGAAGAAACAAGAATTCAAAAAAATGATGAGAGGCTTAGGACCCTCCGGGACAACTTTAAATGTTCCAACATCTGAATCATAGGGGTGCCTGAAGGAGAAGAGGAAGAGAAAGAAATTGAAAACTTATTTAAAGGCAAAATAAAGCAGAACTTCCCCATCTGGTGAAGGAAAAAGAATTCCAGGAAGTCCAGGAAACCCAGAGAGTCCCAAAGAAGTTGGATCCAAGGAGGAAGACACCAAGGCACATCATAATTCTATTACCCAAGATTAAAGATAAGGAGACAACCTTAAAAGCAGCAAGAGAAAAGGAGACAATTACCTACAGAGGAGTTCCCACAAGACTGTCAGCTGATTTCTCAAAAGAAATCTTGCAGGCAAGAAAGGACTGGGAAGAAGAATTTGAAGTCATGAAAGGCAAGGACCTACATCCAAGATTACTCTATCCAGCAAAGCTACCATTTAGAATGGAAGGGCAGATAAAGTGCTTCCCAGGTAAGGTCAATTTAAAGGAGTTCATCATCACCAAGCCCTTATTATATAAAATGTTAAACGGACTTATCTAAGAAAAAGAAGATGATCAAAAATACAAACAGTAATGACAACAAACTCACAACCATCAACAACTAAACTTAAAACCCAAAAATGAACTAAACAATCAACTAGAACAGGAACAGAAATACGGAAATAGAGATCACATGGAAGGTTATCAGCAGGGAGGGGAAGGGGGGGAAATGATGAAAAAGTTACAGGGAATAAGAAGTATAAATGGTACGTACAAAATAGAGAGGGGGAGGTTAAGAATAGTATGGGAAATGGAGAAGCCAAAGCACTTATATGTACGACCCATGTACATGAACTAATTGGAGGGAATGCTGGTGGAAGTGGGGGTACAGGGCAGAGGGGAATAAAGGGAAGGAAAAATGGGACAACTGTAATAGCATAATCAATAAAATATATTTTAAACAAAGGGAGAATCCAAGAAAATTAGGATAGTATAAGCAGCCTCTGGGACAACATTCGCCTCATTGGGGTACCAGAAGAAGAGAAAGAGCAAGAAATTGGAAATCTATTTGAAAAATAATGAAAGAAAACTGCCCTAATTTGGTGAAGGAAATAGACATGCAAGTCCAAGAAGCAGAGAGTCCCATACAAGATGGATGCAAAGAGGCCCACTCCAAGACACATCATAATTAAAATGCCAAAGGTTAAAGATAAAGAATCTTAAAAGCGGCAAGAGGAAAGCAGTTACCTACAGGGGAGTTCCCATAAGACTTCCAGCTAATTTCTCAAAGAAGCTTTTCAAGTCAGAAGGGACTGGCAAGAGATATGCAAAGTCATTAAAATCAGGGACCTAGAGCCAAGATTGCTCTACCCAGCAGAGCTATCATTTAGAATCAAAGCGCAGATAAAGAGCTTCCCAAACAAGAAAAAACTGAAGGAGTTCATCATCACCAAACCATTATTATATGAAATGTTAAAGAGACTTATTTAAGAAAAAGAAGTGATCCAGTCAACCCACTGCTGGGATTATACCCTAAGAATCCTGAAACAACAATTCGAAAGAACCTATGCACCCCAATGTTCATAGCAGCATTATTTATAGTAGCAAAGTGCTGGAAACAGCCTAAGTGCCCATCAGGAAATAAGTGGATAAAAAACTGTGGTACATTTACACAATGGAATACTATGCTGAGGAAAAAAAGAAAGAACTCATACTCTTCGTGATAGCATGTATGGAACTAGAGAGTATTTGCTAAGTGAAATAAACCAGGAGGCGAAAGAAAAATACTGTATGATCTCAACTGTAAGTGAAACCTAATGAATAAAACAAACAAACAAACGAGTAAAACAGTACCAGAGACATGGAAATAAGGAACAAACTGACAGCAACCAGAGGGGAGGGGGGAAAGGGATAATGAAGGAAAGAACGGGAAGGGTATAGTCAAGGAACATGTATAAAGGACCCATGGTAAGGGACATCAGGGTAGGGATTGACTATAGGGTGGGGGAAGCTGAGCAGGGGAGAGCAATGGGGTAAAAATTGGGACAATTAACTCAATAAAAAAAGATCAAAACTATGAATAATAAAATGGCAATAAATATGACATGTCAAGAACTGAATTTAAAAACTGAGAAAGCAAGCAAGAACGAAACAGAAACATGAATACAGAGTACATTTTGATGGCTGCCAGATGGAAGGGCAGTGTAGGGGAATGGGTGAAGAGGTAAGGGGATTAAGAACTACCAATAGGTAGCTAGAGAATAGCCATGGGGATGTAAAGTACAGTATAGGAAATGGAACAGCCAAAGAACTTACATGCATGACCCATGGACATGAATAATGGTGGGGGCATTGCCTCAGGGAGTGGGAGATGGTGGGTGGAGGAAGGGAGCAAAGGGGAAAAATCAGGACAACTGTAATAGCACAATCAATAAAATATAATTTAAAAAACATATTTTTGCTTAAGGACATAAATATATTAAGACTGAGGAGAAAGTTTGGACGGATGTGAATATATGGTTTTAAATTCAAACAAATGTTGAGCCAAGTGGAAGGCAGTGCAGAGAAAACAGAGAAGCCATGGCAGCATATAGACGCGGCTTTGAAAGTAGGCTCTATCACTTACTGCCTGTATAAAGCTGGCCAAATAATTGATCCTTCTATGCAATGCTTCCATTCCCTCAGCTATGAAATGGAGTCAGTATGTACTTCATGAGCCTATGAGCATTAAATGAGTTAATGTATTTATATACAATACGTCTTTAGTTAATGTAGCAAAGTACATGAAAATGAGAAGGAAGTTTAGGATCATAACTGGGTCATTACATCTCTGCCACTTATAGGTGGTAACTTTGGTCAAGTCAGTTAAACACTCTGAACGTCTGGTTCTAGTGAACATACTTAACACAAATAAAAGAACTGGACATACACAGAAACCAGTCTGTGATAGCTATTATGGTGGTGCTGATGTGTAGATTAAAATACAAAAAAGTAATCATCATCACTTTATCATGATGGCAACAACAGAACCCCAATTTCAAATCCTGGACTTTTTTTTAAGGCAGTTAAAACATGTAAAGAACAAAGGTAGTTTCTTCTCTTGGAATACTTTCAAAACATAATGTCAAGTTATTTATTAAACCACTGAGAAAATCCAAAAGGTGAAGTTAAAAGGTTTTTTTTTTTTTTTAATTTTTGATGCACAAAGGTAAAATATTGGTACACTACTTTGATAGCAGACTAAGAGAACTTATAAACTAAGGTAGAAAATGACTCCAAAGGAGTAAATTGCTTTATGTTACAAGAAAACTTGTTTTACATAGATCTTCAGTTAACTGATTCGAGTTGACAATTACATGTTACAGGAAAAAATGATCTTGTTCATCTGCTATTAGTGGAAAGGGCCCTCAGTTGTAATTACAGTATCAGGAACGAGTTAATGCCCTCTTACCCTGTCCATTCTTTGATAAAAGGCATCCATTTTACAGCTCAAAAAGAACAAAGCTAAATAAATGAATAAGCTAATGTGTGTACTCTGTTCCTGAAACAATATTTTTTACTTTAGCCTCAATCAGCACCAGTCACATTCATCTGACTTGGGGCAGGGGATGACAGAGCAAAACCACAGGACACTAACCTTTTAATATACCTATACCATATAGAAACCACTGTGCTAGGTGTTTTACATACACTGTCATTTAATGTATAGGCTAATCCTGCAATAGTCCTTTACTTGTAATTTGTAGATAAAGAAAATAACTGGCAAAGATAAATATCAGACCCAGGTTTGTTTGAGTCCAAGACCTACAAACTTTCTACCAAATACACTTCTTATTAAAACTGCAAATAAATAGGAAATCATAAAGTTTCACTTTGGAAGAGTCATAAATGAAAAATGATTCACATTTTTCTGAAAGTAAAAGAAATTCTTTTGCTGTCAATACTAAAATGTTAACCAACCCTATGAAGCCAAATAGTAATAAGTAACAAATAAGAAGGTGGTATACCTGCATTAAGTGAAGTTAAAACATAGAAAGATGCAACTAAAAAAGATGAAAATACTATAACCTTTTCAAAAAGATTTTATTTATTCTTAGGGAAAGGGAGGGAAAAAGAGAGGGAGAGAATCATTGATGTGTGAGAGAAACATCATTGAAGGGTCACCCCTCTCATCTCACGCACCCCTCTCAGCTCACAACCCAGGCATGTGTTCTGACTGGGAAAACGAATGGGTGACCCTTTGCTTTGCAGGACGATGCCCAACCAACTAAGTAAGCCACACCAGTCAGGGCAAAATACTACTAAGTTTACGAACCATTTTCCTATGGCTGATCCTCAAGCTAATAATCTCAAAATTATACAGTTATAAAAAAGGTGAGTTAATTTGGTTGTTTGCTTTTTTATCTCCAAATAAAATAGATGTAAGTAACATTCAGGGAGGGAATGGGTAGGGGGATTTCAAGTTCAACTTTCTTTTAAAAGATATGAAAAGACACAAAATAGAAAGTAAAAGTAGTGCATTAAAAAGTATACTCATATTCAAATTATGTTCCTTGCCTATACCTTCAATAAATAAAGCTAATTCCATGTCATCTATAACAAAACATTAAATTTGAAAATGAAAACAAAAACTCCACAAAATATGCTTGGCACAACTATTGCTCTAATAACTTTATATTGGATCTGGAATAAATTATGTTAAAAATACTTTAAAAAATGTCAAGGTCATCTTTGGTGTGGAATAACCATATATTAATTTTTTCTTCATATCTATAGTTGTTATATTACAGAAGACTTGACTTACCTTTGTGTGCTAAACCAGTTATAGCAACATTCAATATTAATAATTCTACAATGCTGAGTTATATGTTAGTCAAACATTTTATTCAATCATTTCTATATATATTTAACACTTTTCCTCCTTAATAACAAATACATTTTTTCTTTTATTGTTTATACTATTAGAGATGTCCCCATTTTTCCCCCCTGCCCACCTCTGCCCAGCCCTTGCCATCCCTTTCCTGTGGCCATCCCCACATTGTTGTCTGTTGGGTTATGCACATGTGTTCTTTGGCTAATCCCTTCACCTTTTTTCATTCGGTCCCCTCTTCTCCATCCCAACAGCTGTCAGTCTGTTGCATGTATCCAAGCTTCTGTTTCTATTTTATTCGGTCTATTTTGTTCATTAGATTCCACGTATAAGTGGGGTCATGGTATTTGTCTTTCATTGGATGCCTTATTTCACTTACTTAGCACAATAATCTCCAATTACATCCATGCTGTCACAAAAGAGTTCCTTCCTTTTTATGGCCACATAGTATTCCACTGAGTAAATGTACCACTGATTTTTTAACCATTCATCAGCTGATGGGCACTTAGGCTGTTTCCAGATTTTGGCTATTGTAAATAACACTGCTATAAACATAGGGGTGCACATATTCTTTCGAATTAGTGTTTGGGGATTCTTAGGATATATTCCCAGAACTGCTGGGTCATAAGGCAGTTCCATTTATAATTTTTTGAGGAAACTCCATACTGTTTTTCACAGCAGCTGCACAAGTCTGCATTCCCACAACCACTGCACTAGGGTTCTCTTTTCTCCATACCTTCCCCAGTCTTTGTTGACAAATGCACTGCTTTTCACAGTCAGATGAATACTGGTAAGTTTTCAGTGTAATCCAGAAAGTTATTCCCTTGCTTGGATGCTAGGTAAAAATTCTCTTCTATCATTTAAATAGTAAGCAAGTTAAACAGTGTATAAACATATTAAATTTGTATCAAAATATTGGTCATATACAGATGCACTGCACTTTCTGAGAAAAAAATTCTTAAAAGGTCTAAATGCCTGGATCTTAAAATGAGTTTTGAGCACTCACCGATTCCATTTTTACTCCAACCTGTTGAATAACCATCCTAATTAGGCGCTTAATCCAGCCAAGCATTTAGATGGCAGTCTCTCCAAACTTGCATTTCAAGTACTTCAGGTATACACAGCAGCACATGGTCCATAAAACATACTGAAATTTTAAAATACAAATATTAAAATGAAGTAATAATAATTATTATTATTTTTAGTCCTCACCCAAGGATGTTTTTTATTGACTTTAGAGAGGCGGGGGGAGAAAGAAAAACATCAATTAACTAGTTGCCTCCCATACATGCCCTGACCAGGGACTAAACCCACAATGTAGGTATATGTCCTGACCAAGGATCAAACCCACAACCTTTTGGGTATGGGACAACACCCCAACCAACTGACCCACATGGCCAGGGCTGAAATAATTGTTTTAGAATTTTTACTGTCTGCAACATGTCTCACAAAATAAGTCTAGTTTAAAACATTTTAAAACTGTAAATTTACTTGAGAGAAAATAAATTTTGCTTATAATCAACTTTGAGTAAACTAATGGTACAATTTTTTAAGTTCATACTTTTCTAGTCAGTGTTCTTAGCTGGAAACAACAACAACCTATTTGTGGTTATGCAGAAAATATACTTATGAAAAGACAGGTAGTAGATAACAATCTTACCAGACCTGACTTATAGGCTACACAGCCAGGAAACACATCCAGAACTGCAACAGAATTGGTCCTGGAAAGACACTACCGCTACTGCCAACCCCTGACAGGACAGAATGTACCTTGTCCCACTTTTCAGTCTCACTGGCTCTGCTGCTGTCCATACTGGTGGCATTTGCTTGGCCAATTGTAGTTATAAGGAGGTTCTGCCACTCACCCCAAAAAATAAAGGAGTTCTAGAAATACGGTAAAGGAATTAAGATGCTAGAAGGACAAAAGTCCTTTCACACTCATTTGCCCACTATAACTCCTGCCACTCACCCCCTCCCTGTCAATATACTGTATATTTGATAGAATTAAATTGTTAACTCTTAAGATATAAACCAGTTTACTGGTCTCAATGGGACAAGGAATTCACACCTATAAATCGGGCTATAAATCAGTGCACTGCTTACCTGTCAAGGCTGTCTTGCTTCAACAATAACAACAAAATCCAGCTGAACAAATGAGTGTACTTAGTGATATAAAGTTTATAGTCTATCCCTGACCAGTTTGACTCAGTCAGCTGGGCACTGTCCTGCATGTAAAAAGTAGCCAGTTCGATTTCCAGTCAGAGTACAGGCCTGGGTTGCCATTTTGGTCCCCAGTCAGGGTGTGTGCAAGGTGCAATGGACAGATGTTTCTCTCTCACATATATGTTTCTCATCCTTTCTCCCTCCCTTCTCTGCTCCCCAAAAATAAATATTCTTTTAAAAAAGAGTGTGTGGTTTACACTTCAAGAATTCTATGAACTACAGAGGATGCAGGGAAAAAATAAAGGTGCCCCAAATATACTAGACACTGGGTGAAATGTGTAAAAAGAGCCAGGCCCTAATGACAGATGACAGTATGTAATAGAGTCTAAGCGTTGCCAGGCATATATAATTTACTGATAACTGTAAGACGCCATTACTAGAATTTTGGTGACACATATATTTTAATGTTTCCAACATCTATTACTGCCTGTAAAAATGCTTTTGTGAGTTAATGGGAATAAAAAAAGAGTAAAGAGCTAAAAACAATATCAAAGCTGAAAATGACTGACACAAAAATTCATCAAAGGATCATTTTATGTAGAATTTAAAAACCTATAGCTATTTTGGAAAAAAGTGAGATACAACTTAAGGTACACAAACTTTAGGTGTCCAGCTTGATGAATTTTTATGTGTATAAATCTGTATAGTTACCACCCATCATCAATATAATAAACTTTTGCAGAATCTCAAAAGCTCTTTTGGACCTCTACGCAGCAGATATTCATTCCTCACCTATCTAACCACTATTTTAACTTTACAAGCACATATTAAATTCTGTAGTAGGGCTGGTAAACTATAGATCAGAAACAGGGAAAGTTCTTCAGCTGGCACCAAAACATGAGAATAAAACTTTTAATCACCTAAATGAGGAAACTCATCAGATCTTAAAGGGTTCATGCACAAACCTACTTGCTCCAAGCTCCTGCACAGGCAGCAGATCAAGAAGTGCCTGGGTCATATGAGGACTTAAAGGGAGTAACTTCAAGCTAGGGCAAGCAAGGGCAAAGACTGGTGGGAACTATCTCAGGGGACAGAGGTGCTGGCAGATGTCATCATCCCTTTGTTCAGATTTACTCTCACTTAGCTGGCCCAGTGCAGGCAGGTACAAAATCTGTTACTCTCCATTAACCTGGCTAACATCTGTTGCCCTGCCCTGTAGTTTCCCTCAGACCCATCACCAACCTATTCCAATTGCTGGGCTGACACTCTTCCAGCAGCTCCAGACATTACGAACAAGCAGCAGCCAACTTTGGGTGCACACTGCAGTTTCTCCCAAACACCCTCAAGCCTAGCACAGCAGTTACCAACTTCTGCTTGCAGTGTAGTGCTAATCAAGTGGCCCCGAGTCTGGCACAACCAATGACCAGCTTCAACTTGCATCATAGCTCCTACAAAGAGGCCATAAGCCTGGCACAAGTGGTAACTGGCCTTGGCTTCCATCATAGCCTCTCTCAGCACCTACATGCCCTGCATAAGCAGTGACCAGCCAAAGCTTACACAATCACCACTATTAAGCGGCCCCAAGAGTTGCACAGCAGTGACTGGTCTCAGACATCATTGGCTGGCCTCAGCCTACCCCAGAGCCCCTCCTATGTCCAGCACAGCCACAGCAGGCCAAGGCCAGCTTCAGTCACACTATAGCCCCTAAGAGGCTCCAGTTCAGACATGCCTGGCCTGCAACCACACCAGACTCCACCTAAAAATTCCGCAACCCAGAAACCTGACAGGCTGCCCTGGATGGCACCAGAGCTCCGTTAAAGCAACTCCCACTCCAGCCAGCTCCCACACAACAGCTTGTCCACTATAGTTAAGGCCCATACTCACAACCAGTTGGCCTAAGGGACAACTCCACCCAACAATGTGCCTGCAGCAATCTCAGCACAACTATAAAAGGAGAGCATATACAACCCACATGGGGACATCCCTGGAGCTCTGGTGAACAGGGGGATTGCACCCCAGGGCCCCATAGGACACCTTCTACCTAATGCCTCTCTTTTGATACTGAGACACATACCAGATATACCTAATACATAGAAACTAACAGAGATACAGCCAAAATGAGGAGACATAAAAGTCCCAAATGAAATAAATGAATAAAACTCCAAAACAGAATAAGACCAAATGGAAACAAGCTATTTACCAGATAGAGTTCAAACAATGGTTATAAGGATTCATAACACATTCAGGATAAAACAGGTGAATTAAGAACAACAGAGAAACAAAATATAAAAAAGAAATGTATACAATAACTGAAATGAAAAATGTACTATAGAGAATTAACATCAGATTAGAAGAACAAATCAGTGAACTGGAAGACAAGGTAGTAGAAATCACCCAGTGGGAACAGCAAAAAGAAAAAAGAATCCAAAGAAATGAGAACAGTCTAAGGACCATCTAAGATATCGAATGCAGCAACATTTACATCATAGGGGTCACAAAAGCAGAAGAGACAGTAGGGGATAAAAACCTATTTCAAGGGGAAAAAAATCTGGCAAAGCAAATAAACATATGAGTCCAGGAAGCATAGAGTTCCAAATAAAATGAACCCAGAGAGGTCCACATCAACATCATAATTAAAATGTCAAAAGTTAAAGAGGAAATAATGAAAGGAGCAAGAGAAATGCAGCTAGTTATGAACAAGGAACACCACATAAAGATATCAACAGATTCACCAACAAAAACCTGACAGTCCAGAAGGGAATGGCACATATATTCAAAGTAATGAAATGAAAATACCTACACCCAATAATATCTCTACCCAGCAAGGTTATCACTCAGAATTTCAGGAGAGATACCCAAGACAAAAGGAGTTCATCACCACAAAGCTAACATGTTCAAAACTCTCCTTTTAAGGGGGAAAGAAAGGATGAAAACTAAAAATAAGATAGGAAAGAAAAAAAATCTCACTGATAAAGACAAACAGAAAAACTAGTGTATTAATCAATCATAAGGCTAGTTTGAAGGTTAAAATACAGAAAAGCAGTGATCACATGGAAATACAATAATAAATTAAGGGATACACACACACACACACAAGATGTACAATATGACAAAAATGAGAGGAGGATGAGTAAAAGAAAGGTATACTTTAGGAATGTGTTCAAACATAAGCAACCAACAACTTAAAACAGACTGCCAAAACACATAATTTTGGTACATATGAATCTCATGGTAAATACATAACAGATATGTAAAAAATAAAGAGAAAGGAATCCAAACAAACCACTATAGAAAGTCATCAGTGTATGAAAGCAAAAGAAGAAACAGAAGAACAAAACAATCAGAAAACAATAAAATGGCAACAACTACATATCCACCCACAATTACTTTAAATGTAAATGAACTAAATGCTCCAATCAAAAGACATAGGGTATCTGGCCCTGGCCAGGGTGGCTCAGTTGCTTGGAGTGCTGTCCTGTAAACCAAAAGGTCACAGGTTTGATTCCAGGTCAGAGCATATGCCTAAGTTGCAGGTTCAGTCCCTGGTCAGGGCATGTATGAGAGGCAACTGATCAATGTTTCTCTCCTTCCCTACTCCTCTCTCAAATTGGGTGAAGAATTTAAAAAAATATAAAATAAAATAAAAAGGATTCGGACTCTGATTCAATTTTTAAAACCAACAAAACCTGTTCATATGATGCCCATAAAAGACTTGCTTCCAATTGAAAGACACACAGATTGAAAATGAAGGAATAGAAAAAAATATTTCATGTAAGTGCTGGGGTAGTAATACTTATATTAAGGCAAATTAGACTTTAAAACAAAGGCTGTAACAAGGGAAAAAGAAGGGTATTATATCATGATAAAGGGACCAATCCAACAAGAGAATATAACTCTTGTAAACATCACAACCCAATGTAGGAACACTTACATATATAAATATTAACAAACATGGAAGGAGAGGTCAACAGTAATATAATGATGATACGGGACTTTAATACCCCATTGACATCAATGGGTAGATCATCCAGACAGAAAATAAACATGGAAACAATGGCCTTAAATAACACATTAGATCAGATGGACTTAATAGACACTTGCAGAACATGCCACCACAAAACAGCAGAATGTACATTCTTTTCGACTGCAAATGAAACATTTTCAGAAGACAACACATTAGGCTGCATAACGAGTCTCAATAAATTTAAGAAGACTGAAATCATATCAAGCATCTTCTTTGATAACAAAGATGTGAAAGGGGAAATCAATTCTAAGACTCCTGAAAAAAACATAGACATGTGAAGTCTGAACAATATGCTACTAAAGTCTATGAGTTAACAAGTTCAAGGAGAATGTGAAAAGATATCCAGAGAATAATAAAAATAAAAACACAGGAATCCAAAATCTACAGAAATGGTAAGAGTAATTCTAAAAAGAAAATTCATAGTGATGCAGGCCAGCCTCAAGAAAAAGAAAAATCTCCAAAAAGCAACCTGATTTTACACCTAAGGAAACTAGAAAAAGAACAAAGCCAAAGTGAATAAAAGAAAGGAAATAATAAAGATAGGAATCATCCCAATATGCCACGGTTGTGGGTTCAATCACCCAGATCAGTGCACATAAAAAAGTCAAACAATGAATGCATAAATAAGTAAAACAACAAATCAATGTTTCTCTCTCCTTTCCTCTCTCTAAAATCAATTTTTTTTTTAAATTTCTTTAACACAACAGATAAGATCACTGTAATGAAGAGCTGGTTTCTTGAAAAGACAAAGAATATTGACAAAGCTTTAGCCAGACTAAAGAGAAAAATAGAGGCCAAAAAAAAAAATAATAAATCAGAAATGAAAAAGTGACAACAGCACAAAATGCAAAAATTATTTTAAAAATACCATGAATTATTATGTCAACAAATTAGACAACGTAGAAGAAACAGATAAATTCCTATATACACACAATCTTCCAAGACTTAACCAGGAAGGAACAAAAATCTGAAGAGACAGAATCAGTAATCAAAAGATTGCCAAGCCCTGACCAGTATGGTTTCATTGATTGCGTGTTGTAACTCAAAGAAAAAGGTCACCAGTTTGATTCTTGGTCAGGGTACACACCTGGGATGTGGGTTCAGTCTGTGTTCAAGGTGTCTACAAGAGGAAACCTATCAGTTTCCCTCTCGCATCGATGTTTCTCTTCCTCTCCTTCTCCCTCCCTAGCTCTATCTCTAAAAAGAAGCAAATAAAATCTTAAAAAAAATTTTTTTTAAGGCCGACAAACTAAATTCCTACACCAAATGGCTTCACGGGTGAACCACAAAACATTCTATCCTTCAAATTATTACAAAAAAGAAGAAATTTCCCATACTCATTCTATGATTCCAGCACTTCTCTGATACCAGCATCAGACAAAGAGACACTTCAAAAATAAGAAAACTAACTTCCGGCCAAGATGGAGGCGAAGGTACATACATTTTGCCTCCTCCCACAACCAAAAGAAAGACAGCAACAAATTTAAAAACAAAAAATAACCAGAAATTCCAGAAAATCAAACTGTATGGAAGTCTGACAACCAAGAGGTTAAAGAAGGCACATTCATCCAGGCCAGTAGGAGGGAGGTAGGAAGGGCAGAGATGGGAAGCTGTGACAGAGAGGATGCATGGTAATGCAGTGGCTGGTGGAGGAGGTGGGCAAGAATGCAGCTGGTGGACAGGGCAGTCCCACATTTGTGTGTAGATAAATTGGGAGAAACAACTGGAGAGAGAGACAGACTGCGCAACCCAGGGTTCCAGTGCAGGGAAATAAAGCCTCAAAACCCCTGGCTGTAAAAACCTGTGTGGGTTGAGGTGGAGGGAGAAATTCCCAGCCTCACAGCAGAGTTCACTGGAGAGACCCACAGGGTTCTATAATGTACTAATGTACGCAAACCCACCTACCTGAGATTCAACACCAAAGGGCCCAAATTGTTTGTGGGTAGCGGGGAAAGTGACTGAAAGCCAGCAGAAAGCCAAGCAAGTGGCACTATTCTCTCTCTGAACCCTCCCCCACATATAGCGACTCAATGTAGCCATGTGGGTTGTGCAACCCTGGTGAATACCTAAGGCACTGCTCCTTACTATGTAACAGGCACACCTACACAAAAAAATATGACCCAAATGAAAGAACAGATCAAAACCCAAAAATAGAACTAAGTGATAAAGAGATAGCCAACCTATCAGATGCAGAGTACAAAACACTGGTAATCATGATAATCATAGAAATGGTAGAGTATGGTCACAAAATAGAGGAAAAAGTTAAGGATATACAAAGTGAAATAAAGGAAAATATACAGGGAACCAACAGTGAAGGGAAGGAAACCAGGACTCAAACCAATGATTTGGACCAAAAGGAAGAAATAAACATTCAACCAGAACAGAATGAATAAACAAGAATTCAAAAAAATGAGGAGAGGTTTAGGAACCTCCAGGACAACTTTAAACCTTCCAATATCCGAATCAAAGGGGTGCCAGAAGAAGAAAAGAAAGAGCAAAAAATGGAAAACTCAGTTGAAAACATAATGAAGGAGAACTTCCCCAATCTGGCAAAGGAAATAGACTTCCAGGAAGTTCAGGAAGCTCAGAGAGTCCCAACCAAAGAAGTTAATCCCAAGAGAGCACACACCAAGGCACATCATAATTACATTACCCAAGATTAAAGATAAGGAGACAACCTTAAAAACAGGAAGAGAAAAGGAGACAATTACCTACAAAGGAGTTCCCATAAGACTATCATCGGATTTCTCAAAAGAAACCTTGCAGGCAGGAAGGGGCTAGAAAGAAGTATTCCAAGTCATGAAAGGCAAGGACCTACATCCAAGATTACTTTATCTAGCACAGCTATCATTTAGAATAGAAGAGCAGATAAAGTACTTCCCAGATAAGGTCAATTTAAAGGAGTTCATCATCATCAAGCCCTCATTATATTAAATGTTAAATGGACTTATCTAAGAAAAAAAGATGATCAAAAATACAAACAGTAATGACAACAAACTCACAACTATCAACAACTGAACCTAAAAAAAAAAACAAAAACAAAAAACAAAGCAAACAATAGAACAGGAACAGGATCACAGAAATAGAGATCACATGGAGGGTTATCATAGGGAGGCCGTGGGGGGTGGATGCAGGGGAGTGGGGAAGCTACAGGGGATAAGAAGCATAAATGGTAGGCACAAAATAGGAGGGAGAGGTTAAGAATAGTATGGGAAATGGAGAAGCCAAAAAACTTATGTGTGCGACCCATGTACATGAACTAATGGGAGGGAATGCTGGTGGAAGTGGGGGTACAGGGCAGAGGGGAATAAAGGGGAGGAAAAGTGGGACAACTGTAATAGCATAATCAATAAAATATATTTAAAAGAAAATTACAGGCCAATATCCCCAATGAACATAGATGCAGGAATCAAAAGTGGAGCAGATGAAGCAGAAGGACAAAGCAGAGATTTGGAAGATAAGGAAGAAGAAAACATCCAATAGAACAGCAAAAAGAAAAAAGAATCCATAAAAGTGAGGATAGTATAAGGAGGCTCTGGGACAACTTCAAGCATACCAACATTTTCATCATGGGGGTGCCAGAAGGGGAAGGGAGAAGGCAAGGAATTGAAAACCTATGCAAAAAAAATGACAGAAAATTTCCCTAACCTGGTGAAGAAAATAGACATACAAGTCCAGGAAGTGCAGAGAGGTCCACACCAAGACATGTCATAATTACAAGGTAAAAGGTTAAAAACAAAGAGAGAATATTAAAAGCAGCGAGCGAAAAGCAGTTAGTTACCTACAAGGGAGTTCCCATAGGACTGTCAGCTGATTTTTCAACAGGAATCTTGCAGGCTAGAGGGAGTGGCAAGACATATTTAAAATAATTAACAGCAAGGAGCTACAATCAAGAAGATTACTTTACACAACAAAGCTATCACTTAGAATAGAAGGATATATAAAGAGCTTCCAGACAAGAAAAAGCTAAAGAGATTATCACCACCAAACTGGTATAACATAAAATGTTAAAGGGTCTTCTTTAAAAATTAAAAAAGATTTAAAAAATATGAATAATAAAATAGCAATAAATACATATGAATCAACAATTGAATCTAAAAATCAAATTAAATAAAGAAGCAGAACAGAAACAGGTTCACAAATACTGAGAACCTTTTGATGTTTGCCAGATGGAAGGGAAGTGGGGGAATGGGTGAAAAAGGTAAGGATAATTGAAAAACTGAAAAATTATACATATATAAATAAATAATAAAATGCCCATATTACCCAAAGAAATCTACAGTCAGTTCAACCTCTGTTTAAATACTAATGGTATTTTCCACAGAACTAAAACAAATAATCCTCAAATTTATATGGAATCACAAGACCTTGAATAGCAAAGCAATCTTGAGAAAGAACAACAAAGTTGGAAGTATCATACTACCTGGTTTCAAACTATACTACAAAGCTATAGTAAACCAAACAGCATAACTACGGCGCGCGCACACACACATTGATTAATGGTACAGATGAGAGCGAGCAGAGAAGTAAACTCAGGCTTATATGATCAATTAATCTATGACAAAAGAGGCAAGAATATATAATGCAGTAAAGACAGTCTCATCAATGAACAGCGTTGGGAAAATGGAATGATACATACAAATGTACAAATGATATTTGACTACTTTCTTACACAATATATAAAATAAAAGTCAAATTGGATTAAAGACTCTTTGCAGTACACAGTATGGTGATTACCAAAGTAAAAGGCAGGGCTGTAGGGGAGGTAGAAGAGTAGGATAAATTGTTATGGAAGGAGAACTGACTTCAAGTGGTGAAAACAATATAAAAACGATATATTATAGAATTGTACATCTGAAACCTTTAAAATTTTATTAACCAATGTCACCCCAACAAATTTAATACATTTAATACTTTATAAAAATGTATTAAATTTATTTTTTAAAGATTTAGTATTGTTTAAAAAATAACTTTCTGCAGTATTGTTTTAGATATCGCTCCTAAGTTGAAGACAACAAAAACAAAAATAAACTAATGGGATGACATCAAACTAAAAAGCTTTTGCATCACAAAGAAAACCACCAACAAAACAAAAAGGCAACCTACTGAATGGGAGAACAGATTTGCAAATGATATATCCAATAACAGGTTAATGTCTAAAATATATTAAAAACTCATACAGTATAGAATTTTAAAAAATAATAATTCAATTAATAAATGGGCAGAGGACCTTAACATACATTCCTCCAAAGAGGAGGACATAGAGATAGCCAACAAACATGAGAAGATGCTCAACATCAATAATCATTAGGAAAATGCAAATCAAAACCACATTATCGCGTAAGATAACACTGAGATTTATCATCTCACACCTGACAGAATGACTATTATCAACAAGACAACAAAGAATAAGTGTTGGCAAGGATGTGTTCAAACAAAAACCCTGGTGCAACATAAACTGGTATAGCCTCTATGGAAAACAATACGGAGCTTCCTCAAAAAATTAAGATCAGAACTATCATATGACCCAGCAATCCCACTACTCGGTATCTATTTGAAGAAACTGAAAACACTACAAAAGATATAAAGCCCCTTAGGTTCACTGCAGCATTATTTACAATGGCTAATATATGGATGCAACCTAGGTGTCCATCAATAAAAGAATAAAGAGGATATGGTACATACATACAATGAAATATTAGTCATAAAAAAGAATGAGATCAGATAGAAAAAGATAAATACCATATGATTTCATTTATATGTAAAATAAAAAATATATGAATAAAGCAAAACAAAACTCATAAATACAGAACAAACATTTCAGTTGCCAGAGTGGAGGTCAGTGGAAAGGTTGATGAAAAAGGTAAAGAGGACTAAGTATAAACGGCCAGTTACAGCCAGTACAAAATGGCCAGTGCAAAATTAGTCACAGGGATGTAGAGTACAGCATAGGTAATATAGTCAATAATACTGTAGTAACTATGTATGGTGACAGATGGTTAAGAGACTTAATGTAATTACTCATAATGTATATAAATGTGCAACTACTACGTTGTACACCCAAAACTATTATAATATTGTATGTCAACTATAATTCTAAAATAAATTTTTTAAAAAGCGGTTCCTATACTGATTTCTCTTCAGATCGAATAAATCTTTTGCCTTTTAAAAAGTGGTTCCTGCCCTGGCTGGTGTGGCTTAGTGTATTGAGTGCCAGCCTGCAAAACAAAGGGTCGCCAGTTTGATTCCTAGTCAGGGAACATGCCTGGGTTATGGGCCAGATCCCTAATGGGGGCACTTGAGAGGCAACCGCAGTTTCTCTCCCTCTCTTTCTCCCTCCCTTCCTCTCTCTCTAAAAATAAATACAATCTTAAAAAAAGAGAATAGATAAGATAGATAAAATATGAAATGAAATGAAATGAAATGAAATGAAATGAAATAAAAACCATTCCTCAAAGGTAAAACTAAAGGGGCACAAAAATAAATCAGTACTTGCCAGGGGTGGCAGTACAGGGAAGGGCTAACTACAAACAAAAACACAAGGGAAGTTTTCAGAAATTGGAACTATTAGTATATCTTGATTGTGGTGGCAGTTACATGACTGTTCATCAAAGAAGTGCTTGCCAAAATGTGCGAATTTTGCTGTATTATACCTTTGCTGGATCTGCCTTTTAACCCAGCAATTCCACTGCTAGGATTATATCCTTAGAACCCTGAAATATCAATCCAAAAGAACCGATGCACCCCAATGTTCATAGCAGCATAATTTACAATAGCCAAGTGTTGGAAGCAACCGAAGTGCCCATCAGCAAATGAATGGATCAAAAAGCCATGGTACATTTACACAATGGAATTCTATGCAGCAGAAAGAAAGAAGGAGCTCCTACCCTTTCCGACAGCATGGAACTGGAAAGCATTATGCTAAGTGAAATAAGCCAGGTGGTGAAAGACAAATACCATATGATCTCACCTTTAATAGGAACCTAATCAACAAAACAAACAAGCAAAACAGAACCAAAGACACTGAAACAGAGAACAAGCTGACAGTGACCAGATAGGAGAGGGGAAGGAATTTCAGGGGAAGAGGGGAAGGAATTTCAGGGGAAAAGGGGAAGGGTTTGCAGGAACAAGTATAAAGGACACATGGACAAAAACAAAACAAAACAAAACAAAACTCTTCTTTGGAAGCACTTTCCAGTGTGCTAGGTGATTTCAATATTTTTGGAGATGGTATGTACTCAATAGAGTATTGTAAAAGTCCATTCATATAAAGATCTAACACTGGCAAAACTAAAGCCTGAGGGATTTCTGAGGGTGCTTGCAATGTTCTATTTTTTGAGACAGACACTTGAGTGTGTTTACTCTTTGAAAAATTAAAATGCACCTTACTTATTTTTCTTAATGTAAGTTATGCATTAAGCTTTAAAAACACACAGAGCCTTTGAGCAAATTATACAAATTTCAGGAATTTCTTTATATGGTTTGTACTGCTTTAGCCAATGCTACAAAACATGTTTTATTTTCACTCAAAACACAATCTAGAAGTTAAAAAAAATAAATATTTCACCTTCTAGCTTTCACTCAGATGCTCTTCTGATCCACTCTTTTTGGTCAAACTGAGACCTTCAGCCTTCTCTCCCCTGTAATTTTCATGAACCTAATCAATCCCTTCCCACCTTCACTTTCTCCTCTGCCATACAGCCAAAAATTACTATATTTTTCGGACCATAAGACTCATCTAGGTTTTAGAGCAAAATAGGAAAACAATTTTTGAAGCAAAAAATGTGGTAAAATATTTAATAACATAAACAACATAATATTTCACCAATGTAAATGTAAACAGAACCCAACAACAGCATTAACAGTCATCATTCCTCCCAAATCTGGGGGCAGAGGAGGTGCATCTTATAGTCCAAAAAATATGGTACTTGAACCACTGCTTGCCAATATTTTCAATTCCTTGTTCTACTGTCTTGTTTAATCTGAAAGCCTTAACCTGACAAATCCAGCAGCCTGCATTTCCTACAATTGCACTACAGAAAAATTACTGACTTTGATGTTGCTACAAACATAGTACCCCCAATTTCAACTGTGCCCTCATTGCTGACAAGCATCCTAGAAATCTCTGTGCAACCCAAATATCTCCAACCCCCCTTCCATCATTTCTCAGCAAACAACCAAGCACACTACTTTAAATAATAGAAGTCATCTGAGAGGAAATCCCTCAACATCCTACCATTCCACCTGCCATATACACTCATCTGCATCTTTTCTGACCCCCCATTTTCTCCTGTCCCTCCTTCCAGTAAAGTGCTTAGGATACACCCCCTCACCTCACGAATCTAATTACATTAGCTTCACCCTCTAACAGCACTGTCAAAGTCATTTTCACAGGGGGACACATTAGCCTTGTGGTTGCCTTCAAAGGGCCGAATGTAATTTTAGGACTGTATAAATGTAACTAATCCTTATCAGTTAAGCGAGACCTCAGCACTGCCGCCCAGGTAAAAGCAAGGTGCCTTGCAGGATAAAACAAGGTGGAGGGCCGGATTTGGCCCATGGGCCTTGTGTTTACCACCTGTCCACTAGTACATAAATTCTCTTTTTTCCTCTCTCTTGTTAACTTGAATCACATGCCATCTTCTGGCTTCTACCATGTGCACTTAAAGAAACACAAAATGGAACTCCTTAATGTTCCTCCTAAATCTTTTGCTCAAATGTGTCCCCCACCTCAGAAAATGGCATCCACATTGTCAGTCATTCCTTCTTTCTCTTTAATTTTCTACACTGAGTCAAGTTCTGTTTTTCCTCCTAAATGTATCAGATTCCATTGCCCTTATTGATATCCTAATCCTCCACTATTATAAAAAAAAATCTATTAACTATTGCTCCCCGCCCACACCCTAATTTCACTCTCCATTTTCTATTCATTCCCAATATTGAAGTAGGTCTTTTATGATCTGGTCTCTGTTCTTTCCTATCTTCCACATCTTTCATGCTCTACTCTTTGATCCAGTCATACAAATAATTCTAGAAATTCAACATGCTATCTGGACTTTTATCTAGTATTCTACCTCCCTACTGTACCCATACCAGGCTAGCGCCAACAAATCCTTTGTTTCAGCTTAGCTATCACTCCCTCCAAGAGGTCTTTCCTGATCAATCAGGATCAGGGCCATCCAAAATGTTTTGCCCTACATAGTACACTAAATGTATTAGGTATTCAAACCTTCTTAATGTGGGTGATCTCTTGGGTTCAATAAATGGAGAGAGGTGTATAATATAATTCTCACCTTCATGGTTAAAACAGGAATAATGTCAATAATTATTATAGTTTATATAATCCGATTATAGAGTACAAAAAGTTTCCTTTTATAAATTATTTTTTAATGGACTCAAATGTACAGATAACCTTTTAAAATGGATGCTAGGTATGCTTTCTAAGCACATTAAAGTATTTTAAATACTGTCAAAAAATAAAAAAAAAACAAAAAACAATGTACCTAAACTGCTTACCTCCTCTACTGCATTTTAATCACCTTAAGAGCAAAAACTATCATTCATCACAGTGATCCCAGCACTTAGTACAGTATATGGTATATAACAGTTGCTCAAGTAATATTTGAATATTAAATGAAAGGCACCTAAACCCAAAGCCAGTGTCTTTTTTATACTATCTCAGCTGCAAAAAAATAGATAAGAATTTTGCTTCCAACTACTTATAGGTGATCTACGTAATTTCAAGCAAACCTTCCTCTCACTGAGGACAAATGAACTAGCTGGAAAAATTCATCTATTTGAAAGCAGCCAAGAATTACGAAGGCAAAGAAATATAACCAGGCCAAAAGTTAGTTCTTCGAAAAGACTAATACAAAGGATTAATCTCTAATGGACTTCATCGAGCAGAATGAGAAAGCACACATTACCAGTACCAGGAATGAAAAAGGTCAATCACTACAGATCCTACAGGCATTAAGAAAAGCATAAAAGGCAAAACAAGATGGCAATGGAATAGGTAGGATTTACACTCAACTCCTCCCAAGACCAAAATGTAATTATAACTAAAATATAGAAAAATTGACCCAAGTAATCAACTGAAGACTAGCTGAACCAAAATCTTATAACTAAGAATTTACAGAAGAAGCCACACTGAGAATGGAAAAAAGGATGGAGATGCAAAAAAAGGCTGGCCTAGAACCCACTGCAGCAGCTGAGAATCCCTAGGTACATGCCAGCTATAAAGGTTGCCCTGAGGAGTGAGGGATCTTAATCCCACACCAGAGTCCCTAAGTGAAACACCAGAGCTAGGAAGAGGAACCCACATAACATTTGGCTGTGAAAATCATTCGGGATAGGAATCTGTCCATTAGGGACAGATGAGAGTCAGCTAGAAACTCAGATACCCTCTTAAAGGTCCAGCACACAAAATATTCACAGCCACTCTCCCTGAGCTCCAGTGGAGAGAGTATGGCTCAGGGTGGAACAGAGTCATGTAAGGAGAGATGGGGTTGTATGGCTCCACAGAGAAAGCTAAAGAGTCAACTGCCAGAGTACTGGGGCTGAGTACCTCTCCCACATCACAGATGCCATCTTTTTTCAGTGGAGCACTCCCCTCCATATGGCATCAGCCTAAGGGCATACAACAGTCCCACCATCCTGCCCTGCAAAATTCATGCTCTGCAGAGGAGTCAGCTATTTGTGTCTGGCATGGAGAGGTCTCTGCAGACTATGGCGGTGCCAGAGATTGAATTGTGTGGCTCTGGGGCCAGACTCCCCTCCTTCTGTGAGCTTGAACAGCACCACTTCCTCATGCAGAATCCTCTAGCCCTACCCTCCTGTCTCCCAGTGGTCCTGCCCTGCTGAGAGCTCAGGCTCTCCAGGTCTGAGCAGAATCCTGGACAAACTGAGTTGCATGGCTCTAGGACAGGGGGAATTTTTTCCTCACATACCCAACTGGTATAGAGCCTTCCTTCCACACAGCCAAATCTTAGTCTGTTTGGGCCTGATAAACTCTGCTGACTGCACCCTGATGACTCCCGGAGATCCCACTCCACCACAATGGTCTGTGGGCACTGGGCAGGTGTCCACTAGCCCTGGTATACCCTGTGACTTTTGATGAGTGGGCTCAGACCCAGCACTGGCATCAAGTTTAAATCTGTATCACTCTGCTGAATACCTCTCGCCCCTACCTGGTGACTCACTGAGAATCTACCTTACAAAACTCACGTATTACCAAAAAGCTCTTTCAGTGACTGACCGAACAGGCAGCTAACAGGCAGAGGCAGATGAAGGTGGATCTCAGGGTGCCTTGGGCCTTTTGCTGACTTGCCTCCAGGTTTAGTGCTGGTGTAAACCAGCCTGATGCACAGCTTGACCTTTCCCACACACACCCAGGCCCGCCAGAGGCAGCCACAAACTGTGGATCACTTTGTAGTTCCAAATAGGTTGTGCAGGGCCAGTCACAGGCAACATCTAAAATTGACCTGCACTGGAGTCCCTCCCAAGAGGCCCCAGGACCAATACACCCAGTAGAAAGCTTAGGACGACATCCAACTTTTAGAGCAAAAACCAACTAAGCTCCACAAGCAGCATATCCAAAGGGAAATCTCAGCAGGCACCAGACCCTGCTGAGGCAAATTCCACTTTGTGTGGTCAGCACCCACACAGCAGTTTGTAAATTGTGATTGAGGTCAATCCTCATAGTCATCTAGCCTGAGGGCTGACTGGAAGCATGGACAGGACAACAGCGATCATACTCAACCACAACAGGAAGGCTCACATAAGGCACATTTCTGGAGTACCCAGCTTAGGTGATCAAGGGACTTCGTCACTGGGTCCTAAAAGACACCAGCTACACAAGGCCACCCTACCAAGACTGAGAGACATAACAGATCTACCTAACACACAGAAACAAACATAGGCAGCCAAAATGAGGAGACAAAGCTACATGCCCCAAATAAAAGAATACGAGAAATCACTGGAAAGAAATGAATAAAACAGAGGCAGGTAATCTAGCAGATATAATTCAAAACAATAATTATAAGGATGCTTAAGGAACTTAGGGATGGATGAACTCAATGAGAACTTAAACAAAAGACAGTAAGCATAAAAGACACAGAGACCAAAAAACAAGAACCAATCGGAAACGAAGAATACAATATCTGAAATGAAGAACACACTAGAAAAAAGTAGGTTAGATGAAGCAGAAGACTGAATCAGGAATTTGGGAGGTAAAGTAGTTGGAAATACCCCATGAGAGCACAAAAAGAAAAAAAAATTAAATGAGGATAGTTTAACAGACCTTAGGGACAACATGAAACATAACAACAGCCACATCATAGAGGTAAAGAAGAGAGAGAGCAAGTATCGAAAGCCTCTGTGAAGAAATAATGGCTGAAAATTTCTCTAATCTGGTGGGGGGGAAAAGACACACAAGTCCAGGAAGAGCACAGAGAGCACAGAGTGTTAAAAATGATGAATCTAAAGAGGCCCCTACCAAGATATATCATAATTAAAATGGCAAAGGTTAAAGACAAAGAATCTTAAAAGCAGCAAGAGAAAGACAGTTACTTTCTCCCATTAGACTGTCAGCTGATGGATTCTCAACATTTCAGACCAGAAGGGATTAGCATGAAATTTTTAAAGTGATGAAAATCAAGAATCTACAACCAAGACTACTTTACCCAGCAAGGCTATCATTTAAAGTTGAAGGAGGAAAAAAAAGATTCCCAGACAAGAAAAAGCTAAAGGAATTCATTAACACCAAACCAGTATTACAAGAAATGTTAAAGGGTCTTCTTTAAGAAGAAGGAAAAAAAGAACATGATTATATAAAATAAATATATACCTATCAATAATCGCTTTATATATAAATAGCTTAGCCCTGGCTGGTGTGGCTCAGTGGATTTAGGGCTGGCCTGCAAACAGAAGGATCGCTGGTTCGATTACCGATCAGGGCATTACTGGGCTGCAGGCCAGGTTCCTAGTTGGGGGCCTTCTGATCAACGTTTCTCTCCCTTTGTTTCTCCCTCTATTAAAAAAATTTTTAAATGATATAGGGTAGCTGAATAGTACCAGAAATAAGACCCATAGCTCTGGCTGGGTGGGTCAGTTGGTTGGAACATCATCCTGCATGTGAAAAGGTTGTAGGTTCAATTCTCAGTCAGAGCACATAGCTAGGTTCCAAGTTTGATCCCTGGTCGGGCACATATGGGAGGCAACCAATCAATGTCTCTCTCTCTCTCATCAATAAACGTATCCTCGGGCAACGAAAAAAGAAAACAAGACCCATCTGTAGGCTGTCTACAAGAGACCCACCTCAGAATGAAAGACACACACAAAATAATACTAAAGGGATTGAAAAAGATATTTCATACATATAGAAATGGGAAAAAAAGCTGGGGTTGCAATACTTACATGAGAAAAGCAGATTTTAAAACAAAGACTACAAGAAGAGATGAAGAAGGACACTACATAATAGTAACAGGAGCAATTCAACAAAAGGATTTAACCCTTGTAAACATGTATGCATCCAACACAGGAACACCTAAATATACAAAGCAAATTTTGACTAACATAAAGGGAAAGAGCTACAGTAATGCAGTCACTGTAGCGGATTTTAACACCCCTTTGACATTAATGGACAGATCTTCCGAACAGAAAATCAACAAGGAAACAGCAGCCTTAAATGACACACTAGAGCAGATGGATTTAATTGATATTTTCAGAGCATTTCACCCCAATGCAGCAGAATACAATCTTTTCAAGTGCACATGGAACATTTTCTAGTTTACATAACATGCTAAAATGCAAAACAAGTCTCAAGAAATTTAACAAGACTGAAATCATATCAAACATCTCCTCTGACATAATGGTATGAAATAGAAATCAATTACAAGGAAAAAAAAATAGGAAACACACAAACCCGTGGAGGCTAAATAACATATTAACTAAAACCATGAATAGGGTAGCAATGAGATCAAGGAAGAAAGCAAAAGATACCTTGAGACAAATGAAAACACAACAACCTAAAATCTTTGGGACACAGTGAAAGCTGTCCTACGGAAATTCATAGCATTACAGGCCTTCCACAAGAAGCTAGAAAAATCTCAAATAAACAATCTAACCCTACATCTAAAAGAATTAGAAAAAGAACAACAAGAAAAGCCCAAAGTGAGCAGAAGGAAATAAGAATCAGGAGAAATAAACAAAATAGAACTATATATATATATATGATTAATGAAACTAAAAGCTAGTTCTTTAAAAAGATGAACAAGATTAATAAACTTTTAACCAGACTTATCAAAAAAAGAAGACCTAAATAAACATCAGAAATAAAAAAGAAGTAACAACTGATACCACATAAATAGAAAGGATTTTAAGAAAATATTATGAACAATCGTATGCCAAGAAATTGGACAATTTGGAAAAAATGGGGAAATTCCTAGAAACATAACAATCTCCTGAAAATGAATCAAGAAAACTCAGAAAATCTGAACAGAATGATTACAACTAATAAAATCAAAGCAGTAGTCTAAAAAACTCCCAACACAAAAGCCCTGGACCAGATGGCTTCACAAGTGAATTTTACCAAGCCATTACAAGAAAAACTAACACCTCTCCTTCTCAAACTATTCCAAAAAATTCAAGAGAAAGGAAGACTCCCAAGCTCATTTTACTTGGCCAACATTATCCTAATTCCAAAACCAGATAAAGACACTACAAGAAAAGAAAATCACAGGGCAATATCACTGATGAACATACACGCTAAAATCCTCAACACAATATTTGCAAACCCAATTCAGCAATACATAAAAGATCATATACTGTGATCAATAGGATTTGTTCCTGGGATGCAAGGTTGGTACAGTATTCGCAAATGAATTAATGTGATATACCATATAAATAAAATGAAGGATAAAAGTCATATGATCATATCGACAGATGCAGAAAAAAGCATTTGACAAAATCCAGCACCCATTTATAATAATAAACTTTCAGCAAAATGGCAATAGAGGGAACATATCTCAACATAATAAAGACCATATATGAAAAACCCACAGCCATCATACTCAATGGAAAAAAGTAAAAGCATTTCCCTTAAGTAACAGCACAGACAGGGATGTCTGCTTTCACCACTCTTATTCATCATAGTACTGAAAATCCTAGCACAGCAATCAGACAAGAAATAAAGGTATCCTAACTGGAAAGGAAAAAGTAAAACTGTCATTATTTGTAGATGAGATGATGCTGTATATAAAAAACACTAAAGATTCCACCAGCCCTGGTTGGTGTGGCTCAGTGGATTGAATGCTGGCCTGAGAACAAAGAGTCACTAGTTAGAATCCCAGTCAGGGCACATGCCTGGGTTGTAGACCAGGTTCTCAGTGGGGGCGGGGGGGGGGGGGGGCGCGGTGCAAGAGGCAACCACACATTGATGTTCTTCTCCCTCTCTTTCTCCATCCCTTCTCTCTCTTAAAAATAAATAAATAACATCTTAAAAAAAAAAAAAAGATTCCACCAAACAACTTCTAGAACTGGAAAATGAATTCAATAAAGAAGCAGGATGCAAAATAAACATCCAGAAATCAGTTGCATTTTAACACACCAATAATGAACTATCAGAAAGAGAAACTAAGCCATTTACAATTGTATTAAAAAATACCCAACTCAAAAATAGGCAAAGGATTCAATAGAAACTTCTCCAAAGAAGACATACAAATGGCCAATAAACACATGAAAAGTTGCTCAACATCGTAAGTGATTAGGGAAATGCAAATTAAAACTGCAGTGAGCCTTGGCTGATGTGGCCCAATGGACTGAGTATGGGCCTGAGAACCAAAGAATTACCAGCTCAATTCCCAGTCAGGGCACATGCCTGGGTTGTGGGCCAGGTTCCCAGTAGGGGGTGTGAGAGAGGCAACCACATATTGATTGATGTTTCTCTCCCTCCCGTCCCCTCTCTAAAAAGAAATAACTAAAAATAAATAAAAATACCCAGGAATAAATTTAACCGAGAAGGATAAGACCTGTGCTCAGAAAAGTATAAGACTCTGAGGAAAGAAATTAAAGATACAAATAAATGAAAGTATATACCATGCACATGCATAGGAAGAATTATTATTGTCCATACTACCCAAAGCAATCTACAGAGTCAACGCAATTCCTATCAAATACTATTGGTGTGTCTCACAAAACTAGAACAAACAACCCCTAAATTTATATGGATCCACAAAAGACCCCCAAATAGCCATAGCAAAGTTGGAAGTATCATACTACCTGATATCAACCTACACTACAACATCATAGTAATCAAAATAGCATGGTACTGGTATAAAAACAGACATAGAGATTAATGGAACAGAATATAGAGAGCTCAAAAATAAATCTACGCCTATATGGTCAATTAATATTTGACAAAGGAAGCAAGAATATACAATAGGGTAAAGATGGTCTATTTAATAAATGGAGTAGGGAAAATTGGATCATTTTCCCTATAAAATTGGAAAATTAAATAAATGGTGTAGGGAAAAGATGCATGCAGAAAACTGAAACTAGACCATCTTCTTACACCATATACACAAATAAACTCAAACTGTTAAGAGACTTAAATGTTAGACTTGAAACCGTAAAAATCCTAGGAGAAAACATAGACAGTAAAACTTGGACATTTCTTCTTTCTTTTAATTTTATTTATTTATTTTTAAAGAGAGGGGAAGAGAGGGAGACAGAGAGGGAGAGAAACATCAATATGTGGTTGCCTCTTGCATGCCCCTCAATGGGAACCTGGCTCTCAACCAAGGCACGCATCCTGACCGGGAATCGAACCAAAGACCCTTTGGCTTGCAGGCCAGCACTCAATCCACTGAGCCACACCAGTCAAGGCTTGGACATTTCTTATTAATATTTTTTCTTATCCACCTTGTCATGCAAGGGGAAAAAAATGAAAAAATAAATGGGCCTACATCAGACTAAAATGACTTTGTACAGCAAAGGAAACCATCAACAAAATGAAAAGACAACCCATTGAATGGGAGAACATATTTGCCAATAATATGTCTACCTGATAAGGGATTAATAAAAAAATTTATATACAACTCATTCAACTCAACAACGACAAAACTAATATTAAAAAATTGGCAAAGAACCTGAATAGACACTTTTCCAAAGAGGACATACAGATAGCCAATAGATATGAAATGATGCTCAACCTCACTAATCATCAGAGAAATGCAAATTAAAACTAAAATGAGATATCACCTCACACCTATCAGAATGGCTATCAATAAATCAACAAACAAGTGTTGGCAAGGGCGTGGACAAGAAGGAACCCTTGTGCACGTTGATGGGAATACAGACTGGTGCAGCCACTGGAAAGCAATATGGAGTTACCTCAAAAAATTAAAAATGGAACTGTCTATGACCCAGTGATTCCATTTCTGGAAATACCATATTTTGCCATATATAAAGCGTACCAACGTTTTGGCCCAAACTTTCAGGAAAAAAAATCTGTTTTAATTTTTAATTCAATTATTTATTGACTGACCGATTGATATTTAGAAACAAAACTATCGTATCCCAGGGTACTGTTTTGCATACAGATATTGTTATTGTTTTCTTGAGTTACACCTTTAACACATAAGCATAGATAAAAGAACTAAAACATTTACATAGATATGGAATTAGTACTAACCATGTATCATGTGCATCTTTATTTTTCCCTCAAAAATTTGGGCAAAAAAGTGCATGTTATACACAGCAAAATACCTGAAACTGATTAAAAAGAATATATGCATTCCTACATTCATTGCAGCATTATTTACAACAGTCAAACTGCAGAAGCTACCCAAGTGCCCATCAATAAAAAAGATGTGGTACATATATACAATGGAGTGTTTATTCAGCCATAAAAAAGAATGAAATCTTACCAGTTGCCACAGCATTGATAGACATAAGGTGTATTATGCTAACTGAAATAAGTGAGACAGAGGAAGACAAATACATATGATTTCGATTATATGTGAAATCTAAGCAACAATATAACAATATAAACGAACAAACAAAACAGAAACAAACTCATAGATATAGAGAATAGACTGATGTTTGTCTGGGGGTTGGGGGCTTGGGGAGCTGAATGAAGAAGGTAAAGGGATTGAGACATATATATTAGTAATTAGATTAGTATATATAATGACTTTTTTTTCACGATTAGTAATTAGACTTCTGGCCAAGATGGAGGCATAGGTGGACACACTGTGCCTCCTCTCACAACCAAAATTACGGACAACAAATATTTAGAAACAAGAAAACAACCAGAACTGATAGAAAATTGAACTGTACGGAAGTCCAGCAACCATTCATCCAGACTGGTAAGAGAGGTGGAGTTGCGGCAGGAAAAAGTGAAGGTAAGACCTGGGCACGCAGGCAGCAGTGGCTGGCAGTTCCCAGGTGTGCAGGTGGTGGCCAGCAGACCCCAGGCCCACAGGCAGCAGCTAGCGGACCCCAGGCACGGGGTGGCAACTGTGCAGAAGACCCAGTGAGGCTGCGCAACGCGGCTGGCTAACCAAGTGGTCCCACATTCACACACAGATAATCCAGGCCAAGGGGAAGTGGCAGAAGGGACTGGAATCCAAGAGAAAGTGGAGCAAGCGCCATTGTTCTCTGTCAGACCCCGCCCCCACAAACAGCGTCACAACTCAGCGACTGGGCTGCCCCGCGCTGGGGGACACCGAAGGCTCCACCCCTCACTACATAACAGCTGTGACCAGACCAAAAAACAAACAAACAAACAAACAAACAAAACCACCAAAAATGGCTCAAACCAGAGAACAAATGAAAGCCCCGGAGCCAATTCCTCTAAGCCACGAAGAGATAGCCAACCTATCAGATGCACAGTTCAAAGCCCTGGTGATCAGGATGCTCACAAAATTGGTTGATTTTGCTCACAGATTAGATGAAAAAATGCAGGCTACAATACATGAAATGAAGGAAAACACATGGGGAACCAATAGAGATGGGAGGAAAACTGGGACTAAAATCAATGGAGTGGACCAGAAGGAAGAAACAAACAACCAAACAGAAAACAAGGAAGAAACAAGAATTCAGAAAAATGAGGAGAGGCTTAGGAACCTCCGGGACATTGTTAAATGTGCCAACATCCAAATTATAGGGGTACCAGTAGGGGAAGAGGAAGAGCAACAAGTGGAAAACTTCTTTGAACAAATAATAAAGGAGAACTTCCCCAATCTGGAAAAGGAAATAGACTGCCAGGAAGTCCAGGAAGCTCAGAGAGTCCCAAAGAAGTTGGACCCAAAGAGGAACACCCCAAGGCACATCGTAATTCCATTAGCCAAGATTCAAATGAAGGAGAGAATTCTAGAAGCAGCAAGGGATAAGGGGACAGTCACCTACAAAGGAGTTCCCATCAGACTATCAGCTGATTTCTCAGAAGAGACCTTCCAGGCAAGAAGAGGCTGGAAAGAAGTATTTGAAGTCTTGAAAGGCAAGGACCTACATCCAAAATTGCTCTATCCAGCAAAGCTGTCATTTAGAATGGAAGGGCAGATAAAGTGCTTCTCAGATAAGGTCAAGTTAAAGGAGTTCATCATCACCAAGCCCTTATATGAAATGTTAAAGGGGCTTACCTAAGAAAAAGAAGATAAAAAATATGACAGTAAAAAGACAGCAAACTCACAGCTATTAACAACCACACCTAAAACAAAAGCAAACAACTAGAACAGGAACAGAACCACAGAAATGGAGATCATATGGAGGGTTAGCAACAGAGGAGTGGGAGGAGGAGAGGGGGGAAAGGTACAGAGAATAAGTAGCATAGATGGTGGACAGAAAATAGATAGGGGGAGGGCAAGAATAGTGCGGGAAATATAGAAAGTAAAGAACTTATGACACATGGACATGAACTAAAGGGGGGGAATGTGGATAGGAAGGGGTGTGTAGGGTGGAGGGGAATGATGGGGGAGAAATGGGACAACTGTAATAGCATAATCAATAAAATATATTTTTTAAAAAAAGATTAGTAATTACAAAATAGTCATGGGATGTAAATTATAGCATAGAAAATAGTCAATAATATTCTAACAACTATATGTATGGTGCCAGGTGGTTACTAGAAATATCAGGGGGACACTTTGTAAAAGACTGTCTAACCAATATGCTGTACACCTGAAATTAAAATAAATAATACTGAATATAATCTAGAATTGAAAAATATTAAAGTTTAAAAATTTTTAAAACTTCTTACAATGGTGATTACCTTTGGATGGGCATAGGTAACAGGTGGAAGAAAGCATGGAATAATTTTCTGGTGCAAACAACTATTCCCTTTTTTCTTAATTTTTTAATTTGATTTTAGAGAGTGAAGGGAGAAAGAAACATTGATCTGTTGTTCCACTTATTTAGGCACTCATTGGTTGTTTCTTGTATGTGCCCTGACCAGGGATCAAACCTACCATCTTGGCATCAATGCTCTAACTAAATGAAGTACCTGGCCAGGGCAAATATTTCAGATGTCATTAAAAAGATGTTTGCTTTGTGATGTTACTGTGCTGTACATCTCTTTGTGCATTTTTCTTTTATACTTTGTGTATTTTACTTCAAAATAAAAAAAGGTTTAAAAAAAGATGGTTAATAACTAGGCTGTATTTTGTTTCCTAGATTTTTGTAGGACTATATATATAATTTAACTTCTAGAAAGTTTATAATGGTCTAGGCTTATGGTTTAGTCCACTCAGGCATATACTATAAGAAATAGTAAATTACTTTTTGTGGGGAGGAGTGGTTAGCAGGGAAGAAAAGAAAACCAATACTAAGTGAGAAATTAATAAACTTTGAAAACAGACTTTCTTTTCACTCCACGAATACCCTGAAAATACGTACTACTGTAGCATTAGAACAATTAAAGTTTAGAACAATCAAATCAAAGATAATATAAAATACAGCAGCCCTCCCTTATCCATGGTTTTGCTTTCTACAATTTTTTTACCTGCAGTCAACTATGGTCAGAAAATATTAAATGGAAAGTTCCAGATGTAAACAATTCATAAGTTTTAAATTTTATTCCCTTCTTCTAAGCAGTGTGACAAAATCTTGCACTGATACATTCCATCCCATTAGAGTAGCAAATCATCCCTTTGTTTAGCGTAACTCATGCCGTATACACTAACCCACCCAACTGCCATATTATTACATTGCTTGTGTTCAAGTAACCCTGGTAGTAGCTTAATGCTACACCACAATACCTACATTATTCACCTCACTTCATCTCATTACGCAGGTACTGCATCATCTCACATCACAAGAAAAAGGATGACTATAATACAATATGTTGAGAAAGACTACCTTCGTATAACTTCTATTACAGTATACTGTTATAATTGTTCTAGTTTATCAATTAGCTTTTGTTGTTAACCTCTTATTGTGCTTAATTTATAAATTAAACTTTACCATAAGTATGTATGTTGAGGGGGAAAAAGTACATGTAGGGTTCAGTACTATCTGTGGTTCCTGGCACCCACAGGGGAATCTTGGAATGTAAACCCTAAGGATAAGGGGAAACTACTGCAATACTGCTTACAACTAATGCAATGTATGTTTTTGAGGTAGTTATAATAATTTAAGTCATTATAATTTCACAATAACCCTGTTAAGCAGTAATAATATCATTAAATTTGAAGTGTCAAAAACTTTAAAAGCTACGACACTATTTTGGGGTTTATTTTCAGAAGGTATTTGGGAACTATTTGAGGAAATGGCCATTTAATTATCTTCATAATGAGAGGAATACCACTCATACGCGAATCCAAGATTAATAGAACATTCTTAGTTATTCAGTTGGCTAAATTATTAGAATAGTTTCCTGTTCTCAGAATAGTATGAGATTAGATAACACATCAGTGTACCAAATGACAGTCTACATTCTGGTGATAGTATACAATAAAAAAGAAAAATAAGGACCATGAAGTAAAAATCAAAAACTTATTCAATTTAAAGTTACTGTAGTTTATTTTGAGAACATTTCCTTACTTTTTGGTGTAAAACACCTTTTCTTTTAGGATATTGGAACAGTAGATAGATGTGAGTTGATTTTTTTTTTTAAATGTGACCTTACTGGTCACAATGAAAAGTTATCAACCCCATGTCAACACCCTATGTTACTTTTTGGAAATTAAACTTGAAATGCAATTCTAATGGCGACTGCTACACTTCACATCAGTCTACTTGAGACTTTGAAAGTCAGAACACTTTACCATACTATTGGAGATACAAAACAATGATACAGTATTCAACCTATGGGTAAAATTTACTGGTAATATTTTAGAAATGATATTCTATACCGTTCATGCAAAATTAAGTACATTGATACATTCTCCCATCACTTAGCAGAGAATCTGACATATGTGTCATTTTTTTTCGGTCCACAAATGAATAAATCTTATGACCTATACTACATCTATCAACAAAAATCTGTTTAGATAAGTCTAAGAACAGAAGCTAATTAAAATTTGATGAAAATTCATTCAAGTTAATGTGTCTCTGATATGAAACTAAACTGAAGAAAATTTTCTGTATTGTTTTTAACATAACAATATACTACTTATGCAGTTATTTTTTTAAATGTTATTTATTTTTAGAAAGAGGCAAAGGGAGGAAGATAGGGAAACATCTCTGTCAGTTGCCTCTCATGTGCACCCAGAACAGGGACCAAACCCTCAACCCAGGCATGCACCCTGACTAGGAATTGAACTGGTGACCTTTGCTCTGTGGGATGATGCCCAACCAACTGAGCCACCCTGGTCAGGGCTACTTGTACAATTTTCAAAGACCAATAACATTTTTTAAAGTAAGTAAATGAAATTTAAAAGTAGAGGTATAAAAATTATTCAAACTTTACAATATAATAAAATTAGCAATACATAAACTTTGGGGAAATAATATTTCCCAATTTCTGACATTATGAGCTGATTTTTTAAAAAGATTTTATTTATTTATTTTTAGAGAGAGGGAAAAGGAAGAAGAGAGGTCAAGAAACATCAATGTGTGGTTGCCTCTCACATGCCCCATACTAGGGACCTTACCCACAATCCAGACATGTGCCCTGACTGGGAATCAAACTGGAGACCCTTTGGTTTACAAGCCAGCAGCACTCAATCCACTGAGCCACACCTGCCAGGGCCACTGGTTGTTTCTTATATGTGCCCTGACCAAGGATCAAAGCTACAACCTTGGTGTAAGGGGCAACCAAATGAGCTACCAGGCCAGGACCTATGATTTCATTTTTGTAAAAAGACAACAAAAAAAATGTGTGTGTGTGTGTGTGTGTGTGTGTGTGTGTGTACAGGCACATTCATTATAAAGGTCCACAACAGGCTTCTTTTTGGCTGGAACTGCCATCTTCCAGTAGTTTGCCAAAACAACTAACACAAAGATCAAGAGGAGAGGCACCTGCTCTAGGCCTCTTAGAAAGCATGGAGTTGATTCTTTGGCCACATACATACAAATCTACAAGAAAGCTGATATTGTAAACATTGAAGGAATGGGCTTTGGTCAAAAAGAAATGCCCCACAAATGTTATATGGCAAAACTGGAAGAGTCTACAGCCCTGGCCGATGGGGCTCAATTGGTTGGGGAGTGGTCCTATGGACTGAGGGGGTCTCAGGTTCAATTCCTGGTAGGGGCACATGCTTTCAGGTTCAGGGTGCATCCATTCCTTTACTTATGTCCATAAATTCACCAGTTATCCATATTTATTTCCTTTATATTCATCAGGTCAACTCATTAATCTTGTCACATCTCAGGGGAGATGGCTGTGACCATGTTGCTTCTTTGTTCAAGTTCCTAACCTTCTAGACTTCTCAATTATTCCCCTACGGTAGGAATTCTAAACTCCAATTCAAGAGGTCTTCCCTATTGTCCTCTGATTAAACTCAGCTGTCTCTAGTTCCTTACTCCTTTAATACTGTTTGGGTGAAGATTCTGTCTTAGCAGTAGATTGGAAAGGTGAGGGATACAGATGAAAGTACTCAGGATAAATAGCCAATATATGCTAAGTGCCAAAGGAGATACAGACTATTCACTGATGTATATACTTTTACCCCTTGAACTGGCATATACTACAAAAAAATTAATACTTGTACTTATTGAACTACAATTATATACATTGCTCATAAGTTTAAATTAAATTGCATTAACTGTTTACAGGTTCAGAGAAACATAAATACCTATATGGTTATTATATACATAAACTTCCAGTGTTTTCCCCATTATGGATATGTAGCTCAACAGAAATAATTTTCCACACTTACATTTACTCCACAATTCTTTAGACATTCAATTATGGTTAAAAGAGCAAGGACTTTGCAGTGACTAGGGTTAGCATCCTAAATCCCAGGTGTGCCCTTCTACCCTTTATATTAATTTGACCTTAGGGAAATTCTTAACTCCTCTCTGCCTCTTTTCCCTCATCTGTAAAATGGGATATCACGCAACTGCTGGAAAAAAATTAAATGGACAGGTGGAAACGAAGTGCTTCAAACATATTAAGAGCTCCATAAACAGAAATTACCAGTACTATTATTACTGTTCAAAACCAGTAACGCTACCTCCAAGACTGGATTATTGGGTACCTTTGTTTTCAGTGATTTTGAAAACCTGAGCAGAGGATAGGTTAAACTGCCGGTGGGAGAACTGCCCACATTCTTGCAGCATAAACTAAGTCAGCGATGTAGAAACCTCAACGTGTGCCTTATTTTTCACAACCCCTCTAGAAAGCAAACGACTGGGAGGGGGAGCATGATGGCTGGTCACGGCAAAGCCGTAGAAATACGTAAAAGAGATGAAATGATATGGCTAGGATGTATTTCAAATGAACCCGGGAAGAGGAGCAAGCCCGGTCATGAATTAGTAACTGAGGAAAATGGGTGACGGGTACTGAGTTCTTTATACTATCCTCTCACCACCTCTGCAGGTCTCAAGATTTCCAAAATAAAATGTTTTTACATGTCCAAAAGTTGATCATTTCTTTGGGGCTTAATGCAAATCCTGGTCCAAGTCGGAAAGATACTTTGGGAAGTTCTGGGAGGCGAAAAGCCAACCAGCAACACAAGCCACGTAGGTGAGGCTGCAAACCTACCAGGCGGACCAGGAGGGTGCTCCTCCTCCCGGAGTGCCTGAGGGCCGGCCGGGAGGTGCAGCCTCGGAGTCCCGTTCGCCCAGTCCGTGGAAAGAGCTCAACACCCAAGGGAACCGCCGCCTGACGGCCGGAGCGCGAACGGCGGGCTCCGAGGGCGGGGGAGAGGGCAGATATCGGGTACATGGGTGGCTGGGTGAGCCCCAGCCTTCACGGCAACTCTCCTCACTTCACTCCCCTCCACCAGACCTCCGACCCCAACGGGGCCGACCTCAACCGCCCCGACTGCCCGAGAACCTCGCTGCCTCCCTTCAACCGCGGCGCAGCCACCCAACCAGCCCACAAAGCCCGCCAGCCTCCAGGCAAATACAAACCGGTTCCCTCAGCTCCTGCCCTGTTACTAGAGCTTCCCACTGCCGTCGAGCCCGGGGGCGCCTTATCGACTCCACGCCAACCGTCCCCCCGAGAACCCAGCCCCGGTTACCTCAGCCGCGAGGCCGCGAGGCGTCTTCCTGAGATATCCCGGCTTCCAGCTTGGCGGTCCCTAGGCGTTGCTGCCAATCACCCAATCCCCTAGCCACGGCCAGACTGTCCAATCAGCGGCTTCCTCCGGCCTGGAGGCGGGCCCAGAGCCCGCAGCCGAAGGCTAAAGGACCGCCCCAAGCGCCGGCTACGGCCTCTCGTAGCCAGGGTGCGCACGCGCGGGGTTAATGTTGTGCGTGCGCTTTTCTCTTGGACTTCGCTTTGTGTCCTCACTGCACCGCTGGGGGAAGTGCCGGTGCTTGTTAGTACACCTCAGACAGACGACCCACGTACTGAACGTAGGCTAAAGTTTATTACCTTGAAAGAAGCTGTGAGTTTTAAGCCCATTACCTAATATATGTTGATCCCTTTCATCCCACGCTTTAGAGACTGGTGTTCACGCCGCCGATCTTTTGCCTCTCCGGATCTAATATGTGGGGTGTTTTTGTGTTTAGGGTGGTGCGGAGATCCAACAAAGTTCCTGATGAGTCAGTATTTTACTTTACCCTCTTCTGTTCCAGCATCTTTTACTCCGTTTCATTGGGACACGTGCTTTTTAATAATTGACTATTCTAGAATACTGGATTTCAAATAATTCTGTCATAAAAATATAGCTAACACATTCAGCACTGGAATGTGTGAAGGCCTGATAAGAGATTCATATGTAGGGTGAGAAGCCTATTAGCATTTATGTATGGCCTTTCAAGAGGCTGTTGCTGATTGGCTGTCTCTCTTACCTTCCCATTGTAATTGATCCCAGAGGTCATGGGGCAGGCAGCCCAGCTGTGATGTTCTGATACTGGCTCTCAAGCTCTCCCTAGCGAGCTTTCTTCCGCAAAAGCCTTAATTCATTTACTCAACAAAGGCTTTTGGGGACCCATTATGACAGTACAAAGATTTTTTTTTTTTTTTTTGAAGGCTTGAACCACACCTTCAGTGGGCCTATAGGCTAACAGGGAGCTGGAAATACAAATTTAAATATTTTTTAGAGAGAGGGGAAGGGACGAGGAAAGAGAGGGAGAGAAACATTGATAGGTTTGCTTCTCACACACCCACAAATAGGGACCTGGCCTGAAATACAGGCATGTGCCCTGACTGGGAATCAAACCGGCAATCTTCTGGTTCATAAGCCAGTACTCAATCCACTGAGCCACACCTGCCAGGGCTAGAAATACGAATTTAATGTACAGTATAACCAATGTTATAATGAAGGTATGGAGAGAACCTACAGAAAGGAGTGAATGGGGAAAAAAAACAGAAAGGAGTGAGTGTGAGGCCTAGACATTGGGTGTAGGTGTTGCTACTGCAATGGAACAAAATGGAGGTTTGGATGCCTGCCACAAGGAAAGCCAAACTCATGAGGCAGGTGCTGGTGCAAAAAGAAAGAGGTTTTATTCAGGTGCTGTAGAACCTGGGAAAATGGTGGACTCCCCTCTTCTTGCTCAGGTCCAAGGTTCTTTATAGCTCTAGGGAGGGGAAGGCTTTTTTCCTATCCAATTACCTTTCTAGCTTTTGGCGGCTGGGGACCCTATCCATTCATATTTCTAGCTTTCCTTGCCCTGAGTGTAAGAACCTCCCCCTGCCACCATCTTGGCCACTGGGCAAGAGTCCTTAGCTCAGGCTGACCATCTGTGGTAACACTACTAGGAGGTCAATAAATCTAGCCTCTCAGCAGACAGGGCTAGGAAATATATTACCAACTCATTTTTTAATTCTTTGTATCTCTGTAATAGGTACCTCTAAGATGGCCAACAATGATCCCTGCCTTCTGATATTCACACCTTTGTGTAATCCCCTCTTGTTGAGGGAGGGTTGGACCAGTGATTTCTTTCTAATGAATAGAATACTGCAAGTGTTATGGATGTCATTTCCAAGATTATGTTACAAAAAGATTGTGGCTTCCATCTTGCTTGCTCTCTTTTGGTCCCTTCTTTACTTGCTCTGAGAGTTGCCAGCTGTGATAATTGGGAGCTGCCCAATGAAGTGGACCACGTGATAGGAAACTAGGGGAGACCTCTGGCCAATAGCCAGCAAGGAACTAAGACCTTGTGTCCACCAGCCAGTGAGAAACTGAATCCTGCTGACAGCTATGTGAGTGACCTTGGAAAAAGATCCCCTCTGTCTTGAGCCTTGAGATGACTGCAGCCCCACTGACATCTTGATTGCAGCCTTGTGAAAGACCCTGAGCCAGACATACTCAGTTAAACTGTACATGGAGTCCTCATACACACAAAATTTGAGATAAATAATTGAAATTAATGATTGTTGTGGTAAGCTTACGTTTTTTAGCAATTTGTTAGGAAACAATGGATAGCTAATATGATTTCTGTCTCCACAAAAATCAATTGTTCTTAAATTTACTTTGGAGCATGTTTAAATACACACATACCCACACTTTTCTTTGGAGGCTATAAGAGAGGCTGCTATAGTGAGCTGGCTGGATCAGGACCAGCAGGCCAGCGGGAGGTGGGACACATGACTGGCTGGCTTCTCAGGAGCCTGGCTTCATATCAAATAACATCAGCAGGAGGGGGTTTGGAAAAATAAATAAATAAAATTAAAAAAAAAATACATATACCCAGGGCCCCTTCCCAGAATCTTAGGTGATTGTTCTGCATAGCTAACTTTGGAAACTAATGTAGAAGGTTACAGGCAAACCATTGGGGATTTTAGAGGAAAATTGTTACTTTTTTTCTTTTTAGTGTATCTGATCCTGGAGTTCTTTACCCAAATTAATGGCCCAGCTTTCTTGGCAGAATCCAGAATGACTGTAACTTCATCTGTTAATTGGAGTATTTATTGACTAGAGGAAAAGAATCAGAGCTTTCACTCATTTTGTGGCCTTGAAAAAAATCCCTTGACCTTTCTATGCTTCCAGATTGCTAACAGGAAATTAAAGGATTATAATGCCATTATTTAAGGAAGAGATTTATCCATTATTAAGTGTATATTAGGCTGGTATATTAGGTGATCAAGGTCCTTTGTGGGCCAGCTACCTTGTAGAAATTTAACAAAAGGTCAGGTTCCCATTTGTTCTTATTGGTAGACAGTGAAGCTTAATTCTATTGTAGAAAGAATGTGAGTTTCCAGGTCAGACAGGCACGTATTCAAAATATGCCTCTGCAACTTAACCAGCTGTGCGGACTTGGGCAAACCAATCGGCCTCCCTTGGTCTCAATTTCCTGTTGTGCACGGTGGGGAAAATAGTCACCTCAGAGAGTAGCCCCGAGAACTGATCAAAAATACTAAAGGCAAACCTGACTTATCACAAGGGCCTTATAAATAATAGCCATGAAGGACTACAGTCAGTTCATGTGGGTGTGATCCAGTGACAGTAAAGGACAGACAAATGTCCACATGTGTCCATCCATCAGCCTATTTCCCATATTTGGTTTAATGATAATCCCATTTGTCAAGGTGGGTAATAATCTTCAAATCTTACACAGTATCTTCCTTGGAAATCCGGAACCTTTCTCTCTAGTTCTGCTTTTTCTCCAGCTCTGATTGCCTGTCTATAGAAAATATGATACACTGGAATGGGCCTCCAGTGGTCCCGAGTTAGAATCCCCCTGAAAAAAACCTAGCTGGTAAAAGACCATTGGGTAGAATTGTGAAGTGCCCATTTGAGGGGTGCTCTAAAACAAAATGGGGCTGGATGTGTCTGGGAGAGGCTCAGGTGTTATCTCACATGAGATGAAAAGTTCAAAGATGAAGTTTAATGTCTAATAGTTCAGATCCATTGGCTTCAACCTCCGATGACTATTAAAGGCAAATATTGTTGGGAGAGATAACATTTGAATCCACTCCACTCATAAATCTCAGTGCAAATGAATGTTTTTACCATGATGCCAGTGAAGAATCATTGAGCTATTTTGATTTAATTGTACATTATTGGGTATATTTGGTTTTTCTGAGCCTGGCAACTTTTTTTTCTTTTCAGATCAGTGCACACAATGATCTGATGTATATTCAAAAAGGTGTATGTCCAAATAGGTGAAAAGATCACTGCCTTCCAGAGACTGTGACATTTCTCTCTACAAACTATTTCTGGGGATAAATCCTAACCTGCAGAACTCTTTTTTAAAACGTTTTTAAATTAAGTTTTATTTTTTTAATTGTAATTATGAAAAGTGTCAAACATACACAAATGTAAAAGTATTCACAATGAATCTTTATGTACCCATCATACAACTTCAACAATTAGCAACTCATAGCTGCTGGTTTCACTCATACCCTTTCCAGGTGTCTTTGAGTCTTTTTTTTTTTTTTTTTTAAGATTTTATTTATTTATTTTTAAAGAGGGGAGGGAGGGAGAAAGAGAGGGAGAGCAGTATTGACCAGTTGCCTCTTGTATGCCCCCAACTGGGGACCTGGCCAGGGCAACCCAGGCATGTGCCCTGACCAGGAATTGAACCAGCAACCTTTAGGTTCACAAGCTAGCAATCAATCCCCTGAGCTGATTCTTTTTATTTGTTTTGGAGGTACTGAGGAAAGAACTGCAGGGTCTCATACAGGTAAACTCTTTGATTCATTTGAAGGTCCTCTCAGGTGTGTCATTTCAACCATAAGTATTTCAGTGTGTATCACTAAAAGTTAAGGAGTCTTTTTTAAAAAGCAAAACCATAATGCCATTATCAGGCCTAAAACATTGATCATTGTTTCTTTTTTCTTTAATCCTCACCTGGGGATATGTTTATTGATTTTAGAGAGGAAGGAAGGAGGAGAGAGAGAGAAACATCAATTAGTTGACTCTTGTATGTATCCCAACCAGGAATTGAACCTATAACCTAGGTATGTGCCCTGACTGGGTGTCGAACCCAGAACCATTAGGTGTATGCAAGTATGCTCCAACCAACTGAGAGACCCAGACAGGGTTAATCATTGTTTCTTAATATCAATTCAGTGTTCAAATTTACCTAGGTGTCTCATTTATTTTTTAATTTTTTACAATTGGTTTCTTTAAATCAGAACCTTAAAAAGAGCCACACATTACATTTGATGAATATGTCTCTGAAATCTATTTTAATCAACATAACCCCCTCCTCCACCTTTTTTTTTAAGTTTTGTTTTGAGGAAGAAACTGAGATTTTTGTCTGTAGAAATTCCCCACATTCAGGATTTTGCTGATTATACATTCCTATGGTGACATTTCACAAATTCCTTTGTCTCCTTTTGTTTTTTGTAAACTGGTAATTAAGTATAAACGTTTGATTTGATTCAGGTTCAGTTTTTAGCTAGACTACTTTGTAGGTAGTAGTGTTCACTTCCATTAAAAGCTATATAATGTTCATGTGTTTCTCTTCTTTGTAACATTAATGGCTATTGATGATCATTACCTATATTCATGATCTCATTAAGGGTTTGCAAAATGGTGATACTCATCATTCTTATTAGCTAATTGGTTATCTTGAGGAATGTTTGTAAAGAAAAGCAGATTGAATGCTTGTTTCTTAATATTTACCAGTTTTCAGGGTAATTATCCCACACCAACTATTTTGTCACCCTGAAGTGTGGTACATTTAAGAAAGATAAGTGTAATGCTTGGTTTTGTTCTATTTAAGAGTTTTCAGGAAAATTAGTTGGTTCATTCATATTCTCTGATGTTTCTTTTCTTACCTGTTAACACCTCCCCAAGATAAGTAAGCAGTTATGAATTTTATCATTATAAACTAGCTTTTACCAGATCTTTTCTGAATAGCAGGTTCTTATGCAGAGAGAACTGGGACTAAATGTACATTTATGGAACATCTTCTAGACACTGGGCTAGGTGCTCAGACACTATTTTATTTAATTCCCTCAGCAGTTTTTGAAGGCAAGTGCCTTGGTCTCTGTGTATTAGAGGACTCTGAGGTCCTCAGTAGCAAAGTGGCTAGTACAAAATCATACAGCCAGCAAGTGGTCAGATTCGGATTTGTCTAACTCACATGGCACTACATAGCTTTTTTGAATGTGGTTCTACAGACAATGAGTCTGTCAATAAGTAGGCCTTACTGACGAGGTAACCTGTCTTACCTCTTATCATATATCCTCTTCAGACGTTATCATTTTGCAACTCCAAGTTTGTCACTGGCATGCTTGAAAAGCAGTTCCCTAGCCCTGGCTGGTGTAGCTCAGTGGATTGAGCGCGGGCCTGCGAACCGAAAGATCGCGGTTCGATTCCCAGTCAGGGCACATGCCTGGGTTGCAGGCCAGTTCCCGGCAGGGGACATACAAGAGGCAACCGCACATTGATGTTTCTCTCCCTCTCTCCTTCCCTTCCCCTCTAAAGATAAATAAATAAATAAAATATTTAAAAAAAAAAAAAAAGAAAAGCAGTTCCCTAGTGCTGCTAAATAACCTTCTGCCTTATAACCTAACACAAGATTTTTGTTGAATACATTTTATTACATTTACATACCTGATTTCACTTAATGCAAATTTATCGCATTTATATATCAAACTATATTTATACCCCCCCCCCAGTAAAGGTAGTTTATTTATGTTTAACTTTTCTTTGTGCAGTGGATTCCTAGTCTCTCAGGTCCTACCCTACCCATTCAGATAATATGCTGAAAACTGTATTGTATCTTTATATTTTTCATACTCATATAATACCATATAAAGATATATACTTATATAAATATGGGTAGGATATAAAAAATCAGATCATAACATACATTTTTTCAAATACAGCAAAACTTTATTTAGAAAGTAACAGAGAAGACATAAGCTCTGGAAAAAGTGAATCAGCTGGGCTGTGTGGGCTCAGGAAATAAGTTACAGAGGCAAAAGAAGGGCTTTTGGAGCTTAGGAAAAATAAAGACAAAGAAAACCAGGCCAGGGGAGGTGTGGGGAGAGAGGGATATAAGGGGACTAAATGGTAATAGAAAAAATACAATAAAAATTTTTTAAAAAGAAGAAAACGGGTCTGGGGGAAGGGGAGGGAAGGTGCAGGCATGCTCAAGAGAAAGAAAGAGAACACCAACATACTTACTTTTAAACATCTTTTATCACTTAATGCTGTGGAAATTCTTCAGTGTCTCTTCCTACAGCTCTAATTTCCTTTTCTTAATGGCTAATATATTTTTCATAATGGTCTGTGGCCTCTAGCTATATCTGCCATCATTTACTAAAACATTCCACTATTGACATGCGTTCATTTGATATTGGGGGTTTTGTTTGTTCATTTGCCAATATAAACAACCCTACAATAAAAACATTTGTTCTAATGTCTTATATAAATTGGTGCTTCTTATTTCTTTAAAAAAATGTTTACTTAATTGATTTTAGAGAAAGATAAAGTAGCAGGGTGGGGCAGAGAGAGAGAGAAATATTGATTTGTTGTCCCACTTATTTTATGCATACATTGGTTGATTCTTCTATGTGCCCTGACTGGGGATTGAACTAGCAACCTTGGCGTATCCAGACAATGCTCTAACCAACTGAGTTACCCAGTCTGCGCGGTGCTTTTTATTTGTATGGTTTAGATTCTTGAGAACTTGATTGCTGGGTTAAAAGATATATTATTTAAAAATATTTTTAATTTATTGATTTTAGAGAAAGGAATGGAAAGATAGAAACATTGATCTATTGTTCCACTTATTGATGCATTACATTTGTTGATTCTTTTATGTTCGATCCCAGCCCTGACCTGGGATCGAACCTGCAATCCTGGCATATCAGGATGATGCACTAACCAACTGAGCTACTCAGCCAAGTCCTATATTATTTCTATAATGCATTTTTGCTGGATTGCTTTCTAAAAGCCTGTAGTAATTTATGTTTCCACAGCAGTATCTGAGAGTCCTCTTCCTACCAGTTATCTTTGTCAGCAATTTTGTGCCATTTTGATTATTGCTAGTCTGTGCAGCATCAAGTAATTATTCTGTTTTATATTAATTTACATTGCTTACTATGAATGAGTTTATTTTTATTTTTAAAGTATTTTTTATTGATTTGAGACAGATTGATTTCTTGATTTGCTGTTCTACTTATTCATTCATTCATTGGTTGATTCTTGTAAGTGCCCTGACATTGGCATATTGGAACATTGCTCTAACCATGTGAGCTACCTGCCCAGAGCAGGTATATTTTATTTTTCACGCTTGAGTTTTTAATCTGTTTGGAATTTATTTATACAGGCAGAGGGGAAGGGAGGGAGAAAAAATGGAGAGAAACATTGATCAGTTGCCTCTTGTCCACGCTCTGTCCAGGGACCAAACCCACAACCTAGGTATGTGCCCTGACCAGGAATTTAACCAGGGACCTTTTGCTTTACAGCATGATGCCCAGCCAACTGAGCCACACTAGTCTGGCCTGGAAGTTATTTTTTTGGTAAATGATGGATATGGATACAAGTTTATTTTCATCTAGTGAGATAGCCATAGCTTCTATTTATAACCATTTCTCATCCTTTAAAAATTCCTATTGCGACATGTTTTTAAGTATTAATATGATAGTATATATATAGAATTTATGAATACATATACATATATCAGAGCTAGATGCTCAAACATTTTTTAAGCTTAAGAGGTAATTGATTAAAATATTTTGGAAACCATTGCACTAGACCATGAGTTCCTTGAGGGCAGTAATTATGGTTTTCTATATCTTCAAATTCATTTCTAAGACTGTCTCTGGCACATTGTATGCATTTCAAAAATGGTTGTTAAATAATTGAATGAATGAAACTGCCATTATCTGATTCATGTGTCTGAAGCAACACAGCCATTGAGAAACAACATTCCTGCTATGTTCTGTGGCAAGATATCTGAGGCTAAGAACAAGCAGTGACTCATAATGGCAAGTATAATGGATGGATAACTTCTCTGGTGTCAAGTTCATCTGTTTTTGATATGAGAATATAAAATATTAAAACCTTAAAGACTTCTCTATGGCTTATAATCCATAGATGCTCATGAAACTGGTAATTATTTCTTTTGTGTGAATACATTCCGTCCTTTTCTTTAAGATTTTATTTATTTTACTTTTACACAGGGGGAGAGAAACATCAACGTGTGGTTGTCTCTCATTCACCCTCTACTGGGGACCTGACGCGCAACCCAGGCATGTGCCCTGACTGGTAATTGAACCAGTGACACTTTGATTTGCAGGCTGGGACTCAATCCACACCAGCTAGGGTTGCATCCCTTATTTTTTTTAATACCAGTCATCCACTATCGATAATGGTAGTTTTCTAGGAAAAATGTATCTATACTTTAATGTCAGAAGTGTAATTATATATTAGATTGTGAACTTCTAAAAGACAGACTCCATTGAACATATATTCTGGACAGTGCCACAAATCTAAGTCATCAATTATTTTTTTTGGAAAATCCCAAATGTCTTTTCTTTCTCTAATATACCAAGTAACCTTAACAAAAATAGAAAGCATACTTTCCTGGGTTGATGAGTTCAACACAATGAAATTTCATTTACTCAATCAAATGCGTTTTGCTTCAACTGACTGACTACTCTTTGGACTTTTTATAGCTTTCCACACTTACAAATTCCTTGTCCATTTTTTTGTTCCATCAGTGGATTAGTCTGGATGATTGTTAACAAACGAGACTGGTGTTTCTACCACTGGGCATTAGTTACCATCTTTTTTCTTTCTATTTTAGATTGAAAGTTCACTTACAACCACTCCCTCTTGTGACTTTGGGAAACAGAAACCATGCCAGACTTGCTTTTGCTATAGGTCAAACAGCGTTAAAGAGACCTTTTCAACCCTGGCTGGTGTGGCTCAGTGGGTTTAGTGCGGCCTGTGACCCAAAAGAGACCTTTCTACTCTGCCCTAATTTACTTCCAATCGGAAAAGGATAATCAAGAATTAGGGAAAGCAGGCACATATGAACAAAAATAAACGTTGGGTTTTTAAATTCATTTACAGATAAAGTGCTTTGCTGACAATGCGCTGCTGGGAAGACAGTGGACATTAGCAAGAAATGAACGAAATCCAAGAAATGCCTAATACAGAGCTAATGTTCCCGCAAAAACTCAAAAAAAAAAAACAAACCATGAATTAAGACTTTCAGAAACGAATGAAACATTATGAAACTATTAGAACCCAGAAAGTAGCTAGAGAAAGCAAAACAAACCACAGCAACACACGTACAACTTGAATTTCTGAACGCAGGAGTGAAGTTCCTCCAGCGCTGGAATGCTGGGAATTGTAGTTGAGAAAAAAGGCGAAGACTTCTCAGCTGGAATTGTTTCTTTGCTTATTGCTTAGTGGACGGAGAGGCGTTTAGTCCAATCCAGGTTCCTGAGTTCTCATTGGATCCTTCCATTCAACACTTAGTGCATTCCCTAGGTCACCAATGAACGCTTTAGTGCAAGAAAGCCTTCACGGATTGGGTAGTTTATCCTCGCGTTGCAGTAGTATCAGCCGATCAGAGGACAGGACTGATGGAGGTTTCAGGGTCAAGGGGGAGAGTCCATAGAACCTTTTGCTGGCGCCCTCGGTCTTTGGCTCTTTGAGTAAGCCCAGTTTGGTGTTTCTGAGGCCGTGCCTCTGGGTCCCTGTAGCTCATCCGTTGGTGTGGCCCTGATGGTGCGGCAGGCCTCGGACTCCTAAAGCGCTGGAGCGGTACGTAGGGTCCAGGGGTGGCACACAAAGCGGTGGATACGGGAAGGCCGCGGAGAGCAGACTCTGCACCAAGTCGGTGAATCGGCCGGGGCGCTGTATCTGCTTTCTTATCAGGACCCAGCAGTGCGTCCCACCATCTCATTAAAGCGCCTTGCCCCCACGTGGCTTGTGAAAATGTTAGCTTTATTCACTTCTCCTTCCCCCGCACATCCGAGCTTTACGAAGCCTGTCATTTTTAATGGATGCTATCTCACTTCTTCTCTCCAGGTGGTTCTTTGGTAACTTTGTTTTAGTTTTGTGCAATTGCATGCCTACACTGAGCATAATGACAAGGTTGTGTTTGGCTTCATTTACACCTCTATTTTAAAAGGTGTTCTTGGGGTATTGATGTTGTTAGCAACTCCTTCGAGGTAGTGTAGTGATATATCAGGATGGTGCAGGACATACCCCAGAATCTGGCGGAATAGAAGTTCCCAAGTGATCAAATGTTGTTTGGTAATTGCTGGTTCTCGTATCATCTTAAGTTTTAATTTTCTTTGATTTGAACAACCACTCAAGTTTATTATGTGAGGAAACTGAGGCTCGGAGGAGGTAACCTAACTTCTCAAAGAGTTACTGTTAGTTGCTAGGGGAAAGCCAGATGTAATCTCAATGCTTATGCTATCTTTTAAAAAACTCACTTAACTGACTCACTTAACTGATTGTGTATGTGTCCTCTGTACTGCTCCTGGTAGATGAGAGTTTAATAATTTGAATTGAATCGTAAATCTTGGCTGAAAGAAAAAAATCTTTCAGACATCAGCCCAGTTACAAGGGTCTCATCTACCACCTAACTCCTACCTTCTCACAGTGTGGTTCCCTGAGCAGCACAGCCCTACCCTGGAAGTTTATTGGAAATGCAGGATTTCAGGCCTCCCCCAACTTACTAAATTAGAACCTACTTTTTAACAAGATCTCTAAGATGATCAGGTATCTTGTTAAAGTTTGGGGATTATGCGTTGTCTTATAATGATTTGTCCAAATTGAGCCAAACAAAAGAGAAAATAAAAGGCATATAGTATGTCTATTTGGGTTCTAATAAGACTGGAATTATAAAGACAGGGAAAGGTTGCTGTTTGGGTTTGGGGTTTTTTTGTTTGTTTGTTTTGTTTTTTTACTTTTTTAAATTTGCTAGTGCGGATATGATTTTTTTAAATTAAATATGTCTGTATCAGCAATTTCAGCTTCAAAAACCTTAAAATATACATGAATACTTACAGTATTTATAGAATAGTATTTCAAAACTAACTTGTAAGACAGCAAGTGCTGGTCTTAAAAAAGCTGAAACAAAAGAAATGTTAAGTACCGCTGCTGACAGTTAAGTAAAATTTCAAGGATTTTCTGTTACACACAGTCTGTGCACAAATTTCCCATCGTAATTTCTTCCCACAATTTTGTTCCAGTTCTTTAAAAGGAGGGGGTAGATACTACTGGTGGTTTTTCGAAGTTATTAATTTGATTATCTAATAATAAAACAAACCTAGTTCCAAATTCACTTACCCTCATGTTGCTAAGTACTTAAAGAGTTTTGTAGAATTTTTAATGTTCAGGATTTTATCTAGATGTTCATAGCCATGTTAAAAAGACATGGCATGGCATTTATAGACTAACAAAGTTTTAATGATTTGTGCCAGGAATCATCTGGTGTGCTTACTAAAAAAAGTCTTGGGCCTTGACCCCAAAATTCCTTTTTAGGTCTGGGGTTGGACTTTGGAATCTGTATTTTAATAACAATCCCACTTTATTCTGTTGGGTGCTATCCACACCTTGGCATTAGTATTTTAGGTGAAAAATGCAACTAGAAAGCAAGCTTATTTTCTTTTCGTTGCTATAGAATTGCTTAGGTCAGTGAATTTAAAAATTATTTTGAGGTCTGCCAATTCTGGGAATAAGAGTGTAGGATTGGCCCTGGCTGGGAGCTCACTTAGGTAGAGCCTTGTCCCCATACTCAAGGTTGTTGGCTCCATTTCTGGTCAAGACAGGTACAAGAAATAACCAATGAATGCATAAATAAGAGGAACAACAAATCAGTTTCTCTCTCCTTCCTTCCATCCCACCCTCCCTCCATTCCTCTCTTTTCGCTCAAAAATCAATTTTTTAAAAAAGATTTTATGTATTGCCTTGGCTGGTGTGGCTCAGTGGATTGAGTGCATGCCTGTGAACTGAAAGGTTGCTGGTCAGGGCACATGCTTGGGTTGCAGGCCCGGTTCCCAGGCCGGGGCATATGTGGGGCAGCTGATTGATGTATGAAAAACAAACAAAATCTTTATTTTTAGAGAGAGGGGAAGGGAAGGAGAAAGAGAGGGAGAGAAACATCAATGCGTGGTTGCCTCTCACATGCCCACTACTGGGGGCCTGGCCACAGCCCAGACATGTGCCCTGACGGGGAATTGAACCAGCCACCCTTCGATTTGCATGCCAGCACTCAGTCCACTGAGCCACATCATCCAGGGTCAAAAATCAATTTTTAGAAAAGAGAGAGGGTAGAGTAGAATGAATGCTAAAATACATTGCTTAGAGACATTTTTCCTGTGAAGGCTAACATTTTTATCAAACAACTTCAGTATTTGTGTGAAGTTGTATTGCATGTATTGGGAAACACTAATGCATGTATTGGGATTAAAGTTCTAACTTTTTGCATACTTGTTTCCATTTTCTTAGCTGTTCCAAAGCTATATAAAATCAGCTATGTGAATTCTGCAGTCCACAGATATCAAGAATATTAAAGTAAGAAACATGAACTCTAACATTAAGAAGTTCTTTCCTGAAATTTTACACAAGAACTCATCTAATTTAGGGGAGCGAATCACAGCTTCTGCCTGCCTTTCTTGCCTTTATTTTTTTTAAAAATATTTTTATTTGATTATTTTTAGAGAGAGTGGAAGGGAAGGAGAAAGGGAAGGAGAAAAACATCAGTCAGCTGCCTCTGGTAGGCAAGCCCACAACCCAGGCACGCGTGGTTGACCAGAACGGAACTGGTGACCTTTTGCCTTGCAGTTGACACCCAACCAACTGAGCTTCACCAGTCAGAGCTTTTGCCTTCATTTAAGTGGCATAGGAAATGCAGTGCTTGACCAAAGCTTTGGCCTCTGCTTGTTATGTTTGGGTATGAGATGCCTTATTGTGTTATGTGCCCTTTCCTATGCATATCCTTATTTGAGCCCTCTCCTTATCACTGGGCTTTGAGGATTGATAGTTTTAACTATTTCGACTTTTGTTCATCTCAAAGGAACAGGAAGGCTGTAAGTTTTCAAAGTCTTCCCATTGAATGGTTTGTTTTCTAAGGACTCTTTAGATGAGAATGGAGCTCTCCAGTTCCAAGGCCAATGTTGTATGTAAAAAGCCATCACCTAGAGTATTTAGTTCTTAACTGTGACTTGGCTCTTTGACATTTGAGCCAGTAATTGGTTTTGTAGGTTCCATTTTGGATAGGGCTTGTGTTGGTGATAGCACATACAGCTGATGGGTAGCTGATTTGTGAACTGGGATATTTAGCCTCTTGAAAATAGAAGTACCTAAGAGACAACTTGTCCCCAAACCTGTCTTACCCTTTGTATTTAGTGTACTGGTATTTTTTTTTTTAATTCATTGATTTTTTTTGGGGGGGGGAGAGAAATACTGATGTGTTCTAGTTATTTATACATTTATTGGTTGTTTCTTGTGTGTGTCCTGACCAGAGATCAAACCCGCACCCTTAGTGTGTTGAGACGATGCTCTAACCAACAGAGCTACCCAGCCAGGGGTACTGTTTTTCCTTAAATCTTTTTTTAAGTTGCCACAGTAACTAACATTTTCATTTTCAGAAAATTACCTCACAAATACTACTGTGATAAAGCCCTGTTTTCCGAGTCCTTTATTTTGCATTTGCTTGCAGACTTAAAAACTTTATAAATTTGCCCTGGCTGGTGTAGCTCAGTGGATTGAGCGTGGGCCTGCGAACCGAAGAATCGCGGTTCGATTCCCAGTCATGGCACATGCCTGGGTTGCCAGGCCAGTTCCCGGCAGGGGACATACAAGAGGCAACCGCACATTGATGTTTCTCTCCCTCTCTCCTTCCCTTCCCCTCTAAAGATAAATAAATACAATCTAAAAGAAATCTTAAAAAAATAAAAAAAAATAAAAACTTTATAAATTTAATGTATTTTGTCTGGAGTGATTTTTTTTTGAATGTGGTAGGCGTTAAAGATCCTTAGTAGTGGTGTTAAAATTCCTTAGAAGTTATTCCAATTTGTTGCATAATCTTAGTGGTTTTTACTGATTTTTGATGCCATGTAACTTTTAACTTCATTTATTGAGAATATACTGTGTGCCAGGCACCACTCTAAGCCCTTTACAAGTATTTTTACTTAATTTGGACAAGACACCATTTGGTAGCTGCTATAACTAACTCAGTTTTACAGATTAAGAAACAGATGAAAAGTTTAAGTGAGTTGCCTAAAATCATAGGTACCAAGTAGTGGAGCCTGAGTCTAACTTACTGAGAGTCTGCTTTCTTATACTAAGTGTATAAATAACTTTCCTGGGTGTTGTATCTTTCTCTCTCTCTACCCCCACCCTAGTCCAGCTGCTTTACTTGTAATAACAGTACATTTTAATACATGGTAAAGCCAGTTCTACTTTATTACCTTTTTCCTTCAAAATAACTTGAATAGCCTTCCTAGAGTTACAATTTTGTCTCCAACAGCCTCTCTCAGTTGACAGTGTTATTGAAATTAGCATTAAACTTATTAATTTGTGGAAAGTATTTGCACCTTTATATTCTTCCTAATAAGGAGTGTGTTGTATGACTTAGTTAATTGAAGTTACTTTTTTTAACTTTCTGCTTATATGAAGATTATTTTGAAATATTTTGTTTCTTAGACTTTTGTATGTTTGGCATGTTACATTTTCTAAGATACCCTGCTCACTTTTATTGGAAAAAGGTATGCTGAATTTAAAATAATTGTATGGCAAGTGGAAAGTCTGCTGACCAGTTTAGGAGATAGTAAATAAGGTTTTAGCCCATTTCTATACTGTACTAACTTTTGTCACCCAGGGCAAATTATTTAACTTCTCTGTGGCTGTGACTATTTTACTTGACTGTTAAATGAATCAACCAAATTCTGTTTCATTCTTCCGAAGGTGGTACACTCAAAGATAGACTGGTGTGCTTAGATTTAGTTCAGATTCACTGTGACCTCCTTAACTCCACTGGCCTGAGGCCTAGGGTGAGATACCCTTCTTAGTTTCTTTGTTCATAGCCTTCTTTGACTCTTTCCTTTTTTATCTTTTGTAGACTCAGTTTGCTGGGTTTTGTTCATAGATGAATAAGAAAGAAAGCTGTCAGCAAGCCACTTTTCTCTGGGGTGGGTCCTAGGCTCCAGAAATGTTCTAGAGAAAAAAGAAAGCACTTGGCAGTGTACAGTTTGAGAAGTGTAGCGAAGGTTACAAGATTGAACTGTAAAGATCTTGTTTATTGTGGTATGTACTAGTGTTAAAGTATATATTGCTAAAAGGAATTTATTAGAATATTGAAGATGACATATGTTCTTTAAACATTGTGCACGCATAAAAAAACTTGATTTTTATTTTAGTCAATTTTTTATGTTCATTTTACTTCAAACCAGGAGTGTCAAACTCATTTTCACCAGGGGCCACATCAGCCTCATGGTTGCCTTTAAAGGGCCGAATGTAATTTCAACTCCTTAACAGTTAAGGAGTAGTTACATTTATATAGTCCTAAAATTATTTCAGCTGTTTGAAGGCAACTGCGAGGCTGATGTGGCACCTGATGTGGCACCTAAATGAGTTTGACACCCTTCCTTTAAACTGTGGAGTTGCCAATTCTTTTTTGTGATTTAGATTTACCTGTTTCTTTTCAAAGGTGTTGTAATCCTGATTACTTAATAAATGCCATAATATACTTCACCCTAGAACTAATTTTTGCAAACTGTTTCTACAGAATTTAAGAAGATTTTGTTCATGTGTATGGCATAGAAGATGAATTCTTCCTCCTCCACCATGAATGAAGAACCAGATGCTCTATCGGTAGTTAACCAGTTGCGGGATTTAGCTGCAGATCCATTAAATAGAAGAGCCATTGTCCAGGACCAGGGATGTCTGCCTGGCCTTATTTTATTCATGGACCATCCCAACCCCCCTGTTGTCCACTCGGCTTTGCTCGTAAGTCGCTTTTAGTAGTTTCAATCTCAGTGTTGTAATTTTGCAGTTAAGGAGAATATGAAGAAGTGTTAGGTGACATGCTAAAAAATTAAGTGACTGTAGAGCAAATAATAATGTCTATTTTTATATGTGCAAACGTGTATGTGTGTGACTAGTCCTTTTACAGAAATGATACCATGCTACATGGAGGCATTATAACAAGTCACTTAATTGTTTTGTTTCAATTTTGTAACAGCTTTATTAAGATCTAAATCACACCATATAATTCACCTGTTTTAAAGTGTACAGTTCAGTGGTTTTTAGTATATTCATAGAGTTGTGCAACTATCACCACAATCAGTTTTACCACATTTTCATTAGCTCAGAAACTCTACTCTTCCCATATTCCTCATTTCCCCACCCTGTTTCCCTAAGTGGCCACTACTTTCTGTCTTTCTGTGTTTGCCTGTTTCAGCAAAAATGTCTATATATTTTTAATGCACATATACATAAAATCTTATAGTATGTGGTCTTTGTGACTGTTTCTTTCCACTGAGCATAATGTTTACCACACTGCAACATATATCAGTACCTTATTCCTGTTAATGGCTGAATAATATTTCATATATTTCATTACATTCTGTTGGCATAAATGATGAATGGATAAATTCATCAGTAGGTGAATTGTATTGTTTTGATATAAGATGGGAAAGAAAGATACGGAAAGGAAAAGAAAAGAAAAATATAAGGATCATAGCTAATAATGCAGAAGGAACTCCCCTGTTATGAGAAATTTGGGGGCTAGAGAAACATGTTAAAGAACAACAGCAGACAATCAGGAAAATCCAGAATGTGGTCATTTCTGGAGTACAGATAATCTGGTTCTATAAACAATAAATAGCTTTAAAAAGAAAGCCAGTTGGGGTGGAGCAGGGGTATAACAGTAACTATTATAAATTAAAAGAGACTTAAGGAACATATCATCTAGGTGTAATATGTGAACCTGATTTTGATCCTGATTTGAACAAATCAACTGTAAACATAGTTTTAGATTGCTTGAAATGAATATGGATAAGATAGTAGATGATATTAGAGAACCATTAATACCTTTGCAGGATAATGATAATAGTATGATAACATTAAGTTGATAAAAAACCCATTAACTCCTGAGCCCTGGCTGGTGTAGCTCAGTGGATTGAGCGCGGGCTTGCGAACCGAAGGATCGCGGTTCGATTCCCAGTCAGGGCACATGCCTGGGTTGCCAGGCCAGTTCCCGTCAGGGGACATACAAGAGGCAACCGCACATTGATGTTTCTCTCCCTCTCTCCTTCCCTTCCCCTCTAAAGATAAATAAATAAAATCTAAAAGGAAAAAAAAAATCTTTAAAAAAAAAAAGAAAAAAAAACCCATTAACTCCTTAGGGATGTACTTAAGTAATTTACAAATGAAAGTACGTGTTCTCTGAGATTTGCTATAAAATACTCCAGTGTGGTTATGGGCAGGGAACATAGATGGCACAAGACTGCCAAGTGGTTGATACTTGTTGCATCTGAATGATGGGTACATGGAGGTCACCACATATTTTCCTCTCTACTTTTCTAAAATTTTCATAACAAAACATTCAAAAGAAAATTAATGTAGAACATTTTAAAGTCATTGTCCTTAAGAACCCATGATAAATTCCCATTTAGTCTTAATCTTACAAGTTCATACAGAAAATACAGGCTTTTCCTTTTTGAAATTCAAACGACATACAGATTTCCTTTTTTACCTTCATAAAATGAAGTTTAATGGGCAAAACACACATTGTATAATGAATAGTAGTAATAATGGGAAAATTTTCATGGTCCCTAGTCTTGGTCCTTTTTCAGTAAGAATTGCAATAAGAATGAGAAGAGTGTTGGTTTCTAGGTAGGGACTTGGGGTGAAGGAATTTTTTTTTTTTTTTGGAAAAGCAGACTAGACTTGAATCTTTCAATCCAGAAAGCCAGGGGTTGCAGGAATGAGAGAAGTCTGAGGAAAAGGTTGTCATGGTTACATAATGTGTGTGGGGGGGGTGGTGGTTACCAACTGGGGCGAATGGTGGGATTGTTCACAGGTGTTGAGGGGCTGATTAGTTTGGTAGTGATGAGTTAATATAATACTTATGGCTTATGAAACTCCTTTCTCACCCCGCTTCAGTCCTACTATAGGCTCTGAGAGCTAAATAGTTGGGTTTGTTCAAGGTTGATTCTTGCTTATGTAAATTGGACAGAACAACTGTGGGAGAGAGTGGAGGATTTTTGGCAAGGGAGCGGTTGAAATGATAGACTGTAGCTGCTAGGCTGAATAGGAAGGTAAGTCAAGTCATGATGGGACAGAGCTAAAGAGAAAGTTAACAAGGATCAGTGGTGGGTGAAAGTTCCCAAGGAGATTGAGAAACAGGTGTGGTATTTTTATAATTTCATTCTCACTGTTGGCTTATTAGCTGTACCCTTTTTTAAAAAAAAAAATTTTTGTGATTGCTCTAGGTTTACAATATGCATCTTTTAACTTACCAAAATTTGACTTTAAATAAATCACACACTTATGTATAATGTTAGAAGCATACAACAATGTATTTCCATTTCTTCCACCTGTCCTTTGTGCTATTTTTGTTGTACACTTTACATATGTTAAAAAATCTACAGCCCTGGGTGGCGTGGCTGAGTGGATTGAGTGCCCACCTGTGAACCAAAAGGTCACCAGTTCCATTCCCAGTCAGGGCACATGTGTGGGTTATGGGCCGGGTCCCCGGTTGGGGGCATGCGAGAGGCAACCAATGCGTGGATTTCTCGCACGTATCTCGCACATTGCTGTTCCTCTCTCTCTCATTCTCCCTCCCTTCCCCTCTCTCTAAAAGTAAGTAAATAAAATCTACAGTATTTTTTGCTTTAAACAGTTATCTTTTTAAAAAATTTTTATTTTAATTGTTGATCTTATACAGTTTTCTGTCTTTTATTCTCACCCGAACCCACCATCCCAGCCCTCCCCACCTCCCTCCCATTTCCACCCCCCCATAGTTTTTGTCCATGTGTCCTTTATTCTTGTTCCTGTAAATCCTTCCCCTTTTCCCCTGAAATTCCCTCCCCTCTCCCCTCTCCCCTCTGGTGACTTTCAGCCTGTTCTCAATTTCCATGTCTTTGGTTATATTATGCTTGTTTGTTTGTTTTGTTGATTAGGTTCCTGTTAAAGGTGAGATCATATGGTATTTATCTTTCACTGCCTGGCTTACTTCGCTTAGCATGATGCTCTCAAGTTCCATCCATGCTGTTGCATAGGGTATGAGCTCCTTCTTTCTTTCTGCTGCATAGAATTCCATTGTGTAAATGTACCACAGTTTTTTGATCCATTCATTTACTGATGGGCATCTAGGTTGCTTCCAACACTTGACTATTGTAAATTGTGCTGCTATAAACATAGGGGTACATAGGTTCTTTTGGATTGGTGTTTCAGGGTTCTTAGGATATAGTCCTAGCAATGGAATTGCTGGGTCAAAAGGTATATCCATTTTTAGTTTTTTTAGAAAATTCCATACTGTTTTCCATAGTGATTGTACCAGTCTGCACTCCCACCAGCAGTGCACTAGTGTCCCCTTTTCTCCACAACCTCTCCAACGCTTGCTGTTTGTTTATGAGGGCCATTCTGACCGGTGTCAAGTGGTATCTCATTGTGGTTTTATTTTGCATCTCTCTGATAGCTAGTGATATCGAGCATCTTTTCATGTGTCTCTGGATCCTCTGTATGTCCTCCTTGGAGAAGTGTCTGCCCAAGTCCTTTGCCCATTTTTTAATTGGGTTGCTTGTCTTCTAAAAAAGACAGAAACATTTCAAACAAACAATCTAACCCTATGCCTACAAGAACTCGAGAAACAACAACAAAGACAGCCCAGAGCAAGTAGAAGGAAAGAAATAACTAAGATCAGAGCAGAATTAAATGACATAGAGACTAAAAGCACAATCCTAAAGATCAATGAATCCAGGAGTTGGTTCTTTGAAAAGATCAATAAACAGTTATCTTTTAAGGAGACTAAAATTGTAAGTCAAACGTATTTTATATTTATCCTCACATTTACCATTTCTGGTGTTCTTCACTCCTTTCATATTGATTCACATTTCTACTGGTGTCCTTTTTATTCTGCCTGAGGAATTTCAACATGTTTTGTATTGCAGGTTTGCTTTTTCTAAAGGTGTTTCTTGTCTGGCCCATATGATTTCTAATAAGAAGACTTTTGTAATTCTTATGTTTGTCCCAGGCTATATAATGCCTTTTCCTGGCTTTTGTGTTTATCACTGGTATTCAGCAAATGATTATGATGTGCCTGAAATGGGTGGCTGTTTTTTTATTTTGCTCTGCTTGGGATTGTTGAGCTTCTTGGATCTGTGGGTTAATAGTTTTCATAAATTTGGGGAAATTGTCATTTATTACTTTTTCAAGTGTTTCCTGTCTCCTTACTCTGCTGGAACTTCAGTTACATGTAAGATATTTCATGTCACCCCACAGGTTACTGTTGCAATGCTTCTTTTTTCTTTTATTTGTCTCCCCCCCCCCCAAGTGCTTCATTTTGGGTAGTTTTCATTGCCTTTTAAAGCTAACTGATCTTTTTTTCTGTACTGTCTAATATGCTTTGAATCTTATCCAGCGTGCTTTTCATTTCAGATAGTATGTTTTTGTCCTCTAGAAGTTACCATTGGGTCTTTTAAATATCTACCAGTTTTTCCTCACTGTGCTCATATTTTCTTACTTATCCTTGAGCATATGGAACATAATTAATTAATTTAAAGGTTTATTATATTCTCATTTAAGGGGGGGGGGGAGAGAGAAACTTCAGTGTGAGAAACACTGATTGGCTGCCTTTTGTACATGTTCCAACAGGGGATTGAGTCTGCAAACCGGGCATGCACCCTGACCAAGAATTGAACTGGTGACCTTCTGGTTATGGGACTATACTTCAGCCAACTGACCCATGTTGGTTGGAGCTGGAGCATATTATAATAGCTGTTTTGTTTTCTAATTTTCTCTTTTTTTTAATTCCATCTTTGTCATATGTAGGTCTACTTTTATTGATTTTTTTCCTCCTGATTATGGATTATATTTTCATGCTTTTTATACCTGGTAATTTTTTTTGAGATTTTATTTATTTTTAGAGAGAGGGGAAGGGAAGGAGAACGAGACACAGAGAAACACCAATGTGTGGTTGCTCTCGTGTGCCCCCCAACTGGGGATCTGGCCCACAACCCAGGCATGTGCCCTGACTGGGAATCAAACCAGCAGCACTTCGGTTTACAGGCCCTCGCTCAATCCACTGAGCTACACCAGCCTGGGCTACTTAGTAATTTTTAATCAGATGTCAGCTATTACAGATTTTATAGTTTTGGGTTTTTTTGGAGGGGGTTGTATTTCTATAAATATTCTTGTACTTTGTTCTGGGTTGTAATTAAGTTACTTGGAATGAGTTTGATCCTTTCTAGACTTGTTTTGCAGCTTTGTTGAGTGAGTCCAAAGCAGCCTGTATTCTATAACATCACTACTAAGGGGAGGCTTTTCCGAGAATTCCTCCTGATACCTCAATACATGTGAGGTCTTTTCACCCCTGGCAGGCAGTATCACAAACTCTTCCTGGCCAGTGTGAGCTTCAGGCATTGTTTTCCCTGCTTTCTGGTGGCCTTTTACGCCCCCCCCAAGCATGTGCAAGCCAGTATTCAACCAAAGATTCTTGGAGACTCATTCAAGAGATCTCTGGAGAGAGTACTGTTGCTGTGGAGATCCCTCCTCTCTGTTATTCTGCTTTGCAAATTCTAGCCTCCCGGGGTGTTTTCTGACACCAACCAATTCTCTGATCTTTTGTGGACACCAGCTGGGTGTTCAACAATCCATTTCAATTTTGACACTACCTGAAGCTACTAAACTCCCCAGGTTTAAGGTTCAGACCCACAAGACTGCCTTCCCTTCAAAGGTCAGTTGCAAGTATCTGGTCACCCATATTTCTGACTGAGCAGCTATAAATTGGGTATTAGATTTGGCCTCCTCCTCAGGCTCGAGAACTCATGAAGTCACTTTATTTATGTTTACTAGTTTATTTTAAAGGATACACATGACCTTTTGTTCCTGTGGAGTTGGAGTCTACCACCCTCCTGGCAGGTGGGTGTGTTTACCAGTTTAGAGACTCATCTTCTTGATTAGTAAGACACTATTGCCACCCAGAAAATTCCAAGGGTTTTAGACGTTTTGTGCCAAGAACCAGTCAGAGACCAAATATTTATTTCTTATTATACTGTACCACTCCTGCCTCCCCAACTCTGGTCTCTGTCCTCCTAACTCAGCAAGACCAGTGGGCTCCATTCAAGCTTCCCCTCCCTGTGCTACACTCTTGAAACTGCCTCCAAAGCAGTAGATGAAGCAATTGTAGGGCCCATTTTGTCATTTCCCTTCTCTCAGGGATTATAATTCTATGCTGCCTCTTGTCCTGGTTCTTAGTTTTTTATGGCAGGACAGCAGTTCTCATGGCAGTTAATCCACTAAGGACTGAAGTGAAAATCAAGGTAGAAGTTGCAGAATGGATAGGAAGGAGGTAATAGTCAGAGAGGTTGTTGAATTTGTGGTTGCATTGATGATATCATTTTTGGTAAAGAACAGGCACTGTGGAAGTGAAGGGTAGAGGACCAGTAGAAAAGGTGGAGGTCAGTGAACTGAGATGGCTGAGTTTGGGATGGTGTAGTTCACAGAGTTATTCTTCTGGAAATCATGCACCAAAGTCTTTGGTGAATGGTGAGAGGTTAGGAAGGAGCTCTATAAACCAGCTGATGAAATCCCTCGAGAATCAGCATGTGAAGGAAATACTTGCAAAATGTACTTTACAAGGAGAGCACCCTAGAAAAAATGAACTTAGAAAGTAGAAATTTGTGAGGTGAGTTCATCTTTTGCTTTTCATTTAAAAAAAAAAAAAAAAAAAAAACATTTTAAAGGTGAATTGTAAAACTAGAAGCATTTGATTCCATAAAGGTGGTTGTGTGGTTTGTCCCCCTCAGGAATTTATTTTAATTTAGATGTGAAAAGCACCGAGGGAAATGATAGCTATAGGGACTACTTCCTGAAATTAATAAATGAAATATTGTTCCTTGTATCCTTCACAAGATGAAGTGGTGAAAATAAAGCCAGAATAAACTAAATTTGACCTTGCAGATAAGTTAGGAACCTTCATTTCAAAGAGCAGAATCAGCTACTTCAGCTCAAAGGATCATTTCTCCCTGAGGGGACTGCTCTGATTATCACGTTTAAAGAAGAGTTTCTAAACACTTCAAAACCAATTGATTCTAAAAACAAAAAGCTGTTTTTCTCTGTTTTTTTTCCCTCTTGCAATAAGTAGTGGGTTTAATTTTAAATAGTCTGGACATGTGAATTAATGTGTTACTGTTTCTGCTGTAGGCTCTTCGGTACTTGGCAGAATGCCGTGCTAACAGAGAAAAGATGCAGGGAGAACTTGGTATGATGTTAAGCTTGCAAAACGTTATACAGAAGTAAGTACAATAGTGTCTCCCAATGCATTAGGAACATGGATCTTCTTGTGAAATGTGTACTGATTGTTAACATATAATTTCATTGAAATTTTTATTTTGATAATGGGTTTCATGTCCAAACATGTTGTATTGGTTAATAATCTTATTATTCTTAAACATGTTTTAATAATAGTCCTTATGAAAATGTTCAAATTTTAATTAAAATGTTGGTAAACACCAGACTTAACAAATATTTTTTAAAAAGAGAAAATCTTACCTTGTGTGAGGTTTTGTAAAATGAATTGAATTGCTAGCACAGCTACACAGGTGAGTAATCACATTTGGAAACACGCAGCACAAAATTTTGTTACTTCATCCCAGTCCTACTGAAAAGATCGGTATCATGGCAAAAGGGCCTCTGGTGAGATTTCCCTAACTGTCATTCACTGCCTCTCACTTAGAGCGTTTAATTTGAATTTTAGCTAATGGGTGGTTTATAATTGTATCTTAAATCTTACTAAGATTTTAATATCATATTTATCGTCTTATTTTGTTACTTAGAACTTTTTGAGGTTGGTTTGACAGATAACAGTTTTATGGGTGAGGAAAATACTGAGAGGCTGTTACTTATCTGTGGTCCTTCAGCTGTGTTGCCTCTGGGGATATCTCGTTTGCTCCTTTCTTAGGCCTTGCTGATTTCTTTGTAGAGGCTAGAAATCGAAGACTTAGTGTTTTGATATTTCCACTGTGTCTGGCAGGAAAAAGGTAAGCTTTCTGAGGCTTTATTTTTAGTTTACTCTGAATCTTGATTGTATATGATAAGATGACTGCCCTTAAAACTTAAGTAATCACTTAACTTATTTGATGTTTCAAAACTTACCTTGCAGTTTCTTTGTCTTGAAGGGTCACAGTAGTTCTTACATAATTGCCAAATGCTACAAACTAAATTATATCAGTGAAGAATCATCTAAACTGACCTCCAAGGCAGTGTTTTGTTGTTTTGTCTTTTTTTCTTTTTCTTTTTAGTGTTCTTGGCTTCTAGATAAATTTTATTTTGTTAGTCTCATTTTTTACAGATTACTTAAATACTTGTTTTCATGGGGTCAGCTACCTGATAGACTAGTTCTTTGGTCCTTTGATCTTTGATAATGACAAGATAGAGACTGAAGTTTTTCTTGTTTTTATTCAGGTGACCATTAGGAATAAATAACAAACTATTGACTGCCATCAGCTGTGTTAATCATTCTGTGGTTTGAAGCCAATTCCATTAGTAAAGATTTGGATTCTGGTTCTGATTTGAGACAAATAATTTTTTGCTCACCAGTTTCCTCACCTAAAAGCCACAAGTAACACTTGCAAAGTAATTGAGACTCCAGTGGGATAATATATGTAGAAATGCTTTGTAAATTCTAAAGTGGTGTGTAAAATAGAATGTTGCATTATTCTTATTTGTAATATACTTAAATGCCCTATAGTTAACAATCTTGAACTGGCACTTTTAGTGCTATTGGATACAGTGAAAGGTTTAAACATAATATGGATGTTTCTTTAGTGCTATTTTATCCATATGATGAACTTGGAAGGTTATGTATTCCTATAATAGGTATAGTTATTGAAGTTGAAAATATGTGGTAAAAATTTGAAATGTTAAGAGATTAGATGAGTCCTGGCTTGTGCGGCTCAGTGTATTGAGCTCCAGTTTACAAACAGAAAGGTCACTGGTTTTATTCCCTGTCAGGGCACATGCCTGGGTTGTGGGCCGGGTCCCCATTTGGGGCAAACAGAAGGCAACCAACTGATGTTTCTCTCACACATTGATGTTTCTCTCCCTTTCTTTTTCTCTCCCTTGTCCTCCCTCTGAAAATAAATAAATTTCTTCCTCTCTCTCCCTCCCTTCCCTTCTGTCTAAAAATAAGTAAGAGGAGGGAGCTTCAGAGAACTTTGGCGGTCTGCTAAGTATCCCCTGGAGTTCCCTTCTGAGTGAGATTGCTGTGCGTCCGTGAGGGACTTACCGAGGCCAAGGAGGAAGGGAACACTTGATGCTCAGAAGAAACAATCCCCAGATAGTCCAAGTCCTGCTTTTAAAAAGACAGAACTACTCAGATTGAATATAAAAATCAGTGTGGTTGGAATGTAAAATGGTACCTTGACAGGACAATTAAACACTGTAATATTAAATAAAAAATAAATAAATAAGTAAAATCTTTTAAAAAATAAATAAGAAACTATGCAGATAAGAAGAACAGAGATAGAATCGTGGATATGGAGGATTTTTTGATGGTTGCTACATGGGAGGGGTTGTGGGAGAATGGGTGAAGAGGTGAGGGGATTAAGAAATACAAATAGGTGGTTACAGAATAGCCATGGGGAGGGATGTAAAGTACAGTGTAGGAAATGGAGAAGTCAAAGAACTTATACATGTGTCCCATGGACATGAACAATGGTGTGAGGCTTGCCTGAGGAAGTAAGAGGTGGTGGTTGGAGGGGTGCAAAGGGGGAAAACTTGGGAGCACTGAAATAACGTAATGTATAAAATACAAATAAAAGAAAAAAATAGGAAGTCTACTTGTATCTTTGTAAGAGAAGTGGGTTGTCAGTGTAGGTTATTGTGGGTAGAAGGGATGTATTAAGAAATGGAAGAGGTTTATTGAGGGGTGAGGTCTGTAAGATAAAGGAGGATGAATAAGGTTGGAGTACAGTCTTCAGACTATAGTGCACATTGACATCTGTAAAAGAAGGTGGAGAGGAATCTGAATGGGGCGAGGAGGGTGTCAGATTGCAATGCATGTTGGGCCACTAACAGTGGGGAGCTCCAAAGCAAGGTTTACCCTGTAGGAGAGTTCTCATTAGACAGAAATAGCCACACCCTGGTGCCCCCATGATTCAGTCTTTGGCTTGGGCCTGCCCTGGAAGAGCTAGGTCTTATAATGAAGGATTGAAAGGTGGGCTTGATGAATCTCAAAGCTACCTTGGTGGCTCAACTGGTGGACTTCTGCAGCTGTAAGGCATATATATGTCTTTGTTAAAGGGAGATCCAAACATTGTATCTTCGTGGCTGACACTAGTGGCTTATCGTTTCAGTTCAAATAAAGTATTTTGTTTAGGACAGTGTGGCAATTGTTGCCGGCTCCTCCAGTAGTAAAACAGATGTACACCTGTTGTACTCTTGATTATTATAATTGGTTCTGTAGCCCTTTCGAAAGTGGAGATACGATGTAATAGTTTTCATGTACATTTACAGATCATTTGGCTATTAGAGATCTCAGATTTGAAGGTTGCCTTTCAAGCTTTTAAAAAGTCACCTCTGTTTACCATAATAACCATTTTAGAAGTTTGAATGTTAAAAGTAAAATACGACAGTGAAAAGACAGCAAACTCACAGCTATTAAGAACCATACCTAAAACAAAAGCAAACTAAGCAAACAGCTAGAACAGGAACAGAACCACAGAAATGGAGATCATAGTGAGGGTTATCAACAGGGACGTGGGAGGAGGAGAGAGGGGGAAAAGGTACAGAGAATAAGTAGCATAGACGGTGAGTAGAAAATAGACAGGGGGAGGGCAAGAATAGTATGGGAAATGTAGAAGCTAAAGAACTTATGACCCATGGACATGAACTAAAGGGGGGAATGTGGGTGGGAGAGGGTGTGTAGGGTGAAGGGGAATGATGGGGGAGAAATAGGACAACTGTAATAGCATAATCAATAAAATATATTAAAAAATAAAAAAAGTATGTATTTTGGCTTGTAAATATTAAGACTGGATGTGACATCCTATTTTTACATGGGTCACCTTGATAAGCTGTAGTACAAATGATCAGTGTTCTGTACTCTAATTGTTTTTCCTTGATGTGACAGCCAGCCAGTCATGCTGAGATTTGTACAGGGTCTCTTTGTTTAAGAGTACTGACTTAGGGGGAGATTTAGTTATGATTGTTTGGAATTATGCAACTAAGGAAGTATAAAATAGATCTCCCCATATCCCAGAAAGAGCCACAAAACAAGGAAAATCTGTTGTGAAGGGATGCTGCTTTGAAGAGAAACTTTCCATTTGACAGTGATCAAAGGGGAGACTGAAAGGCTGAAGTAGGTAGGGAGAGTGAAGGTTATTCTTCACATAGGAAGCAGAGAAGAATGTTTTAAGAAATAGGGGGAATTCTGCATACTAAAAGTTATGTCCTTTAATCACTATATTATGTTTTGCTGCAGAAGGTTGCTGAGATTTTTAATGTGTTATTCAACAGCAGGTTTTACTTGTGTTGAGCAGTGCTTACAGATGAACAATTGGATTGATTTCAACAATTGGACTGTTACTTTTGGTTCTTTAATTGTGAAGAGAATTTAAAGTTCTCTGTCACTCAGAATGAATCTGGCATTATGTCCTAATCTCTTCCATGAATTTTAATCTCTTTCATGAATAAAATCTTGTCATCAGAGGTTAGAACCTTTTTGCATTTTATTTTTAGTCCTGGATCCCTAGGTAAAGAGAATTTTCAAAATGTCAATGTAGAACATCTGAACCTAGTTTAAGACATTTGTTTATTGGTATTTCAGAAGTAATACTTCTGATATAAAATGCATTTTATATAAGTACTTGTGAATATCTAACATTAAGTATACTATAAATAAAACCACTTTAATAAAATGTGGCATCACAACTTTAAAATCTCATTTAATTTGGAGAACTTCCTAAAATTCTAGATTTTGAAATAATAAATGATGGTCTATTCCTTTTGTTAAAATCTTGGATGATAAGTGTCTGCTTTCATTTCTTTATGCTTTTTTCTGTGTTCTTTTACTTTTTAGAATATCACTGTAAAATATTATTGCAAATATATAGTATGTGGTTTATTTGTAAAAACTAAAAATTACAAAAAGGAAGAAAACCCATCATGCCATTTATCTTTTAATTTACATACATGATAGCAGACTTACAGAAAAGCTGTAAAAAAGTACAACTATACCTCAACACCCTACATTTGATTCCCCAAATTTCAACATCTTAATAACATGTGCTTTACCATTTAACTTTATCATTCTTTCTCCATATATATTTAGTTCATGTATATTCATAATTTTTATATGTATATATATATTTTTTCATAGTGAAGTCTGTTTTTTAGGATTAAACAAAAAGTACCCTTTGTCGTGTTTGCTGCTTGGATATGGGGTTGGAATTCTACTTTGTTTGACATCAGCACAGAACCCCTGTTCCCATTATTTCTACATTTGCCTATTCCTTTATTTCTGAATCACTTTGTTTTAACTGTGCCTTGTTTTATGAGCCAAATTGAAAATCTTTTTTAAGTCCATTTATATTTATTGACCAATATATTTCATTTAAATTCATTTTTGTTGCACTTACCTTGTATATTAAGTGATAATAGTTTTCCTCTGCATGATGTTTTATTTTGAAAATTGCTTCTGATAGAAATACTTGTTTTATTGTTATAGTGGTTGCTTTTGTACTTACACTGTTAAAAAATGTTTTCAGTTGATTGTTTTCTTAATTAAACTTCCACTGTCTTGCTTTGTAGTTTTTAATGCTAATCTTTTGACTGCCACCTATTATGTGTTCCATGGTCATTGAGTTTTTTTACGTTTTCCTCTTTTCTTCTCCCACCTTCTTTCTTTAAGTTACATTATTTTGCTTTGTCAGAACATTTAGATATTCTTTCATTCTCTTTCCCACCTTTGACTTAAACTTAGATCTTCAGTTAAATATGTAAAATGTTCATCATCAGTCCTTTTGCTGAAGTTTTCCCACTCATTTCTTGGTTGATTGAAGTTTATTCTAAGTAGATTGCTCAAGAAAGGCTCAAATCTTCTTTCATGTTGAAAACTCTTTTCCTATAACTTTGATACTTAAAGGATAACTAGGTTGGATTTGTGGCTCACCTTTTGTTTTTTTTGAGATTCTTGAAAATGATGTCCCATTTTTGCCTTGATTTTTATGTGTTTTTGAAAAGTCAAATGTCAACCTATCATATAAAATACAGAAACAATAGCAGTACAGTAAGTAAGTAAGTACTCTTTTAACATCCATGTATAACAACCAATTTTACCTTAGGTTAATTGGTATAAACAAGAGTTAAGTTCTACAACATGTCATCGACATTTTAACAAAAGAACGTTGAATGATACGATGTTGTTTGAGGGCCTGCTGTAGTTTTCTTAATATACAGTAGTTTTCTTAATGCTCTTTTGGGAGCATTCTTCCATCTACCAATTTTCCTGAAACTTCATTCTAAATGGCTGCAGTTATATTCCACATCCTTTGTAGTTTTTTCCAATGTTTTTTTTTCCTTTTTATAATTATTTAAAACAGATGTTGGCAATTTTCGTTTCTGTAAAGAGGCAGATAGTAAATCATTTTTGGCATTGCCAGACAGACGATCTCTGTTGCAAACTGCTAAAGCAGCCACAGATAATGTGTGAGTTAAAGGGCTCTAGTTCATTCAGGTATCATAATTTCCCTGCCTTAGACTTCATTGTTAACTAAACAGAGCTGTTGATGTCCTTCTTAGAACACTTTTTGGATTGTTTTGGGTTAACAGATGAAGGATGATTTTTGGTGTTGCATAAATGTCACAAAAACACTTTTTCTTAGGAAATAACACAGGAAAAAAACTTGAAAGCTAGTTCCTAAAGGAAACATTGTGAAGTTTTTCAAAAGATGTTAGCAAGTCACTAACAGTAAAATAGTATGTACATTCATTGCTTTCACAAAGTGTATGGAAGTCTTAACTGGCCTTTATGGGCCATATAAAATGTTATTAGCAGCATCTAGAATTAGAGTGAATTGCTGTGTATGACCTATAGGAAATATTGTGCTAATATTTAGCATGAAAATTATTTTTGCTATATAATGAAGATTAGAGTTCACCTTTTAGTTGTATTTTATGAATGGCATTTTGAACCTTTTCAATACAGAAAACTAATTAGGAAAGTGGTGAGAAGTCAATATAATTCATTATGGGACAGTAAATTCCTGAGAGAAAAATTCCAATTACTAGATGAAGGAGCCTTTCAAGATTTTTTTTTTTTCCTGATGTCAGATTTTAAAGACTGAACTAAATCCAGGGCATTAATCAGCTTTCAATTTTCACTTGCCTAGGAAGATTAGGGCAATTAATACTTGTTTAATTATACATTCTCTCTAACATTTATGGCCAGATGTACCATATAACACTAGACATTTTCTATTTGAATGTTTTGAATCATAGTATTTTAGCAGTAATTTTGTTTTATTAAAAGACTAAGATAGCTTTTGAATCTATAAATGCCCTTGGATTTTTCTTTTTGGCTTTAAAAGCATATTTTTAAAATAAGGGAATAATTATTTATAATTGATTTGTTGATCAGCAATGTGTATAGGTATTTGGGATACTTCAAATAGTGTGCAGATCAAGAAGTAACTTGGTTTGTAATTTATTTTTGCTTGTACGATTTTGTAAATCTCATTTTGACTAAGATAAAGTTTAACAGTTTTAAGAGAGATCTGAGTCTATAAATAGAGGTATTCTCCTCACTGTTTCATAGAAATGGTAGCAAAAAAATTGAGTCCTATGAGGTACACCAGAAGAACATACTTAAAATAATAATGAGACCGTCACTTTGATTTGATTATGTTATTCTTTAAAATCTTTTGGTTTTAAACAAGTAGAAATTGAAGTCTTTCAGAAAGAATTTTATTACTGCATGAAAATGATGAAACTTTGGAACTGTGAAATAAGGAAGTTGAAATAGTGGTGGTGGGAGTATTTATTTCATTTAACTATTTTTGCTAGTCTCATTTGTAAGTGCTTTGCTTATCTAAGTAGGCATAGCATGTATGACTCTATAGATAAACTATATTTTTGTGTACATTTTCAGCTTTCTAATTTAGTGTAAGTAGCCTCCATAGCTGTACAGGTAATCATAAATGCACATGTATCACCTTTGCCAGTTGTTTCTATTAACAAATGGCAGTTTCTCCCCTCACTCTGTTGCTATTAATGAGGAAGCCACTAGAACAGGTTTATGAGAGAAGTAAGCCCCAAAGCCTAAGGAATCCATTAGGTGTACAGGTTACCCTCTCTCCTGTGACTCTGGAATAGTTCTATCTCTATAACATCCTTGGGAGAATTGAGAAAATAGTCACTCAGGTAGTTTTTTCCCCCTTAAATTCATGAGTGCCTCTAGCCCATGTCCTCGTACTCTTTACAACTTCTGGTTGGCTAGCATTTAAACTATCTCAGAACTGCAGTAACCTTTTCCATAAACCATAAAATAGCTATCTGAAAAGTGCTGAGACATGTCCTAAAAAAATTGTGTTTTTCATAGCTTCCTGTAATACAGAGTCAAAATCATTCAAAGTAATTGATCTCTGTGGTCAACAGTGGCTCAAAAAAGCACCTGATATAATAACTAGAGGGCCTGCAAAATTGCCAGATTAGCACCCCTAGAATTGAAGGTCTTTATACTTAGCGTGTGTACAGGCTGAATATCAGAAATTAAAGTATTCCTATTCATTCACTAAACAGATTGCAAAAGTTTTAGGCTTTGTGGGAGGTACAGAGAGAATACACCCTTATTCTTGAAGGGAAATAAGTAGAAAATTAAAATTAATGGTTAAGTACAAGCATAGTACTTTGAATGCAGAGGGATGAAAGGAGTAAGGAGGCTTCAAAAGACAGTGGTGGTGGAGCTGAGTTTGAAAGCTGATGGAAAGGCATTTATAAAAGATCACAATGAGTCGGTGATGGTAGAGGACAGATTTTAAAGGCCTTGACTGTATGCTAAAGGATTTAGATTTAATTGAGCCCTCTTATAGATGAAATGAGGAATTTTTTTTTTATTGTTATTGTGTACTTCTTGTTTATTCAATTCAACTAATTAATAATTATTAGATCTGTGCTGTCCAATATGGTAGCCATTTGCCTCATGTGGCTATTTAAATTTAATTAAAAGTAAATTAAATTCAAGTCCTTAGTTGCACTTACAGAAACATTTCAAGTACTCAATAGCCACATGTGAGTGGACAGTGCAGGTATAGATTTCTTCAGTGTAGAAAGTTCTGTTGGATAGCATGGCATTACATGTTTATGTGAGGAGCTATAGCAGGACTGGAAAGTTTAAGAATGAAAACTGTTGTCCGAATTGTGGTTTTATGATGCATACATACTTTGTGAAAGATATGCAGAAATGCAAATTAAGAAACAGTCAGTTTGAATTTGCTAAGAAATCTCTATTGAAATAACTAATATGAATGATCTAATTTGTTTTCTCCTTTTGGATTTTTGTGTTGTATTTTCTTTTCTTTTTTTTTTTTTTTTAAGGATACTTTATTGATTATGCTATTACAGTTTTCCCAATTTTCCCCCCATCTGTCCTGCACTCCCCCACCCTTCAGCTTTCTCCGCTCTTAGTTCATGTTCATGGGTTGTACATATAAGTTGTTTGAGTTCTCTGTTTCCTATACCGTTTTTGACCTCTCCCCATCTATTTAATGCCTACCAATTATGCCGCTTCTTTCCTGCACCTTCCCCCATCCCTCCCTTCCCCCTCCCCACTGAAAACTCTCCATGTGAGGTCCATTTCTTTGATTTTGTTCCTGTTCTAATTGTTTGCTTAGTGTTTGTTTTTGTTGGTTTTCTTTCTTTTTTTAAGTTCATTTGTTGATAGTTGTGAGTTTGTTGTCATTTTACTGTTCATATTTTTAAAATATATTTTATTGATTATGCTATTATAGTTGTCCCATTTCTCCCCTATCATTCCCCTCCACCCTGCACACCCCCTCCCACCCACATTCCCCCCCTTTAGTTCATGTCCATGTGTCATAAGTTCTTTAGCTTCTACATTTCCCACACTATTCTTGCCCTCCCCCTATCTATTTTCTACCCACCGTCTATGCTACTTATTCTCTGTACCTTTTCCCCCTCTCTCCTCCTCCCATGCCCCTGTTGCTAACCCTTCATGTAGTTTAAAAATATGGAATGCTTCACAAATTTGCGTGTCATCCTTGCGCAAGGGCCATGCTAATCTTCTCTGTATCGTTCCAATTTTAGTATATGTGCTGCCGAAGCGAGCACTACTGTTCATATTTTTGATCTTCCTTTTCTTAGATAAGTCCCTTTAACGTTGGGCTGGGTGATGATGAACTTCTTTAACTTGACCTTACCTGGGTAGCACTTTATCTGCCCTTCTAGTCTAAATGATAGCTTTGCTGGATAGAGTAATCTGGGATGTAGGTCCTTGCCTTTCATGACTTGGAATACTTCTTTCCAGCCCCTTCTTGCCTGCAAGGTTTCTTTTGAGAAATCCGCTGGTAGCCTTCTGGGCACTCCCTTGTAGGTAACTCTTTCCTTCACTCTTGCTGCTTTTAAGATTCTCTCCTTATCTTTAATCTTGGATAATTTAATGATGATGTGCCTTGGTATGTTCCTCTTTGGGTCCAATTTCTGTGTGACTCTTTGAGTTTCTTGGACTTCCTAAAAGTCTATTTCCTTTGCCAGATTGGGGAAGTTCTCCTTGATTATTTGTTCAAATAAGTTTTCAGTTTCTTGCTTTTGTTCTTCTCCTTCTGGCACCTCTATAATTCAGATATTGGAATATTTCAAGTTGTCAAAGAGGTTCAAAAGTTTCTCTTCATTTTTTTAAGTTCTTGTTTTTTCATTCCTTCCCAGTTGGATGTTTATTTCTTCCTTTTGTCCCAAATTGTTGATGTGAGTCCTGGTTTCCTTCCTGTCACTGTTGGCTCCTTGAATATTTTGCTTTATTTCCTTTTGGGTATCTTTCGTTTGTTCTTTGATTTTTCGATCAGGCTCAATCAGTTCTGTGAGCATTTTGATTACTGCGGCTTTCAATTCTCCATCAGATAGGTTGGCTGTCTCCTCATTGTTTACCTCTCTGAAGTTTTGTTTCGTTCTTTCCTTTTAGCCCTATTTCTTTGTTCGGGGACCCTGTTAAGTTGTAAGTTCTAAGGGGGTGGGGCCTTAGGTATTCACTGGCAGGGCAACTCTCCTTGCTGTGCTAAGTAAGGCCCTTCTTTTGGGGGAGGGGCCAGAGAGGGAACCATGCAGTTCTCTGCTCACTTTTCACTGAACTGTCCTGTGAGACTGGAAGTTCCTCCCTCCACAGCAACCACTCCGCCCATGCAGCCTGTTGTCTCTCTGCAGCCAGGCGGGCTGCCCTACCTCAGTTTCTCATCCAGCCCTGCCTGTGTGGTCCGCCACCTTGCCACCATTTCTCTCCATCCGCCACCTCACCAGTCTGATTGTTCTGTTTGACTGTTTCTTTAATTCTGTGGTTGTTGGAGTTCCATGCAGTCTGGTTGTTTATTGATTTTAGATTGGTTGTTAACCTCCTTTTGGTTGTGCGAGGAAGCGAAAGATTTCTACCTATGCCTCCATCTTGGCTGGAACTCTGTTGTATTTTCTTGAAGGTCAGACACTTTCAAATTGCAAGTTAAATTTTAGTGTTAATCCAGGGACTTGTTATATCCTGATCTAGTCGATTTCATAACTTAATTAATGATTTTGATTAAATGTGCTTTTATACCGCAGTAGTGATGAGTTTTGAATCTCAATGAACCATGGGCATAAAATGAAACGAGAAGACTTTATTATAGACCAAATGCTTTTTCTACATTACTGATTAGTCTAGGATTTACTGGTATTTTAAATTGAACAAAGCAGAATGAAGAAAACAAGGCTTTGCAAACTTGATGAATAAAATTATAGAGTCAGTAAAAGTGACAATACTAATTCATTAATTTATATGTTTCTTTTCAAGAACTACAACTCCAGGAGAGACAAAACTACTGGCCTCTGAAGTCTATGACATTCTTCAGTCTTCCAATATGGCAGATAGTGATAGTTTCAATGAAATGAACTCACGTCGAAGGAAAGCTCAGTTTTTTCTGGGGACTACAAACAAACGTGCCAAAACGGTGGTTTTGCATATAGATGGTCTTGATGATACGGTAAGATTTTTATAAACATGTGGTTCATAAGATGGGAAGAGGAATCATGTTAACTAAATAGTTTTCTCAGTGGCACCTGCTAACAGTCTTTAAGAATAAGTCTTAATATTAGCATTTTATACTGATAAAGGGGAGCATTTTGTACTAAAGAGGTTTGTTAATCGGGACATTAAAATTTTAAATAGTTATGCTCTAATACTAGCATTTCAAAATACACAAAGCAAAAACTGACAGAAACGCAAAGAGAAATAGACAAATCTACGGGTAGAGCTAGAGATTTGAATACTACTCTCTCAGTGAATAGAATAAATATACAGAAAATCAGTTAGGGTATAGAAGACTCAACACTAATAATCAGCTTAACCTAATTGATATTTGTAGAATACCCCACCCAACAGCAAGACGACAATTCTTTTCAAGTGCACATGGAACATTTACCAAGATTGCCCTCCTTGTTATCTTTCCCTCCCTGCCTCCTTCCCTTCTTTGTTGGTTGGTTTAGGGTTTATTGTATTACAATAGTTCTTCCTTATCCACGGGGGATAAGTTCCAGGGCCCCCCAGTGGATGCCCTAAAACCATGAATAGTACCAAACCCTATATATGCTGTGTTTTTTCCTATACATATATACCTTTTCACTTATTGAAAGCACTTTATGGCCTCTCTTTGGCATATCCAAATTGCCAGCCTCATCACTCTTGTGTTTTGGCGCCATTATTGAGTAAAATAAGTATTACTTGAACACAAGCACTATGATACTATGACAATTGATCTGATAACTAAGAGGGCTACTGAGTGACTCACAGGCAGGTAAGCATTTACAGCATGGATATACTGGACAAAGGGATGAATTATGTATGCACGTGCGGGGGCAGGATGGCACAAAATTTCATCATGCTACTCAGAATGGTGTACAATTTATGGACTGTTTATTCTGGAGTTTTCCATTTAACATTTTTGAACCACAGTTGACTGTGGGTAACTGAAATTGCAGAAAGCAAAATTGCAATAAGGGGAGGCCTACTCTAGATCACTTCATGCATAGTATAATACATAACACTATATTTCATTTCCCTTATCTCTGCCTTAGTGCTATTGGTATCATCTTTTATTTCTGCATGTGCTATAAGCCCCAAAATACATTGTTATTACATTAAATATTCTTTCAAATTTTTCAATATTTTGTTTTGATAAAATATACATAGCATAAAATTTACTATTTTAACTGTATTTTTTTTTAAACTTAGTGCACAGTAGGCACTTTATTTTTTTTAAAGATTTTATTTATTTATTTTTAGAGAGGGGAAGGGAGGGAGAAAGAGAGGGAGAGAAACATCAATGTGTGGTTGCCTCTCACGTGGCCCCCACTAGGGGCCTGGCCTGCAACCCAGGCATGTGCCCTAACTGGGAATCGAACCTGCAACCCTTTGGTTCGCAGCCCACACTCAATCAACTGAGCTACGCCAGCCAGGGCTATTTTAACTGTATTTTTAAAAAGACTTTATTTATTTTTATTTTTAGAGAAAGGAAAAGAGAGGGAGAAAGAGAGGGAGAGAAACATCGATTGATCGGTTACCTTTTGCACATTCCAACTGGGGACCTAGCCTGCAACCCAGGCATGTGCCCTGACTGGGAATCGAACCATCGACCTTTGGTTCACAGGCTGGCTGGCATTCAATCCACTGAGCCATACCAGCCAGGATATAAAATAAATTTTAATACCTATCCTAGTAGCTGAGAAGTAGTATATTACTGTGCTTTTTGACTGGCATTCTCCTAATGAATAACGATGTTTAGTATCTTTTCATGTTGTTATTGGCCATTTTTTAGCAGTTGATTTAGAGTTTATTGCATAAATCTTTATCACGGATTTTCATTTTTGGAGAAATTTCTATTCATTCTTCTTTTTTTTCCCCAATCCTCGCCCAAAGATATGTTTACTGATTTTAGTGGGGAGAGATTGTGGGGTAGGGGAGAGATCGATCAATTGGTTGCCTTCTGTACACAGCTGATGGGATTGAACCTGCAACCTGGGTATGAGCCCTGACTGGGAATTTAACCCCTGTATGGGATGATGTTCCAGCCAACTGAGCCATCTGGCCAGGGCATCTATTCATTCTTTCTTCAATTTTAAATTGCTTATTATTTGTCTTTTTATTGTTGAGTTGAGTTCTGTTAATACCATGCGAACCAACACCAACCTTTCATTCCTAGGATAAATTTCAATTGGTCATGATATATAATCTTTTTATGCCTCTGGACTCAGTTTGCTGGTGCATTATTGAGGCATTTTGAAATTGTATTCACATGAGATATTAATTTATAATTTGTTTTCCTGTGTTTTTTTCTGGTTTTGGTATCAGGGTCATACTGTCTTCATAAAATGAGGTGGAAAGTACCTGGATGAGTTTTTGAAGGATTGGTGTTAATTCTTCTCTTAAACATTTGGTAAAATTCACCAGTGAAGCCATTTGGTCCTGGGCTTTTCTTTGTGGGAAGTTTTCTGATTATTAATTCAGTCTCTTGTTATAGGTCTGTTTACATTTTCTTTTTTTTCTTTAGTCGGGTTTAGTAGTTTTGTCTTTCTAGGTATTTGTCCATTTCATCAAGGTTGTCTAATGGTTGGCATGTAATTATTCATAGTGTTAGCTTATAATCCTTTTGTTTTGGTAAGGTTAGTCATAATATACCCTCTTTTATTCCAGATATTAATAATTTGAGTCAAGTTTCTTTTTTGCTTGGTCATTCTAGCTAAAGGTTTATCAATTTTGATCTTTTCAAAGAACCAACTTTTGGTTTTATTGATCTTTTTGACACCCCCCCCATTCTCTATTTCTTTTTTCTTCTGCTTTAATCTTAATTATTTCCTTCCCTCTGTTTGCATTGGGTTTAGTTGCTCTTTTTCTTGTTCCGTAGAATAGAACATTAGGTTATTGATTTTAGAATTTCTTATATTTTAATGTAGTTATTATAGCTATTAAGTTCCTTCTAAGCACTGTTTTCTCTGAATCCCATAGATTTAATATGTGCTGTTTTCATTTCATTCTTTAATTTCTCTTGTATCTCCTTGGTTATTTAGGAGTTGGTTTAATTTCCATATATTTCTGAATTTTCCAAATGTTCTTCTGCTAATGATTTCTAATTTCGTTTCATATAGTGTATGATTTCAACCCTTTTAAATGTATTGAGGCACACACACACCCCACTAACACACTCTTCTATTCATTGCCAGAGTTAACCTTGACTCATCTATCTCCTTGCCCAAATTCTAACCTCATCTGTTTAAGATTCTCTCAACCTAATCTTGACCCTGTTTTCTATCTAGAGGTTATCATCTTCCCTGGCTAATTCTTGATCCTGTTGGCTCTGTTGAAGAACTCATGTTTACCTGAAAATAGCCTATCCTTGAGATCAAATGTTGAAATTGGATTTTCCACTCCTCTGCAATCCCCAGGCTTTGCCAGTTGCAAATGTGTTAATTTGTGTCAAAGTAAAGATGAATGGGCCTTATGAATCTGGTTTCTCACTGTCACATATAGTTGGAATTCAGTGTCAGACTGTTGTGGCAAGTTAGGCAAGTTGCTTTTCTATATTTTGCTTTTCTCACATTTAAAATAAGGAATCAGGTTAGACTTGTAGTATTTTAACTTTGATGTTGTATATGCCACACAAACTTTTCTTCACTTTTAAATTTACCTGGTGTTGAATATGCAGAAGAGATAAACATGGATGTTTGATGACCAGTCCCCTAAAGGGGCCTTACAGAACCCAGGATGCAGTGGGGCAGAGTCAGAAACAGTGCGGCAGATGAGCCCCTGTCAGTCCGTACCCTGCCGTACACCTCTGTGTCCCAGATCCTTGCCTGAGCAGTATTGAAATGTAGTAACGAGTAGTGAAAAAGTGGTTTAAATAGGGAGATCTCAAGGGTTTGGGTTGCTTTGAAGGATGTGGGAATAAGTGTGAAGGCTGATTTTATTTAATAGAAGAGAAGAATGAATCAGGTCATTTGAAGGCAGTGCTTCTTAGGATGTGATCCAGAGACTAGGGCTCAATTGCAGATTCCTGTCCCCTCAGAAGTACTGGATGAGAACCTGGTCTCAGTACAGAAACAGGGAAGTTCAGATGGTGACTTGATGTCCGGGCTGGAGGTAGAGGAAGGAATGAGGAGAAACTAGTCATTTTTTATTGTTTTCTTTTTGGATATTGTCTGTGAGGTGACTACTTGGTATCTAAGTGGGTATACCTGTAGACAAATGAAAATTAAATCATAATGGAATATGTCTGTGCTTACATGGAAGTGATGAGAATAGTCTACTAAGGCCAAAGTAGAAAGAAAATCTCTTGGTTTTAAACATTGGACCTTGCAGTAAGATGAGGCAGAGATGGAATAATCAGTGGTGTAGGTAGGAGACCAGGGTAGTGTATTGTTAGGAGTCAAAGAAGCACTGAAAAGTGTATGTTAGTTATATTGTGCTGTTAGAGGAAAATGAGAACCCAAAGGGAGGATATTGATAACCCTTGAGAATGCAGTGGGTGCCCTTTGAGAATGCCATTAATGAGAAATGTGGTGATATTTATAAATACCAGATGCTTTTGAAAACAGGAAGTCAAATACTGAATGCTCACTAATTCTAACTTTAGTTTATTAGAATTTGTCCCTAGAGGTTTTTAAGCTACAGCAGGGGTCAGGAAACCTGTTCTTTAAAAGGCCAGATCGTAAATATTTTAGGTTTTGCAGGGCATATGGTCTCTTACAGCTACTAACTCTGCTGTGGAATGAAACTAGCCTCAGACATTATGGTCCAGTAAAACTTGATTTACAAAAACAGCTGGTGGACTATAGTTTGCCCACCCTTGAGTAGGAGGAGCCTGCTTTTCAGCACTATTTCTTTTTGCTTTAAGATTTAAATTAACACTGGCTAACTTCTTGTTAAAATAATTAAAACTAAATATTAATAATGAAGCTTGGAAAACATCTAGCAGGAATGACTTTTCTGTTGATCTTACAAAATTTAGTGAACTTGACTAAGCACCACTCTCCTATGCCCTCACATATGAGATGGTAGAACTGAAATAGGGACATCTGTTCTCCATGGTGTCCCACCTCTGCCCAAATATGATGACTAGTTCAGTGTGGTTTCAGTTGATTTATTCCCTTTTATTATTTTGCCAATTTTAATACCAATTTGCTTTTACTTTTTCAGTCTCGGAGAAATCTATGTGAAGAGGCTTTGTTAAAAATTAAAGGCGTTATTAGCTTTACTTTTCAAATGGCTGTTCAAAGATGTGTGGTACGAATCCGTTCAGATTTGAAAGCAGAGGTTAGTATTTTAAATGTCTGAATGTGCTTGAGGTTTCAGGTAACAAGTCAGTTTTCAAATTTGTCCCTTTTTATTCTGGCCTAGGCTTTGGCATCAGCAATAGCATCAACCAAGGTTATGAAGGCTCAGCAAGTTGTGAAAAGTGAAAGTGGAGAAGAGGTAAAAGCCTTATATAGTGTTCTTTTTAAACAAAATTATTTTTTTATCCTTACCTGAGGACATACTTACTGATTTTAGAGAGAGGGGATGGGAGGGAGTGAAACATCAGTGTGAGAAACATCGATCAGTTGCCTCTCCACGCCCCAACCAGGACCAAACTCACAACCCAGGTATGTGCCCTAAGCAGGAATGGAACCTGCGACCCTTAGGTTTATGGGACGACGCTCCAACCTCCAACCAAGTGAGTCATACCAGCCAGGGCTGTGTAGTTTCCTTATACCTAACTGTGACTCCTGATTGTTCTTTATGGCTAGCAGATTGCCATTATTTCTAGACCAATAGTTGCAAAGTATATAGGAATGTGGTTGCATCACATCTCAGTGTTTCTTGGTTAATAGTAACTCTTTTAGAAATATAGAAAGAGCTTTTGTGGCTTTCAGTCTGTTTTTATATCTTATATTTTCTGAATTTAAGACTCTTCTTTTTTTCAGTGGTGATGTTTTGCCGATATGTGTAAATAGAGGAGATGTGGCTTCCTTGCTTTGGTTTTTAAATACTTTCTAACCTTAGTTTTGCCAGTCCAAAAAATAAAAGTCCAGTCCTGCTCTTGGGCAAATATATATATTGGGAATCTTTGCCCCTTGCTTTCCATTAGCTTTGTGATAGTGGAATGAACCTGTATGGTGTCAGCCCATTTATGTTCATGGATGAGGAGGTTCACTGGCCCTCCAGAAGCCCACCCAGTAGTCAGATAATGTGTTTTGTCTATATTTAAATTTTTACAATTTATTTTTAATCATAGTTGATACACAATATTATGTTAGTGTCAGGTGTACAACACAGTGATTCATCGTTCATATACTTCACAAAGTGGTCCTCACAATAAGTCTAATAACCATTTGTCACTGTGCATAGTCATTAAGATATTACTGACTCTGTTCCCTAAGCTATACATTACCTCCCCATGACTGACTTTGTAACTGGAAGTTTGTACTTCTTAATCTCCTTTCCCTTTTCAGCCTAACCCCATCATCTTGAAATAGAAGTTGCACATTTATTCTTGTGTGGTTCTGCCTATATGTGCCTACACAGTGCTGAGCAATTGGGCCTACCTTCATGTAAGAGGAATATTTTCGAAGGAATGTAGCTCACGAACATAAATACTGTGGTGATTAGAATGAGAAGAAAGTTGACTTTTTATATCTGATATCTGTCGGTCAATTATGTTGATTTTGCAGTAACTCTTTCTGTGTTCTCTGTGTCAGATGCTGGTCCCATTCCAGGATATGGCTGTGGAAGTAGAACAGAACACAGAGCTGCCTGACTACTTGCCTGAGGATGAGAGCCCCACAAAGGAGCAGGACAAAGCAGTGTCCCGGGTTGGCTCCCACCCAGAGGGTGGGGCTAGCTGGCTGAGCACAGCTGCAAACTTTTTATCCAGATCGTTTTACTGGTGACTTCACCTTGGGGTGCAAGGACTGTGTGAATGAACAAGGGGCCAGTTTTCCATTGTTGTGGTGAACTGTCAAGTGCAATTTGCAATGAGTTATCATGAAAAGTTTTTAGATTACATGATTGCGTATGCTGCATTTTACATTTTATTGGACATTTTGCCCCACTAAGTGGTAAAAATGACAGGCTACAGGTGGAGTTGCTTTGTTTATGAAGGTATTTTGGTTTTGTTTTCCTTTGTTTAATTGCCTCACTTTAAAAAAACATGGGTCCACAGTTAAACCAAACATAAATATGTGCAGCTTCACGTTTTATTTTGTATGAAGCACTTGATTAGGAAAACTCATTTTCTCCTGAAGCCTCAGGACCTATCTGAAGAGAAGTTTTTGTTTTAGCTCAAGTGGTGCATGAATTACTGAACATTTTTCTGTGCTTTTCTTCATGAAAGATACTTGCTTTGGTACTCTTTACTGAGAGTTGAAAACATTTCTAATTATCTCCTTTTTGTGCCTTTTTTTTAATTTTGCCAACCATGTATATGGAAAGGTCATTACTAATGACATTTTGTGAATTAAAATATATTCATTTGAATGTAGCAGTCCCCTAAAAATACAATTCTATAAAACTTTTGCAATTTTATTTGTTGTCATTTTAATAAGAGTAACACAAAATCATTCGAAAAAAGGGAAACGTGTATGTCAGCAAAGTGCCAGTGAGACTGAATACGACCAAATATAGTTTGACTGCTGTTCTGTTTGGTTTGTACCAGCTCTTGAGAGTTACATCCACTATATAATGGGAGCAGCTGTTGGTAGACCTTATTTTGTGATTACACACTATCTTCTGTTAGAAAAAATAGTAAAGAACTGACAAACTTGAAAAAGAAAACAAAAATTGGATGCCTACAGTGCCGTAGTGCCATTTGGTAGAGTTGAACGTAACACATGGATTGCTTGGCAGGTGCCTATTCAGTGGGTGTTTCCTTGTATTGCCTTTGTGAATTTATTATGAACTTGCAGTTGTATTGAATGAAAAAAGACTCAAATTGATACTTATAAAGAAATAAAGCCAGCATTGGTCTACTTAATCTTGTTTCTCATGTCCAGCCAGAAAAAAAGAACTTCAGTGAAGGTAAGATAAATAAATATAAATATAAATACATATACATATATATTTTTTGTAGATAAGTGCTAATTACATATATGTAATGCTTTATTGTATTGCTGAAATATTTGGCAACTAATATGTTCCTTTCGGAAATTCAACTAAATCTAGATAAATTTTAATGCCCATACAATTAAAAACTAATGGGAAGAAATTGAAATTCTTTTTCATCTACGTGTAGAGCTGCTATTTTACTACTTGGAGAATGTGAAGTGAAAATTAGACCCCGGAGGGTTTTCTTGCATTTTCATTGCTTCTCTTTTAGAGAAAATTAAAAAGCATCCAGTGTTACCAGAGAAAAAATATTGTAAAATGTTTCACCAACGAGAATCTTGAGTTCATGAACCTTGTGACCTTCTGGAGGGAGGCACATTGAGGGTGTTGAGAATGACATTTTTTTTCATGTGTCTGGGCTCTGATTCAGGTGACACGCACAAATGAAAATACAAGCTTTCAGGGCATGTATTGCTTTAAATGCATAATACAACTTGCTGCCAGAACCAGATATGTTGAAAAAAGAAAACGAAACCACCTCCTTTCTATAGCCATTAAAACAAAGTTTACTGTTCTGTTTTAACGGGCTTGTGTTTTATTTTGCATTGCCACACATCTGCTTATTTAAAAAAACGACATCGCTTTTGTAGCAATGGTTCGATACAAGTAGGTATTACAGCTTGGTGTTTGTGTGTTCTAATTATATGTGTTCTTTTGTTTCCAGGTCTTATAGAGCAGTTAAGCCAACTGTTACAGCATTTTTTGAATTATATTGTAAAATAATAAAAGGTAACAGTTAAAATTGAATGGATATTGCATTTTTGTGCTATAAGCATTATTGATTACTCTTAAGCCTGTTTGTACCCACACTGCCTAGCACCTTCTCCTAGCTCCCGGTAGATGCGTTACCCAACTATTTCCCATCCATCTTTTATTCGTCTTCTTGCCAGCACTATACCTGCCTCCCACTAACCCCCGGATTTGGATCAGCTGTCCCCTTACGTGTACTCATTGGCGCATTTTTCACATTAGATTGAAATTATATTTACCAGTGAGTCTCCTCTCCTTAGCTCTTTGACAACTGAGATGGTCTGTGGCTATACTTGACTAGTAACAAGCATGCAAATATTTTTTTAGGAGAATGAATGAAGAATTTGTTTTTAATCACTAAAAATAAATAGAAGGTACTAATTAATGTGGGCACACACAAAAAAATCAGATTGCCCCATTTTTATTTCTAATTTATTCAACTTACTATTTTTTCATTTGGTTTTTATTTTTTAAAAAGTGGCAGAAGATCATAATGCTTGCTGCATTGAATGAAGTTAAGACTTAACTTTAAAAAAGTTTTTTTACTTATTTATCTTTAGAGAGGGGAAGGGAGGGAGAGAAACATCGATGTGTGAGAGAAACATTGGTTGCCTCTTACATATCCCAACTGGGGATCCAGCCCACAACCCAGGCATGTGCCCTGACTGTGAATCAAACCAGTACTCAATCCACAGAGCCACACCAGCCAGGGCAAGATTAACTTATAATATTCTGATTCTTACAGAATTGTTATAGGAGAATATTTTATATATATATAGTAGTGGTTTTGATTTCCTACTTTATAACTTACTAGCTATTTAATCTTAGGTAATAATTTATCTCTAAGGTTTTTCTTCATTAGTAAAATGAAGATAATTCCTCTACTTCATGGGTCATTATTAGAATCCATCATGAGTAATTTGAAAACTAAAAATTTACGAGTGCAAGATGGGGTTATTGTTACTGAAAGTTTGACATGATTCTCTTTTTGTCTTTGATTCTCAAGTGAGACACCGCCTTCCTAATCACACTTTATCTGACTCCTCATCTTTTTATATCCAATCAGAGGGACTTTTTGAGGCTTAGTTCTCAACTATTTGGTTTTTATCTGAATTTTGTCCATTGAAGAATGCATTCATTGTGAGGATTTCGGTTACGTAACTTCTAAATCTCCATTGTTCTGTCGTCATCTTTCATAGCTCCCTTACCTTTGCTGTATAAAATGTAAAGTCTGAATTTTTATTTCTCTTAGAACCAAGCTCATGGTAAGCATGCTTATATTAAGAACAAACCACTAATCCTGTGCCAGGCACTGTGCTAATGTTTATTCATTTAATCCTGAACCATTATGATATGCCATTATATGGATGGGGAAAAATGAGACAAAGAAATTAAGTAACTCATTAGTCCCAGGTGACAAAGCTAGTCAGTGGTGGAGCCAAGAGTCAGGCCTGGCAGTCTGGCTTCTGAGACTCCCTCACAAGGCAGCCTGTGTCTTAGGTCCCTTGGCTGTGCGTCCTACCACCACCATTCGAGTCCATATTCTTTTGTCTGAATCATGTCTAGTGTCTTAACTAAAGTAGAGTCTGTTAGCAGTCAGAAACTCTATCTGGGGACTAGAAAAGCTAGGTACATGAAAGAATTAAGGCTGGTTAGGCCATAACATAAGAAAGCACATGGAGAACACCTGGCCTATCTACGGAGGGAAACTGCCTTTTCCTCACATGGACTGTGGGCTTTTCACAACGCAGCGCTTCTGGACTTTGTGACTATTCCAGACCCCTGAAACACTACTTGGGCCACTTAAATATGTCGATTGGCCAGAAATTGGCTACAGTTAACTTCTAGAGTAGGCACGTTCTAGTCTACCAGATTAAGCTTAACAGTATTTTTGCCATTTTCTGCTGTAATATCATCAGACCCATTTGGATTAGGTTTGACTGCTTTGTCTAGCACCCAAAATAGGCAAGTTTAGCCCCCAACCTAGTCTTTCATACATTCTGTAGCATTATTACGATGTGAGGCATAGTTGTATATCTCATGGTTACCGAAACAGTCTGCTTATCAAGCTTATCTATCTATTATAACCTAAATGTTCTGTATTCGTCCCAGCCTCTAGATCTTTGCTCATATTCTTTCCTACCTGGAATTTCTTCCTTTAAAATATTAAAATAAGCTCAGTATATTACAGGAATGCATAAAAAAAACTTGTTACATGTCATTTTACAACATAGACAATATCCATAACTGAACACTTTTATTTAGTTCTAGTTTTTTTTCTTTTAATTTTTTTCTACTGGTAAGAAATACACACCAAATTTTTAGTATGTTCAAAATATGTGTCCAATGAACAGTGACTTTCCCTTAAAAAAAAAAGATTTTATTTTTTTTTAGAGAGGGGAAGGGAGAAAAAGAGGGGAAAAAACATTGATGTGAGAGAGAAACATTGATCAGTTGCCTCTCATATGCATCCTGGTCAGGGACTGAACCCGCAACCCAGGTGCATGCCCTTAACTAGAAATCAGACTGGTGACCTTCTGCTTAGTGGGACAATGCCCTACCAACTGAGCCACACCAGTCAGGGCAGGGGACTCTCCCTTTGAACCTTAGCCATTGTTAGTAATTTTGTGTGCCCATCAGGAATATTGTATAAATTTATCAGCTTTTTCATACAAGTAGTAATATAATGCCCTGCACCTTACTTTTTTTACTTAAAGTGTGTGTTAGAAGTTATGCTATTTCCTTGTATAAAGCAGCTTCCTTTCATAGCTTCACAGTATTGTTAACATGTTAATATTCCACATATTATACTTATTTAACCAGCATTTTGATTGTGATCCTTTGCTCTATTTTCTACTATTTCTCAATTCTTTGAACTCTTTTAGCACTTAAATGGTCCACTGTATCTTTGAGTACTTAGTGTGTCATTTGTCTCTCCATTCCTAAATGTGTTCATTTGCTAGGCTGTGACTGCTGAGGTCACATTTGAAGCTAGTGCTTCCTTTTTTGCACTTTTGTCTTTCTTATCCAGCCCAAACTGAAGCCTGATTCCCAGCCTCCTTATACTGGTGGCTTCAGGACCAGCCTCTTTCCTGAGTACCCCCCGCCCCCGCCCCCCCCCCCCGCCCCCTCCAAGCCTTTAATGTCTTTGAAGTCTCTTCCCTTCTGATGAGGAGTTTAATTTGAAAATGTAAGTTGTGTAAATATCCATTTTCTCATGTTTAAATATTAGGTGGGAGGATAGTTATTAGGTTGCAAAAATAATGCTTAATAAGTAGTCTGCAAACAGAATTATTCCAGTTATTCAGTGGAAGCAAAATTGGGCAGTGGAAAATACACGTTCAGAGGATAAAAGGAAATTTTAGTGTGAGATGAATGAATTGGAAGACTGATAGATAAGTAAACAGCATAGAATGAACTCAAGGACATACATGAAAGGGAAGTCAGCCATACCAGCTTACCAATGAATGAGAAAATACTGTGAAAGCAAATGTAGGTGAAGACTCTGAAGCAGATCGAAAGAGTTGAGCCAGAAGTCAGGACCTAGTTTTAGGAGATAAACTTACAGGGAAAAGGGAGTTATTACCTCTCGATGCAGAAATCCAGAGCAAAGATGTACTGCTTTAAGAAAATGTATATGCTGCAATAAAGCTTTGTAAAACAAACTGTTTATATGGACATTTATGCTTTTAGTTTTGATTTTTTTAATGGATCAAGTTCTTCCAGGCAATGTAAAGTCTATTTTTAAAAAAATTAGATTCATATGACATTTATGAAAGTAAAGCAGGATGAACCTAATGGGAACAAAAACAAGTGTTTCTGGTCTTACTGAGATGGGGAGATTAGTTTAAATAATTAAATTTGATAAAAAACTAGCTTAAGGATGATTAACAGTGTATAAAGACACTTCTGGGTGAAGATACTTATAGTGCTTAGTATAGGGACTCTAGTCCTACTAAACTTTTTCTCAAAGTGTTTTAGCAAAACTCTTGGAGATGACAATGTATGGGAATCTTTTTTCACCCTGTGATTAGATAATAAGTAGCAAGAGTAAGCTGGTATAAGGTAATAAGTTAAAGGAAAATGTACATATTCTAAATTAAGATTATAATCCAGGATGGGAAAGCAGAGCAGCCTTTTTCCTTTAGTATGTGATTTCTTAGTGATGTAATAGCAAAATCGGCCAAGCAGATGTTTGCTCACTTCCACAAAAGTTATGCTAGAAATGTAACATTAGGAAAGCTATAAAAGAAATTTAAAAAATGATATTTTCCTTTTTATGTTGTACCATTTCTGGCTGACAAAATTCAAGAGAGACCAGGTGCTAGAGAAATGGCCAACATTACCAACTCACAATGAGGGTCACAGGCTTCTATCAGAGTGTAGCTCTTCAGGGTATTTTTCAGTTACATCATTAAAGTCAGTTACTAAATGTTTGAAAACTGATATTGTCACTGTCATGGTGTCAATTGGCAGAATTGTAGACACAATCCTCCATGGTACTTGGCCTAGTGGGAAGGAAGATCTTGAAACAATTACAAATGTGTTGTACAGGTAAGTAGTACAGGGGGTTTGGGAGACTTGATGTTGGTTGGGAACAGGGTTCAGGGAATCAGGATAGCCTGCTTAGAGACACTGAAGGTTAAAGTAGCATTTGAATGACGATCAGGAGTTAGTTGGCCAAGTGGGACAATAGTCCAGGCAAAGGTAATAGCTTTGTGATGGCTCATAAATGAGAGTGAGGCTGGAATGTTGGTGGAGGCCAGATAAGGCTCTGTGGCCCTTTGACTTAGTCCTTGAATGTTATATTATTTCCTTTCCTAACATAAGTAGTTCAATTGCTATTAAGTATTTGTACTTTAAGAAACTGATAATAGCTACCATTTATTGTGTCACAGCTAATTACTCTTGTCTAGTATTTGTTTTCACAACAATCTGTTAAACAAAAGTGGACTTCACATATTAAAAAAATACTGAAGTATGGGTTTGGTAATTTGCCTAAAGTGCTATTATGTAGCTGCAACATGCAGAATGGACCTGAGAGGAGAAAAGGGGATCTGAGGATATCAGATTTTGTATCAGGTTGTTGTACTTGTCACGCTGTATTCTTAATCATACTCTTACCATACTTGTCACACAGGGGCAATGGTGGCTTGTACTCGGGTAAGTAGCAGTGGGCATGGAGAGAGGTGACATGTTTGAGAGATTTTTAGGCTGTATCACAGAAGAATGGTGATTCGTTCTGGGGGGAGACTCCCAGGATTCTTAGCAGCTGCACTGATGGGCCTGTTGGACGACACGGTGCTAGGGAACATTGGAAGAACAGGATTGTGGGCAAGGATGTTGTGATGGGATCCAGGGTTGAGTGTGTTAAGATGGGAGAGGCTGAAATGCCTAAACATTGGTGGGAAGAATCCAAGAGAAAGATCAGATACAGAAGAGGGATCATTTCTTGTAGAATGAGGTTCAGAGGCAAGTGAAGTCCAGAGTAGGGTTAGAAGGACTGGCCTTTGATTGATGAACTCTCCTGGGTCCTTCCCTAAGGCTAAACGAAGACTTTCTGAATTGACCTGTTAGGACATTTTTTATTACTATTAAATTCCTAGTGGATTAAGAAGGCAAATTGAATTAGTTTTATGTTAAGGCTATTTGAAATTCACCAGAAAGAGAATGTGCTCAGTCTTAGTAAGTTAGCCAGTTACATTTTTTATATTAGCATGGATGAGTTTATTTTCATGAATGATCAGCAGACTCCTAGATTACCATCTACTTTCTCTGATCTTTTCATGTGATCCTTGGCATCTAATTCAGTGGGTCTCGATAAATAGCATCGAGCATGTTGCCATCTATTTGGTGGTAGATATTCTTTATAGATTTTGAGTTTTTTAACCTTGAAATTCTTTATATTAGCCCCAAATAGTATACCTATTCTAAAATACTTTGACAATACCCCAAAGTTTTTGGGTTCTCCAAGTATCAAGAATACAGACCATAATCAAAGTAAAAAGAGACCAAAAGGCAATATACTAGGTCAGAAATTTCTGAAGGCACTGTTGGGCAGAAAGCAATTGAATATTTAAAATGAATATGAAAAATTTAAAGCTAGCAACTATTCAAAAACATAAATGTTTTAGGATGAAGAAACCTTTGATAGTTGTAATGAGCTTGTATTGTTATTTGGTATCTTATAAATTACAACTGCTGCTGTTACATAAGCATGGAATTATATTGGTCTGTGGGTCTTGTTTAATGGATGTCACACATTTCTTGTGTATTTATAAATTCTCCAAATTAAAAATATTAATCTAAAACTCTAGAAGCAAAAATGTCATCAGTAGAAAGGCAGCTATTTTACATGACTTCTTAGCAAGTTATGACTGTAATAAGTGTGTTTATGTATAATATACTTATTAGTGTGCACTGGAGAGGAATGGTATTGACTGTAATTTTGTCTACATTTTCAAAACAATGAAGACACATCACTGACCGTAAAATCGAAATAGCATCCATTCAAAATAGTTGAGCATTTATTGTATCATTTACTCTACAGAGGCAATCTCATTATTAAAATAAATACAGCCAGTTTATGTGCATATGCAGGTGCAGGGATCTATCATGTGCATTACAGTTTGTAACTATCAAATGCACAAGTGTTAGGATATTTTGGGTTATTTTCAATATACACATGGTAAAACAGATTCTGTCCCTATGTGCTTTCCAAGGAGTGGTTTTGATTTCAACTGGAGATTTGAAAGTTGTTTTTTTAATGAAATCATACCCCTGCCCTTTTCTGGTAGGTGAACCATTGAAGAAAAAGTATGAAAGAGTGATTCTGTACCCAGTTTTGAGATTTCAGATTCACATTCTTTTTAATTTGACACCATGCAGTCTTGTTCAGTTAAAGTTTTATGGTTTGTAGTTCTTATAATTGTGCAAGGGTTCTGCAGTGTAACATCTTTGTGTTATGTATAAATATAACAATTTTCCATAAGTAAGTCTAAAACTAATGTGTGCTGTGTAAAAATCAATATCAATAAATGGGTTGCTTTAAAGAAAAATCTTGCATGATAATGTGAAATTTGTAGAGATACCCTTATTTTCCATTATATTTTATTATTTCAAATTAAAAAGAGGTCCATCCTGTATGGTTATTGGGGATGGGGTGGGAAACATGATAGAAAGGTACAACTCCTAAATTTATATTCCAACTCAGAATCCTTCAAATTAATTGACCAAAATTCTTTAAGAATACACAATGTTCAAAATCCAAAATTAATATTATATGGATGTATTACTCTAAAATTAAACCCAGCCAGCCCTACCTGTGTGGCTCAGTTGGTTGGGTGTTGGCCCACAAACAGAGAAGTTGCTGGTTTGATTCTGGTGAGAGCACATACCTAGGTTGCAGGTTCGGTCCCCAGTAAGGGTGTATACAGAAGGCAGCCAGTCAATGTTTTCTTTCACATCAATGTTTCTCTCCCTCTTTCTCCCTCTCTAAAATAAAAACAAAAAATAAAGTTAACCCAGCTCAATAATAAATCAGCAAGTCAAATTATAAATTACAGAAAAATTTTCCAGCTAAATCTTACTGAATATACGCGGTCTCCTAAAAAACCATTCCAGGAAACTGGCTATCTTTACCAACTTTGCCACAACCTATATGATGCCCATCACTGGTTCTTGAAGGGGTCGAGGTGGGTGGTATAGTTTTCACAATGTCCAGGGGCACATTCATGCTTTGTGCCCACACATTATGGTGGTCATAGTAAGGGAACGAACTATTGGCACTTAGTGTGCTGGAGCTGGGGCTGCTAGACATCTTCCAGTGCTAAGGACAGTCCCAAATGTAGAGGATCGTCCTGCCCAAAGCGTGAGTAGAAAAGCACTGGTAATACGTAGAGCACGTGGAAGTAGTAATGCTATAAATTTACTGATAATAAAAGTTATGTAATTTTAGATCAGATATTTTACATTTTATCTATGTATAAATAGGTGGCTCAGTATTTTAATACAAATTGTGACATTAAATATTTCATGTACTGTATTCATTAAGTTTCAAAGGATAAGTATGGTAGTCATTAGGAAATCAAGAAGTCCTAAGTCACTAAAGGAGAGCTGCCTCTAATCATTGACAGATCCTCTAAGGCAAGGTTGTTTGCTCAGTCTAAAAAATCTCATAAGCACTGAATGTAAGAAACAATTACATTTTATTAAACTGACTCAAACAGCCCTGGCCGTGTAGCTCTGTTGGGTAAAGCATCGTCTCTGATACAACAAGGTTGTAGATTTGATCCCAGGTCAGGGCACACACAAGAATCAACCAATGAATGCAAAAATAAGTGTAATAACAAATAGATGTTTCTCCCTTCCTCTCTCTAAATCAATAAATAAAAAATTTAAAAAAAAAATCAAATAATGATTTTTGAGTAAATAAAATGACTTCCTCAATTTTGAAAATTTTTAACTTTCTCCTTCGTCTTACGCTTCTTTGCAACTATATTTCTGATTTTTTCTTTTTATCCTTACCTGAAGACATGTTTACTGGTTTTAGAGAGAGGGGAGAAACGAGAGAGGGAGAGAAACATCGATCTGTAGCCTTCATATCCCAAACCCCCAACCTAGGTAGTGTCCCAACTGGGAATCAACCCGTGACCCAGATGACACGGTTTGCCAGATGATACTCCAACCAGCTGAGCCATGCCAGCCAGGGCCATTTCTGATTTTTTTTTAAAGCATATTTTATTGATTATACTATTACAGTTGCCCAGATTTTTCCCCTTTGCTCCCTTCCACCCAGCACATACCAATCTCAGGCAATCCCCACTCCTTTGTTTATGTCCAGGGATTGGCTACTCCATTTCTTATACTATACTTCACATCCCCATGGCTATTCTGTAACTACTTATATGTGCTTCTTAATCCCCTCACTTCCTCACCCATTCCCCTACACACCCCTTCTATCTGGCAACCATCAAAATGTTCGCTGTATCCATGATTCTGTATCTGTTCTTGACTACTTGGTTTGTTTTATAGATTCAATTGATGATAGTTATACATATTTTTGTCATTTTGTTCATATTTAATCTTTTTCTTAAATAAATCCTTTTAACAGTTCATGTAATGGATTGGTGATGATGAACTCCTTCAGTATTTTCTTGTCTGGGAAGCTGTTTATCTGCCCAGTGCTTCCAAATGATATCTACTGGGTAGAGCAATCTTGGCTGTAGGTCCCTGCTTTTCTTTCTTTTTTTAAATACAATTCATACCCTATTTAAGGTGTTTTATGCATAGTTGTCAGTTGAAACCTAATTGATTAAATATGTGTATGTATTTTTTTTTATTATTGTCCAAGTACAGTTTATCTCCATTTTCAACCCACCTTGGCCTCCCACTCCACCCATCCCCACCTACCCCCTTTGTCTTTGTCCATGTGCCCTTTATACATGTTCCTCGATGGACTTTCCCCTATTTTCCCCCATTATCCCTCTCCCCCACCCCTCTGGTTATTGTCAGTTTGTTCTTTAATTCACTGTTTCTGGTTATATTTTTGCATGCTTGTTTGTTTTGTTGATTAGGTTCCACTTATAGGTGAGATCATATGGTATTTGTCTTTCACTGCCTGGCTTATCTTGTCATGACTTTGAATATTTCTTGCCAATCCCTTCTAGCCTGCAAAGTTTCTTTTAAGAAATTAGCTGACAGTTTTATGGGAACTCCCCTGTAGGTAACTAACTTCTTTTCTCTTGCTGCTTTAAGATTCTAACCTTATCTTTAACTTTTGGCATTTTAATTAATGATGTGTCTTGGAGTGGGCCTCTTTGCACCCATCTTGTTGGGGACACACTGTGTGCCCTAGACTTGCATGTCTATTTCCTTTACCAAATTAGGGAACTTTTCTTTCATAATTTTTCTTTTAAAATATATGTTATTGATTAAACTATTACAGTTGTCCCCATTTTTCCCCCTTTGCACCCCTCCACCTGGTACCACCATTCTCTCCAGCAATCCCACCACCTTAGTTCATGTCCATGGGTCGTACATCTATTTTGTAAGTTCTTTGGCTTCTACATTTCCTATAGTGTTCTTAACACCCCTCCCACCCCGTCTGTTTTGTACCTACCAATTTAACTTCTTAATCTGTGCACCTTTACCCCTTTCCTTCCCCTTCCTCCTCCTAGCTGATAAACCTCCAAATGATCTTCATATCTATGATTCTATTCCTGTTCTGGTTGGTTGTTTTTTAGATTCAGTTGTTGATAGTTGTGAATTTGTTGCTTTTTTAATGTTCATAGTTTTAATCATCTTTTTCTTAAATAAGTTCCTTTAACATTTCATGTAATAATGGTTTGGTGATGATGAACTCCTTTAGCTTTACCTTGTCTGGGATGTGCTTTATCTGCCCTTCCATTCTAAAAGATAGCTTTGCTAAATAGAGTAATCTAGGTCGTAGGTCCTTGCTTTTCATCACTTTGAATACATCTTGCCAATCTTTCTAGCCTGCAAAGTTTCTTTTGGGAAATCAGCTGATATTCTTATGGGAACTCTTTGTAAGTAGCTCTCTGCTTTTTTCTTGCTGATTTTGATTCTCTATCTTTAACCTTTGGCAATTTACTTATGATGTGTCTTGGTGTGGTCCTCTTTGGGTCCAACTTGTTTGGGACTCTCTGTACTTCCTGGACTTTCATGTCTATTTCCTTCGCCAAATTAGGGAAGTTTTCTTTCATTATTTTTTCAAGTAAGTTTTCAATTTCTTCCTCTTCCTCTTCTCCTTCTGGCATCTCTGTAATTTGGATGTTGGTACATTTGTAGATGTCCCAGAAGCTCCTTATACTATCCTAGTTCTTTCTGAATTCTTTTTTCTTCTTGCTGTTCTGGTTGAATGCTTTTTTCTTCCTTATGCTCCATATTGTTGACTTGAATCTCAGTTTCATCTTCTCCACTGTTGGATCCCTGTAGATTTATCTTTATTTCACTTAGTGTAACCATCACTTCTTCCAGGGTCTTTTTTGTGTTGTTGCCATACTCAATGAGTTCTTTGAGCATCCTGATCATCGGTGTTTTGAACCATGCATTTGATGGGTTGGTTATCTCCATTTTGGTTCTTTTTCTGGGGTTTTATTCTGTTCTTTCATTTAAGCCATATTTCTTTGTCTCCTCAATTTGGTAGCTTCCCTGTGTTTGTTTCTGTGTATTAGGTAGAATTGCTTTGACTCCCTATCTTAGTAGAATGGCCTGTTGTAGAAAAGGCACTCCCCGTATGTGACTCCCTCCCTTCCAGCTGCTGCTGTGGTGCAGAATCCCAGATGGGGTGGGTCTATGTGCATTCTAAGTCCGTCAGGCCCTTTAAGTGGAATCTCTTGAAACTTCGGCAATTTATTCCACCCTCCCAACCCTCGCTGGTTTGTACACCCAGAAGTAATGGGGACTTATCTTCCTGGTGCTGGAACTCTGGGCTGTGCAGTCTGGCCTGGGGGTGGGATTGCTCCCTCCAAGGTATCCCTCCCAATTTTTATCCACCACACATGAATGGGGTTGCCCATTCCACTGCCACTGCCTCTCCGCACCACACTGTATCTCTGTGCCTTTCTGTCCTATCCCGTCCCTCCTATCCATCTGGATGAATGTGGCTTCTTTAAATCCTTGGTTGTCAGACTTCCACACAGCTTAATTTTCTGACTGTACAAGATGTTATTTGTTTTGAGGTTGTTGTAATTTTTTCTGTGGTTGCAGTAGGAGGTTGCCTCCATCTTGACGAGAAGTCTCTTTTGTTATTTTTCCAAATAGATTATCAGTTCTATTTGAAAAGAATTGAAGAGAAGAGAATAAATGCTCATTCTCTTCTTCTGGTGCCCCTATGATGTGAATGTTGGACCTCTTAAAGTTGTGCCAGAGGCTGCTTATACAATCCTCACTTTTTTGGATTCTTTTTTTTTATATTGTTCTGATCAGTTGTTTTTGCTTCCTTATGTTCCAAATCATTGATTTGATTCTCAGTTTTATCCATTCTACTGTTGTTTCCTTGAAAATTGTTCTTTATTTTAGTGTATGCTTTGTGTCAGACTGGATCTATTTTATGTAGCTGAAGCCCTCACTAAGTTCCTTGAGCATCCTTATAACCACTGTTTTGAACTCTGCTTCTGATAGATTGCTTATCTCCATTTCATTTAGCTCTTTTTCTGGAATTTTGATCTGCTCTTTCATCAGGGTCATGTTTCTTTGTCTCCTCATTTTGGCAGCCTCCCTGAGTTTGTTTGTACATATTAGGTAGAGCTACTTTGACTCCATGTCTTGGTAGTATGACCTAATGTAGTAGGTGTCCTGTAGGGTCCAGTGGCACAGCCTCCCCTATCACCCAAGCTGGGTACTCACAGTGTGCCTTCCATGTAGGTTGAATACATCCTCCACTGAGCCTTGGTTGCTGTTGGCAGATCAATGGGAGGGATTTACCCATGCCATTCAGCTGCAAGGATTGGCTGTGAAGACTTATCACCAATTTCCACCCTCTGAGGAGGATCAGCTCTAGGGGGCAGGGTGTTGGTGTTCTGTTGTGGTATGTAGCTATCAATTTGGTGTGCTGGCCCTGGGGTTTCCCAGGTGGTGCAGGACAAGGTCATCCCCCACCTGTGTCCTGAGGGCCACCCTGCCTGAACTATAAAGCAATCTGAGATGACTGCCACTTGTGCTGGACTTGGAGATTCCCAGGTGAAGCCAAGCTGTGAACATAGTCTGACTGCTGCTAGTGCTGGGTCTAGGTCCTGGGTCTGGGTCAAGGCCAGCTGTTGCTTGTTTGATAGGATTTAGGAAGTGGTGAAGCATGAGCCAAGACCAGCCATTCATATGGAAAAGCAGCTTCTGTAGGCCTATAAGTTGGATGGGGTAGAGTCTCTGGGTATCTCCAAGGCAAGTCAAATAGTGTTAGCTGGGTTGATGGGATCTCAGATGTGGCACCAGCTTGCCAGCTCAGTCTGGATGGATGTAGTTTCTTTAATTCTCTTGTTGTCAGACTTCTATTCAACTCAGTATTTGATGGTTCTGAGTGATGGTTGTTCTGTTTTAGTTGTAATTTTGATGTGGCTGTGTGAATAGGTGAGCCATATGTGCCTATGCCACCATCTTGACTGAAGTTCAATGATTTTCTTTTAATGCAGAAGTAGGAGAATTAACACTCAGATTGTTTACTTGGCCTTCTTGCTTTAGTTAGAGAAAGGCAGTTTTGCCAGGAAGAAAATGTTTTAAGCTTTGTTATCTTCTTTCAGCAAGATAGATATAGATGGCATTCCTGGTCTTCACTAACCCTATAATGCCAATTGTTAAAGTGTAAAATTTATATTTCCTGGCTGCTACTGAGGTCACAGACTTTATTACCTTATCCTTGTGATCATTTTAAAGGTATTTGTTCTAAATAAGGATGTGGCCATAAAGTGATAGCCTGTTCAGTTGCCTTTGTCAGAAGAAAGTAGCCCAAGGCAGCTTTGTCTGTGTGGAATAGGAGTGTTTGCATTTTGTTACGGTGAGGATTCAGCCATGTCCATAACTTCAGGGGTCAGAGCTAGATGGTGATGAAATGATCCTGTCAGCTTTCATTATCAGTATCTTCATGAACATAGGGGAGTCCCATCAGAGGCACATTCCTTATGAATCCAGCTGTGTGTGCTGGGGGAGAGAGAGAGAATTTAAGTCATGTGGTCCCTTCTGCCTACCATTTCTCTTGAGTATTCCCCAGATTAAGTGTTAAAAGGGAGACATTAATCTACAGCTCCTTCAATTGGTCATAGATTCTTTGTGTCTTGTAATGTGAACTTCTCACTATGTGGAGTGTGATTCTAGTGTTTAAAGATAAGTAGTTTTTTTATATACAAGATGGCCTCAAATGCAAGCCAACTACTTCATCTGGTGCTCACCCAAAGAATGAGCCATCTGTTTGAACACTGAAGGAAAAATTGACTGTGTAGGACATATTGAGAGTCTGCTTCCAACATGGTCTGTTAATGTTGTATACTGTATTTTAAAGGTGACTTAGATTTCCAAGCATAATTTTGACTCCATGAGGTTTTTTCCCTTGTGTATATATCTCTGTGTGAAATGCAATCCCAGTAAAATAAATGCTGCATCCTTCCAATTTTCCTTTGTTACTAGATAACATAGATATCTGCAACAACACTTTAGTTTCCAAGGTGTATGGAGATCCTTTTGAAAAAAAAATCTTTTCATTAAAGTAATGAAAAATAATGATTTGAACATAAAGCAAGGTTTTGAACAAATATTTTAAAAGTTTATGTATAGTTACAGATGACCCATGCAAAGTCAGGGCTATTATAACAGTTTATCAAAATGTATATTTAGTGAAAGAAGCACTAAGCATGGCAGTGGCCTTACAAGTTTATCCTCTGTAATCATCCATTGTCCTGTCTAGGAAGCTTTGCGCATGGTTGACTATGGGCTAGAAGTTGATGCTTTAGACCAGAGATTAGCATTTTTTTTCCCTACAAAGGACCAAGCAGTAAGTGTTCTGCAAAGGACCAAAAAAGCTTTCACAGGCTGTGAAGTCTGTTGCAGCTATTCACCTCTGCAGTTATACCAAGAAAGCAGCCATGAGCAACATGTAAATACATGAGTGTGGCTGTGTTACAACAAAACTACTTACTGTATTTTGCCATGTATAATGCACACTTTTTTGTCCGAATTTTTGAGGGATAAATAAGGATGGGCATTATACATGGGTAGTACTAATACTGTGTCTATATAAATGTTTTTATATGGATTTGTATTTATGATTATGCATTAAAAATACAACTCTAAAAGCAATAACAATATCCATATACAAAACAAAATAATATAAAAAACAAGTATCTAAATATAAATAAATAAGATATTGAATGAAAAAGTTAAAATGAAAGATTTTCTTCCTGAAAGTTTGGGCCCAAAACGTGGGTGCACATTATACATGGCAAAATATAGTACGTAGAGAAATGACAGGTTGAATTGGGCCCACTGGCTGCCCTGGGTGAAAACAATGATGCCCTAGGCAGCGGTTCTCAAAGTGTGGCTCCCAGACCTGTAGCACTGCCATCACTGGGAACCTGTTAGCAGTGCAGATTCTCCAGCAGATTCTCCACCCCCACCCATCAGGAGCTGCTGAGTCAGAAAGCCTGAGGCCCAGCAATTCCTGGGTTTAACAAACCTCCAAGGAATTCTGAGACATGCATGCTGATGTTTGAGAGCCATTGCCCTGAAGTTTGAAACTGTACTAGGAGATATTTCTGGTAATGTTACTGTTCGTGCAGAAGGCAGTAGAGTAATTTGAAAATCTGAAGTAACTGTAAACATTGTATTAAGTCAGAAAGTAGTTTTATAATTCTAGTAAGAAAATACATTTTCCAATTTCTGAAGTTGTCATTTCTGTTTAATATGGTTGAAAAAAATTTTCCTATCACCATATATACTGAAACCCATGAAAATTGTGTAGTTTCCTGTTGTGGGGCTCAATTTAGAGTGGCCTAACAATGATGCAAAGTTGTTGCTTATTGTTGGGAACCACCCTGTCTGGTTTCAGAAGCTGTAACCACCAATGAATAAGGCTGAGTGAGAGACCTTGGGACCATAAGCCATTAAGGAGACAAAGTTTATCTTCCTGGGAGGGGCTCCGCCTCTGCCCCCTTTTACTTCACCCTACTTGGCCCTGGGCGGATGACTGGTTAGCCAATGACTGGTAAGATTCCTCAAGGGAGGGATGACCTAAGACAGACACAGTCACGAAGAGGCCATCAGGGGAAGACTTGGGGGGCTATAGGAAAAGGGAGTGATGGACCCTTGCCCCTTGGCTTTGACATAGCCTGAGTCTTCATTCTGTCTTTGAGAAGTCTCCTAATCTCTTGGCTGCCTTACTTCCCCGGCTTTATTTAAGCCTGAAACAATGCCCATGGTGGGTGTGGCCCTGTGCTGGAAAGGGTGGGTTCCCTGGGGTGATTAGGCCTAAGAAAGAATACATAAAATCCTGTGAAACCTGCTTTGCTGAGAATGTCCTCAATTTTCTGATAAGGGTCCAAGCATGAAATGAGTTTGTTTCCTAAAGTTTTATAGCCCTTTAGCTAACTGACCCTGACTCAGAATGAGCCCTCATAGTTCTTTGCATGTTATTTATTGTTTGATCATTACTGCCTGACAATGATTGATGAGCTTTACCTGTATTCCTGTGCAAATTGAACCCAATGAAAGCCCATTGAGGAACAGGCTCCTGGCCCTTCTTTGAGAGATTGGCCACCTTTCATCCATGGCAGACTGGGGGGTGGGGGGCGTGTGCAGGGCACCCTGCAGGCGGAGCCCCTCCCACAACTTATGATTGTTTTATTTTTTAAACATATTTTTAATTTTTTAAATTGATCGTTAGAAGGAAAGGTGGGTGAGGGGAGAGAGAGAAGGTCGGGAGAGAGGGAGAGAGAGAGAAACATCAATTTGTTGTCCCACTTGTTTATGCGTTCTTTGGTTGATTCTTGTATGTGACCTGAGCAGGGATAAAACCCACAACCATGGTGTATTGGGATGATGCTCTAACCAACTGAGCTACCTGGCCAGGGCCACCTATTATTATTATTTTTTTTTTACTGTGGTTTTAAAAGGTCCACGTCTCACAAATACCTGTGTCAAAATCTTCAATAGGAACTTTCCCATTATTCTGGAATTGCTGGTGAGACCCAAAGTTGAGAACATAGGGTAGTAAGTGGTGTTAAGTTCTCCCATGTTCTACTGACCAACACTGCCAATTTTGGATTTATTTTATCAACCACTTCCTTTACTCACAAGTTTAGGTAAGGAGAGGCTAGAGGAGGGGAAATTAAGTGTAGACCTTAAGGGAAAACAGCGTTTGTAGAAGGTGGCCACTTCTCCTCCTCAGGGAAAGGGGCTAGATTCTTCTAAGTCAAAGGATAGGAGTTGGTGGCTTTATGAGAATCAATCGGAAGCCAGAAGTGCTCACAGGTCCTTCTTGTACTGTCACTTTAGTGGATCATGGACAGAGCCTAGAGAAAACATGAGAGGTAGCCATAGAATCTGGGTCAGTGTGTGTACATAGAAATGAATATCTGTTTCTGACAGGAAGTTTCTGAAGGTGAGAAATCTACGGAGTAGCTTGTGCCGCAGAATTCGAGTGGACCTTGATATGGGGTGTCTAGGTAGAGGGGGTGGTAACTCCCACCCTGTTCTAGGTTTCACAGCCCTTGGAGGCTATGGGAGAATGACCTGGAGGTTCTTTGGGCTCTTTGGGAAGGAACTTGGAAGTTAAAGGAAGGGCAAGAATTGTACAATTATCTGGGTCAAGTGAAAAGACAAGCTACCTCAAGAAGGGCTTGAGGATGTTTACCACATCTGGGTGAAAGGAACTAGGTTCCCCCTCCCTGAGGGGCCTCTCAGCAACTGAAGGAGCTGTGGAGAAGCTGACACTACCCAAGAAAAACCTACATATAGCCTCTTTGTAAAGCACCAGGGTCGGACAGAACCAAGTCCAGTCAGTTGAGATGAGGGACCTTTGTACCATGACCACCACAACCACTATCAGGCAGCAGTTACATATTTCTAGCTCCCTGATCCTTCCTCCTTGTCCTCAACTCCAGCCTTTATGAAGGAAAGGGAGAAGGTATCACAAAGACAGGCGATACTGTTACAAGTCCTAGAGCTGCCATCCAGCCTGTGATTGAGGTGGACGCAGGGATGGGCAATGAGTTTTGCATCATGTATGAGTGTTAAGAGCTGTGAAGGGTTTGATTTCACCTTGCAAGCTAACAATTTAGTCATAGGTTTTGTGTCTGCTGGTAGAAGACATGAGTCTCCAGGGTCACAGACAAATAAATGGCTTTTTACCATCCAATAAAAACATGAGCCTCAGCGTATTTGTGTTGGTTCCCTTGCTCCCAAGTCCCATGGGGGAAGTTTCATGGGCTCAGATAATATGAATACATGCACTGGGTTACGTTCCAGTAGAACAAGCCAAGGCCGAAAGCTCACTACTTTAAAAAATTTTGTTTTAAAATTCTAGTTGACATGATACTATGTTAGTTTCACGTATATAACACCCCACGTTTGTATATTTTAGGAAGTGATCACCAGAAGTCTAGTAACCATCTGCCACTACACAGTTATTTCTATATTCCCTGTGCTGTGCATTCCCATGACATTTTATGACCGGAAGTGTGTACCTATTAATCTTCTTCCCCTTTTCTACCCATCCCTTCATCTCCTTCCCTTCTGGCAACCATACATTTTTTTTTCTATATATATTAGTTTCAGTTTAGTTTTGTTTGTGTGTGTGTGTTTTTTTTTAAGCTTCCATATATAAGTGAAATCATGTGGCATTTGTCTTTTTCTGACTTATTTCACTTAATAATTTCCAGGTCCATCCATTTTGTCACAAATGACAAGATTTCATTCTTTTTATGGCTCAGTAATGTTCCGTTATATTTATATATCACATCTCCTTTATTCATGCATCTATTGATGGACTGATGGACACCTAGCTTGCTTCCATGTCTTGGCCATTGTAAATAAATGTCTCAGTGAACATAGGGGTGCATATATCTTTTTATTATTGTTTTTGTTTTCACTGGATACCTGGAAGTAGAATTTATGGGTTGTATGGTAGTTCTAATTTTAATTTTTAAAGAATCTACATACTGTTTTCCATAGTGGCTCAGAGCTTTTTGAGTAAACAGCAAACATTGTGGCAGAAACCAAGTTCCCTTCCTCTTGAAAATGAGGAGTTAGGTGGTGGTCATTGGGGTGGGAGAAAAGCAAGGTATGGCACCCGCAGTAGCAACTTTAGGAAAGCACTCAATCTTTAGGTTTGTGCGAATGCAGCATTAGCACATAAGGCTGGTAGCCTCCTTGAATTTTGTGTCCTTGGGCACCTTGCTTGCCTCATCCTCATCCTGGCTCAGTAGGCATGTTGGGCTACCTGGTGGTCACCTTCGCTTAATGATCTATGTGACCAGCTACAGAATTTGCTGTTAGAGGCTGCATAAACCTGGCAGTCTAGCACATTAAGCAGGAGGATACTCATGGACCAATATGACTCTTCATGCAATGAAACTGAAGCTCAGAACAGAACTGTTTTATTAACCTATGGGCCAAATCTAGCCCCAGCCCCTGGTTTTGACGTTTTTAAAAAAAGAACTGTAAAAGAATATGCAATAGATCACATGTGACCCACAAAGCCTAAAATACTATCTGGCTCTTTCCAGAGAAGCTCTTTGAGCCCTATAAAAATGGAAAGATTTTTAATTTGCACTTATTTTTAGAAGATGAGACTGGGAGATTCAATGTAGTATGGCTTGAGGCAATAATTTTTTAAAAATTTGTTTTACGTTTATTCCCCCAAAGAGCCATGTCTCTCTAATAATCTGGTTGCACATGTAATAGACATTATGCCATTTTCAAGTGAAAGAAATCAAACTGTAACGCCCAAAAGAATGCATTGGCTCATGTAGACAAACCACAGAAAGGCCAGACATAAAAGCAGCCTGAGGGCTGGCTGGGCCTAGAGATTGAAATACCACTGGGACCTATACCCACGCTGGCTGCTTTGCCTCCACAGACTACCTCATAAGGGCTTTTCCAGAATGGTAGAGAACAAGGCTCAAGCCACTCCAGAATGCTCCCTATCCAGTGCTGCAATCCAAGAGGCAAAAAGGAGCCTGCTTCCCAGTTACAGGTCTGGCCATTGTCGAGCCCTGGACCAGCATCATGGCCAGGGAGGGAGAGGTACCCTGTGACTCACCCAGCCACGTGCAAGCTCTGGGGCCAGGGAGAGGCAAGATTTGTTACCAGAGAGTAGTGAGGAGCAACGGTAGCACAGCTGTGTGACCTTGAGTCATCATCGGCAGCTGCCCCAGTTGTGTCTACCTCCATGTCCTTTTATTCTTTGATAGTTTTGTAACTTTATTTGACAATCAGCGGTTAATTCTCATCCACGTGAACTGTTTGTAGATTTTTTTTAAGTGATGACAGGCACATAGGTGACCGACATGTAGAGCTTTTTTTGTGAATCTTCATCCTCATTATATTTTCTGGACCACTGCACCCATATTCCTTTCTCATTTGGCTCAGACAGCTCTGGGGAGCCTGGTGTCATTGGATACATCTGGAGTTCCCATCTCTTTCATAGCCAATTTCCGGATCTCTGTGAGTGCCCGAGGGCCCGCTTCGTGAAACCCACTCCATGGATGCGCTTGCGAATGTTGCTGGTGGTTTCTCTGGTCACTACCCTGTTGATGGCAGAACAGCCCCTCTTCTTGCCACCCTTCTTCATGGGAGCCACTATGCAGGACTCACGTTGGAAAAGCTTCCTTGGGGTCCTTTAGTTTGGAATCACGTGGGATTTTTCAGCCCTGTCCATGTCTGCAGATGAAGCTTTTAGCCTATAAAATTTTCATGGCTTTAAAATTAACTGCTCCCTGTCTGATTGATGTATCAGATTGGCCTCTCTACCCATGTTTCTACAGTTTTATCACATTGTTTGGAACTGTGCTTTACTGGGCAGCACTTCCTGTACTGCGGGCTCACCATGGAAGAGCTGCTGGGGGAACTTTGATTAATCCTCCCTGACGGCCAGGCACTCCTCCTGTGTTTCTGGCCTAGCCACAGAGCCCTGTGGCAAGCATTACATTTCTGAGCCTAGACTCTCCGTGTCCTGTAATGGCAGGAATGAGTCTGTCTTGCTAATTAATTTTTAGCGTGGCTTGTAGATGATGCTCATGAAACAAGTGAAATGTGACAGGCTTACAATCCGTAAAGAAGCCTGAGTAAAAGCAACCATTCTCTAGCTGGTTAACTCTATTTGGGGCTTAATGCCAGATTGATCCTCCGGCCTTAAAATACTTGCTAGGAGAACTCAGTTCTCCTCCGTTTTGTCTGACAGTTTGTTGTTAATTTCCAGCATCCATCAAGGGTCAAGTAGTGTATCAAAAATATTTCCCAAGTGTTTATTTTTCCAGCATAAATTTTGGAGGCAGCACCTGCAGTTTGAAAGGAATAGTAGTCATTCAGTTCTGCTTTGTCACCCGATTGCTTTGATGGCCTTCAACGTAGCCTTTCATAGGTCGCCCTTTGGGTTTTCTGACAGCTCTGATCATGAGAAAGCTTCCTTGTTGTTGCTCTGGCATCTGCTTTCCTGTTGGGGCTAGTCCGGTTCTCCGAGGGCAGGGCAGAGCAAGCGGGCCACTGTATCCTGTCTCCTCCTGCCCAGTTGTCTCCTCTCCAGGTGAATTTTAAAGGCGTGTCAGATAGGGAAATGTCTATTGGGTGATACATTTTCATTGGTTTTCTGCAATAAACTAGTTTCTATTTTTTGAAGCTTCTTTTTAGGGTCCTAAAATGGCCGATGGTGCCTAGAAACACAAATTTAAGAATATCATTTTTTACTACAAGCTTTCCCTTTTTTAAATTGAATTTATGGGGGTGGCATTGGTAAATAAAATTATATAGGTTTCAGGTGTACAATTCTACAATACATCATCTGTATATGGACCCCAACCCCCTCCCCTCGGACAGCTGTCAGTCTGTTCTCTATATCTATGAGTCTATTTCTACTTTGTTAGTCTCTTTTGTTCGTTAGAATCCACATATAAGTGAAATCATATGGTACTTGTCTTTCTCTGACTGGCTTATTTCACTTTGCACAATACTCTCCAGATCCATCCTCGCTGTCTCAAAAGGTAAGATCTCTTTCTTTTCATGACCAAGTAATATTCCATTGTGTAAATATAACACAGCTTTTTTATTCTCTACTGGTGGGCACTTGGGCTGCTTCCTAATCTTGGCTATTATAAATAACACTGCCATGGACATAGGGGTGCTTACATTCTTTCAAATTAGTGTTTCAATTACATTTGATGATTCTTGGTGAAACACAAAAAACAACTCTTAAAGAAAGAGAATGCAAATTTGTGAAAGTTAAGGAAATTCTTAACTACTGAAATAAATTGTTGTAAGGGTTGTATTATTAGAACATAAAAAAGGCCAGACAAGTTTACTGTTGGAACAATGGTTTGTTTTAAACCATTGAAGCTGTGTTAGCCACCTGGTTACCAGGTGACCAGGTTAGCTGTGGGCAGTGCAAATATATTAATAACTATTGGACATCAGTATATTGTTCCTGGGTTAATCTCAGCATATGTCATAGAAAATCATACTATGTCCTCAAGACAAAATTATACTTTAAGTTATTAAAGTAACATATACAATTGGTTAAAAAATCAACTGACATAAAATGGTTTTAAATAAGAAGTTAAAATCTGCCCCGGTGTGTATGGCTCAGTGGATTGAGTGCCAGTCTGCAAACCAAAGGGTCACCGGTTCCATTCCCAGTCAGGGCAAATGCCTGGGTTGGGGCCTGTGTCCCTGGTGGGGGCTGCATGAAAGGCAACCACACATTGATGTTTCTTTCCCTCTCTTCCCCTCTTTCTCTAAAAAATAAAAAAGAAAAAAGAAGTAAAAATCTCCCATTCTATTCTTAGTACCTCTCCAGAGTTTGTCATGTCTTGACTGTTCTAGTTTAATTCTAAAGGTGGCTACTCCCAACCAAATAATATTCTTATTTATCTGTTTTTTATGTATCAAATTTAGAGTATATTAGTCAATTTTCTAGTATAAAAAATGACTCCCACCTTTCTGTCCTGCCTCTTCCATTGAGTTTGTTAATTATATTATTACTTTGTTTCTTTTGGAGGTTGCTACTTTTACAGCTCTAAATAATATACTTAAACATCTATTTTTATTTCGTCAACCTTAGACAGAATGTATCTATTAATACCCAATGGAACCAGCCTTCTTTTCTCCCAGTGAGTCTTGCCTCTTCATATTAATGACCCTCTCAGTCGAATAGGGATGAACTGTGTAACTGATAGAGCATTGCAGAAATGATGGTGTATGGCTTTCAAGGTTAGGTCATAAGAAATGTTGTGGCTTCTGTCTTGCTCCCTCTTGAATCATTCACTCTGGGGGAAGTTAGTTGTCCTATCATGAGGACACTCCAGCAGCCCTAAGTGGAAGTGCATGTGGCAAAGAACTGAGACTTCCTTGCAGTAGCTGGCACTGAACTTGCCAGCTATCTAATGAACCATTTAAAAAGCAAATTATCCAGCCCCAGTCAAGCCTACAGATGCCTGCAGCTTGAAGCCAACTTTTTTTAATTACCTTTTTTAAAAATGGATTCTTTGATCCTCACTAGAGGACATGCTTTTTGATCTCAGAAAGAGGGGAAGGGAGGGAGAGAGACAAGGAGAGAAACATCGATCAGTTGCCTCTTGGACATACCCCAACTAGGGACCGAACCCACAGCCTGGGCATGTGCCCTGACTAGAATCGAACCTGTGACCTTTCCATTTCCAGGACAATGCTCCAAGTGAGCCACACTGGCCAGGGCTGAAGCCAACTTCTCGACAGCAACCTCATGAGAAATCTGAGTTTGAAACACTCAATTAATTGGCTCCTGAATTCTGTTTTTCTTTTCTTTTTTTGTTTTTCTTCTCCTTTGCCTCAAATGAAAAGACAGGAGTTTGTTTGTTTTTTAATCCTCACCCGAGGACATTATTTTCATTGCTGAGAGAGAGGGAGAGAGAGACAGAGAGACAGAGAGAGAGAGAGAGAGAGAGAGAGAGAGAGACAGAGAGGAACCTTGATTGGTTGCCTTCTCATATGTGCCCTGACCAAGGAATGAACATAGAACCTGGATATGTGCCCTGACTGGGAATTGAACGTGTGACCTGTGACCTTTTGGTTCACAGGATGATGCTCTAATTAACTGAGCCACAGCTGCCAGGGCTGGCTCCTGAATTCCTGATCCAAAAATTCTGTGCAATAAGAAATGTTTATTGGTCAATGTCTGGTCAAAATGGTGGCAGAGGTAAACACGGATCACCTCCTCACACAACCCATCAAAATTACAACTAAAATATAGAACAGTCATCACTCAGAACCATTAGAAAAAAGAGTTGAATGGAAGTCTGACAACTACGGAATTAAAGAAACCACATCCATCCTGACTAGTAGGACGAATGGAGACACAAAACAGGCTGGTCCCACACCCATATACGGTGGATGAAATTTGGGAGGGATTTCTCAGGAGGAAGAAGGCCCAGCCCCACACCAGGTCCCTCAGCCCAGGGTTCCGGTGCCAGGAAGATAATCACAACTTCTGGCTGCAAAAACCAGCAGGACTGAGTCAGTGGAAGAAACTTTTAGAGTCCCAAGCAGTTCCTCTTAAAGAACCCACACACAGACTTACTCGGACTCACTCCCTCTGAGCTCCAGCACTGGGGTAGCAGCTTGAAAGGCACCAGTGGCAGACAGGGAGGATCTGAAGTGTCTGGCATCAAGGTGGGTGCTGGGGGACAGCTATCTCCCAGAAAGACAGGCAGAGGCCATTGCACCTTTTCTGAGCTCTCCCTCCACAGAGCCGGCAGGCTGGTGAAATATTTGAGACTCCATCAACCTGGTTTACACTGTTTGCCTTGTCCTGGAGATTCCCAGAGACACCATCCCACCCAGCTTACAGACCCTGTCAAACTATCAAGCATGACTTTTCTGTATGAATGGCTGGTCTTGGCTCATGTTTCACCACTTCCTAAATCCTCTCAAACAAGCAACAGCTGGCCTCAGTGAGCCCCAGGCCCAGCAGGAGCAGCAGCCAGCCTAGATTCACAGCTTGACTTTGCCTGGAAATCTCCAAGCCGAGGACAAGTAGCAGCCATCTCAGACTGCTTTATAGCTCAGGCAGGGTGGTCCTGGGCAGAACACAGGAGGGTGCTGACCATGGCTTGTGCCACCTTGGAAACCCTAGAGCTTGTGCTCCCAGTGGGCAGCTGAAGACCATATTGGAGCACCACCCCCCTGCCCCTGCACAGCTGATCACCCATGGAAGGTGGAGGTTGGTGGTCAGTGGTCACAGCCAGTCCTTGTGGCTGATTGGCCCGGGTAAATCTCTCCCATTAACCTGCCAACAGCAACCAAGGCTATGGAGGTAGTGGGGGGTGATGGGTGGAGGGGGGCAAAGGGGAAAAACTGGGACAACTGTAATAGCATAATCAATAAAATATAATTAAAATGAAAGCGGAAATGTTTATTGGCCTTTGAGTCACTGTTTGTTTTTGTGGGGGGTGTAATATTTTTCTGTGCAGCAATATATAACTAATACGTACCTTCTAGTAAGATGATGTGATTTTTTTCCTTCAGAGTAGCCTCCACCTCTCTCCTAACCCCTTCTCTTCTCTTCCAGTTTCTGTCATCTATTTTATTACTTTTTGTCGTTGATTCCTTAGCTAGTTTATGATATTTATATTCTATATTTTAGCTATAATTGCAAAATGTAACCACCGATACTTAATTTTTCAATTCTCAAGTTATAAATAAAAGTAGTATTTAAGTCATAATGATGAAATGTGAACTAGGGACTGGCCAGTGTACACCATAGAAATGGTCTGTCTAGCAGTGTCTGTGTCTCACCATCACAGATCATGGTGAGGGGCATGGGAAGAAACCCTTATTGACTAAAAATATCTGTGTTTATTCCTGAAGTTTCTTTAGTTTTGTTAGAACAAGGATGTTGCTGGGGGAGGTTGGCAAGCTTATAAACTATTTAAAATCATTTACATTTTAGTAGGAATTGTCCTAATTAGTTTTCCAGTTTCTGGAAGAGATTGGCCTATCCTTACATATATAGTAAGTATATGGATGAAAAAAAGGGCCCTTTGATAAAGCTGTCAAGTCCAGTGACTGAAAATAACCTCACAGGATGATCTGATCATAATGTCTTAACTCGGCAGGTCACACACACCTTAGGTGTATAACTTCTTTAATAAAAGGTTCACCTTTGCCTGGAGCAAGCCCTGTCCATTGTTTCTGTGCATCCAGGTTAACACACCTTTGAAATATCTCTTTTGCAGACTCCTCAGAAGCTTAACTACTCTCAAGAGAGTACATAACCTTGGTAACTGCCCCGTTACGGCATCTCTGCCTTGCTTCCTTTCACTTTCATGCAATCTTCCTAACATTCCCACCTTAATTTCCAAGTGGATAAAACACACTGCAAAACTGTCATTCTCAGGAGTGTTTAGATCTGATTGGTTCACATAAACTATTGTAAAAAATCTCTACAGGTTTGGATGTTTCTTACCTTGAAAATAAGATCTTGGACACTTACCAGGAAGACGGAAACAAGGCTTTCCCACCATGATATCAAGGGCTTCCGAGCGGAGGACATCTAAATAAAAAAAAGATTTGAAGAAAGGGAAGTAAGAGCTAAGTGAAGACAAATACTCCACTATTTTGATGTCATTTTACTCATTCCTCCCAGAGACTGAATTTCTGCTCTATCCTTCTTCCTCCTTCTTCTTATTCTTTTAAGTGACAGGTAGAGGGAAGAAGGACCCTTGGCAGTAAATAATTGCCAAGTAATTCATCATCGGTAATTTATAAGTCAATTTCCGCACTCTGTCTGCTCTGTGAACCAATTACGAGTACAATGTGAATTTTCTGAACCAGTTTGTTTTACTAAGTCTGGAGATTAGCCTTTTGACTTAACCACATGAGGACAAAGAATGGAATGAGTAGATTTTACCTGCTGAATAAGCTGGAAGAATGACCTCTGACATTAATAACTTTTTGCTTGCCTTCCTAACCCATCATGCACTTCCAAGCTCTAATCAGAATGTGACAGTGTGGTAGCAGTCTTTCTTGTAGCTCTTTTAAAAATTCTGCTTTGAACACTTTTGTTTCTGGAAGCAGGAACTTATTTGTCATTTGGACCCGAGAAATGGATCAGTCCATCCTCACGGCCAGACCTCACCTGAGGAAGCAGCAGCCAGGAGAAGCCTCTGGCTGGAGTCTGTAGATGAGGGGCAGCCGCTCTGATGCCTAGGGCTGCTGGCTTTGGGTTTATCAAACAGGCACTGGATGAGATTTCTAAGGTCATTTCCAGCTTCGACATTTTATCGCATGACAACTTGTAGGGTTTGGTGTTAAGAGTTAGTGCAGACAGTTTTGGTCTATTTAAAAAAAAAAAAATCTCCTCCCCTGATAGTCACACCTCATTAGTGGGGGCAGAAGAGAGGCATGAAATCCGCTTGTCCTCTGTATTCCTGTCTACGTTGCATGTGTATCATCTCTTCTGTCTCTTCCCTCTTTTAGACTGTGGCTGCTTGGGAACAGGGCTGTGTCTTTTTGAACTTGCTCTTCCCAGTGCAGAATATCGTGCCTGCATGCAGTGGTTGGTTCTCACTAAATACCAGAACTGCTGAGCTGCATAATTCTACCTGACTTTCCATTTTACCTTAAATTATAACCTTCCTGTAATTTGCCTTACTTTTTTTTTTCATATTTGGGAAAACTTGTTACTCAGAGTATTCTTATACTATTTTATCTTAATAATCAAAAATAGCTTTAAGTCGATAAGAAATTACCAGTTTATTTCTTTTTCTCTAGCTGAGATGTTAATTTTCTTTAATACTGTCTTTGGGGAAGGAGGAGATTAGGGTTGCTAGGTAAAATTCAGGATGCTCATTAGAAAAATCTTAGATCAACAATGAATATATTTTTCATATATGTATGTCCCAATTTTTTTTTACCTCAAATTTTAATATAACTGGGTATCCTCAATTTTTTTTTCTTTTTTCTGACTCTAGCAACCCCAGGCACTCCTCCTGGCCAATCTAATGTTCTATCTCAAAGGCCCTCAAACCTAGGTTCTATGGAACCTGATGGAGAAGGAGCATTGTGGACACCAGAATCTGACTCAGAAGATGTGACCTCTGAGGTTAGTGCTCCTCTCTTCCCATAGAACCAACTAAATACAACCAGAGGCCAAACTATGTCCAGCTGAGAGCACATGTTAGTAGCCTGCTTTCTTTCCCACCTTTCTTTAAAACTGATTTACTGTGTACAGTACTGAGCTGCTGAAAGATGCCGGTGTGACCGGGAGTGTGGAAACACGAGTTCCTAAGTTTCTTCTAATACTATATATCCTTTGTAGTCCTTCCCAAGTGAGGGAATTCTATATTTCTCATATTTACTGGGGACATTAGGGGGGAGTAGAAAGCAAAATGTTTTTTCTAGTTTCTTTTTCAGGTCTCCAATACATACATTATGACTAATAAGAATTTCTATTTTCTCCCCTGTATCCCTTTTCTGGGTTTATTGCTGACCCTAAAACTTGGTTACTGCACAGAATGCCTGTGAGTCCAGACGTGTTGCAGGATGTGAGTGTTAAGTAGTCTCTGTCCTTGACAGTGGGGTTGGCAGCCATGCATCAAATGTATCCCCAAATTTTATAGAAGCCTTCACCCAGGACCATGTCAAGCATCTGAGCAGGAATGAGGCTACTTAGGATCCTGACACCATTTCTGAGGTGTTTTCCGATACCACCAAGCAATTCTTTGACACCAACTGCGTGTCCTGCAGTTCAACTCTATTCTGACACCATCTGGAGAGAGCATCAGCTCCCACAGGTTAAAGGTTCATTTCCACAAGACCCTGCCCCGCTGTGCCCCATACCACTTCAGCCGCCAGTGAAAGTCCAGGTTGTCATCTGTGTATCTGACTACCCAGAGATAGGCTGGAAGTTTTAAAGACTTCTTCCTTGGGTTTGACCGATGTGGAAGAGCAGCTCACAGAACTCAAACACTTTGCTTACTAGCTTACCTGTTTACTGTAAAAGGATGTAGAACTCAGGAAGAGTCAAGTGGAAGAGATGCATAGGACAACCTATGGGGAAAGGATGCAGAAATTCCCTGCAAGACCACCCACTGTTCTCCCAACACCTCTACTCGATCACCAACCTGGAAGCTCACTGAACCCCATCCTTTGGGTTACTAAGGGGGCTTCATTACATAGGCATGATTGATTCAGTCATTGGCTGTTGGGAATTGATTCAACCGCCAGCTCCTCTCACCGAAAGTTCCAACCCTCCAATCACACGATTGGCTCCTCTGGCATCTACACATCTCTAGGTGTTTTCTGAAAGTCACCTGATTAACGTAAAATACACATTTATGCTCTCATCACCTAGGAAACGCCAAGGATTTTAGAAGCTCTGTGCCAGAAACTGATGAAGAACAAATATATATTTCCTTTTATGAATTACAGTATCACAATACTGGTTCCCCTTTCCCTGCCCTACCCTTCCCTGCTCCCAATCTTGTGGTGGAGACAGCTCTGCAGTGATCACACTCCTGGTTCACCCTGTAGAAAGCAGGCTGGCCAGGACACTTTTAGCGGGTGTTCTGGGTCCTGTGGCACAGACACAACAGGTGAGTTCACATGTCCTCCCCAGGGGCTCATGCTTTGGGGAGGGCTGCAGTTCACAGATGCTGGGGCAGAGTGCTCCGGCAGAGCTCAGGCCACGAAGGGGTGGCGGTGGCCATCTTTCGCCTGACCGTCCCCACCCCTGCCTTGTCTAACACCATACATTAATTCTTGCCATGTATTTTGGAGTCATTTCCCAATGACATGTGCGTTTGGTGGGACTGGGCCTGGAGTTAGGCTGACATTTTATGTATATTATCTTTTAGGTGGGGGATTTTAACTTTCCTTCTTAAATTTTAGTATTTGGTGGTAGAGATAATACCAACGGTGTGAATGAAAAGCTAGTTATTTTAGTGATCGTTGCTTTACATAGGATTTTTACGACATCTTTAATACTAATTTTTGCCTAAGCAGTGGCAAAGTGCTTTGTGTCTCTATTGAGGTAACAACATTTAACAGTTAAAAGACCTTAAACTTAAAAATAAACCTAGTTCTTAGTAATAGATTTAATGTGTTAGAAATAGAATGCCATATACATTAAATTATATTTTGTTCTGTCAAATAACTGGCTTTAATGAATCAGTCTTTTCATATCTGGCATAATTTTGGGCAGGGGAGGACTAGATTTGCCTGTTCCTGAGCTTTGACTGCATTACCTAAATAATCCACAAGATGGCAGCAGAGAAATATTTATTTAAATTTATCATCCGCAGAGGTTGTTAGAAGTCCACTTAAGAAAAAATAGGCTAATCTGTGATTTGGACCTTTCTAAGCATACAGTAGTCAGTGAGAGCTTTCAAACAATTTCTCAGATCTTTTATGAGAGAGGTAATGAGGGTTTAATTTTCTTTATCCGTCTTAAAATTGTTTTCCTTGCTTACCACATTTTGCAATGAAAGTAAGATCTTCATAAAAGTGATGCAGTATACACGGCAGTCTGTGTGTTTCTGTCACAAGTAATCTTAGAAAATACGGGAAGGATAAACTTTGGAATCTTACTAAGTGTGTTCTGTGTGGCGATATACCATCACTTAGGAACAAGCAAGAAAGTGTTCTCAGGTCTTGGGGCCTGAGCTTATGGGGGAGCGACGGTGGGTAGAGTTGGAAGAGAGGGAGTTCAGGGGAACAAGGACATTTCTATAGAGTGAAAACTGCAGTTTTCACTTAAATTTATATTATCTTTACATTATTGGCTTCATGTGGATTATCGGAGTTAATAGGTAGTTTCAGGTGCTTTTGAGTCAAAAGAAATCGTTTTTTCTGTGAACCACCTCAGTTTTTTAATTTTATGGGTCTGTATTTCTTTGGAAGTGATAAAAGGCATAACATAGGTCTCTTCTATAGATATAATTAATTACAAATTAATTATCATTACTCTGTGCCATTTATTACTTTGGATTTCATTATGCCTGAAACTTGGAGAACGTAATTATACACACAGGTGCATGTGCACACACATATGAACATGGTTTTTGTTTATAGACATAGTAGAGCCCTGGCTGGTGTGGCTCAGTGAATTGAGCGCTGGCCTGAGAACCAAAGGGTTGCAGGTTCCATTCCCAGTCAGGGCACGCGCCTGGGTTGCAGGCCAGGTCCCCAGTAGGGGGTGCATGAGAGGCAAACACGCACTGATGTTTCTCTCCCTCTCTCCCTCCTTTGCCCTCTCTCTAAAAATACATAAATAAAATCTTTTTAAAAAATAGTAGATTCTTGTCACAAACTTTAAAAACTTACAGGAATATATGAAATAGAAGGTGAAGTCCCCCATAGTCCCCTGAAGCAGTCTGTTAATATCTTCCTAAATATTTTTCTATGTAAAGACATTTACATTTTTAATGAAATGAGAAAGTACATAAGTTTTACATTTATCGTGGACATCTTTCCATGTGTAATTTTTATAAGCTATGTATTATTCCATTTTGTGTTTGTGTCACAATTTCTTTAACTGCTTCTATTTATGGATGCTGTTTTCCATGTTACTTTTTGTTGCTATAACAACAATGCTATACCAAACAACTTTGGGTGTTTATCCCTGTGTACATAAAATCTCAACTTTTGACCAAATAACATTTTCAAAACTGAAACACCTACCACTGAAATTAGTAATAACACGCTACAATTGTGTTACAGCCAGAGTGAGCAGAGCTTGTACGTTAAACACAGGAATACATTGATAAATTCTTTGCCTTTTAAAAGCATTAGAGTGAAGACTGGGCTTGAACCGCGGCAACAAAGGACAGAAGACACGCTTTCTCGAGTTTGCAGAGCAGTGATAATTATCAAAGCCCTCCTCCCCTTTCCTCGCGATGTCTTTACACCTGCGCTGCTCTGACAGCACAGGCTCACAGTGCACCTGGCCCAGCAGGTTCGGGTGCTGGCTGGCTTCTGTCCGGACAGCCAGGCAGCACAGCGATGCGTTCTCCCCAGGGAGCCTCCTTCCTGTGATTCTTCCATGGTTGGGAGATCAAGGAGCTGGAGGTTTGAAGTCAGGGGACTCAGGGACAGCGTATTCTCAAGCAGGGACGCAGGACCCTGGAATGCACTCCCTCCCCAGGTCCAGCAGAGCCAGGTCTGTTTGCCTTCAGGGCACTGTGAAGACCCATCTGTTTACTGGAGCGTGTTTCTGAGTGGTCGCCTTATGGCAGCTCCCCTCACCCACTAGCCAGCCGGGGTGGCAGCAGCATCATCTTATCATCTTTGCCACTTCAAGTGGAGGGGCTGATGCTGGCAAAGAATTGTTTTATAATAAGGCTCGTCAGCCAAAGGATTCAGACTCTTATTTATTCTGTGTGGTGGATGGTAAACATTTTATATGAATGGTAGCAATTAAATCTAAGACAACAAAGCGTCACGTTTCAAATTCAGAACTCTTTATCAAGCCCATCATTATTTTATTATTTATTGAATGTTATAGCTCACTGTTTATATAAACTGAGGATCTGGTGCCTTTTTTTTCCTTCTGGCACTGTGTGAACTGGGGAAAAAATCTGACACCTTAATAAAATCCTAATATTTGCAAGTAAAATGATTAGAGACAGCTTTTTCTGAGTACTGTATGTAACTTCTCATTATTCTCACAAGGTAACTTCTCTTTTTGTTCCACTTTTGAATTGTGTCTGGTGTTCTAGTCCGGATTCCCAGCTGAGTGCCTGGTGGCTCAGAGGCCCTTTTCAGGTTCTGAATGCACTGAATGCATTGTTATTTATGACTTTACAAGCCAAATAGCATGGCTCTGTCACTTGTAAATAAAACACCAAAATGTGAAACTACTGAATGTGTACTTCTGCACTGTAGACGCTGTGTTTTATGTGTTCTGTGTCTCTATGAAGTTTTAACAGTAACAAGAACAAAACATAAAACTTTGAGTAATGTAATTTCATTCATTGGACAAGTTTGTATTGTGCCAGGTGCTATTCTTGTTGCTGTTTCATAAAAAAAAAAATATAGACACAAATTCTTGTCTTCAGGGTACTGGATTTTCAGTGGGTAGAGACAAATAATAAGCAAATAAACCGATCTTAGCCTATGAGATGATGATCAATGCCAAGGAGACAAGCAAAGCCAAGAAGGGGCACGAGGGGCACTCTGTGTAGGACCTGCTACCAGGATGAGTGAGCTGATATTTAAACAGTGACTTGAAGAAATAGGTGAATGGGGAGATTGTGACCCAAGTAGGAGGGATAGCACATGCCAGGACCCCCAGAGAGCAGACGGCCTTGCCAGTGTGTGGTTGGAGGGCACTAGGCAAGGGGAGAGCCAAGGGGGGGCAGTGATAAGAGGTCAGAGAGGGCAGAGGTGGGACTGCAGAGGCCCTTGTAGGCCATGCAGGACGTGGATTTTTCTAGGACTGACTTGGAAGCCATTTAGGATTTTAAGCAGAGAAGGAAAGTGAGTTGATTTGATTTTAAAAGGATTAATGGAGCCCTGGCTGGGTGGCTCAGTTGGTTGGAGCATTGTCCCATACACCGAAAGGTTGCAGGTTTGATCCCCAGTCAGGGCACATACCTAGGTTGTAGGTTTAATCCCGATCAGGGTGTGTTTGGGAGACACCTGATTGATGTTTCTCACATGGATGTTTCTCTCCCTTTCTTTCCTTTCATTACTCTAAAATCAGCAAGCATATCCTCAGGTGAGGATTAAAAGAAAAAGGATCAGTGGGACGTTGTGTTGAGAGCAGATGGAGTGTGGCAGGCAGGGAGCTCTGCAGGGGTGATAGCTGCGGCAGGGGAGGGGACGCCAGCTGACCGAGGCAGAAGCACTGGGCGTGGAGATGCTGCACGTATTTTGAGGATCTTGTTGGCGGGATTTCCAGGCAGAATGGGATCTACCTAATTAATAAGACTCCATGGGAGGAGAGAATTTCTGAGATGATTTAAATGAATGGAGAAGTAAACCCCCTGGCAATGGGCGAGGACACACCTGGCTGGTGGTGTTGCTCGTATGTCAGTCGGGGCAAAGCAGGTGCACAGTCGTTGGTTCATCCTTGCTTGTTGCCTGTGTTGGTGGTCAGAGCTGGTTCATGGCTGGGGCACATTAAATCAATCAATCAACCAATCAATCAATCAACGGAGAAACAGAAAAGAGAGGCTCAAAGTGCAGAGTGGGGTGAGATCATCAAGGAGGGGGGGACTTTGGGACATGGAAGGAAACTAAAGAATTCAGGTAGTTTGTAGCATCTTGATGAAGTGCATGGTGAAAAATCATTATTTTCTTATTTATTGAATTTATTGGGGTGACATTGATTAATAAAATTGCACAGGTTTCAGGTGTATACTTCTGTAATACATTGTCTATATATTATATTTTGTATTCATCACCGCAAGTCATTTTTTAATTACAGTTGACATACGACATTATATTAGTTTCAGGTGTACATCCTTGTGATTAGATATTATATAATTTACTAAGCAATAAATCTTGTACCCATCCAACACCATACACAGTTGTCAGAATATTATTGACAATATTGTCTATACTGTACTCCTGTGACTATTCTGTAACAACCAATTTGTACTTCTTGATCCCTTTACCTTTTTCGCTCATCCCCCTAACCCCCTTCTACCTGGCAACTGTCAAAAAGTTCTCTGTATCTATGAGTCTATTTTTATTCTGCTTGTTTGCTTATTTTAATATCTTTTTTTTTTTAAATATTTTATTTATTTATTTTTATTATTTATTTATTTATTTATCTTTAGAGGGGAAGGGAAGGAGAGAGGGAGAGAAACATCAATGTGTGGTTGCCTCTTGTATGTCCCCTGCCGGGAACTGGCCTGGCAACCCAGGCATGTGCCCTGACTGGGAATCGAACCGCGATCCTTTGCTTCGCAGGCCCGCGCTCAATCCACTGAGCTACACCAGCCAGGGCTGCTTATTTTATTTTATAGATTTAGTTAGTGATAGATATGTATTTATTGCCATTTTATTGTTCATATTTTTGATCCTTTTTTTTCTTCTTCTTAAAGAAGGCCCTTTAACATTTTATGTAATACTAGTTTGGTGGTGATGAACTCCTTTTGCTTTTTCTTGTCTGCGAAGTTCTTTATATGTCCTTTGAATCTAAATGATAGCTTTGCTGGGTAGGATAATCTTGGTTGTAGGTCCTTGCTTTTCATCACCCTGAACATTTATTGCCAATCCCTTCTAGCCTGCAAAGTTTCTTTTGAGAAATCAGCTAACAATTTTATTGGAACTCCTTTGTAGGTAAATAACTGCTCTTCTCTCGCTGCTTTTAAGATTTCTTTGTCTTTAACTTTTGCCTTTTAATTATGATGTGTCTTTGCTACATCATATTTTCACACAATCTTAAAAATCACATCAGATTTTAAGATTGTCTTGGGCCTCTTTGGGTTCATCTTGTTTGGGACTTTCTGTGCTTCCTGGACTTGTATGTCTAGCTCCTTCACCAAGTTAGGGAAGTTTTCCATCATTTTTTCACACAGGTTTTCAATTTCTTGCTCTTTCTCTTCTGGTACCCCCTATGATGTGGATGTTGGTACACTTGAAGTTGTAGAGGCTACTTACATTAGTCCTAATTTTTTTGGATTGTTTTTTCTTTTTGCTTTCCTATCTTCCATTTGTATGGAAAATCCACTGGAAACAGCTTGGGTGGGCCTGTAATTGGTTGAGGTGGGGCCTTAGGGAATCACCAGAGTTGAGGGGATGAACGCTGTGAACCAGATTGATGGAGTCTCAGATATGGCACCCGCTTCCCTGCTGTGAAGAGAGAGGGCTCAGAAAAGGGACAATGGTTTCTGCCTGGGAGAAAGCTGTCCCTCTAGCTCTTGCCATGATGCCAGACAATTCAGTTCCTCCTTGTATGTCTCTGGTGCCTTTCAAGCTGCTGCCCCTGAGCTGGAGCTCAGAGGGAGTGAGTCTGAGTAAGTCCATACACAGGCCCTTTAAGAGGAATTGCCTTGGATTCCAGAAGCCTCCCATCTCACTCAGCCACAATCCCTGCTGGTATTTACAACCAGAAGTTAACAGGGACTTCTCTTTCTGGTGCAGAACCCTGGGCTGGGGCATCTGGTGTGGGGCTGGGACCCCTTGTTCTTCAGTAGGGACCTCTGTAGTGAGATATCACAATTTTTATCTGCCACACGTGGTTGTGGGGTCAGCCTGTTCCACATCTCTGCCCCTCCCACCAGCCTTGCTGTGGCCTTATTTATATCCTCAGTTGTAGGACTTCTGTTTAGCTAGATTTCAGGTGGTTCTGAATGATGGTTGTTCTGTTGTTATTTTGATGTGGTGTGAGAGGGTATGAGTACCACATTTACCTCCACTGCCATCTTGATGGGAAGCCTAAAGACTTGTGATGTGATCAAGAGGTATGTGAGATTCCATTATGGTTTAAAGAGTGAAATTGCCCCATTTAAAGAACGCAAGAGAACGCCTTTGTTGGTAGTAACATGGCTAGTATAAAGGCATAGATGTTTGAAAAATATGATAAGCCCAACAAACCTATAGTGAGTGAGGGATAGAAGGGAAGGGAGAGTTAGGAAAAATTTGGTCTAGAAGACATTGGCAGAATTTGGCACCCAATTTAGCATTCAGAATATGGGAGAGAAGACAAATTCACTACCAGTCCAAAATGTGTACTTAGTAGTTTTGAAGAGATGCTGGCAATTGTTTCAATACTTTTTTAAAAAATATATTTTATTGATTATGCTATTAAAGTTGTCCCATTTCTCCCCCATCATTCCCCTCTACCCTGCACACCCTCTCCCACCCACATTCCCCCCTTTTAGTTCATGTCCATGTGTCATAAGTTCTTTAGCTTCTATATTTCCCACAGTATTCTTGCCCTCCCCCTATTTTCTACCCACCATCTATACTACTTATTCTCTGTACCTTTTCCCCCTCTCTCCTCCTCCCACGCCCCTTTTACTAACCCTCCTTGTGATCTCCATTTCTGTGGTTCCGTTCCTGTTCTAGCTGTTTGCTTACTTTGCTTTGGTTTTAGGTGTGGTTCTTAATAGCTGTGAGTTTGCTGTCTTTTCACTGTCATATTTTTATCTTCTTTTTCTTAGATAAGTCCCTTTAACATTTCCTATAATAAGGGCTTGGTGATGATGAACTCCTTGAACTTGACCTTATCTGAGAAGCACTTTATCTGCCCTTCCATTCTAAATGACAGCTTTGCTGGATAGAGCAATTTTGGATGTAGGTCCCTGCCTTTCAAGACTTCAAATACTTCTTTCCAGCCCCTTCTTGCCTGTAAGGTCTCTTTTGAGAAATCAGCTGACAGTCTGATGGGAACTCCTTTGTAGGTGACTGTCCCCTTGTCCCTTGCTGCTTCTAGAATTCTCTGCTTCATTTTAATTTTGGCTAATGTAATGATGATGTGCCTTGGTGTGTTCCTCCTTGGGTCCAACTTCTTTGGGACTCTCTGAGCTTCCTGGATGTCCTGGTAGTCTATTTCCTTTTCCAGATTGGGGAAGTGTTCCTTTATTATTTGTTCAAATAAGTTTTCCACTTGTTGCTCTTCTTCTTCCCCTTCTGGGACCCCTATAATTCGGATGTTGGGACGTTTAACTATGTCCCGGAGGTTCCTAAGCCTCTCCTCATTTTTTTGAATTCTTGTTTCTTCCTCATTTTGGTTGTTAGTTTCTTCCTTGTGGTCCACACCATTGATTCGAGTCCCAGTTTTTCTCCCATCTCTATTGATTCCCGATGCATCTTCCTTCATTTCACGTATTGTAGACTGAATTTTTTCATCTAATTTGTGAGCAATAGCAACCAATTCTGTGAGCATCCTGATGACCAGTGCTTTGAACTGTGCATCTGATAGGTTGGCTATCTCTTCATGGCTTAGAGGAATTGGCTCTAGGGATTTCATTTGTTCTCCGGTTTGAGCCATTGTTGGTGGGCTTTTTTTGTTGTTGTTGTTTTGTTTTGGTTTTGGTCTGGTTGCAGCTGTTACGTAGTGAGGGGTGGAGCTTTAGGTGTTCCCCAGGGTGGGGCAGTCCCATCACTGAGTTGTGACGCTGTATGTGGGAGCGGGGTCTGAGAGGAAACAATGGGGCCTGCTCCACTTTCTCCTAGATTCCAGTCTCTTCTGCTGCTTCCCCTTAGCCTGGATTATCTGTGCGTGGGAATGTGGGACCACCTGGTCAGCCAGCTGCCTTGTGCAGCCTCACTGGGTCTGCACAGTTGCCACCCCATACCCGGGGTCTGCCAGCTGCTGCCTGTGCACCTGGGAACTGCCAGCCGCTGCTGCCTGTGTTCCCAGGTCCACACCTCCACTTTTTCCTGCTGTGACTTCGCCCCTCTTACCAGTCTGGATGAATGGTTGTTGGACTTCCGTACAGTTCAATTTTCTGTAAGTTCTGATTGTTTACTTGTTTCTAAATATTTGTTGTCCTTAATTTTGGTTGTGAGAGGAGGCACAGTGTGTCCACCTACGCCTTCATCTTGGCCAGAAGTCCATAGTCATCTCGTTTCAATACTTGAAAACCAGAACCAGGGTAGGGTCATGCATGAAGAGTAAATAACCTGTCTCTTAAGAAATGTTTAATATCACAGCTCTCATAGAAAGGTACTAGTCAGAGCACATAAACTCAGAGGAAGAAAACTCAGGGATAAAGTCGCTTGGGAGGCTTACTAAGGTTGGGTGGAGTCACAGACAAAGAGCAAATGAATGTCTCTTATTGTAATTAGAAAAAAGAAAAGATCATTGCAGTATCCTTGGATAACAAAAAGACTTCCAGAAAAGGAGGGACGGAAGGAAGCCAGAGCCTTTCTGGAAGCCAGTTCAAATAGGACTCTGAGAAGTCAGTGGTACCCTATGATATCAAGTTATATTCAAGTTTTAGGTGGGGTCCCTAAACCACAGGAGATAAAAACCCAGTTGGCAAGAGTGCTAGAATGACCTTCTCTTCCATGGATACCAGCATGGTTGGAGATTATGTTTCTCAACTCTCCTGAGAACATGTTTTGGGCAGAACCGAAGGGAGAGGGACAAGCCTAAATGAAGATGAGGGAAGGGGCATCCCTGAAGTTTGTATCAATTAAAAAAATTATTATAAATAACCAGTTGATGAATAAAGCCCATCAAGTTTTGCTGTAACCGAGCATAGAATTGACACCATTAGTCTATGGAAAAAAATTTTATCTTCACAGGGAAATGTTGCCTTCAGTTTGTGCTTGCCTAAAGTTCATTTATTCACTCATGCAACAAAACTTAGGTCCTGCTGTGTGTGTCCATCATTGAATTAGATTTTGAGGATACAAAAGTGAGGAAGGTATGAACTTTATGCATAAGATACTTGCAGGTCAATTGTGGGGTGAGCCATTCAAACAAGAAATTGCAATACAAAGTGGTACCTTCAATAATCAAAGTAAAAACATAATTTAGTCTTTGTAGTCAGACAACATTTAAACTCTGGCTTCACTGCTTCTTTCCTGTGTAAGCTTCGGAAATTTATCTCTGATTCTCAATGTTATTATCTGGAAAATCCATACAATAACTTCTGCCTTGCATTTCAGGTACAGGGAGACAAGATGTGCCAAGGCTTGTGGCCATGAAACAGCATAAACAGTAAAAAAAGTCTGAAAAAATCAGATAAGGGCTTTTCTGAAACGATATTGTTACAGTAGGAGAGTCAGCTGAAGTAGAGATAGGAAAAGATCTTTGACCTTTCAAATTTGGGTAATATCCTTATTTAAAACACGGATACCTGCTAATTACATTATAGCCTGTCATAAGACCCTTTCTTGTAATCTTTATTTCAGCCACCCTGTTACTGTTCTCCTACACACTCTGCTCTTTCCAGCCCTGAGCTTCACGGGGCTGTTTCCACCTTCTTGTAAATATCCCATTCATTTCAAATGCTGCCTCATCCAGGAGACTTTTGTGTTCCAGCAGTGTGAACCCTCTCACCTCTTTGACTTCCCTTAGCACTCTTTCTGCTTCGTGAACTTTTTCTATCATCATTTGCATGCTTAGCCCTGGATGAAAAGTTTTTGGGGTCAAGACTTAATGTCTTATTCATATTTGTATCCTCTGAGAACTTAGCTCCACATCTTACACATCTTACATGCAGTGGATGACACCTAAATATTTGTGAAATTGAATTTGGTCAGGCAAGCCATTTATTGTCTTGTAGCCACAGAACAACAGCTAATCTATGGTTGTAAAGGGGTCTGGATCATTGAATGAAAGCAGCTCTTTGAGCAGATCATAACTGTGCAAAGCTGGTTAGTGTATCCTTTTGAGGAACAGGTTTTCTTCTGTTGCTGCATTCACGTTACCATGACAACCTTAACTTTTGGCACTTTCTGAATTTAGTGTCCTACTTAATTTCCTGCATTTGGCTCACATAGTAAAGGGGACTTTGCAGAAGTGGTTAAATGAAGGATTTTGAGATGGGGAGATTATCCTGGGTTGTCCAGGTGGGATGCTGTAATCTTCAGGGTTTTTGTAGGAGGGAGTCAAGAGGATTGGAGTCAGTAGTAGGAGATGGGATGATGGAAGAAAGATGTTGGAGCGACCTGCAGAAGGGGCCACGAGCCAACGAATGCAGGAATTTCCAGAAGATGAAAAAGTCAAGGAAATAAAATTCCCCCTGAAGCCTCCAAAGGAATGTGGCCCCGCCTACACCTTACTTTTAGATTCCTGACCTCCCAAATGGAAAGAGAACAGATATATGTTGTTTTAAGCAGCTTAGTTTGTGGTGATTTGCTACCCTAGAAATAAGAAACTAATAGAGTTGAGTAGCCCATTTTAATAAGTTTCAAAGATCACTTTGTGGAATTGTTAAGCACAAATCCAATCAGAGTTATTTATCTGCTAGATTCCAGACAATACTACTTCTTTTAGTACAAAATGATGAAGGGGGAAGGAAGCATAGTGGTTATCTAGTTGATTACAATGTAGTTGCTGTCAGAATTCCAATTCTGATGTATTCCAATTGTACGATGTATTGATTTACAGGAAAAATAAAGGTTACAGTATTCTCCAACCCAGAGAGACCATTAAAAGTGTATGTCTTAAGAGTGACAGAACCATAAAACTTGTGTCCAGGTGGTCATCTCCACGTCGCTCAGGGGTGGGAGGGTGGGTGTTCATTCACTGAGGGCTCCCTGCTTCTCACATGCTTTGCGGGCTTTCTCTTACTTCCATTTCAGAGCTAGTCCACGTATTGTCACTACCATTTTAAAGATCAAAAAGTTGAGACAAAGAAGTTGAATGACTGAAATCAAACACTTACCAATTCCATATGTGCTGACTGCACAGAACTGTGTGTTTTACCTGCAGTGCCTCATCCAATCCTCCCATGCAACATACAGGGTAGGTGTTAGTGGGAGTGAGCGTGTCCAGAGTCCCTCAGTTCGTGTGTGTCCAATCTAAGACTGTCCCCACAGACCACGTCCTCCCCACTGCAACCTGTTATCTTCCGAACTCCTGGGGCACCCTACTTTGTCTGTTCAGGGAATAGCTAAGGATGTAAATGTTGATACAGTATAAAATCAGTGAGACGAGGTGTATGACTGGGGAAGAGAAGTATAAGTCCTAACAGAGTGAATGCCACCAGCAAGGAGAAGAGCTACTAAGAATTTTGGTAGAGATGTTAGAAGCTGAGTCTTAGTCAGCAACGAAGTAAAAAGTAATATCACACTTACAAAATACCTTGTTGGGAGATTAAAATAGCTGTACTTTAATTAAAAAATTTTGTGTTAAAAATATTGGTGGATAATCTAGTGCATTTTTTTGAAGGTCCCCATCCCTTTTTCTGATCCATAGTATCTCAAATATGGTTATTAGACTCAATATATAAACAATTTGTGAAGCAACATGAGTTTGAACCAAGTGCTTCGTGACCACGTGCACCTGGAACTGAAGGCACAATGTCAGACAGCTGGGCTATAGAGAAACTTCTGGGAACAGCAGTGTTGATTCGGAGCAATTGGAGCAACAAGCAAATGAAGTAGTCAACAGGAAGGCTAGACTGCAAAGTTGTAAAAGGACTGCACACAGTCCCACAGATCCTAGAATATTCTTTGGAGGAATCAATGAATTTGTCATATAAACTATTTTTTTTCAGCCATGCACAGGCAAAGTAATCACAACAATCAGTGGTGCTGTGTTCAGTTAGGAATAGCAGTGTCTGAGTTGGGGCCACTGGAGTTTGATATAAGCATCTTCTTTCTGCTTCTAAAATAATTCATATGTGTTCTGGTCCTTCCCAGAATTATTATTTGCTATACCTTTTCTGAAAAATCATTTGCAGAAAGTGAGCATAACATTTTAAGGTATGTACCTAATATTTCCCTTCTCCTCTAATTGAGGCTCACAATTTTGAATGTTTGTTATTTCTTAGTATTACCACCAAAGAGAGCAAAGGGAACAGGGTTAGAAGTTTTTGCTCTTGTAGTGTCAGGATTGAAACTATGAGATGCCTCCTTTCCTGATAAGAAATTGTTTTCAGCCCTGGCCAGTGTGGCTCAGTTTGGATGAAGCATCGTTCCATAGCCGAAAGGTTGTGGGTTCGATTCCCGGCCAGTGCACATACCTAGGTTGTGGGTTTGATCTCCAGCCCAGGTGTGTATAGGAGGCAACCAGTTGGTGCTTCTCTCTCACACTGATGTTTCTCTCTCTCCTTTCCTCTCTCTCTAAAAAAGCCATGAAAACATATTCTTGGGTGAGGACAAAACACAAAGAAATGTTTTTCATATTCCTTGTGATTGGGTAATTCAGGGTTTCTCAGCGACAGAGTAAAAGTGTGTGACCTTCCTGCATCAGGGACTCAGGCAAGAGTTAGAGACAGTACATGTGAATTCTCACTCTGCTGTGGACTCCGCAGGGTGAGCAAGGCAGCTTTTGTTCTCTCTCTGTCTGTCAGCTTTTCTATTTGTAAAATAAGGTCACACTACTAAGCTCGCTTCAGAGCAGTTGTGAGAGAAATGAATGAAAGCAACATGATTGCTGGGTCTTTATAGGAAATGCCTGTATCCTAAGTTTTTAGGGAGATTTATTACTGTTAGAAACAAAGATATGGGAAGACACTAGCAGGCACTTTTCAATAAAAGTTGATAGAAAAGTGAAAAACTTTGCATTCCAATAAACGGTCTTGAAATAACTGGACACCCACATACAGAAAATGAATCTAGGCACAGCTCTTAAACCCGCCCAAAAATTAACACAAAATGGGTCATGGGCCTAAATGTCATACACAGAACTGTACAAGAACAGCTTCTGGAAGACAACATGGGGGAAACAGCCGGATGACCTTGATTTTGCTGATGACTTTTTAATTACAGTCCCAAAGAAATGATCCATACATGAAAGAATTGATAAGGTGGACTTCATTAAAACTAAAAATTTTGCTCTGCAGAAGACATTGTCAAGAGAGTAAAAAGACTGGGAGAAAATATTTGCAAAAGCCACATCTGATAAAGGACTGTTATTAAAATATACAAAGAACACTTAAAATTCAACAATAAGAAAACAAACAAACCAATTTTAAAAATGTGCCAAAGATCTTACCAGACAACTCACCAAAGAAAATGGCAAATAAGCATATGAAAAGTTGTTCCAGGTCACATGTCATCAGGAAAATTAACACACAGTGAGATTCTGTTACACACCTATTAGAATTACAAAAATCCAGAACATCAGCAATACCAAGTGCTGGCAAGGATGGAGAGAAACAGGAGCTCTCCTGTGGGAATACAAAATAGTACAGCCACTGTGGAAGACAGTTTGACAATTTCTTACAAAACTAGATACTTGTTTCATATGATCCAGCAATTGTGTTCCTTGGTATTTACCCAAAGACGTTGAAAACTTATGTCCACACAAAAATCTCAACATGAATGTTTATAGTCGCTGTATTCATAGTTCTCAGAACTTGGAAGCAACCAAGATATCCTTCAGCAGGTGAATAGTTAAATGAACTGTGGTATATCCAGCCAATGGAATATTATTCAATGCTAAAACGAAATGAGTTATTAAGCCATGAAAAGACATTTAGGAAACTTAAATGCATATTACTAAGTGAAAGAAGCCCATCTGAAAAGGCTACATACTGTATATTTCCAACATATGACATTTTGAAAAAGGCAAAACTGTGAACACAGTAAAAGATCAATTTCCAGGGCTTGAGGGAAGGATGAATGAATAAGCACAACAGAGAGGATTTTTAGGGCAGTGAAACTACTCTGTACGTATTTGTCCAAACCCATAAAATGTACAACACCAATAGTGAACTGTAATGTAAAATATGGATTTTGGGTGATACTAATGTATCAATATAAATTCATCAGTTAGAACAAATAAACCACTCTGGTGGGGGATGCTAATAGAAGGGGAGGCCACACATGTGCTTGAAAAGGGAGAATATAGAAATCTCTATACTTTCTGTTCAATTTTGTCATGAAACTAAACTGCTGTAAAAATTAAAGTCCATTGAAAACATATTTTGTGAATGATAGCTTCACATTATTCTTAAAAAGAAGGACTTCAAGATTCCCATATATGAAGTTGTACATAACCAGATACTCTGAGTAAATGAAAAAGCTACCTCAATCCATCATTTGTTACTTAACCTGTCCAACTGTAGTTGGTAGAAATGATTCCAAATCACTCAATAAAAGTGAAAAATAATTGGCTTAGGGATTAATGTGAAAATGAAGAGACACAAAAATTAGATTATTCCATCATCTCAGATTTCTTAACTCACATGTTAGCTGAGACCCTTTGCTGAGCTAGGGCTCTGCTAGGCTCTGGAAGTAAATCATAGGATTCTTACACATTTGTCCTGTCATTAGTAAATATCTATCATAATCATACATATTGTCAATGAATTCATGTGTAATTAGCTGAATTATAAATGTAGTTACAGGTTACTGTTATTTATTCCCAAATGTTGCTACCAGTGTTCCAGAGGACTGGGCTTCAGAGGTTATAAAGACTATGTCTATTCCTATGTGATTTTCATGTATCTTCTGTGTTGGTAAACTGTCTTATCCAAAACCCAGTCAGGTGACTAGTATCAAGATACGTAGGTCTAAGTCAGGGGTGTCAAACTCATGTTCACTGGGGGCCACATAGGCCTCACGCTTGCCTTCAAAGGGCCGCATGTGATTTTAGGACTGTATAAATGTAACCACTCCTTATCAGTTAAGCGAGAGCTTGGTGCTGCTGCCAGGTAGAAACAAGGTGGAGGGCTGGATTCGGCCTGTGGGCCTTGTGTTTGCCACCTTTGGTCTAAGTTGTGTTACCATTAGCCACTTGCTCTTAATATGTGAATAACCTTTTTTTCACTAGCTACCTCCTTACATTCTTTCTTCACTGTTCCTGACAACATAATTTTCTGTTTGTTGTTCTGATTTGAAACATGTATTTGTTATCTATTGCTGTGTTACAACTGACCACAACTTCAAAGGCTTCAAACAGCACCCATTTTTTAGCTGACAGTTCTGTAGGTCAGAAGTTCAGCACGGTGTGCCTGGGCTCTCTCTTTAAGATAAACTCAAGGTCAAAATCAAGGTGTCAGCTGGACTGAGTCCTCATCTGGATGCTCTGAGAAGAAATCAGCTTTTAAGCTCAGGCTTGCTGTTGGCCGACTGGAGTTACAGTCCTGTCTCGCACGAGAGGATATATTCTGAGAAACGTTGTTAGGCGATCTCATCCTTGTGAGAACACCCCAGAGTGCACACACACGAACCCGGGAGGTGGAGCCTTCTACACACCTTGGCTGTATGGTGCAGCCTGTGGCTCCTGGGCTACAGACCTGTGGGCAAGTTTCTGTACTGAATGCTGCAGGCAATTATACTTGTGTATCTAAACACCAAAAGGCACAGGAAAAGTATGGTATGAAAGATAAAGTGTATGTGTGTGGGCATGAGCACTGCAGGGGCAGAAGGAGGGTTGTGGAGGGACAGGGGGAAAGAAGGGAAGGGGAGGCAAAAGGAAGAGGAAAGAGGAAGAAGGGAGTGGGAGGTAGAGAGGAGAGGGGACCGGGAGGAAAGAGAGAAAAACAGAAATGGAAGGAAGTGTGTGTGTGCAAGAGTGTGAGTGTGCCTGTGTGTGTGCAGGGCATGGAATGGTCTCCCTTCTTCTCCAGCTCACTGGTCTGGCTCACTCATTGATGAAAGCCTGGCCACAAGTGGACAGCAGGCTGAGCCTCCTCATCTACTGTTTAAACCACCTAGGGCTTGAGGTGAATGCGACATCATGGTCAGATCCAGCCTTTCAACATCTCAAACAAACTTTTGCTTTTAATCCATTATACTCTTATGGGACCACCATGGTACATGCAGTCGTCTGCCGAAGCATTGCTGGAATATGGTGCATGGCTGTGTTTGCAGAGGCAGTACTAAGATTGCCGCCTCCTTCCTGGTTGTCAGCTGGGCCCAGCTCTCGGCAACTAGAGGCCCCCTGCATTCCTTGTCATGTGGCTTCTCCATCTCCAGGCCAACAATGGCGAGTTGAATCCTCTCATGCTCCAAATTTCTGATTTCCTCTTTACCAGCCAGAGATAACTGCAAGCTTTTAATGGTGTCAGGCCATTAGGTGATATACATCTTGATAATGTTTTTTTCTTACAGTCACCTGGGCCGCATACTGTAATCTAATCAGGGGAGAAAAAGCCAGCAGATTCACAGTAGGGAAGATTATGCAGGATGCTTGGGGGTGGTGAGGGGAGGAGATGGGATGTCGTGGGGACCACCCTAGAGTCCTGTCTACACTGCACCCCTCCCTAAAACTGTGTGCTGAGTCAAATCTGTAAGTTTAAAAGCCTTCTCCAGAATACCACTGCCAACCCAGATTCCGTTTTGTCCCAATCTGCCTCTCTCACAGGTCATTGTTCTCCTATTGTCAACCTTCCCTCAAGGCAGCCTCTCATGGCGTAATTCCCAAATGTTCCCAAATGTTCCCAAATGCTCTCTGAGTTTCATCACACCAGTCCTCGGAAAGCTTCAGCTGCTCACAGCTCAGTCCTTGGGGACCCTCGGCCTGTAAACAATCCATGTTGTCAGACACTGGGGGGCACCCCGTGGATGTTCTCTGAGACGGACGCTGAATATTAAGATGCTACAATTATTAAGGATGAAACAAAACAACAACAAAACTGAAGACAGACAATTCCCAAACCTACAGTGCTATAGTCACTTGACTGAATTACTTAAAATCTTAAGAGCTGACAGTCCTCAAATTTCTACCGAGAGACCAGAAATTAAGTTTTTGCCGTCTGCCATCTGGGCCTTGAATGAAAAAGAAATCATATCTAATCCTCAGTATCAGTTTTGTTCAGAGAGAAAAAAATAAAAAATAGCCAAGGTCTTTGCAGGCAGAACCTGAGGAACGGTAAGGCATCCTGTTCTCACTCACCACACCCGCTTATTTCTGACAGCACCTGGGTGGCCTGGCGGTGGGCACTGCCTAGAATTGTAGGTTGGAAATGCTTTATCTTGTCTTGGACATGGTATTTCTTGATTTAGATTTTTTTTAGTCCTCACCTGAGGACATTTTTTTCATTGCCTTTTTGAGAGAGAGGAAGGGAGAGAAAGAAATATCGATGTGAGAGAGTCATGGATTGGTTGCCTCTCATGCATGCCCGGATCAGGGATCGTACACATCCTGACAGGCATCCAACCTGCAGCCTAGGCATGTGCCCTGACTGGAAGTTGAGCCCCCAACCCTTCCGTTACGGGAAGATGCTCCAACCGACTGATCCACACCAGCCAGAGCCTTGATTTAGATTTTTTTAATAGTCATAATTTTTTCCCTGGATCTATGTATCAATATCAGTACTTTTTATTATTGTTGCAAATAACTGAAAATCTGTGTTAAAATAACTTAAAATTAAAAGAGGTTGATTTTTTTTTGTCACTGAAAAACACAAAGCTAAGCCAGGATTTGGGGCTTGATTTAGAGTTCAATTATGTGAGTAAGGACCAGTTTTTCCCCCTTCTCTCCATTTTGCCTCCTAAGGTGTCAACTTTATCCCAAGTTTGACTCCCCCTGTGGTTACTAGGTGACTTCAATTAACTGACAGTGCCCTGTGGGGCTATCATCTATACCTAATGGGAGGAAGAACGCTTCTGGGCCAATATTCTGGATTTCACGTTTCCTGGATGTTGTTAAGGCCCATGGCTGCTCCCGAACAACAGTGTAGCCAGGGAAACAGAATCTGTTGGTGGGTTGAAGTCCACGTAGCGTGTACCTAGGGAGGACTAATAACTGAACACAAATCTTGGTATTATGTGGATACGGGATACCAAATACCATACGATACAATCCCTGTTATTTTAAGAAAACCAATAAAGAAAATCTTTTTATACTTTTAAGAATTTTGCCACATAGTCACTTCAGCTGTACTTGAATGAACCATTTTTGGCATTTGTATACTTTTCATGGTTTTCATTTACTTTATATCTAGTCTAAAATCTTAAGGGGTATTATTTGCTACCTATACATTTGACTATTTTTTCTGAGTTGAGAAGTGCTGAAATAATTTCACATTTTCTTACTAGGTAACATGTAGATGCTGCCCACAAAGTATCCTAGGAGCATTCTCTTCCAAGGCTGAAACTCCTCTGGCCACTCCACGCAGAGACACACAGGTTGGGTGTTGGGACGTGATGGGAGAACACTGGAGGTGGAGCCGTTCTGGTCTAAGTTGAGGGCTGGATTTTTTTCAAACTAATACGCATAACAGTATTCTCAAAATCTCTCACTAAGTCAGTTCAATAGCAGAGAATAACTTTTAGCAACTAAAAGAAATGAATGTGTTTTGAATAAGTTAGTTCCCCAAATGGCAAAATTATGGTTTTTTTTTTTCCCATCTAGAAACATAAGATAAGACCCATCTCCGCTCCCAGGATTCTCCTAACTTGGAGACTTAAATAGTGTCTCTGTTGAGAATGGATAACTCAATAAAAAGGTCAATATCTGAAAGAACTGGAGCAATATATTTGAAAAGGACCTTCCACGACAGCAGGTTTCCCTCTGTCTTTCTGATTAGTGCACATCCAGAAACCCTTAAACTACTATTTGGTGACACCCGAGAGTGAGCAAGGCCTTTCCTTTGTCTAAAATACACCTGTCAATTCAAATGTTAAAAAAAGGCCAAACTACTCTCACCTGTGCTCCTTACAAAGCTACAAGTCTGGGAATTTTCTCACCAATACCTGAGCTTTGGCATGGTTAAAGTGTACCTTTCCATGACATTAACTCCTTCGTTCCTCTTTGGTGACTTTAACATCCCCATCGTGCTACACGTCGCCCGTGTAGCTTGGCAGCTCCTGCAGGGGAAAAAATGGCCACGTGAGGGCTGTGGCCTCACACTCAGGGCTGACAAAACCACAGCGGCAAGGGTATATATTCAGTGTGGGAAGGTGATTTCTCAGCATCTTGCCCTCAACTCCTGGGACTTCCTCTTCAATACCTCTTGGAGGTCTTACAAAAAACTCTATGCCATCTATTTCTTCCAGTGGGATATTTTACCTGGGTTATTATCACAACTATTTTGCTACGTGCAATGAAATTAGTGGTGATTCCATTTGTTGAAATCATATGTAGACAGCAGTGCTCTTTGCCTTATTACCAAATGAGTACAGCGTGCCCTTCAATAATTCTTTAAACTCTCAAATGCCTTGGAAATAATATGCTGGAATATTACTGAGCTGTGACTGAAGCACCATTTGTGCTAAATATGACAGCGCACAAATGATATTCCTCTATAAAAGTTCAAACTACATTAATCTTTTAGGGAGGTTCATTGACTGGGAAGATGGCTTAGATATAAAATAAAGACACCAAGGGCTCACCGAGGAGAGCTTCTCTGGTTAGGATTTCTAGGAACAGTGTAAGATAAGGTCTACAATTTAACCCTTTAGGATTAGGATGTGAGCAAAAGAATGCAATTCCAAAGGCGAGGGGATGAAATGATAATGCATGTATTTCAAAATGAGGAAAAAACAGGCTTCCAGGTCTGAGAAACAGAAATTAAAGGGCAGGTATTAAATGGCTGAGACAAATAGACAATATTATTGTCACTGGGAATCTGGACGAAAATGTGGTGAGAGTTCCTGCTTGGTGTTTATAGTCCCCGTCTTTATCCACATAAGACCGTATTTGGAAGGATTGGTAGGCTTTTCTCGTGCAGTCTTTCCAGTGACATTCTGTCACTCACTTTGCTTATTTTAAGCTGCACAAAAAGAAATGATTGCAGGAATGTCTTGTTTTCGTGGGTTTCTAGACATGGCCAGTAAGTCAGCAGGGTAGTAGCACATCTCAAGAAGTGAGAATGGATAGGAAATTTAACTAGTATTAACAAAAGTAGTTTCAATGCAAATATGTGATTCTACTAAGTTTTTTAGTTTTCCTAAAATGTATGGAAATATAAAAAACACTGTTCTTTTAAAAAATTATACTTGTAATATATGTATATTTAAATTCAATGCATAAAACATGTGACAGTATAGGAACACACAAAGGGAAATTCACCAGTCATTACAGTGTCCAGAGAAAACCATTGGTAATACATCGGTGTGTATCTTGTCATCTCTTGTCTGTAAAGACAGAGACACAGTACCATTTTAAGGACTCATTTTTACTCAGCAATGTAGTATATTTCCCAGTGCCAATAAATAAGTAGACTAAGGTTATTCTCACAAATGAAAGACCTTATTATTAATATTTTTAAAATAAAATAAAATAATGTATTATAAATGTGATATACACTTTTCCAAAGAAAAAGTAAGCAATACCAAAAGTTCTAAAAGGAAGTAAAGATCATGTGAAATCCTATCACTCAGAGACAACCCCAATCAACGTTTTGGAAAAAAGTCTTTGATATATATCTTTATCATCAGGGATATAAATGAATCTTCCTCAATTTCCTAAGGTAACTAACCCCCAAGTCACATCTGAGGAATTCCTGAAATTCATAGGAACACAGTTTGAAAACCAATAGACTGGAAGATAGATAAGTCCTACTTCAGCAATCTGTATAAGAAATGATGAGAGTATAAAATAAGTCAGAAAAGACATTAGGGGGATATTTATAAGGGGAAGTCAACATGATATATTGATAGAATGCATGGTGGTGGGGCTAGTCCGTGGTCACTCCTATATTTCTGACTTCAGTCGTGAGCAGGAAAAGGACAAGAACTCGACCTCATTTCTACTCTACCCCTCACTCACTCACTCTAGCCAACACGAGCATCCCTGCATTTCTGGCTTTGGGTTCTTGCTCTGGCTGTTTCCTGTGCCTGGAATGCTTCCTCCACAGATATCTGCTTTGCCAACTCCTCCCCCTCCACAAAGTCTCTGTTCACATTTTACCTTCTGCATGAGGACTACCTGACGAGGTTAGCCAATATTGTAACACACCTTCCTACTCTACCTTATCGATCCTCCTTTACTTTGGCTTCTCTTTCTGTTTTTTTGTTTTGTTTTGTTTTGTTTTTGGTGGCACTTGTCACCTGCTACTGCACGATATAATTTGCTTACTTATTGCATTTTTTGTTTGTATGTTTTCCCCAGTAGAGTGTAACCTCCTTAAGGACAGAGGGTTCTGTCTGTTTGGTTCTCAAGTACGTAGAATAGTGCCTGCTGCTTAAATAGTTGCTCAATTAATACATGGTGAATGAATGAATTAAAGAGCATTGGGGAGTTTGGGATAGTTGCATTAACAGGTGAGGTAATGACAATGGGTAGGAGTAAGCGAGGAGGGGAGAGATATGAGAGTTATTACAAGGGTAGAAACCCTAAGACTTATAGTAAAAAATTAACTGGAGGTGTCTAGATCCTGTGTGGAAGTGATTCTCTTCCTTTTCACTGTAGAATTGTCTGTCAATTATTTTTTAGTCTTTTCCTAATAATTTATAGATAGCTAACTAATAAGAGAGATTTATAGAATTGGGTCAAAAGAATCTGTTATTTTTAGGTTAAATATATATTGAATACTTGGAGCTAGAACTGATTGACCTATTGATTTGAGAGCCAAGACAGAAAGTAGACAGAAAGTCCATTTTGCTGTCAAGTTCTGATTTTCCATGTCAGAAAGAATCCTTGCACTATTGATTAGCTGCTTCTGGGTACCATCAATATAGCTCACAACTGAATGTTTCGAAGTAAGGATTAAGGTAGAGATGGTGACTTCCATTATTGCAATTCATGCAATAATAAGAGACCAATATCATAAATAAAGCTTTTGTGTTTCACAAGCTTATGGGACAAGATTTCACTTTTCCATTCATCCTCACTTATTACAGGGAAGTCATTTAATTCCTTCCTCCCCCAAACATTTCTGTTTGCCTTGGAGTCTTGCCTGTGGCAGTAAGATGGTGAAGAACATCCCTGCCTAGACTCTTCACTGTCAGCAATATATAGTGTGACAGTGCTAATAAGCTACTTGATGATGGGTAAATATTTTGCAAATTTTTTCTGACTTGCACATCAGAGGATCTACTTAGCTTCAATATGCAAGCTCTACTCCCCAGACCCCCTATACTTGCACTTGAATGCTCAAAAAGCCAATAGATCAAGCCCCAAATGTTCATATGCATCCTAGAAAGGTGAGTCCTCATACATCTGGAAACTGGTGCAGCTCTAATATTTGATATACCTTTTATTATTTACATATCCAATCAATAATACCTTAATAAGAAGGTTTTCTTTAATAGCTTTGTTTTCCCCTTAAATATCCATATCAGAGTAAAAGGAATCACATACCTCTGATTATTTAAGCAGGAAACATAGCAATTATCCACAATTCAACCATTATTCTCACTATCATATCCAGTTCAATTAGGAACCCTACCTGTAGATAGCTTCACTTTTACCTCTTTATACAAGGTCTGTCCATAAAGTATCCAGCCATGCGATATGAAAAATAGAGACATTTATTGAAGAAGATACAAGAAACATTGTTCATAGGACAATAATGTCTCTATGCCCTTCAAAGGAGGCACCTTGAGACTTTATACAGTTCTCCCAATTACCATCAGTTGCCCCATTGTATTTTCCTGAATCTCATTGAGGGTCTGAAATCTCTTCCCTTTCAAAGGTGATTTTAATTTTGGGAAAAGCCAGAAATCACAGGGCACCAAATCTGGGCTTCAGTGGGGCTGAGTCACCTGGGTGATTTGATGTTTTGCCACAAACCTCTGCATGAGATGTGATGCCTGATGGGGTGCCTTGTGATGAAGATGCCAATCACCAGTTATCCATAGCTGTGATCTTCTGAATCATTTCAGTAGTATCCACGGGGGAATGTTCAAGCTTAATACAAAATTTGATGCAGATATTTTGCTGTAGTCAGTCATTTTTTTTAAAAAAATATTTTATTTATTTATTTTTATTATTTATTTATTTATTTACTTATCTTTAGAGGGGAAGGGAAGGAGAGAGGGAGAGAAACATCAATGTGCGGTTGCCTCTTGTATGTCCCCTGCCGGGAACTGGCCTGGCAACCCAGGCATGTGCCCTGACTGGGAATCGAACCGCGATCCTTTGGTTCGCAGGCCCGTGCTCAATCCACTGAGCTACACCAGCCAGGGCTCAATCAGTCATTTTGAATACAGTGGCCACATAGTATACATGCTCACTCAATGGCATCTACTGACCCCACTGACTAGTACAGTGAAGTTGCCACTGTTCACACATGTGCATTCTAGTCCACTCTCCTTGGCTGCCAAGTTATAGCAATGTTGCACACACCATTCTTGTTATATTAACAAGACCTTGCATCTCCAATATGACCACCTTAATCTTCCTAACTACCTTTGAAGGATTCTTCCCTCTTTAGCCTTTGATTTCCTTTTACTCATTCTCTGGAGGACAGCAAAGTGACCTTCTTAAAACATAAACTGAGTTGCATCACCCTCTGTTTATAAACTTTCAGTGACTTTTTTTGCAGATATTTTTTTTAGAATATAGGCCACACCAGACAAGATTCTGTCTTATCCACCACTGTATTTTCAGGCTTTAGGCAATACCTGGTACACAGTTATGTCCAATAAATACTTTTAGAATGAAGAAAGTTTTATGACTTAAAAGTTTCCAAAAAGAATGGGGTCCTCATCCATTTTTTTTGAAATCATAACAATAAGAATTAGAATGGACTTTAGAGGTTATCTTTTTCAACCTTCTTTTGTATCTATTTCTACAGTGTGCTCCTGGCTCAACATTTCGGAGTTATTTTGATGCTAGCCCCTGCTTCAGATTGTTATCTGATCAGTCTCCAGGTCCTAAAAATTCACCGTCTACAGTGTTTCTTGGGTTGGGGTCTTTCTCATTGCTTCTATACCTGTAGATCTCATTCTTTCTTTCATCATTTTATGTTCAAATTATTAAGACAACATTGTAGCTCGGTTTCCTTCTGATTTATTTTCTTCTAGTTTTTAATAGGACATGTCTTCTCAGATATTTATTAGTTTGCTATTCTCCTACTTGAGAGAGGGCCTGCCTGATCAAATCTAAATTTCTTTGCTGGAATTAAAGGGACATGAACCATTTTGTCTTTCATCTACTTATTCATGCCACTTATCGGTCATTTCCTCTTCTTTCCAGGGAAGCTCTACAATAAAGAGGTGCTTATTCCCGACTTTGTTCAAGGTATTGCAACACTTTCCTCATGGCCAAAGTCAAGACTTTGCCTCCAATACCTAATTCCTAACTAATCCATTATCATGCAAGTCCTTTTCTTTAAAATAGCCTTTATGTGGCTTATTACTTATTTGCATTTTTTTTAGTTCTTATGCAACAATGGGCATAGGTGGAGCCTAATTGGCAAGTTTACCTAAAAAAAAAAAAAAAATCTGAGATAATAGTGTGGATACCAGAAACCTTACTTCCACAAGGGGCCTAAGTCTGCTGGGGGATGTAGGGAAGAGAGCTTTGGATTTGATAGTGGACTGAAGGGGTCTATTTTCCTGTGCGCATCAAAGCTCAAAAAGGCACTAACAGGCATTTGCAGCCAAGAAAGTAAGTGTTTATTAAGGAGATAGTGCCATGCCCAGAGTCACAGGAAGCGTGTGCTTAAAGACCTGGTTCCGAGATGGCTTCTATGGACTATATAAGGAAAAAGTCATTAATCACAGTGACTAATAGAGTCAGGATTGTGGTCTCTACTGATTGGTTGGTGGTAGGGTGGGAAGTAATTGGTCATTGTATTTGGTCCCGATGTCAGCCATGGAGCTGTTCTGTTCAATTTTGTGAGGATTTGTTCTGTGGGATTGTTCTGCTTTCCTGGGTCTGGAGCTAAAATACAACTGAAGCCAAGATATTATGTTTAGTTTGATTGAAAACTCTGTCTCAGTAGTCAGTCAACCCAAGACCTTGTTTCTAAGACTACTGGACACTGAACAGAACCTCACTGTCCTCAGGGCTTGATAATTAATTAAGCAAGGGAGAGGAAAGTGGGTGAGTCAGGATGCTAAGTGAGGCCAGGGTTAGTCAAAGGGAAAAACAGGCCAGTTTAAAGAAAATCAGGTTTCTGTGCACTAACAGATTTATTATTGGGCCCCCAAGATATTGGGATAAGCATATCTCTATGAGGGCGAGAAACAAAGGTTATTTATTTTAATAAAACAAAACAAAAAAAAAAGGAGCTGTCCTGGTAAGAAAGGGGTTTGTTTAAGGTCAGGTGCACTGTCTGAAATTAGGTCTTGATTGACCCCAGGGCAATGTATTTGTCATATTTTCCAAAATAAGAAATGGAATTCAGGAAGTTTAGAGTATGTCATCCTTCCTTTAAAAAAACCTTCTATAAATGTGTGTGTATTAAATGAAGTATAATATTTACATCGGCAGATTTAACATTTTTATGTGAATTGTGTGGCAAATTCAACTGGTAGATTTGCTGAAGTGTGAATAAGAGTCAAGGACCTTGTGAAACTATAATTTGGAGGCGAGCGAGCTATGAAAGAATGATCTCAATAAACGTTTGAGGGTAAATAAGCTGGCCTCATTTCCCAAGGAGCAGATTTCTTGGAGCGATTAGTGTTGTTTCTTTGTGAAAGTATCCTTTTAAACACAGTCCTTTGACAGTTCTATGTTACTGTTCTTGAATGTTCTTAAGATCTGGAAGGTCACAGGATATATACCCTTGGGATGTCAAAACTTCACTGTAGTGGGTTTGGTCATTAGAACTCACCAAGCCAATTTGGTAATGGAGACATTGCGACTTAAAGAAAAATTGGTACTTGGGTTTTGGACATACTTTGTACTCATGGCCTTGGAACTTCCTGGTCATACTATTCTGAGGAACACTCCTGTTAAAACTGATGGAAACCTCCAAATACACGGAAATCAATCTCTCTGTCTGTCTCTGTCTTTGTCTGTGTCTCTCCCTCTCTCTCTCACTCTCTTTAAAGGCCAAGATTATGGGAAAAAGAAGGAGCTTATCTGGGAATAAGCATATGCAGAAAGAAATCTGAATCATTCTTTGTAATCAAATGATTTCCTACTTTGATAAATCTGTGATTTGGCTTTGACCATATAAAGAGCAATATAAAACTCCTGGTTAACACACTGCAATTCTGGTTTGTCTCTTGAAATGCTTCAAAATGATTTTCGCCTATGGTATGATTAGATCAAAATTTTCTAAACAGCATGCATTTCTCCATAGTAGTTCACAGAAATGTATCTTAAAATGCCAACATCTCAGCATATTTAGGTGATCTGCCCATAGGCAGGGTGAAATAATCACTTATCTTTAAACCCAGCTGTTCACAGACATTAATTGCCATGTCACTTACACTCCTCGAAACAGTATCATTCGACAAAGACACACATTTTAATTTGTTTGCTGCGTCTGGTCCTATTACACTTGATACCTGGCCATTGTTGGTAGTGAAAGAGTCTCAGTAACTGTGTGTGGCTGGCATTGTTGTGCAAATGTAATGGTCCAAATAAGACATCTTGAGAATAATTGCATTCATATAATGTTAGTTTGGAATATAAGTCTTTTTTAGTAGAGACCATTACATGTTCAATGAGAGCCTAAAACAACTCAGTGCTAACTTTTTTAAATTTTGATGATACACTGACATTTTTATAAGAAAATAAATGGTTGCATACTTAATGCCTGGGTCAGTATATTTCCCACTTCCTTTTTTTTTCTTTCACTAAGATTTTGACAATCATCCAATAAAACAAAGAAAATATTTCTCATCAGTTATTATCTTTAGACACTATCATGTGAAAACACATAATATATGTAAACCTATATCTCCTTGAAATGCAAATAAATCCCACAGAACCTAGTGACTAATTGGTTAATTGATTCATTTTTTTATGTATTTATTTAGTATACATGTATGTAGTACGTATTCTTTTCCAGTCTGTGTGCTGGACTACAAAGATACGAATAAAAATATAACATTTCTGTATATTATGACCTCAAAAGCTAGAAGAGAAAAATTTGCAAAGATGTGATAATAACACAACAGTGGTGAGAATGTAAGGTGTGATTAAAGTATTATGTGAACCCAGAATATCTAATGATTAATTCTACCTGAAGGGTTCAAAAATTGACGGAGTGGACATAGTGACAACCTCAGAGGTCAGAATTCAAACTGTTTGTAACTTCTGCCTTCCTATCTTGACCGTGAAGACAGAGAACAACTTAACACTCAAAGTCCAGTCCAACAATCTGGTTTGAGAGGCGGAGATTTTATGACCCTCTTGGCTTGCCATAGCCAGGGGAGCTGGTGTATGTGGAACACAGGTAAGCCCACTGCCCTGCTTCCATAGGATTCCCTTTCCCATGGCCTTGGCCATCAAATCCCTTCTTCTGCATTCAGTGCCTAATGTCATTCTCATTTCCTGTCACTTTGCTGGCTCACTCCTATTCATTTTGGGAATATATATATATATATATATATATATATATATATATACTTTTTCTGGCCTTTTAATCAAATTAATCCCATCTCAAAATGTTCATTAAAGTAACTTTTCACTATAGTCTTTCTCACAGTTTATAATCATGGATTTATTTGTGTGTGTTTTGGTCCACATGGTCAGGACTGTGTGCATCTGTAACTGTGTCATTTTCAGTACCTAGCACACTGTATGGCACATAGTAAGTGTTCAATAAGTATTCGGGGAATGACTGAAATATTTATATAGCAACAAAGTCCTGGATGTAAAGTACCAGAAGAAAGGAGAGCTTACCCCTCTGAAGATGCAAGTGCTGCTTCTTAATTGCTTTACTCTTTCTTTCTTCTTGCCAAGGGATTATTTACTCTTTGTGCTTGCTTTAAGCTGAGTTCATTCTAGATCTCACCAATCCTGAGGGTCCAAACTATGGGGATATCCACTGGGTAGCCTTCCCCATTCTTTACCTGAAACCCTCCATTCTTGGCTTATGTGAATAATGACATCAGAATTGTTCATTATTCTCTTTTATGATGGTGTATGTTTCTGATCCTATGAGCATTTGCCAAAGATGTTTTAGACTAAAAGAGTTCAAGGGGTGCTCCAGTTGGGCTGATGATACAAATATTCTTGCAGTTTATTTTCACTACTAGTAGTGGTAGTAACTAACATTTTGTAGCAACTGGTTATTTATAGGATGTTGTCTGTCATAAGTATTGGTTGCCCCAGGACAAAGCTTTAGGAGAGAGGATTCTTAGTGGAGGAGAATCTTAGGACAGGAGAATTGAACAGGAAGAGTTGAAGGGATTAAATGAAATCATCGCTACCAGGAGGCAAGAGTTACCAGGACAAGATAGTCCTTGGTAAAGATCAAATTAAAATAAATCAGAGTCAGGATTTTGGAAATGAGAATCTGAGAAGAAAATCAAGAGTATAATCGATGATGATGATGATGATGATGATGATGATGATGATGATGATTTTAAATTCTGAGACCATTTTTTCTTTGCAGCCAGGAGAGAGCAATACCTGTGCATTGTGGTGGATGCAGAGTACTTTCCTGGTTGTTATCCTATCCTGTGGTCACTCCTCATGGTCAGTGCTGGGGTCACTTGCTCACACATGCTCCCTGAATTCTCTGGATGGAATGGGTCCATCCGTCTTTACAAGGCAGGCCATGTCCCTCACCAACCAGTACTTTCCCTACTATAGCATTTGTTACACATTATTATGGGCATGACATCTAATGTCTTTCCCCTGCTAGACTTTGCATTCTGCGAGAGAAGGGCTGACTTTGTTCTTGTTTTTCTCCATATTCTCTCTAAAAGATGGTATATAATACATGTGCTGAATGGCTAAATATGGACAGAGTCCCTTCCAAGCCCCAAAACAAGGAAACTGATTATGGTAATATGCAGGAGTTCTCCCTCCCGTGAACTGGGGAAGAAAATGACAAGTTACTTGTAGACTCAGGGTTTGGTGGTCTCCAGGAAGAACAGATTCCTTACTTGGGACCTTGGTGACAATTGGCTATGGCTCATCAATTTAACTTGAGCATGTTGTACCATCCAATCTGAAGTCTTCCGCGCTCATCCTGGTTCCCTGTCTCCACTCCAGCTCCTCATGGGAATGTAGCTTTCAATCTCATCTCTGTCAGCTCAGAGCTTTGCCCACAGATCTAGTTTATTTCAAATCTACCTGGAAGCCACGTGACTGCCCTTCTCTACCCTCTCCTCCTGACTCTGCCACTTAGGTGTCTGGGCTTGGGAAATTTGCTTTCCTCCTCTAAATTCAGTTCTTCTTATTTCTAAAATAAAAATGATAGTGTCCATTTCATATGTTTGCTATGAGGGTTAAAAGAGTTAGTGTATGTAAAGTCCTTAGCACAATGCTTGAGACTTAAGAACATTCCACTTGGCAGAATCAGTACTGCACCAATAGCAGAGGCTTCCTGGGGATTTGGTGTGAGACACGCTATAGTCTTTGTGCTGACAATGAGTGAACCGGGGATTTTCTGAACTGAAGTCTAAACTTGCTGTGGCGAAGACTGCCCAGCCGGAAGACTGGGATTTCCCCACCTCTGGCTGATAAGGTGTGAGCAGAAGTCACACGTGCTGCTCTGTGTTCTCCTTCTTGTTCTTTCTCGCAGACTGTGGTGTGGTTAACCAGCTCCGAAGATGGGGATGAGGGTAACAGTTTTGGAAACACAGGGACAAGAATATGAAAGGAATGTGAGTCCCTGTATGGAGCAGAGCTCCCAACCTCAGGAGTCTCTTTGTGGGACAGAAAAATATCTTCTCTATTGTTGTGTTTGGGGGTCTCTGTGGTAAGTGGCTTACCTACATACAGTATGACTAATACCCCAGCCTGGTGAGAATATCTGAGAGTGTGAGTAGGTTGGGCTCTGGGACAGTGTGGAAAAGCAATGGATACAGTGGCTACTTGTGTTTTATTTTATTTTTCCTCTTGTCATGTTAGCAAAAGCGGACCGCAAATATTCACACATACAGGGGTGGGCAAAAGTACGTTTACAGTTGTGAGTACACAACACACAGTTTATTTTAGTATTATTATTTTATTTTATTTAAAAATATGTTTTATTGAATATGCTATTATAGTTGTCCCATTTTTCTCCCCTTTCTTCCCCACTGCCTTGCACACCCCCTCCCACCCACATTCACCCCATTTAGTTCATGTCCATAGATCATACATATAAGTTCTTTGGTTTCTCCATTTCCTGTACTGTTCTTAACCCTCCCCTCTTTTGTACCTACTATTTATGCTTCTTATTCCCTGTACCTTTTTCCCTGTCTTCCCCTTTTCCTTTCCCCCTCCCTGCTGATAACTCTCTATGTGACCTCCATTTCTGTGATTCTGTTCCTGTTCTATTATTTGCTTAGTTTGTTTTTGTTTTAGGTTATTTTTGTATTATTCATTAATTATTGTATAATTTTTTTCCATACGAACAACTGTAAACCTCCTTTTGCCCACCCCTGTATAATGTCATTTCTTCATAAATCAACAAAAAGTCCTATAGTATCTTGTGTGTGGAAAATAACCAGGAGATACCTTCAGTGACGTTTGCGTTTTTCTGATGCCCATGAGACATGCATGAAAGAAAAGCAAAGCATGTGGGTTCCCTTGAGTAGATGGCTTGGAACACTCCTCCACCTGGGCAGCCCAGGCAGCCACCTGGCTGAGGTAGTAGTCTCTGAAAAGTAGGTGTTCTGAGAAACAGGTGGCTATTCTTGCTGCCCAAGAGAAAAATACTCAGGATGGATAGAGGGGGGGATGATTGACCTGAATGTGCCAGTTATAATTTAGCAGAAGCACACCTCTAAAGTAATTCACCTCCAACGTTAATGGAGTGTCAACCGAGGGAAACGTTTTCTCGATCTTGAGTATGGCAAGCATGAACTGAGTCACTGACTACGGCAACTGAGGGGGACCCGGAGGGAGAGCCCTCAAAACGGACCCTGCAGGAAAATGCAGAGGAGGACAGGTTTGGCTTCAAGGTTGATCTTAACAGAAAAAGAATGTCTCTAGCCTGGTTAAATTAATATAATTTTATGTGGGTTGAAAAGAAATAAGTGTTTGTGACAGAATCGATGTTCTGGAAGCTGTCGGACTCCTATTCGGAGATGACAGGGAGCTTTTGTGACTGAGCCAGTGCGTGACTATAAGTGACGGATACGACGGTATTTGGATATGAAAGGCAGCTTTAAAGAAACTGGCTAACTCAAGTCCAGAGAATACACTTAGCACCGTGCTTGCAATTTCCCTCTATGTTCTAGGGATTATTTTAATACTAAATTTCTTGTCAGTTTTAAAATAATGATTTTAACTTTTAATGATTGTTAGAACTTTGTTTCTTATTTACAGTGTCTCAGTATGTCACCTTTGTTCAGTTACAGCTACCAAATTAGCTGACACCTGGAAACATCTATTTGAACTTTTGTCCTGGGCTAAGGTGCTAATGGCTTAGTTAAAGAGGTTCCTGTTGAGAAGAGTTATAAATAGGTGAAGTGGAGGTTAGAAGAAGAAAGGGGAGGGAAATGAATGTTTCATAGGTCAGTGCAACTTTGGGAAGATAAAGTTAGTCGAGGCAAAGGGCATCTGTCCGGGCCTTCGAGTTGTCCCGCCTTCCCCTGGGGAGCAGACTACAACCTGTGTAAGGAGGGCCAATGGGACTCCAGGCAGAGGGTTCTCAAGGGCTTCTGCTGAAGCCGCATGGGGCCGCGTCTACATGTTGCTGTGTAGTTTGTAGGGAATTTGAGACTAACTTGTAGATGCACTTTCGGAGCTTATCTTCAACTATGTGGGTTGGTTAAATAAAGCCTTACCTCCATTTTTTTTTTCCATTTTCTAAACATCTGTAGTACTCAGTACTGGTGGTAATATTTTTAAGTATGCTTTTCTTACATTTGCATCTATTTGCTTCTACAGGCAGATAGGTTGTAAATAAAAATGTTTTTGCCTGCTCATTTGGGATGAATCTCAATGTCTTCACAAGAGAAATAGCTATTAAAAGCACAGGAGATAGATTAGCATATTGATTTTAAAAATTCAAGCTGGACAGAATTTAATACCATGAAATAGGTTACTTAGACATCTTTCTGTGACCACTAATACAAAATCATGTTCTAATGCCTTATTTTTATACAGAGCTTTTGTAGAGATGGTGTCATTTGATTATCATGGGCACCTGACAGTGGGTGTTATTATTGCCAAAATCCCCACCTCTTTCTGGTGGCTGAGCTGCAGCCTGCTTGGGCATAAGTAGGAGCAGTGGCAGAGTTGGTGGGTGGAGAAGAAAGCCCACTTCTAAGTCAATAGGAAGGGGCAGAGTGAAGGAGCTACAGAAACAGAATGAATAAGTCAAGTCCAATTCTTTCTTTAAAATATATTTATTGATTATGCTATTATAGGTGTCCTAATTTTTCTCCCTTTGCCCCTCTCTGCCCAGTAGCCCCACTCCCTCCAGCAATCTCCCCTTAGTCCATGTCAATGGGTCATGTATATAAATTCTTTGGCTTCTTCATTTCTTATGGTATTTATTCCTAACATCCCCCTGTCTATTTTGTACCTACCATTTATGCTTCTTAATCCCTGTACCTTTTCCCCCATTTTGCCCCTCTCCCTCCCCTCTGTTAACCCTCCATGTGATCTTCATTTTTGTGATTCTGTTCCTGTTCTAGTTGTTTGCTTAGTTTGTTTTTACATTCAGTTGTTGATAGTTGTGAGTTTGTTGCCTTTTTAATGTTCATAGTTTTAATCTTCTTTTTCTTTTTTAATATATTTTATTGATTATGCTATTACAGTTGTCCCATTTCTCCCCCATCATTCCCCTCCACCCTGCACACCCTCTCCCACCCACATTCCCCTCTTTAGTTCATGTTCATGTGTCATAAGTTCTTTAGCTTCTACATTTCCCACACTATTCCTGCCCTCCCCCTGTCTATTTTCTACCCACCGTCTATGCTACTTATTCTCTGTACCTTTTCCCCCTCTCTCCTCCTTCCACGCCCCTGTTGCTAACCCTCCATGTGGTCTCCATTTCTGTGGTTCTGTTCCTGTTCTAGCTGTTTGCTTACTTTGCTTTGGTTTTAGGTGTGGTTGTTAATATCTGTGAGTTTGCTGTCTTTTCACCGTCACATTTTTATCTTCTTTTTCTTAGATAAGTCCCTTTAACATTTCCTATAATAAGGGCTTGGTGATGATGAACTTGAACTTGACCTTATCTGAGAAGCACTTTATCTTCCCTTCCATTCTAAATGACAGCTTTGCTGGATAGAGCAATTTTGGATGTAGGTCCTTGCCTTTCAAGACTTCAAATACTTCTTTCCAGCCCCTTCTTGCCTGTAAGGTCTCTTTTGAGAAATCAGCTGACAGTCTGATGGGAACTCCTTTGTAGGTGACTGTCCCCTTATCCCTTGCTGCTTCTAGAATTCTCTCCTTCATTTTAATCTTGGGTACTGTAATTACAATGTGCCTTGTTGTGTTCCTCCTTCGGTCCAACTTCTTTGGGACTCTCTGAGCTTCCTGGACGTCCTGGTAGTCTATTTCCTTTTCCAGACTGGGGAAGTTCTCCTTTATTATTTGTTCAAATAAGTTTTCCACTTGTTGCTCTTCTTCTTCCCCTTCTGGGACCCCTATAATTCGGATGTTGGGATGTTTAACGATGTCCTGGATGTTCCTAAGCCTCTCCTCATTTTTTTGAATTCTTGTTTCTTCCTCGTTTTCTGTTTGGCTGTTAGTTTCTTCCTTCTGGTCCACTCCATTGATCTGAGTCCCAGTTTTCCTTCCATCTCTATCAGTTCCCCATGCGTCTTCCTTCATTTCACGTATTGTAGCCTGCATTTTTTCATCTAATCTGTGAGCAAAATCAACCAATTCTGTGAGCATCCTGATGACCAGTGCTTTGAACTGTGCATCTGATAGGTTGGCTATCTCTTCATGGCTTAGAAGAATTGGCTCTGGGGCTTTGATTTGTTCTCCAGTTTGAGCCATTTTTCGTGGTCTTTTTGGTTTTGTTTTGGTTTTGGTCTGGTCGAGGCTGTGAGGGGTGGAGCCTTTGGTGTTCCCCAGTGCGACATCTTCTTTTTCTTAAATAAGTCCCTTTAACATTTCATATAATAATTGCTTGGTAATGATGGACTCCTTTAGCTTTACCTTGTCTGGGAAGCACTTTATCTGCCCTTTGATTCTAAAAGATAGCTTTGCTGGATAGAGTAGTCTAGATTGTATGTCTTTGCTTTTCATTACTTTGAATACTTCTTGCCAGTCCCTTCTTGCCTGCAAAGTTTCTTTTGAGAAATCAGCTGACGGTCTTATCGGAACTCCTTTGTAGGTAACTCTCTGTTTTTCTCTTGCTGCTTTTGAGATTCTCTCATTATCTTTAACCTTTGGCATTTTAATTATGATGTATCTTGGTGTACTCCTATTTGGGTCCAACTTGTTTGGGACTCTGTGCTTCTTGGACTTGTATGCCTATTTCCTTTCAAATTAGGGAAGTTTTCTTTCATTATTTTTTTGAATAAGTTTTCAATTTCTTGCTCTTCCTCTTCTTCTTCTGGCAACCCTATGATTTGAATGTTGTTACATTTGGAGATGTCCCAGAGGGTCCTTATACTATACTTGTTTTTTTTTTTTTTTTTTTTTTTTTAATTCTTGTTTCTTCTTTCTGTTCTGGTTGAATGTTTATTTCTTCCTTATGTTCCAAATCATTGAATTGAATCCTGGCTTCATCCCCTCTACTGTTGGTTCCTTGTAGATTTTTCTTTATTTCACTTAGTGTAATCTTCATTTCTTCCTTCATATTGTGGCCGTACTCAATGAGTTCTTTGAGCATCCTGATCACCAGTGTTTTGAACTCTGGATGTTATAGGTTGGTTATCTCCATTTTGTTTAGTTCTTTTTCTGGGGTTTTGTTCTTTGCGTTTGGGTGATGTTTCTTTGTCTTCTCAATTTGACAGCTTCCCTGTGTTTTTTTTCTGTGTATTAGGTAGAGTTGTTTTGACTCCCTGTCTTATTAGTGTAGCCTATTGTAGAAAAGACACCTGAAATTGCGTGAAGCAGAGCCTTATGTAATTGCCAGGAAGGGGCGACCCACTTCACCACTTTGTGGCTCTGTGTGTGGGGAGGGCTCAGAGAAGGGACAGTGCTGCTGCCTGGCTTGTGTAGGTTTACCTGGCACTTGCCCTGTTTCCAGTCACTTTGCTTACTCCCTTTATGCAACCGATGCCCTTCCAGCTGTTGCCCTGGTGCTGAATCTCAGAGAGGGTGGGTCTGCATACATTCCAAGCCCATGTGGGTCCTTTAAGTGGAGTCTCCTGAAAATCCGGCAGTTTATTCCACCACCCCAAACCCCACTGGTTTTTACAGCCATAAGTTGTGAGGATTTATCTTTCTGGCACTGGATCTCTGGCCTGTGCAGTCTGGTCTGGGGCTGGGATCACTCACTCCCCAAGGTACCCCTCCCAATTTTCATCCACCACACATGGATGTGGGATCGCCTGTTCTGCCTCTGCTGCCGCCTGTTCTCCGTGCCACACTGTGTTTCCGCACCTCTCTGCCCATCTCTGGGTCTCTGCCCCTCCTACCCACCAGGATGAATGTGGCTTCTTTAAATCCTTATGTCGGACTTCTATACAGTTCAGTTTTCTGACTGTTCTGGTGTTATTTGTTTTGCGGTCTAGTTATAATTCTTTCTGTGATTGAGTCAGGAGGCAAAGCATGTTTAACTATGCCTCCATCTTAACTGGCTCAAGTCCAACTCTTAAGGTATGCTAGAGTCCAGAAAAGTTAACTAGGGATTTTGGCAGGTACTCAAAACCCAAGAAGGCCAAAGAAGCAGATAGCATCAGTAGTGGAGGAAGCCCATCTGTGAATGAATGGTTAGGTGGGGTGTGAGGACTATTGATGGCTGATCCCCTTAGCTCTCACTGACAGACCAGGCCCATGAAACATTGAGGGCTTGAGGGGATTTCCTTGCTCACGCAATAAGAAGCAAGACTAGACTCTGCATTTACTTGGGCAGATTCCTGCATCAGTGTTGCTTTCAGTATGTTATATGGCATACTTAAGGTATTTCTTAGTTCCAATTCATATCTTGTCATTTACTTAAACATAAGACCCAAGGAGGAACACACCAAGGCACATTGTAATTACATTAGCCAAGATTAAAATGAAGCAGAGAATTCTAGAAGCAGCAAGGGATAAGGGGACAGTCACCTACAAGGGAGTTCCCATCAGACTGTCAGCTGATTTCTCAAAAGAGACCTTACAGGCAAGAAGGGGCTGGAAAGAAATATTTGAAATCTTGAAAAGCAGGGACCTACATCCAAAATTGCTCTATCCAGCAAAGCTGTCATTTAGAATGGAAGGGAAGATAAAGTACTTCTCAGATAAGGTCAAGTTCAAGGAGTTCATCATCAGCAAGCCCTTATTATATGAAATGTTAAAGGGACTTATCTAAGAAAAAGAAGATAAAACTATGACAGTGAAAAGACAACAAACTCATAGCTATCAAGAACCACACCTAAAACAAAAGCAAACTAAGCAAACACCTAGAACAGGAACAGAACCACAGAAATGGAGATCATATGGAGGGTTAGCAACAGGGGCGTGGGAGGAGGAGAGAGGGGGAAAGGTACAGAGAATGAGTAGCATAGATAATGGGAAAAAAATAGACAGGGGGAGGGCAAGAATAGTATGGGAAATGTAGAAGCTAGAAAACTTATGACCCATGGACATGAACTAAAGGGGGGAATGTGGGTAGGAGAGGGTGGGTAGGGTGGAGGGGAATGATGGGGGAGAAATGGGACAACTGTAATAGCATAATCAATAAAATATATTTAAAAAAAGGAAAAAATAAACATAAGAGCTTTGATTTTAAAAAGTCACTATTTTTACATATTTTAAATAAAATATCATTGTAATTTTAACTTTCTAGATTTGATTTCTTAACTTTGGTTTCTTCCTAACTTTGGATTGGTTCAAATATATGTGTAGAATTACATAAATTTTTAATAATAGATATGAGTTAATAATTGTAACCAGAATAGTCCCATATCCTCCAGCTTTTATATTTTGTTTAACATTTATTATAAACAGAGCAACTGACGCTTTCATCAAATTAAATGTTGGACATCCAGTGCTTTTCCCAATACTTCCAAGGATTCCTGGTGGCGGTTACATTGTCTCCTGACTTTTTGGCTCTTAATCCACACTCGGTCTTCAGTTCCATTTTTCTTCTTACCAGCATCCTCTTCTTTGGTTCCTGCCCTTCCTTCCTCCCACCACACTCTACTTGTGATCCAGCCCTCAGCACTTCATTGCCGAAATCGCCACTGACAAGGTACTGCGGCGAGCACAGACTGTTAGGAAGGTTTTAGGGATAATAGACTGATAGCTTAGAATAAAAAACAACTCAAATTCAACATCAGATATGATTTTTCAAAAAATACCTAATTAACCATTTCACACCACTGGTCCAGCTTTTACTGGCCATAGTCCACTTAAGAGTCCTAAACTCTTTAAATATTGCTGGCTTTTCTTCACAGCTGGTGAGCTCATCACCTCTCTTTTCCACTCCTGGAAGTTCATGACTGAGTTAACCAATACCAAAAGGGGATTTCCTGGCCTTTAGGACACAGGATACAAAAGGCTGGTAAAAACTTTGACTTTGGGGAGGAAAAATCAAATTCGTAGGCAGAATTTTTTTTTCCCATTCAGAGCTTATCAGTGAAGGGGTACAGTTTAAAATTTATTTCCCTCACTTCATGAGTGATGATTAATTTTTGTTCACTATTGTTTTTCTTCCTGTTACATGAAAATAATACAAATAAGTATTACTTATTTTATTTTGTGCCAGGTATAGAACTTAGTATTACAGAGTCATTTATTGCGTTTAATTTTTACAAATGTCAGGTGAAGTAGATAATACTATTACCTCTCATTTTCCAGAGGATGGAGCTGAAGCTCGGAGGTTTGGGGTCTAACTTGAACTGTACAGCTCACGAGTGCAGGAACAAGCAGGGGCCCTAAGACTGCATGACTTCAAGTCTTTGCTTTGATGTGCTGTATTATATGACCTGCTGAGCAGGGGGCACTGCACTGCATGTTAGTAGCATTCAGTCAACACCCTCTTCCAATGTCTTTTTCTGAATGTGTGTGTATATATTTAATAGATGATCCATGAATTAAAAAAACAACAACTGTTATGGGGACAGGAATGGGAGTATGACAACAGGGAAATGCTGTTTGCCAGTGGACCATTGGAGATATAAAGAATTTGGTTATAATGGTTCAGCAATTGCATTTACCAGGCACTCAAATATTAGGAAGATACAATGAGGTGACTTCTTGTGGAGGGCAACTGTTAAATAGACAAGGATGAGGGGGGAACAAATTTTATACAAAATGATTTGTTGTGAAGTACTTGCCAAACACAGTTATAAGTAACCTTTGGGTAATGGAAACAAACTTTATTATATCAAAGCTTTCTTGGAATTGTAAAATTATTGGAAGTTATCTGGAGCTATATTTGGAACAGTTTTAAAAGTTATTTGCAAAATTTACTCCTAATACTTTTTTTCTATATTTTTCTATTTATATCTAGTTACCAATGCTAATTACAGTGTCCTTCTCAGTAATTATACCCCTCAAAGTCCTGGGTAACTGGAAAAAAATGGCAGAAGCACAGCTTAATTAGGAGGTTACTGAAGTAACCCAGAAGGGAGATGATCTTTGGATCAAGGTGGTGCTGGTGAAGATAAGTGCTCAGATTCCTGATACCTATTTAAGATAATGCCGATAGAGTTTGCTGAGGGACCAGAGGTAGAAAGTGGAAGAAAGGAGGATTAAGGTTTTTGCCAAGAGTGACTGGGAGGACATAGTTAATTTAAAGGAGAGATAGAAGACTTTAGGAGGAGTTGTTCTGGGGAAACTGTCAAGAACTCCTTTGGACATATTGACTTTGAGATAAGCCTTCAGTGGCAATACCAAGTAGGCAGCTGGACTGCCTTTTCTATCATAAAATGTCCTTATTTTTCGTAACAAGTTTTGTCTTAAATCTATTTTATCTAATGCTAACATAATCACTCCAGCTATTTTTTTAGTTCCTATTTGCATGGTATATCATTTTCTATTCTTTTACTTTTTACTTATTTGTGTCTTTAAATCTTAAGTAAGTCTCTTGTAGACAGCATATAATTGGATCATTAAAAAATCCATTCTGTCAATCTCTGTCTTTTAATTGTAGTCATCAGTCCATTACACTTAATGTAAATACCGATAAGGTAGGATTTAAGTAGGCATCCTTGATGAGTTGCTTTGTTCCTGCTATTTTCAAGATTCTTTTAGTCTTTGTCTTTTCACAGTTTGACTATGATTTGTTGAGGTGTGTATCTCTTTAAGTTTATCCTACTTAGAGTTTCTTGAGCAACTTCTTAGATATGCAGGTTAACATTTTTCATCATTTTGGGAGGGTTTTAGCCATGATATCTTCAAACATTTGTTTTTGCACCTTTCTCTCCCTACTCTCCTGGCACTCTCATTTTGGGTATACTGGTATGCTGGAATGGAATCCCATGGGTCTCTGAGGCTTTGTTTATTTATTTTTTCTGTCTTTGTCTTTCCATTCATCAGGATGGATAATGTCAATCAATCTGTCTTCAAGTTAGCTGATTCTTTTTTTCTGCCAGTTAGAATCCTTCTAGTGAATTTTTCGTTTCTGTTTTTGTACTTTAACAACAGAATATTTGGTTTACCTGCTCCTCCTTCATCTTTCTTTTTTCTTTATTATCCTCCTCCTTCTCCATGTTCTCCCCCTCCTTTTCCCTCATAATTTGTTTTATTGATGATCTCCATTTTGTGAGACATTATTGTCATAATTTCTTTTAATTCCTTATGCACAGTTTCATTTATCTCTCTGAATGTATTTGTGATAACCACTTTACAGTTTTCACCTAGTGAGTTCAACATCTAGGCTTCCCTAGGTATGGTTTCCGTTAGTAATGTTTTTTTAGTATATAAGCTATACTTTTCCTTTCTTTGTGTATCTTGTAGTTTTTTAAAAATCTAAACACTTGATATAATATAATGTAGAAACTCTGGAAATTACATTTATCTCTACTCCTTCCCTACCTACTGAGATTTTGTTGTTGCCTGTTACTTGTTTATTTGGTTCCTGAACGAATTCTGTAGTATGTATAAAGTTTGTAAACTTGTGTGTAGCCACTGAAGTCTCTGTTTGGTGACCTCAGAGATCAGCTAAAAACTGGACAAATTTCCTTAAGTACCTTGAAACCAATAAGGCTCCCAGCCTTTTCTGAGTGTGTGTGAGCACACTTTCAATGCTGTGGCAGGTTACTTACAAGTCTGCCTTAGCCTTCACTTTATGTGTTGGCAGAGCCTCAAGTTCAGCTACGGGTATGAGATTACGACCTTCTTAGGTCTTTTCTGGGCATGCACACAGCCCTGATCACACACATGACTTTATTGCTTGCCAGGCGTATTTCAGAACTTTTCAAAAACTGTATGGACATATCATTCCCTACTTTTTCCCTTTAAGAGTTTTGGTCAGCCTCTTGTTAGCTCCAATTGATGTTGCTGCCTGAGGCAGCAGCAATGCTGAACAATTGCCATTGATTGTTTCTGACAAATGCCCTGCAGATGGGGTTGTTAGCACAGAGTAAGTTCTAAGTCATGTCAAATAACGACAAGCCCTGAGAGTGGAACTTTTCAGTGACTTGTCAGACAGATAAAACGGTGAAAATTCTTTTGGGACAGAGCTTTTAGGGAAGCTCCAAACTCATCTGTTTCCTACAGTGGCTGCTAGAATCCTATTGTTCGCAGCTACTGTACAACTTTTATTCTTGTGGTTTCCATCTTGAGCTTTCTTTAAAAAGTAGAGAGGCAATAAAAAGTGTTTTTGTTTATTATGTTAAGGAAGCAAAACAATAAAGAAGGTATTTTGTCTTTTAAAAAAATGACTACCCTTATTTACAAAGAATTTTATTAAAGAAAAGTTAAGTGCCATTCATTGCTTCCACCCACCACCAAAAACAATACTGATTTCTCCACATTTATGGATAAATTACTCTCCAAAAATTGCAGAGAATCTTTCTTCAGAGAGATTCAGTTCCCTCCACATTGATTCAGGCATAAAATAGTTTAGATTCACACAAATTCATGGAAATACTTGGGTTTGTTCCACTGTACCTGAGTTAAATGCTTTCACCTGAAATTAATTTTCTTCTCCTATGTAACAAATTACCGTAGGAGTAGCCTGAGTATGTAAGAGGGTCACAGGAATTGGACTTCTGGCTTTATTGCCAAATAAATTTCATTACGCTGACTTCTAAGTTCCAGGCTATAGAGCAAAAGTTCTAGCCAGCGTTATCCTTGAGTTTGCTAATCTCTGTGGACAACAACAAAAACACAAAAGACAAGCAGTATGAGTAAAATAGCCACAAGCATAACAAACTGAACTTTATTAGGCTTAAGCTAAAATAACCAACAGTTCTTTTTATTCTGGTACTGACTTAATAGGACTTCGGGTTTAATTAAAAATTGTATGATTTGGTTTTCCATCTTTTAAAAAAATCTAAAAGATTTTATTTATTTATTTTTAGACACAGGGGCAGGGAAGGAGAAAGAGAGGGAGAGAAACATCAATGTGTGGTTGTCTCTCACATACCCCCTACTGGGGACCTGGCCCGTAACCCAGGCATGTGTCCTGACTGGGAATTGAATCAGTGACCCTTTGGTTCACAGGCTGGCGCTCAATCCACCGAGTCACACCAACCAGGGCTGGTTTTCCATCTTTTTATTTAAGTATGATTGGTCCACTCAGTTGAGTAGAAGATGGTGTCATTGAGTGCCTTGTGTTCTGGGTTAAACCGGATATGCTCAGCTTTCATCAGTGCTTAAACTTTTTAGTCAAATGAAGTTATTCATAAATTCAGTTATTCATTATTCATAACTTCCTGCCTTTCTTAAACATTAAAAAATAAACAAGTTGCTTTGCTTCTTTTTACCTGCATTTTTGGGGGGTGCTACTTTAAAGATTTATAAGATAGTCTGAGCATTGATAAAAATTTCCTGATGGAAGTTCCGATAAAAAAGTGGTCAAATGTTGGTATTTTTGGTAGAAACAAGGGGCCACAAGCAATCTTTTTTAGGTTTCTTATACCTGGGTCCTGAGGGCCCAGTCATACTTATTTGTCCTAGGCACCTCAGCAGATCTAAAGGTCAAGGAAGGTTTTCTCAAATTTGTTCTTACACGTGAATTAGTCCCAGTGAAACTTGGAGTTTCTTACTTGTACTTGGTGCATCTTTTTACTCACTCACAACCAGACTTGATAAATATTTACCTAATTAGTAAGGTGACCAGCACTTTAGAAATATATAAATTAGATTTACACATGGGCATACATTACCATCAGTGTTAGAGTGAATGATAGTTTTGGTTATACGCAAACTATTACAAATGTATTCCTCTCCCCAGACTCTCCATAGAAACACATGAATGTGGCAGCTGGTTTATGGAGTGGGGAATATCCATTAGTCTCTGGTGGCTTGAGCCAACATAAATGATTCCTTAGAGCAGTGAGATGGAAAACTAGAAATCTAACTAGCTGTATGGCAGACAAGGACTAGACTTCCTCTTATAATTAACGTGCAAGGTGGGAGCATTGCTCCTGGTGAGGCTTGATGGCGTCTCTGCCTCACGTAGCTCACTGGGTATGAATGATGTCTGCTTGTTTATCTGGAAATCTGAAAGTTTGCCTTTGTCTTATCTTTCCACCTCATTGCTCCTCCATCTCCTTTTCAAATCTCATTTAAAAGGTATTTAGGTATTTTTACCTTGCCCATCTTTCTTAATTTCACTCTGCCTCTCTCCACGGTCTTGTGATTCCAACGTCTAGCATTTTTTTCAAGGTATTTGCTAATCTTCTTCAACTTAAACCTTGCTATAACTTATCTGCAAATTTGGTTTATGAAATGCAGAAGAATGCATGAAAGTATAATTGTCTAGGTTAGTCCAGAACAGTAAACAGTATTTAAAATACAAGTTGGTCACTTGTGTAATTGTGTTAACTCAGCCACTAATAATTTCATAAGCTAAATTATTATAGTAGAGTGTTCTAAATAATTTATTGTTTAGATAATATTTATGGATTAACATATACAATTGTTATGAAATAAAATTATCTTTTTAAGAAATCGGTCTCTCTTTTTACAGTAAGAAGTTACTCTAGCCAGCAAAGTTGGTGGGCACTAAGGAATTTGTGAAGATATTAGGTGAGTTGGTAGCTATTGAGAAGTATGGAAAGGAGTATAGAAAGTTCTGGCCAGAATTTTCTGCCACTAAATTGGAGGGAATATATTATAACAGTGCCTTCCAAAATTTCAGTCTCTTGTAGCTTCTGTACACTTATCGCCTTGTTAAAAAGGCCAAGGGACTCAGGTCCAGGAAGGGGCCATGTAGCCTAAGGAAGGTGGTAAGTTAAACTTTGAGTTAGCTTTGCCAAATGTGCGCATTCTATTGGATCAAGACTAATGTCAATGAACTAGTTTTAGTTGACTTATTGAAGACTTCATCCTCAGTGTATAACTTCAAACATAAAGTTGAATAGTGACACTAGCTGGAACTAGTTCTGCATTGGTAGAATGTGCTGTTTGTTCTAAAGAATCAGATTTTGTCCAAGTCTTCAATTTTTGAGTATAAGCTGGTTTTCCCCAAATATCTGTTATTCCTCCAGCTAGTCTTTTCTCACTAGTAGTGGGTAAGCTAAATCTCTCAGGTATGTGCTAGGTAATCCAGACAAAGAAGTGAGGGGGCATGTCTTTCTTTGCTGTGAGTAGGTTGAGCATTTCAGTTTCTGGGATACCTTCAAAGTTTGTGAATGCCAACGTGTTTGTCTGTATTATTCTTGGCAATATTGATTCTGGAGAGACTTTTCTTGGATGGATGCTGTACTGCAGGAAATGAGGGTTTCTGGCCAATGTGGTACCATTCCAAGGAGCTCTGCCTTCCAGGAAGAGGCTTTCTGTGAAATGTACCATGTCTCTGCTTTGAGAGTTGTCTATCAGCATCTCAAGGAGACCAATTCTGATCAAGTGGCTGTACGCAGAGCTTTGGGAGCAGGTGAGAAAGCCCAATAGATTTTCTTTCACACTCACACTCTTTGCAAAAACATTTCAGAACTTAAGATCTGGGAGTGTGTCTATCAGTTTTCCCCAGAGGAAGAAGGTGCAGCTTTAACATACACTTGCACCAAAGTGTTATTTATTTGATACATAGGTCTTCTTTTTTAGATCTTCTTGGGGAGAACTAAGACATAGGATTTAATTTGCTTACTTGTTGTGGGGTTGAGAGAAAACTATTTTGGGAGATATTAATAATCTCTAATTGTTTCTTCTTTGTAGAAGAGCCTAAAGAAAGGCCAACACGTTGAAATGGAAGAGACCAATATACAAGGTGGGACAAAAGTAGGTTTATAGTTATTCATATGGAAAATAATATAATAATTAATAAATAATAATAAAAGAATAAACTGTGTGTCACATAGTCACAACTGTAAGCCTACTTTTCCCCAACCCTATACACATACATTGTGGTATGTGGTCATGGTTTTTAAAATTCAGTCTTTTGAGTTTCAGGATCCTATGAGGCCTCCATAAAGGTCTTTGAAGGAAGGTTGGCCACAGCTGATATTTAATCTCTGCCTGCTCTGTTGTCACCAGATCTTATCCTCATCAATGTTTTCAGAGAAGAGATTTTAAAGTCGTAATTCCCTATCTTCAGAATAACACAATGAATTGAGCTGGATGTATTCATCCTTTTATTCTAATGATCAACATTTAGATCCTGTCATATGAAAATAGACTTATATAAGTTTTTCTCTGCTATAGTGATAGAGTGTTTTGTGCTTTTAGTAAGTCTGTCACCCATTGGTATCTGGCACCTCTTCAGAAAGTGGAAGGTCACTTTGCTCACAGCAACAGCATGAGGCCTCATTTTTTGTAAGAGAACCCAGTTGCTAGGCCGTAGGTTCTTTTTCATGCTGCTTCATCTGGGGTGTTTTTTCTTGTTTAGGATAAGCTTTCATGAGTTAAAATGATTTCCCAATGGCCTGTCTTATCTCCTCAGAGTATCTTTCTGTTCAGTGCCCTCAGATGATGATGAGTATGCCTAGATGTGAAAGCTTTTGGCTGAGGCTGAATAAGCTCACGCTCTAAGACAAATGTTCAGTCTGTAGAAATGTAATAGAAAACCCACTAAGTGTCTCATCAGCCACGGGTTGATGATGTGATTCAACTTCAGGTGCTTTGTCTTCAGTATAAACTTTTTCATCTTTTGCTTTGAAGATGGAATGATGGTTTCAAATTGGATTCAGGATGCTGATGGGGACCAGTGCCTACCTCATTGCTCCCGGTGGCCCTCACACTTGTCATTCTTGTCAGTCAGAGAAAAGGCTACATTTTAACCTCTGTAAGCCTCTTTTTGTTTAAGGTTTCTTTTCTTTTTTAAAAAAATATTTTATATACTTACCTGGCAGGGGAGATACCATGATCACGAAGGTGGTTTTCCCAGGGCAAGGCTTATCCATTGCACTCCAGATGTGTTGACCCCTGCGATTTCCCCAAATGTGGGAAACTCGACTCATAATTTGTGGGAGTGGGGGACTGTGTTCTCACTCTCCCCTGGAAAAAAATTTTATTATTTATTTTTAGAGAGAAAAAAGGGAGGGTAAAGGGAGAGAAACATCGATATGTGAGAGAAACATAGACTGCCTCTCACACACCCCCAACTGGGGACCTGGCCAGCAACCCAAGCATGTTCCCTGCCTGGGAATTGAGTCTGGGTCACAGGCCAGTGTTCAATCCACTGAGCCACACCAACCAGGGCAACGATTTCTTTTCTAGTCAGTATTTCTTCCATTTCCTTAAGGTCCCCAGTACTAAATCCTTTAGTTGCTGTGATAGGTTATATTATCCCTGCATTCACCCTCTCTTTCCTTTCTTCCCCTCCCACCTGCCCCACTGTGTTCTGATGGGAGGACCTCAGGTCCACCTGATCCATGTCTACATTTTCAATGCAAATTACCAGTCTCTTTTTATTATTTTATTTTATTTTTAATATACCAGCCCCTGATTAATATGCTTCTTCTTTAGATCTAACCCAGTGTGACGGATGTTTCCTATAGGTTGGCGCAAAGCTGATATGAGTCATTGTGTACAGGTATTTCTACTCTAGTTGTTAAAATAGTGAAATATGTCTGAACCAGTCAGTAAATGGCCCTTTCCTTGAGGTCTTGGATACTCCTCCTTTGCTTTCACTTGCTTGGCTCCTTCCTTGAAACTCATCTCTTGGAACTCACCAACTAGAAGTCTTTCAGACCCTACTGTAGTGCAATGGCCTTCAGGAATCCATTCTGATCTATTGGTGTCCACGCCAGCCAGTTAAAAATATTTTTAGCATTGCCCCTGGTTATGAGTGAATAGAATTTATTGGTAAAGCTTTCCAGGCCTTAACACATATTTTTCTTTTGGGGACTAAAATTTTTTATTGAGAAATTTGACCTCCAGGATTAGATGTCAATATCCTTCTAGGCATGAAGGTGAGTGTTATATTAGGAAATGAACATCATATTCATGTCAATCCAATAGTAGTTTAAAATAGTTTCTCAGACCTAGACTAAAGTCTTCATGGGTTTCTTGATATTGTTCTAAAATCCCTCTTTTTAAGACAGTGCTTGGAATCAACTTGCCTTGTGAAGTTTTGGGCAATGGGCAATTGCACATTTAAGAATAGTCATCTCCACATCATTAAGAAAAAGTTCAAATCTTTCTGAACAATTTTTTGGAAAGTTTTTTTAGTGATCACCTCTTTGTTTAGTGGTTTGGCAGGAGGAGAAATGGACTTAACCAGCTTCCAGGAATTAAGATTTGTCTTTTCAAGTAAAAAAAAATTGTCCTCTGTTTGACATATAAATAAATGTGATTCAATTTGCACTGTACACTAAGCTCTAGAGTTACATTTCAGAAACCTGCAAACAAATGGGATGAACTCACTTTTGTGTGTCAATATGTGGTTTTATGGATGGAAATGGATGGGCACAGGCCTGTTGCAGGCTCATTCACTGCTCTCATGTTTTAAAGCTTTACTCCAAAATGCCTTTAATGGAAGATGTTTATGTAATATAGAGGTGGTTGTTCACTGTACCATCACTGATGTGCTGCATTTTGACCAAATGAGTAACTTTGCAAATAGACTGTTTATGTCGAGTAGGAGCAATGCTTCTCCACCGAAGTGCATTTTTAATGATCTACTTTAAGAGTAAGTGTGTTTCGAAGTAGCTGCCCAGGAATCTGATTGGCTGGCACCAATGCCACTTCCCATAATTACCCAATAAACCATAAGGGCTTTTTTGGCACATTTATTCATGCCTGTCATGTCAGACCAGCTGCCACCCAGCATTCTAAGTCCACTTCTAGTTTCCTCTTTAAAATCTTTGTGGAGAAATTTGATGCCTACATACCTTTGAAAAATCTTTGTGGAGAAATTTGGTATCCATGCACTGCAAATTTCATGATGAAATGCTGTGCTGTTTTAAAAAAAATGTTAATGTTTTCCCTAAATAACTAAAATTATAAAAATCATGCTCTGGACTTAGCTGTTATACTGAGTTTTAAAAAATGTTTCACTTCTTATTGCATTTAGGATATGCACTAAAAATGTAGATGTAATCTAACTTAAATGATGCAAATTGTAAATTCCATCTTGAAACCAACTCTTGAAACTTGTGGAAACAATGCACTTAAAAAATTAAAGGAATAAAAAGAAATTTAAATTGCATTCTGAGGAAGTAACCGGCTCAGTTTCTATGGTAAAAAAAGAATCAATAAAACAAAGAAACTATAATGTAAGCAATCAGAAAAGCATCCTGCACAGTAAGTATAATCACAATATTTAAAAATTTCTATATGAAGTATTTCAATTATATTAAAATTATGGTAAATTGGTATATATGGGGGAAAACATTTCTTTTCACAGGAGTACAGCATTGTTAGATCTTTCATTTATGACTTCAGATGTTTCTACTAGGATCTCAGCTGAGTTTTTTTATTGACTGGAGGGTGAGTAAATGGCAGTCTTTGGGCTCTGCCATTTGTTTTTGAATCCAGAGTAATTCAAACTATTCTCCCAGACTACTGTGGTACCCTCCATGTTATCACATAATCAGATGGAACATCAGAATGGTCACATACTGAATAAAGAACGTGGACATACACTGCAAGGCTAAAAGAAACCAGCTCTGGCAATGGCTGTCTAGGCCTTCCAGAAAAAGAATACCTTCACTTTCAGGAAAACATCACAGAGTGACTTTCTGTATCAGTGTGAAATAAAAACCCAGTATTTCTCCACCAGAATATCGGCTCTATGGGGATGAGAATATTGGCAATGAGGTATCATGAAATAGAAGAAATTAAATGCACTTGACAGTAATTGGCTGAAGAAAATTCAGGAGACATGATAGCAGCCGAGCACAACAAAATAACACGATTAAGGACACATTAGCCATATGTCTCCATTATACTGAGAACACAGCAATACAAATGACCAGGTGATGACCTTCACCCCAAACTGGAAGGTGGATGACAGAGTCCATGTTTGTTTGCAAACTAAAGGTTAAAAAAGAGATTAAAAGTTATAAGGCTCAGGAATATCAGTCTTCAGCTTGTAGCTGATGAAGACTTGATAAATAAAGGCTCATTAGGATGCAGTACTGGAAAATATTGTCTTAGTATATATCCCATGGATTAAGTAAAATTAAAAGAGTTTTTGCTATATCGCCACATGACCCCTTATAATCTGTACTTTCTGTCAGGAAATACTTTATATGAGACACAAGCTAAACCAAAAGAATGAGCACGTCCTTAGTATTCAAGGATGAATGTACTTCCATAGTCACTGCATTGCATGCATGCTACAATTACAGTCCCTACCAAATGTTTCTGTAATTGTTGGTTTATGTATGTTTTTCCCAGCAAGCCTCTGATCTTCTAATAGGTGGGCACTGGGTCCTCAGAATCTAGTCTAGTGCCAAGCACACAGTGGTCACTCAATAAATACACAGTCACTGAATGCATGGTTCTTGTGGTGACTTTGGTTATGAGGCCAAGTTTTCTTTGAAGAGACTGATGGGCTGGCTCTTTAGGAGTGTACTGGCATTTTTCTTACGGGTTTGTTGTAAGGGAGGGCTTGGTCATGATACTGTGTGGTTTCCTCATTTTCATTTCATGGTTGTGGTCAAACTGTCCACACAGCTGAAGTAAATATGTAGGAAGAGGTAGAGGAAGGAGGAAAGGATAAGTCAATGAAGCAGTTTAATTTTCAGAAAATTAATGTTCTATTGGTAGTGGAAGGGTGAAAGTTTAATTAAAATAATATATATAAATATGTTTGTAGGGTTATAGATTAGATAAGTCCTACAAACAAATACAAGATTAATCATGTATACATATATTTATATAAAACCTGATATTTACACATACTTAATTTGACATGATTGAACATAGAATCATTAAACTACCCTTGTTTCCCACATACTGTCTCAAATTTTAAGACAAGCAGTGTTTATACAAGTATTCCAGTGGTGGGTAAGATCTTATGTTTTATATTACTCTGCTTGACTTGTGTGGCTTCTGTTTGGTTTGCAAAAGAAATAAAGATTTTTATATATCTTTTTATAGGTGCCTGGTATATCTTAAAAATACTTAGTTTTTGAAGCTATATTGGGTTCTAGGTGAAATCATTTCATGCTTGTATTTTGTTTGTTTCTTTTTATAGAAAGGTATAGTCAAGTTTGCATCAATATAGTTTCCTGGAATACCAATATCAGATTTAGTAACTTGGCTTGGTACCTGCTGGGACAACCATAAGCCGCAGGGGAAGGAAAGCAGGCTTTTGAGGAAGGTGAATTTGTATTCAATTTCTAGCTCTTCCTCTTACTCACTGAGTAATCATAAGCAAGCTACTTATAACTCTTCTAAATCCTGGTTTACTCATTTGTAAAGTGGATGGTATATTCCTCATTGGGTTGTTGTGATGATTAAATAAAATAATATAAAGAACCATGGAGCCCTGGCTGGCATGGCTCATGGATTGAGTGCTGGCCTGAGAAGCAGGGGTGTCTGGTTCCATTCCCAGTCAGGGCACATGCCTGGGTTATGGGCCAGGTCTCCACTGGGGGGTGGGTGAGAAGCAACCGCATATTGCTGTTTTCCTCTTATTCCTTCCCTTCCTCTCTCTGTAAAAATAAATAAATGAAATCTTTAAAAAAAAAGAACCATGGAAGTATTCAATTAATAATAGAACTTATTAGAACACTTCTTCCTTTTACCATTTGTCTTTATAGTTATTTAAGGGGAGATCTATTACTTTACTTCTTGTTATCTCATTTTTTTCTGTGATAATGTTAATACTGTAATAATATTAAATAACACTGTTTATTGTACTAATTATTATATACCAGAACTTCCTCAGGCCCAGTGCAATGTGATGCATTTTAAGTGAATAAGTTCTGATTCTATAAGAGTGAGGTTCCTGTTTTTGCGGATTATATCCCTGATTTCGAGGTAGGTTGAAAGCACTAACAAAGCAGGCAATTTGAACTCTCTGAACATCAGAGTTGTATTAAAATGTATCATCATCATCACCACAAAAGTGTCCACTGACTGGGTGTTGTTAGTACTCACAGGTACTAACTGCTCAGGGAAGCATTTTATGCAAGTTGAACTTTGGAACAATCCAAGGGTATAAGTAGTTATTATCATTCTCATTTTACAGACAATGAAATTGAGGAACTGGTAGTCTAAAATTTTCCAAGGTCAGTGCTGGATGCACGCTGAGATCAGTATCATTCCAATACCTACTTCCTAAACTGTCGAATGGTTATTGTCATTGTTATTATTTTTAAATTTATATCATTCTTATGCCTCCTGAGTGTTTAAAACATTGTAATATAGCCTTAGTTCTAGAACTCTAAGGTACTTCCTGGAATAAGCTTACTCTATTTTCCTGGATATCATGAGATATTTTATGGTGTGTGTGTGCTACTTTAATTGATGCTACTTACACTCTATCAATTCAGACTCTTTTGCTCAGCTCATCTATCCCTTGAATGTTGTCCTAGATGAGTGAAGTGTTTCGGTCATTGAGCTATAGGGGAATTTTGATTTAGGATGTTACTCTTGATGTTACCACCTTGTGAGGACTATGCTTCAGATATTACTCACTATCATAGCTTTCCTGACTTCATCAGCCAAGCTCAGCCCCCAGTACTTGGCAGGAATTCGCCCGGCAATCTCATGTTTATCACCTGACCCATCATTCTCCTTTGTCATGTTCTCTTAGCCTTCTAGAATCTTGGTCCAAGTCCCCAGTCAGTAAAGATTCTCCTCTTCACCTCTTATCTTCTTGTCAATCTATTGGCATCTTTCCAATCAATTACGCTATTGATTTCCCGTTTAATGTTGATTAAGGATTTAATGTTGATTAAATCCTTACTCCTCTGTTCATATCATAACAATTAGCAGCTGAACTTGGTCTTTGTTGCCAAAGTCTTGGTTCTGGTGTAATAATAATAGTAATAATAATAATAATACCCCATTTCTCTCTTATTTCTCTTTTTAAGACAAAGACACCCCTTACGTTCTATTGAAGTAAAACCATAGAAGTTTCCTTCTAGTCTTTTTACCCAGGTGAATATACGAGAGAAAGGCATCACCTGGAATTTCCCTAATTCAAGAACAGGAAGCACCCTTGAATGTTGTCAATATCTATGGGCCTGTTTAGGATTTTTTCACTGACTGGCAGTAGTATCTGTTCTCACTTTCAGCAGCATATATCAGTTTTGCATATAAATCTAAGGAATTTCTGGGTAGGTTTCTTTTTTGGACTTTAATCCATAAAATCAAATTAAAATAAATATTGGAGGTAGTTTTGGGGGACAAAAAGGCAATTTTCCTTGCCCATTTCCACCAAACTACTTCAAGTTCATGATGCCAGGAGTACGGGTGAGTTGGAAAAACATATTTCTCTTGTCTTTTTGCTTTACTTTTGCACAGAACACTTCATTTCTAATCTGGTCTCTAGATGTGTGGGCTACTTTTTCCGCTACACCAAGCAATTTTGTGTCACTAGGTGGCTGTCCTTTAGTCTAACTCAATTCTGACACTATCTACCTACAGAGAGTGTCAGATCCTGTAGATCAAGAGTTCAGTCCCATGAGATTGACCCCACTCCAGATTCCAGTCATAGGTAGTAGGTCCCCAGATTACTCCTACTTTCTGTCTGACTTGGTTACAAATGTAAGCTTCCTGCAACCTTCTCCCCCATGGATATAGTTATTTGCTAGAACAGCTCATGTAACTCAGGGAAACACTTATGTTTCCCAGTTTATTAAAGGATGTGATGGTTTACAGATGAAAGATACACAGGGCAAGGTCTGGGAGGATGCCAAACCCAGGAGCTTCTGTCCCCACGGAGTTGGGTGTCTCTCTCTTCTGGCATGAGGATGTGTCCCAGCCTGGAAGCTCTCCAAAGCCCCACTTTTGGGATTTTCATGGAGGCTTCCTCATGTAGCCAGGACCCATTAACTCCATTTCCAGCCCTTCTCTCCTCTCCAGGGAAGTGGGGTGGGACTGAAAAGTCCCAGCTTCTAATCATGACTTGGTTTTTCTGGTGACCAGCCCCCATCCAGGAGCCACCCAGAGCTGCTGCATTGGAACAAAAGAAGCTCCTAGTGCTCTTAGGAATTTACAAGGGTTTTAGGAGCCATGTGTCAGGGATAGTGTAAAAGATCAAATAGTAGAGCAAGGGGTGCTCCCAGTGCTTTTATCACTCAGGATATTATTACGGTTTCAGGAGCTCTGTGACAGGGTCCCAGGGCACAGACCATTATATATGTTTTATATTATCTCACAGAGGGGAATGGTTGGAGAAAGTACTAGTAAGTCCATATGATTTACCTTGGTTAGAGTGTGGCTAAAGTTTTGGGCTGCAGTGTGCTATTCAACTGAGTGAGCAGAGAGGCTGATCAGTTGCCCCAAACTGAAGACCAGGGTGAAATAATTACACCTGAGTGGTCTACAGTCCTGGAACACTATCTATCAGTTATGTGATGCTGGAAAGGGATCTTGTGTGCATTTGTCTCAGCTCTTACCCATATACACAAAACATCTTTAACCGAATTAAGTCTGGATTAATAAATGGAAGTTGATTGTAGTTTGGGGGTTAAGGTAAAAAGTTTGAACGTAGAATTTCATATATAGTAGTTTAATTTTTCTACTAAGTTACACTTCATGCACATGGATATTTTTTAGCCTCTGAAAGAACTCAAGCCATACTGGGGCATTCTGATATTTAGAACTTATCCATCAAATTGGGTGGGAGGGTTGCAAAGCATTCTGTAGAAGCAGCACTGATATATCACTCTCAAAAGCTATTAATTTGGTTCTCCAGCTCTGATTTGTTTAGGAGAACATATTAATTGGTTGTGGACAGAACTAAACCATTTTAGGCTTCAAAAAATTGGAAGCTCTGAAAAATAAATAGCTTGATCATTGCTGAACACTCATTCTGATTACATAGCTTATTTGATCAAAGACAATAAGTTTGTTTCCAGAATTTTTAATGATTGCTTTTAAAATGGAATTTGATATTGATACAATAGTTCAAGTGAAATACATTTTGTTTCAACAGCTAAATCAAAATGGTAGAAATGAATATGCTGTCACTCTACCCTTGAAAGCATTATCACATGAAGATATAGCAATCGGGAGGAAGGAAGATATTTTGGCCCCAATTGACTTCACATTAGCTGAACATTAAAATGATTAATTCTGTATTCATACCTGCCACTTGCTGAGTTTTCACCTATTATGCGAGTCTTTACATTCATTAACTCATCTAATCCCGGTAAGGTGAACTACAGATATGATAATATTTTCATTGATAAGCGAAGGGACTGCAGGCCAGGCAAGTATGTCTTGCTGAATGTCAAGTATAGCAAGTGGCAGATCTTTCTGATTCCCAAACCTGTACCTTCAACCCCTTGATCTCGAGATCTTTAATCACTTTACCTCCCCACTAGTCTCTCTAACTCACTGTCAAATGTAATAATACCATTCCTGCCATTTCTTCAGATAAATTTTAAAATGCTTTTCAAAGTATTATTGGAATGCACTATTTTTTCAGCTTTACTGAGGTATAATTGAGAAATAAAATTATCATATATTTCAAATATACGACATGATAATTTACATTGTGAAAGAATTTCCACTATCAAGTTAATGAACATATCTATCATCTTACATTTTTCTCTGTGTGTAGTGAGAACACTTATATTTTACTCTCTTAGCAAATTTCAGTTATACAGTACAATATTATCAACTGTAATCACCATGTTATACATTAGATCCTCAGACCTTATTCATCTTATAACTAGAAGTGACCTTTTTACCAACTTCTCTCTATTCTGCCCCCCACCCCCCACCCCAGTTCCTGGCAGCCACCATTCACCGCTCTATTTCTGTGAGTTTGACTTTTTAAAAACTTTATTTTGGATTTCTCATGTAAGTGATGCCACACAGTATTTGTCTTTCTCTATCTGGCTTGTTTTACTTAGCATGATGCCCTCTAGGTTCATCCATGCTGTTGTAAGTGGCAAGATTTCCTCAATTTTAAGGACTGAATAATCCATTATATATGGCAAATTATGCTGCAATGAAAATGAGAGTATGAATATTTGTTCAAGAAAGTAACTTTGTTTCCTCTGGATATATACTCAGATATGAAATTGCTGGATCATACGGGAGTTCTGTTTTTAATTTTGGGGGGAATGTAATATTGTTTTCCATAGTGACTTTATCAACTTACACTCCTGCCAGAAATGTACAAGTGTCCCCTTTACTCTACGTCCTTGCCAGCATTTGTTATCTCTTGTTTTTGATAATAGACATTCCAAGATTTGAGGTGATATCTCATTGTGCTTTTGATTTGCATTTCCCTGATGATTAATGATCTTGAGCTTTTCAGGTCTCTTTTGGCCATTTGTATGTCATCTTTGTAAAAATGTCTATTCAGGTCCTTTGCTCATTGTTTAATTCATTTCTCTTCTTTTTTTGAGCAGTATGAATTCTTGGTACACTTTGGACATTAACCCCTTACTGGATATGATTTGCAAATATTTCCTCCCATTTCATAGGTCGCCTCTTCATTTTGTTGATGGTTTCCTTTGCTGTGCAGAACCTTTCCAACTTGATGTAGTTTATTTTTGCTTTTGTTGCCTGGGCTTTTGATGTGAAATCCAAAAAAACCTAATGGGTCCAGTTTTATTTTGCATGTGGCTATCTAGTTTTCCCAATACCATTTATTGAAGAGACTATCCTTTCCCTGGTGTACAGGAGAGTATCTTGGTTGGTAGTTGTTTCTTTCCACACTTAATATAACATTCTTTTCTCACCTGCAAGGTTTCTGCCAAAAAACCCACTGATAATCTTATGAGTGTTCCCTTGTAAGGAAGAAGTTGCTTTTCTCTGGTTACTTTTAAGATCATCTCTTTTGTCTTTAACTTTTGATCATTTTAATTATAAAATATCTTGGTGTGGGTCTCTGGATTTATCTTTTTTGGGCCTCTCTGGGGTTCCTGGATCTGGATGGCAATTTCTTTCTCCTAATTAGAAAAGTTTTCAGCTGTTATTCATGTGAATAAGCTCTCTTCCTCTTTCTCTTCTCCTTCTGGGACTTCTATAATATGTATATTGGTCTATTTGATGACATCCTATAAATCCCTTAAGCTATCTTCAGTCTTTTCCATTGTTTTTTTTCAAATCTAATAATTTTAGTCAAGTTAACAGTAAGCAGCAAAAGTGCAATTACATGACAACCCCCATGTTTTACATGTTTAAACTGTTTTCCATTGTCTTTACTTGTAAGATGTTGAACGTGAGACCCACTCTTGAATCTTCTTTCTAGTGGTGGAATAAGGTACATGCTCTTCTGGAGTGCCACTCACGCTGAATTTGTTAGGGTTTGCCCAGATGAGTTTGCGAGCAGCAGGTGGCTTTGTTGTTGGAGGATCAGCAGTTATGCAGTGAAGCCAACGATGCCATTTGGGGAGCACCATGCTTTCATCCATGTCCAAGAACGTGTTTTTGCCATTCATTTCGGTAGTATATACAACCCATCAGTGACGGCCAAAAAACTGCTTGTTGTCTTTGTAGTATTTGTTTCCATATTTGTCTTCACCCACTAATGTACCAACCTTCACACCATTTACCCTGAACAACGGAGGCCACCATGGCCATTGACCTGCATCCTGTGCTTCAAGACCTGAAGGTACTCCATCGTGTCCCTTTTTTCATTCTTTTTAATTTTGCTCCTCTGACCAAATTTCATTGCCTTGTTCTTAAGTTCACTGATTTTTTTTCATCTGTTTGATTTAGTCTGCTGTTGAACATCTCTATTGAATTTTTCGGTTTAGTTATTTTTGTTTTGTACTTTTAAATATTTTTTGCCTCTTTGTTGAAATTCTTACTTTGTTCATGCATTGTCTCCTGACCTTGATGTACATCTTTAATACTATATTTTCAATTCTATTGGGTAACTCATTTATCTCTCTGTTCCATTAAGATCAGAATTTATTCTGTTCTTTTATTTGGAACATGTTCCCTTGTTTCTTCTTCATCCCCCGCTCTGTGTTGGTTTATGCACATTGGATAAAATAGCCTCTTCCCCCAGTCTTGATGAGCTGGTCTTGTGTAAGAGATAAACCTCATCAATCAGCATGGCCTGAGCTCCTGGTTATCTTCCAACCTTTGAGATGTTCCAATGGCCATCTTTATGTTTAGTGGCTTCCAGTAGCTGAGGTTGTGCAAAGACCCATCAGTGTTCTAAAGGGGAGGATCACAGTCAGCACTTTCTTGCAGGCTGATCAGAAACTGAACGCCCAGGCAGTGTGAGGAAAAGTTTGTAGTTAAGCCCGTTCTAGGGCAAAGTGGGAGTTGGGCGTTTTTTCCTGTCCCTCTGCCCTGAGCTGAGTATATAGATATGGGATGGATAGATGCTCCTGTACCAGTTTAAAAGTGGTTTCTTTGTTTGCTATAGTCCTATGAGACTCATGAATGCCTGTCCCATTGGCTATTGAGCAAGATGATTTGGAAGCCCATTCTTCAGGTGACAGCCGTAAGAGTTGAGGCACTAGATGTGTGGACTAGCTCCTTCCAGGGAGACACTGATGACTTGGTGTGATTGTTATAGAGAGCTATAGGAAGAAGGCAGAGGACAAGCCCACCAGTTCTTTCAGGCTCCAAAGATGACATAAGTCAACCACTATTTGTGTGCTAATTAGAAGCCAGACCCTCAGGCAACAGTTTATAAAGTATGTAGTTAATCCCTTCTAGTGAAAAGACTGGAAGATGGGTGTTTTGTGTACTCCCTCTGCACTGGGCCCTGGGGGAGACATCTGAGGTGATTGCTCACTTGCTCATTGTTAAGAACTGCTTCTTTGTTTGCTATAGGCCATTGGGACTGGTAATCCCAGTTGGCTTTCAGATTTAGATATTTTGGGGGTCTGTTCCTTAGCTCATGAAAGAGAAAGGCTGGGAACTGGAGGTTCTCTCCTGATTGTTGGCGCTATGCTGAGAGTGGGGTTTATGGTAAGAGTGTGTCTCAGACTTTCCTACTTGTTTTCATGTGGCTATTTTCTCATTTGCCCAAGTCACTCAGCTGGTTTTTTTGTTTTTATTTTTGGTCTCAGAGGGAATTGCTCTGTATGTATTTGTACATTTGGTGCGTTGTGGGATGAGGGAGGTTCAGGAGCCTCCTACATCTCCATCTTGGTCCCTCATCACTAAATGTCCTGTATCTTGGTCTGGGTGTGGTTTCGTGGGTGTAGAATTGTGTAAAACTGCATTAAGCTTCACAATTCAGGCCTGTGTGTTTTATTGTATGTAAGTTATACCTTAATAAAAATTAAAAATAAAACACTACTGATTTGATGTGTTTACTATGTCATTTATTTAACATAGATTAGGTATCTACCCTGTATTCAGCTGGCCACAGTCTATAGAGAGGCATTCCTCAAAGCACAACCATCTAAGGGATAAGATTGTCCACTATAAGACCTGGGGTGGGGGAATTAAAAATCAAGAGCTTGTAGACTTGGTGTGTTCTTGCTGTATTTAGACTAGACTTCATTACATCCCTTCTTTGCTGTTATTTTACCCGTTCTAGGAAATAGGTTGATGTGAGTTTGTTAGAGTTAGTCTTCACTCTATATTTCTATAGTGTCCTCTCTCAAGAAACGAGATATTGTTTCTGTTAAGAGCAAAATTAAAAGTGTGTATTTCTCTTATAGTATCTGCATCCTGATGCAGTAACCTGGGCACAGTCTGAATAAACTCAAGGAATCTCTTTTCATAGAAAGGGGCTTGAAGTGTTAAGTGGAGTATTAATTAGCATTTCTTTTTTTCACTATAAAAATTAGACATAAGAAATTGAAATCACAAAATTGTCATGATTATACACTTCATAAAATAATTTACTTTAAGATTCTATAAATATTTGGATTTCTATAGTAATTGCATTTTTGATTGATTATAAATCTTTTGACAAACTGATAGTTGAAAAACTGTGGAGCTAAAGATTTAATAGTTGCTTAATTTAAATCTAGTTAGACATGAAGATTATAACATATCTTTGAATTAAAATATCCTTAAATGGAAAAGTATGAATTCTTTTATAAAAATTGCAATTAACCCTGGCTGGTGTGGCTCAGTGGATTGAGCGCCAGCCTGCAAACCAAAGAGTTGCTGGTTTGATTCCCAGTTAGAGCACATGCCTGGGTTGTAGGCCAGGTCCCCAGTTGGGAACACTCAAGAGGCAACCACACATTGATGTTTCTCTCCTTCTCTTTCTCCCTGCCTTCCACTCGTCTAAAAATAAATAAATAAAATCTTTAAAAAAATTACAATTAATACCAAATTTTTAGAAATCTATTATATTAAGGGAGGCGTAAATGTGTTGTGAAGCAATATTAGAAGAATCATCTTCTTTCTTCTTGATTCTTTTTCTATTGTTAGAAATTATTTTTGCAAATATCTAATTAAGATAATAATAAATTTATTGAATAAATACTATTGGCCAGGCTCTGCAGAGGTATTTCATCTAAGATTTCTCAATCCTCTGAAGTTTCTTGAGGTAGATTTTATTACTTTCACTTTGTTGTTAAAATATTTTCTGAATCACTAAAGAAAAGTGAAGCTAGGTATAGTTCTACTGCCATGTGGTTTGCATGTTGTAACTTGAAAAATATTTGAAGAATTGCATGGAATAATTCCTTGTTAGGCATAATGCTGGATTAACAAGAGAGGAGGTATGGAGTATGGTGGGACTCCCAGGCCAATGGCCGTGGTCTGATTCCAGACTGCCACAGGGCCACATAAGTAACCTCTGTGTTCTTCAGTTCCTCATTTGTTGAGGGTGCTGTGCACCATCTCTACTTCATAGAGGTGTTCTGATGATAAAATAAACCAATATGTCTACTGCACTTAGAATAGAGCCTGCACATGGTCAACTCAATAAATATTAGTTATTATTTATTAATATTCCATTACCTGAAAAATACCACTAACAGGAAGTTTATATAGCTTGTTAATGCCTGGGATATTTTTTAATCACTTGGGGATATGTTTATTGATATTTAAAGAGAAAGGAAGAGGGGAGGAAAAGAAGGAGGAAGAGAGGGAGAGAGAAAGGGAGGCAGGGAGGGAGAGAGAGACAGAGTCAGAGAGACACATGGATGTGAGAGAGAAACATTGATTGGTTGCCTCCCCCACATGCCCAGATGGGATGAAACCTGCAACCTCATCTTTTCTTTCAAGGGGCACTGAGAATTTGAAGAACGATACGAGGATATATAGGCGATATGAGGGTGAGCCAGACAAGTATTATTTAGTTTATGTTTTGACTTGATATTTAATTAAACATTGCTAGTCTCTCTCTTCTTTGTTTTCTTTTTCTCTTGTTAAAAAATTTTTCTGCTCAGTCACTCTACTGCCAGTTTCTCTTGATGTCTGGACTTGCTAGTATATTGTCCTCTGCCCCCACTTTTTGTTGAAAGTAGGAAAGAGGCAGGATGGAACTGGAATGTTTAACTGTGTAGCTAAAGTACCACATTAGAATGAAAAAAAAAATTGATTTAGAGTCAAGATCAGGTTTTACCATTTTCTTACTAGAGTAAGACAAGCTTGTTACACACAAAATTGCCTTTATGAACTTTATTTGTAAATGGGGATGATGGTAAATTTAAAGCCTTTTAGGGTTTTATTGAAATAGTGAATTTGTTTGTGATGTACTTAGAGGATCCTAAGTGCCTTTGTTTTTTATGAAAAAGTAAAAATGTAAAACCCTAGTAAATATAAAAAGTCCCATTTATTTATACATTAATCACTTTTTGTGAGTCCCTTTTAGTCTAATAAAAGTAGACCAAAAAAAGTAGTAGTTTCTCTCCTGATTTGGCACAATAGAAAAATGTGTTATTCAAAATTCTGGTTGTGTGAGTTAGGAGAAAAAATGACATTTTTCATTTAATTAGTTCTTTCAACTCAGGATCCAAAATTACAGTCCAAATTTCCTAATAAGCTGAAGAATGTGAGCAAATGATAACATCTTGCTATTATTGTAAAAAACCTAAAGGATACCAGCAGCTTATGTTCTGATTTAATTATTAGTAGGTATTTTTCTGGTGTTTGTGTTAATGTACAGTGGCCCCTCTGATGCTTTGTTATTTTATTTATGATATAATAAGGAGTGGTGAAAACAGACCAAAGCTGTAGACTGGGGAACTATTTTTAAAAATTTGACTGTTGTTTCTTGTCCAATTTTTTTTTCTGGGGGGCATGTTAGTCTCTAAGGTTCATTTAAAATTTAAATATATCATGATTCTATGATGCTATTGCTTATCCACAAGTATCTGTTTATAGTGGAAGAGTGGATGAATTAAATGGTGTGGGGTTGGTGATTGGTGTTTGGGACAACTCTTTTGGAAGGGTGATAGCACAAAGTTTAAAGAGGTTATTAAGGATTCTGTTTGGAAGTTATTTTGAAAACTATAAATAAAATTAAATAAATAAAAAGGTAGGCCTGTAGGATTATTTGGGCTCTTTACTGGTCACATACCCTGTGGTTCTTTTGAGGCTAGCACAGAGTGAGAGGTGATAGAGTCCATCTGAAACAGCAGCAAACACAGGCAAATTTCACAGAACCCTCTACTGCCCACTTGTGTGAGTGGTCCTTGGTGTAAGGCTCAGATTTTCTTGTAGGACAGAATTGCCCCCTCTGTTTGATGTCTGGCTGTGCAGCTGACCCTTAACTCTGCTGTGCTCCATGCTTTCAGAGACTTCCCATCTGGGTGCACATGGATGACTCCGGTCCAACGATGTGGTTACTATGTTTCCTATGAAGCCTTTTACTTCATTTAGGGATCTGACATGGCTTGTTCATTTTTCTAAGTCCTGTCAGACTAGGGAATAAGACTTGAGTTAAATCTTTAGAGACTGTATGTTAAAGGCAAAGTGTGTAATGTAGGCATTGGTAGAAGTAACAAAGATTCCCCAAACCCCAGTAAATTAAAACAAAAAAAATTATCGATCATGGGGTGGGGGTTGAGGGTTGGGGGTCTCTATTCTCAGTTTCATTCCATTTATATTATGGTTTCACCAGTCGGCATGATACTCAATATTTACTATGACTGAGAAAGTGTAGAGATAGAATATGTCACTTCAACAATTAAATGCTGCAGTTCAGGAACAACACATTCCCATAGCTCATTGGCTAGGAATACCTGGATTGCCCTATGTAAGAACAAGGGTGGTAGGGAAGTGTAATTTTCCCATATTCCAAAAGCAGAGCAGAGCTGGGTTTGGGTGACTCTTGGATATCTTTACCTCAGCATTCTTAATTTATAAATAATATTGTAAATTCACAGCAGTGCATTTTATACATTGCCTGGGAATTATTCAGAATGTCTGGGAAGTAAACATTTCCCATACCATATCTATGCCCGAAACATATACACAGTTCCATGCTTGTGACCCCTTAGCGATATAGCAGATTCTTTAAATGGATTTTGTAATAGGTGCTGAATCTGTACTGATCCAATAACATTTTATAAATTGGCAATTTCTTATATCAGTTTTGATCGAGGGTGAATATATGAGGTGAGTAGCTTCAATGAGGACCAGGTAACAGCCTGAAGTTAGCTGGCCTTCCTGAGAAATGAGCCAGTTCTTGGTTTCATTTGGATTGTGTTTTCTGAGTTGCACCTATCCTTTGCCTTTGCTTGGCCTCCGGTATCTCAGGATGCCATGTGACTGTGAGTTAAGTTCCTTTACATTCCTTCTTTTTATTGGAGTGAGAAGGTAGTAGTGTATGAATGGCATAGTTTTCTAGACTTTTCATGTAAGGGGACTGAGGTGGACTGATGGCTAAGAGATGATGTCTGGCCATCCAGAGAACGATGTGAGCTTTTACTCTGGTGCCTGAATCCACAATATGAATTTGTAAATTGGAGAGAATCTTGCCGGCAAATGGAAGTTTTGCTATTCTAATTTTTTTATAACTTTTGGGGTATAATAAAGGTCATCCAATTTTTCAGATTCATCCATCTAAACTTTTTTGGTCCATCTGTTTTTGTCCTGGCACGCACAGTGATAAATTCTTCATTTCAGAGCTGCTTCACTGCTCTTCCAGAACAGAGAAAAGAGAGCACTCAGAATTATTATTAATTTCTAAATAAAATAGGCCAGGTCTTCTGCGCTCCTAAAAATGGAAACAGTTTTTTCACAAACCATATAGGGGGTAAGATTTTAGTGTCATTTGTGGGAGAGTGGCTGTCAAACTCTTTGTATGAAGAGGCAATTAACTGTTTGTGAAGCTGGCAGTGGGGCCCTGGAGAAGGGGGAGGAGAGAGAGAAGAGAGGGTCAGGCTCTGACTCCCTTCGGCAGTCCATGTGGCTCTTTCCTGGCTGAGCTCCCCTTGATGTCAAAGTGAGCTGTGCATGCCAGAAATGAGGCAGTGTGAGGAGAATTAGATAGTGGGTCTGAGTGGCTTGCATTCTTCTTTCTTTTTCTTTTCTCTCTCTCTGATGACAATTTTCAAAATAAAGGGACTTCACTACCTGCAGAGAAAACAGTCTCATAACCTTATTTTGAAATGCCGAATTAAGCCCTAGCAACGATATTTTTGGATATGGAACTAAGTGCAAAGTTGAAATTGAAAAGGGACAATTGAACTAGGGTTGTTGTTCTTGTTGTTGTTGTTATTATTATTATTATTAACTTGGCTGAGTTGGAGCCTTATCCTCAAATTTGGTAAGTTTAGCTGGTCATTTGGAACCAACACAAGAAGCAAGGTCAGTGACTCTCTAGGTATTCTTGTCTCTGCCACCAACCTGCTCGGTGTCCTTGGGTGAGACCCTTCAAATCAGGTTCTTCAGTTACAAAGCGGGAGTGTGTAAGTGTAGAAGAGGAGCCAGAAAAATGCAATGTTTACTCTAGCCTTTATCATACTTTGGTGGGGTGGTGTACATAGTACTGTGCTTATTAAATGATTTTTAATCAGGATGATGCTTATGAAAGGGCTGAGGAAATATGGTAATTAGTACTATGGGACCAGACATAATTAAGTACAAATGGTGCCTCAAGGTCATCTGGTCCTAACATTTGCTTCATGGCAGGAAGGATTCCAACCATCTGACCGACTCTTTGCATTTGACTCTCCTGATGATATTCACTTGCTGGTGAGATGAGAAATGCATGCGTTTGTACTTTAACATTGTAATAGGTTGTACCATATATAGCTGTATTGTTCAGATCTCACCCTGTACCAGCCATTGCACTAAATGCTCTGTAGGTATTTAACTCATTTATTGTCACACAAGCTTCATGAATAGGATTTTAAAATAGTGTTTACTGTTATGACAATAATGATTACTGTAAAAAAGCAAAATAATCTCATATTTACAGAAAAGTTGCAAGACTAGTACAAAGATTTTTTCCCTGCACATTTGAAAGTTGCTGACATGATGCTCCATCACCCTGAATGCCACGTGTATTACCTGACCTCCATTACCATAGATGGTATATCACAGCTGTGAACTCACAGACCCATTCAAGTCCTCCATCCTTTATAGGGAAGGGATTCAACCCAGGACCCTATATTGCATCGAATGGTCATACCTTAACAGATTCCTTCAGTCTGGAACAGTTCCTTATTCTATTCTTTTTGAGTTTTATGATCTTGACATTTGTAAAGATTATAGGCCATTTATTTTATATAAAGTCCATTATTTTGTGTTTGTCTGATAATTGCTCATGATTAGATTCAGGTTATACTTTTTTGAGAAAAGAATATCACAGAATTGATGCTGTGTTCTCATCAAATTCTATCAGATGGTACACAGTTTTATTTGTTTCATTGCTAGTGATGTTAACCTTGATCCCTTGATTGAAATACTGTCAGGGCCATCACCACCCTCCCCTCACTGTGTAACAAATCTCGCAGCATCCCTGCCCCTCTTGGGCTCTTGTACTGAGCTATGGTATCCTTCATTCTTTCTATAGGAAAGGCTCCAAAACTCTGCAGGGCTGCTGGACACCCCTGTCCCCACACTCTGCTCCCAGATTCCTACTTTTTTCAGTCTAATGCCTTTTAGAATGAATTATTCATAAAGGAAGAGAGGGAGAAAAGAAAGGAAAAATGCTAATTTTTTATGTGAACCTGATGCTGTTTGACCTTGCTACTCATTATTCTTCCTTTGAAAAGTTATGTCCCTTCCATGGATGAGAAACAAATTGTACAGGGTGGGGTAGAATTAGGTTACCGTTGTTTGTATGGAAAATACTACAATAATTAATGAATAATAATGCAAGAGTAAACTCTGTGTTTTGCTTACAACTGTAAACCTACTTTTGCCCTACCCCATTTTCCTTCCTTAGCATGTTTGTGTCGGTGTAAGCAGGCTGCTCTAATTAGGCTTCTCTACATGTAACAGAGACCCCTGAATAACAGTGGCTTAGATAACAGTGGCTTAGTTAGTGGCTCCAAACACATTTTTTTTGCCAACTTATTTATTTTTTAAAAAGAATTTCTATATAAACATAAATACATAATTCATAATTCATTTACTTAAAATGTATATAGTCATTGAATCCTTAATATCCCTGTAGTAAAGAAAAGGAACCAGAGTCACAGAGAGGTTAAGTAACTAGTTCAAGGTCACATGGCTAGTAAATGACACAGGATTATAGGCAGTCTGGCTTCAAAAACGATCTTGTAACAACCACCTATAGCTGCCACGGTCTTGATAACTGTAGCTACTTAAGGAAATTCAGACACAAGTGTAATTACTGTGAAGACCACATTGTTCTTACAGTTTTGCTCATATTGCTATATATAAATTCTGGCTCAGTAATGCTAATGCTACTTAAATTAATACCTTAAGAATAAAAGACAAACATATCCATCAAATGTTAATTTTGCACAATGGCTACATTTTACATAATTTACTGACAAAACTGTGGACTGTGAGTTTTCTGTGTTGAATAACATTTTTTTTGATTCATCAACCTATAATTATAAGATGCAGGAGCCCAATCTGAGACTCAGAGGGTGGGGCAGTTCAGCAAAGGCCAAAATTGGGAAAATAAACTCTATATTTAGGAAACAAAAACAGAATCCTTTTGGAATCATTTAAATTACAGATGTCCACAGACTCCAAACATATTGCTGCAAATGTTTATGCATGCTTTTTATGTGAAATGATTTTACAAATTGAGACCACATCATGTGCCTGTGTGCTTATTGCAACATCACCGAATCATGGGACAGAATTCTTTCCGTAACATAAAGGGCTTTAAAACTTGGCAATATGACCACTGGCTTGATAGCCAGCTGACTTAGATGCTGGTCTTGGCATTTCCATCAATGAGAATTTGCTTTGATTTTTCTTGCTTGTTTCTAATCTGTAAGATGGAAGAAATAGCACCAGCTCACATTGTTTGCTCAAGTATGTTTCTAACTTAAATAGGATTTATTATAGATGTAGGAACATCGAGATCATCCAGCCTAATGGTTTTCTAGCTATTTGAAAGCAGTAGGTCTTTTTATTCTAAAGAATTCGTAGATAAGAGCCTTTTATAAAAGTTATAGGTAAAAGATTGGAGATCTATTCTGCTAATAACACTCTCTGGTCTGGGGCCTGAGGCCTGGCCTGTAGGCCCTCTTCTTTGCTTCAGGATGCCCTTAAGCCTGTATAGCAAGGACAGTTCGATAACCACTGAGCTCGTCCATCTACTTCGCTCCCCGCTCCCATTTTACAGTTGAGAAAACCAGAATCCAGAGGCTAAGTGACTGACTGACTTATGGAAATCTGACAGAGAACTTGCATTGGAGCTGAGAGCCAATCTTTTGTCTTTTGACTCCCAATCAAGTGTTCCTTTCATTAAATTAAGTTTTATTGTTATTCTCCATTTTTATTTTCCTTTTTAAAAGATCATAATTCTATGAAATTTAATTATTAACTGTATGTGGATAACATCATGGTTTTTATCTACCATTCTTGTATCTCTTTGTTGAAGTACATATTCATTTTTTTGGTCACAAGAAATCTAATACTAGTTTGAATCATTGCCACTTGAAACAATATGGCAAAGAGCTTTGTAGTTCCAGCTGCCCAATATCTAACTTGCCTTTTCAGTTCACAACACTGCTCTCATTCTGTTCTCTATTACTAGTATTTGGGGTGATATTTAATGTCTCTTTTTCTTACCTTACCATTCACTCATTTATAAAATCTAACTTACCGTAAATTATTTCCATTGAACACATTGGTATTGTGCTTATTTCTAACAAACTAAAATCTGAATGTCAGCTACATGCCATTCTTGCATTTGCACTGAGGATACAAATAAATAATAGTAAGCTCCAGGCAACCTCCTTTCCCCCTTTCTTACCTCTCTACCACATCTCTCCTTCTGATGAATTCGCAGACTAATGGGAAAGCGAGGTCCCAATGATAGGGCCAAACTTGTTGGACCGTGGAATCTTTCTCACTGTAAGTCTTTTTCCTTATTTTACTCATTCAATTGTTTTCAGGTTTGTTTTGGTTAGAACATTTCACCAATCGTGCTCTGACATTATATACTTTGTCAGTCTCTTTCACTCTTTCTTGTTTTCCAGTGAATCAAAAATAAGTACTGTTGCGAGTGCTAAAGACCCTCTATTACATTTCCTCCATGCTTCCCATTCCAGCGGGACCATATGTTCTACCCTCACCCCTTCTTTCCTTCCCTTTGTCAACTAACCAGACTCTACTGTCGAGTCTCACTTTCTTCTTTTTTTAAGTGTCTTTTTTAGTAGTTAATTTTTATCGTATTTTTTTCCATTACCAGTTATCCCACTTATACTCTCTTTCACCTCCACCCCCACCCGCCTGCATTCACCACAGTGTTGTCCATGTCCATCAGTTCTCTTTCCACTACTGCCCCCAGCCCAGAGCTGTCAGCCTGATCTCCATCTATGAGTTTGTCTCTATTTTGCTTGTTAGCTCAGTTTGTTTATTAGATTCCACATATGAGTGAAATTATATGGTGCTTGTCTTTTCCTTACTGGCTTATTTCACTTAGAATAATGTTCTTTAGGTCCATCCATACTGTTGCAAAAGGTAAAATGTTGTGGACCATTCAGCCTGGTTTCAGGAGTTGTAACCCTCACCCCATGGTGGGCTGTGTAAGAGCCAAGGGACCCACTTCATCTGGGTCTGTTCTGTCACGAGGATGTGACCTACTAAGGAGACAAAGCTTATCTATCTCCCTGGCAGGAGCACTGCTTCTGCCTCATCCATCTCTGGCCCCAATGCTTGGTTGGCAGTCAATGACGGGTAAGACTCCTCATGGGAGGGGCAACCTAAGCCAGACACAACCACTTGGGTGGCCTCATGGAAGGACTTGGGGGGCTGCAGCAAAGAGGATGTGATGGACCCTCCCCGCCCCACCCCCGGCTATTCTGACATAGCCCAGTCCTCATTTCCATCTGGGAAATGTCTCCTGCTTCCTAATCGGCTTAAAGCCTGAAACTGTGGGGGCGAGTGGTGCAGCCCTGTGCCAGCCAGGACGGCTCCCTGGGTGATCGGGCATAAGAAAGAATTCCTAAAGTCCTGTGAAACCTGCTTTGCTAAGAGTGCTCTCACTTAAGTGATAAGTGTCCAAGGAGGAAATGAGTATGTCTCCCAAAGTTTGGCAACCCCCTTTCCAGACAGACATTGACTCAGATTAAGCCCTCAGATTTCTTTGAAATGTTAAACCTGTATTCCTGTGTATTTGAGCCCAATAAAAGCCTAGTGAGGATGGGGCTCTGGGTCATTCTCCTCTGAGAGTTTGACCACCTTTCCTCCCCAAGCAGTCATGTCTTGGTAGTTTTTATTTTCATCCATGACAGAGGGATGGGGCTCTGCAGGCGGAGCCCCCCCACATCTGGCGCCCAGGACAGGGGCCCCCACAGTAAGATTTTCTTCTTTTTTTTTTTACAACTGAGTAGTAGTCCATTGTGTAAATGTCCCATAGTTGTTTTATTCATTCACCTACTGATGGGCACTTGGGCTGCTTCCAAATCTTGGCTACTGCAAATAATGCTGCAATGAACAGTGTTTACATTCTTTCAAATTAGTGTTTTAGGTCTCTTGGGATAAATTCTCAGAGGTGGAATCACTGGGTCATATGGCAGTTCCATTTTTAATTTTTTGAGGTGATTCCATACTGCTTTCCACAGTTGCTGCACCAGTCTGCACTACATCAAACTAAAAAGGAAATTTCTTGCACAGCAAAAGAAATCATGAACAAAATGAAAAAACAACCCACTGAATGGGAAAACATATTTGCCAATATATCTGATAAGGGGTTAATATCCAAAATTTATAAAGAACTTATGCAACTCAACACTAAAAAACTAACAATCCAGTTAAAAAATGGGCAAATAACCTGAATAGACACTTCTCCAAAGAGGACATACAATTTATATGCCTATAGGCATATAAGATGTTCAACATCATTAATCATCAGATAAATGCGAATGAAAACCACAATGAGATATCACCTCACATCTATCAGAATGGCTATCATCAATAAACCAACAAACAAGTGCTGGCGAGGACATGGAGAAGGAGGAACCCTCACCCATACTGTTGGTGAGAATGCAGGCTGGTGCAGCCACTTTCTTCTTACCAAGGAAATTTTCCTGTCATTCTCACCTCTTGGATCACTTATTCTCTTATATTTCCCATCATGCTTTGTCTGTAAACACCCTGGACCCTTTCTGGCCTTCATATAAATAGCCCAAATGAATCCTGTAGGAAGTTTTTATTAATCCAGGTCTATCTACCTCCACAAATAATAGCATTGTAATCTTGGTCCTATGCAAGAGTTTCTACAGACATGTTAGGTGGTAATATGTCCTTTTATTTTGACATTTGTCCTGCTGAGATTTTTGAAGTTTTTCTTTTTATATTAATGGAGGTTAAAATAAATAGCTTTGTGAAGTTTATTTAGTGTAAGACTGTCGATTTGGTCATTGTTCACAATATTATAGTCATAAACTTCATGAATTGTATGAATGATCATGTTTCTCTTTTCACTCATTTTCAGGAGTCTTGGAGCAAAATTTGTGGCTAATATTCAGTAGCATTTATTACTGTTTTTATGCTTACCCAATGGCTTTATTTTATTTTCCCCCCATTTTCCCTTTACCTAGTTTTCTCTGTATTTCTGCTTATTCTCACTATATTACAAGTAATTTTTTGTGCATGTGTTTGTAAACCACCTTAATTCACTTTTGGAAAAAAGTGTAGTCAAAATAAAGTAAGATTGCTTGCTGAGCCATAGATTTAAATATATAGTTTGCTAAATGTAAAGCAAGCCTGTGATTCTTGACATTCTGTGTGGCTTCAACACAGCGTGGTAGCTCAGCGTTCACTTAGCTATGTTGGGCAAAGATAAAGAGAAGGCATTATGAATGCAAAGTAATATTATTTTTATCTTTTAAAAAATATATGTATGTATGTATGTATTTTTTAGAGAGAGGGGAAAGGAGGCAGAAAAAGAGAGAGGGAAACACCAGTGTGAGAGAGAAACATCGATTGGTTGCCTCTTGTGCGCCCTGCCTAGTGGGGATTGAACCTACAACCCAGGCATGTGCCCTGATTGGGAATCAAACCAGTGACCTTTTGTTTTGTGTATTGACACCCAACCAACTGAGCTATACCCATCAGGGTACAAAGTAATATTATTTATTTGGGAAAATTTTAGAGAATTTTTGGAGAATATATTGGAAGGCTGCTTACTTCTATTTGGAATTTGGGTTTCTATTTGCAGCTTAGATTTATTTCTATTTTTTTCTTTTAAAATGTGCTTTAAATGATACTTTTCCTTGGGAAGAACTAATTGTATAACATAAACTTGTATTTCATGCTCAACAACCAGATTTGCTTTTGAGGTTCGCTTACATGTGTGCATCATCTAACCTGTCGTGAATTCAAGCTTGCTGTCTCATGATGTCGAGGAAACGGCAGTAGGTGTGTTCTGTTGATATTAATCCAAGTAACAAATAATGTTTTATTGGAAAAAGAGGCTGGTGAGCAAACATCTTAAGAAATGATTAGGAAACTTAAGATTGAAAAAAGAAATACCACTTGTCAATCAACAAGCACTTATAGAGATGGTATGCAAGGAGTTTCTTGCTACATGTGTTTTATAGCAAATAAGTTATATCAGATGGTTTCTCTAAGAGGATTTTCTACATTTGCATGCCCAAGAGCAATTGGAAATAATGACTTTAATTATTCAGTAAATGATAGGCATTAAAAAGCCTAACCTTATCCAACAAAAACTGTTCTGAGCCAGAAAAGGTTTAACAATATTCCATGAGCTCTGCTCTCAGATTGCAATGGTCAGATATTGGGTCTTGGAAGTATGCTACCCAGCGAGCACTGCCAAAAAATTATTTTTGGAACCCAAGGTTGCTTTAAGGGATATAGAACATGTTTCAGCTAAACTATGAGAGAGAGAGAGATCATGAGAATGGCAATGACGATGGTGACTATAGAACAGCCACCATTTATACAGCCTTACACTGTGCCAAACACTGTGTGAAGCACTTCACGTTTGTTATCTCATTCAAACCTAAAGTCAACTCTGTGAGGTAATTTCTATTATTTTTGTGTTTACAGATGAGGAAATAAAAGATTAGGCAGTTTATTAGACAGGGTAAGTTACTGCTCTTAATACCTCAACATCCGTGTTGTCTAATATAATCTAGCTTTTTTTCTTTCTCAATGAAATGAAGGCCCAGGAGAGTACTGCTCTGTTCCATGCAACCATTTGAGCACAGGTTCTTTTTACCTAGTGACTCTGCCATCCTGAGGGTCCCAGGGCCCATCCCTGTGTCCTCTGTCCCTGGCTGGGAGCCAAGGCCAGTGAGAGTGCAGAGTGCTTGTTCTTAACTCGTCTGTCCAGGGGTGACACATATCAATTTTACTCACATTTCATGGGCAGGGACTTTGTAGCATGGCTACACCTAATTTCAAGTGAGCCCGGCACTTCTGTGGTTCCAGGAAGGAGGGGAAATAGATGTGTTAAGCACAGAGCTAGGCTTTGTCACCAGAGATTTCACCAAGGTCACGTAGCTCCTAAGGGCTAGGGCTGAGAGATGCTAACTCAGACAGAGCCCACCCTTTCAGGAAAATGTGCTACAAGGACCCAGAAAGCAAATGCTTTTCCAGTCAAGGAGCAAAATGACATTGCGGAGTATAAGGTTTATGTTATAATTTGAACTAAGAAAGGAACCTATAGCAACAGATTGAATCCACCTCTGCTAAGACATGTCAAATGCAACCCAGACTGCATTCCTAATCTTCCCCAGAGCTCTTCTGTCCTCCTCCTTCCCCATTTCTATGGTTGCTCAGGCCCCAAACCCCAAAACACTGAAGACATGCACTTGCCTCATCTTTTCCCCCCACACTCCACATCAAATTTGTCAAAATCTCACTGATTGAAAATACTTCCAAAGTACATAGAGATGGCATAATCCATTTTCAGTGTTACTGAGGTGAGTGCCTATCTTTCCTTTGCCTGGTCTCAACATTCCACTTAGAATGGGCAAGCAAGTTTCTTCTCTGCTTAGTATAAGGCTCCTCATTGCACTCAGAGTGAAAGAGGAAGCTCTTACAATGACTCCCAGGCTCCTTAGGACCTTCCCTACCCTACCCTAGCCCGCTGTCTCTCTCAGCTTGTCTTTTGCTCCTCATGCCCTCTGTCACTCTGCTCTAGCCATATGTTGTCCTTGATGTTTCCCCATTAGGTTGGACACCTTCTTAGGTTAGGGTCTTCCCACAGGCTATTCCCTATGTACAGGATAGAAACATGGGTAACTCCCTCACTACCTTCAAGTCTTTGCTGAAATTTCATCTTTTCAATGAAATACACTCTGGCCACCTTGTGGAAAATTGTGACTCTTGTTTCTGTCCTGACCTCCAAATTTCTTCCCCACTTTACTGTTTTTCATAACACCTACCACCTTCCAATATTATATACATTAACACATAATACAGTATATAATTTACCATTTTATATTGCTGTTATCTGCCTCTTATCACTAGAACACAAGCACCATAAAGGTAAGGAAGTTTTTGTTTTTGTCACTGATGAGTTCCAAGCATCTAAAATAAAACTAGCCTGTCTGACAGTGACCAGAGGGGGAGGGGAGGGAATTTCAGGGGAAAAGGGGAAGGGTTTAGAGCAACAAGTATGAAGGACACATGGACAAAAACTATGGGGGGTGGAAATGGGAGGAAGGTGGGGAGGGTTGGGGTGGTGGGCTGGGGGCGGGGTAAAAGACAGAAAACTGTACAATATCAACAATTAAAAAAATAATAAAAAATAAAAAAATAAAATAAAAACCTTTTCATACCAAAAACAAAACAAAACAAAACAAAAACTAGCCTGTAGATTCTCAATAAATATTTGTATAATGATATATTTATTACCTGGAGGTTAATTATTTATGCTTAATATGTATTTGAATGAAATCCATCTTAAAATTTGTATGAAATGTATTAAATACTTTCTTGTGGAATAAGTAAACAATGACATATATTAGTTGTTCAATAGGAAACTTTAAAAGAGCAACGATATACACTTACTTCCTGATGTAACTCTATTTTCAGCAGGTGTTTAAACTTGAACTATGGTTCATTAAAGGGTTTGACTTCTGCCCCCTTTAATGAGGGACTAGGTAATTTGGATCAACACTCCTCTTGACATTGACTAAAAAAAATTGAAAAAATATTTAGAAATCTTTCCAAAAGCATGTAAGAACTGACAAGAGAGTAAAGAATTACTTTGCCAAGACCTTGGAGAAGACAGAAATCCAGAAATATGAGCTTGACATTGGAATCACTTTTACTTTGTAGGGTGCATTTGCCAACACCGAACAGGTGGCTGACAGGCTGAGCAGTGCTTACAGTCACCTCACAGGGCAGAGGGGACCAAACTGGAGTCCAGGGATACCAAAAGTAGGGTGTCCATGGGAACACCCTCATTGCTGATGGGGCACCAAAAGGCTGCACCCTAGGAGTGAGAGTGAACCAGCCATAAGCCAACTCTTCCATGGATTCCAGCCAGACTTCAAGTTACCTGGGGGCCCCCAAACTTCAGACTCTAAAGTTTGATCAAATGGAACCTAGATTTCCAGTGTCCCTCAACTGCTGGCAGAAGCAAATGACAATTTTCTCTTGGAGGAAGGCAAAGATCATCCTCAGCTTCAATTTATTACACTGAGGTTTTTATTTCAACATGATGTCCATTACACTATTAAAGATAACCAGGCACACAGGGAGACAAGAAAGCATGAATGAGAGAGAACCAACACAAGCAGCAGGCCACTGGAGCAGGACTGTGGGACACCTGGGTAGTGGAATTCCTAGAGGCAGATTGACAGAAACCATTATGCTTATGGAGATCAAACTCTGCCTTTAGAAACTGGAAACTATGAAAAATGATTTTGCAAACTTTAAAGAGAGTAAACTAGAAATTCTAAGAATTGAAAAATGTAGTAATCAATCTGGGAGTTATTGTTAGAGATTATAATAACTAATCTCTAATAATGACATATTCCTTGTTAAAATAATGCAGTCTGGTGAATGTTCCTTTTTTTTCTTTCAGCTTTTGTGGTTGTACTTTGATCTAACTCTGGATTTCTCCTGATGGTTTTCTGGTTTATCAAGTTTAAGTTGAAATATAAAGTTAAGGTTAAATATAATTATATTTTCATTCTCAATGTTTCTTTGCAATAACAATTTAGTGACAGCTTGTTTGGGAAGTTTTGTGTTTTGTTTTTTGTTTTGACAAATTTTGTAGTTGCTTTTTTATGTATTAATAGGTACGACTTGATTTTTATTTTTGTCTTTTCTTTATTTCTTTGTTGTAATATTTCCTGTAAGATAACCAAATTTAAACATACTTTATGCCCCCGAGGCACAGCAATTTTAGAACAATGTTTTCTTAAGTCTTCTCCTTATATTTTCTCTTTTGATAATTGGTTAGTCAACTACAAGAATTTCAAGAATGACAGGATTTTAGTGTAAAAAGAGAAGCTGAGGCCAGAACTCTAAGACACTTACTCCTGACTTGAGAATCTTGTAGCTTTGAAGATGCCGTGTATTCCAGACTGCCTAGTTGTTGGTATCAGACTCACAGTTGACTCCTATCACTGATATCAAAAGGCTCAACAAAATGATTGTCTTGTTTTTTGAAGACATTTTTAAAAAACACTGTGTTATTTGTTATTACATTTCCAGAGTGTTTTATAACCCTTAGATTGCATTTTTGAGAGAGACTGTATGGAAAAAGACACACCAGATGGCTTTGTGGGGGAAAGCCAATCTAATCTAAAATATGATAATAAATGAATTTTTATTTAATTAGTATGCTAATGATTAATAGGAAAGTGAATACAACTGACACCAAAGATATATGAGACATACATTATAATAAACACTCTGATTTGGGCTGCCATAGTCTGTCAGATGGACATATCCCTGCTTGTGTATCATGTGACTCAAGAGAAAAAAGTACCTATTGTGATAGGCAAAACACCTGACAATTGTTGTATTTGAACAACTCCCATCTTGCTTCCTGAGGAGCAGCACTGTAGTGGCTTCATGCCCTGAGGATCTGATATAACAGCAACTTTTCAGGCACAGCCAAAGCTTGAGCCAGTTGAGTGGCACCTTCGTGGTTGCAGGTGTTCAGTATGTTTGCAGATCAAATTCTGCAAACCTCAGTGGAGGTTTAAGAGCAGGTTCCAGGATCTCAGGAGGAAAGGATTGAATACAAAATAACTCAGGGATTTAGGAGTCCACATGAATGGATTGTTGTTCAGAAGAGTGTGCCTGCTCTTGGTGGGCAGGTAGGAAGAGGGAACCTGAGGGCCAATCAAGAAGGCAGAAGCAGTCACACAGATGGGAAAAACACAGCTGGGGCTTCCAAGAGTTGCTTCTACCAGAGCTTCTACCAGAGGTTTCCAAGCTGGGAATGTGCATCCTAGGGAGCGTGCTCGGTGATTCATTGGAGCGAAGAAGAGAAATACTGGCACTGCCCTTTATATTTGTTTTCATCTCATTCTTTAAAAAATATACTCTTATGTATGCATTATGATGTATATGATATAGTACTATAATATAATTTGTAAAATTTACATATAAGTGAAGGTACATAGAGGTAGATGCTGGAGTGCTGTCATCTCCTGCCTAGGTCAGGGAGATTAGTCCTTTGGCTAATCCAGCTTTGTACAGAAGACAGGGTTGATTCAAAAACCCAGTGGGATCAAACCTGCAGATGACAGGTTGCTCAGTTAGTGATGAGAGGGGAGCAGAGCAAGGAAGCCGAGGAATGGCAAACTCTGAGAATCTTGCAGTTTTCTTGACTTAGGTCTCCCCTGCCATGCACCATACCCCCCTCCACCCCCACCATCCACCCACCCCCAGCTTCCCTCCCTTCATCCCTTCCTCTCTCTTTTTCTAAGTACTTGGTCTTGACAGGATCTTGTGCTTTAATTCTTTACTTTATCTTCCATGAGAACTTTTAACAACTAGCAAAATATCATTTATAAACTCGAAAGTATGATCTTTTATTCTTTTGGATTTTAGCAACTTATCACAAATATACAAATCTCTCAGATGTCTTTTCTTTCAGAAACTGCATTTTAATCCTTGTCTGGGTTAATTATTAGCACAAAATACATTATTAAATTACAATTATTCTAATCGAAACTTACAATGACCATTTTTAACTAACCATTATTTTAACCATTGTCACAATTGCCACTCTAACTTAGACTTTAGTAAATTGAGCTCTGAGTTGACAACTTTCATCTTTTCTTTATCCAACTCTAGGTCCTGTGTTTGCAACTTAGATAACAAAACAGCATTATTCTAGCAACCAGAGATGGAGCCTCAGGCAGGATAAAGGCTGTGTAAGACTCAGGGAGTCAAAACTAGCATTTACCTACAGCATATGAGAAGGACTTGACCAGTGAGACTATAGTAATACTGCATTGTGCTGTGCTCAGTAAGTATTTGCTGGGTACCTCTTGCTTGCTAGGTGCTGTGCCAGCTGTTGAGGTTGAGGGAAAGATATAGGGAAATGTAAGGTATGTTCTTAGATCATGAGAAGCTTGTCATATGGGTATGGTGATAAAGCACACATACACATATAAAATTAACTCACAGTTCAGTATATAAGTGCCAAATACCTATTATAGATAACAAGACTATAAGAGCTCAGGGGGAGTATAAATGTTTTTTCCTTTTATTGTTTCTATTCTTTAACCCCCACCATTCTGCACATTTTCAAATCTGGGCATATTTGTTTACCTCATTTGAAGATGATGATGATTACCTTATACAAAAAGACAAATAAATATAACTACAGACAAACTTAGTTAATGGATTTGGTTTTCTTCATCCATCCATCCATCATCAGACATTTATGAAACCCTTGTTATTTACCAGGCAATATGCTAAGTAATAGGATTATAAAAATGTCCTCAATTCATACTTGCTGATGAAAAGTCTACTTTGACTACAAAACTCTTCAAAGTGGTGACTCTGATACACTAGTAAATGATAGACCCAGTCTGAGGATGGCACTAACTGATCTCTTTATTATTCACGCACTGACTTATGCGTATATTAAGCATTGTTGTTATATACCAGGCACTGGGCTCAATGATGGGGATATAGTTGTAAAAAGGCAAAGCACAGACCCAGTATATCTGTATTACAGGCTTTCCCATGCATATAATGCACATTCTGACATTGCCTCAGTCTTCTTCATTATAAAGTGAAATGTCAGACAAAACACATTTCAAAGTTCCTTATATCTTTATTGGTATTAGATTTAGAAAACAGTTCAAATGGAATTCTATGCAGCAGAAAGAAAGAAGGAGCTCCTACCCTTTGCAACAGCATGGATGGAACTTGAGAGCATCATGCTAAGCGAAATAAGCCAGGCAGTGAAAGACAAATACCATATGATCTCACCTTTAACAGGAAGCTAATCAACAAAACAAACAAACAAGCATAATATAACCAAAGACATGGAAATTGAGAACAGGCTGACAGTCACCAGAGGGGAGAGGGGAGGAAATTTCAGGGGAAAAGGGGAAGGGTTTACAGGAACAAGTATAAAGGACACATGGACAAAAACTATGGGGGGTGGAAGTGGGAGGGAGTTGGGGGGGCTGGGGTGGTGGGCTGGGGTGGGAGTAAAAGACAGAAAACTGTACAAGATCAACAATTAAAATAAAAATTAAAAAAAAAAGAAAGAAAACAGTTCAATACCATGGATGCTGAATGAACAAGTAGAAAGTTTGTATTGTTCAAGGCTCTTGTCTCCAGGGCTTAGAGTTGTATCTGGAACATGGTAGATGTTCAACAAATATGCAGTAAACCAATGGTGGTAGAATTTCTGTGTAGCAACAAGACCCACTGTTGGTATTGGAAAAATTCTTGTTGATTTCATTATAACCTCTTGGAAACTGGAGAAGAATGTTAAGTGTGTTAATATTGTGCATATTTAACACTTAATATTAATGCTTCCACAGAGCCAAATTATATGTTTGACATGTTTCTATCTGTTTCACTTAGTTTTTCTATACCTCAAAAATATTTTTGTTTGTTTGTTTAAAACTAAACCCAATGGATTAAACCATCTGCCTACGCTTTTCAAAATGAAAGAATTATTTTCTCTCAGATGAATGAGATATCCTAGAATTTAAACCCTTAGAGGGCAAGAATCAATATTCTCATGTTATTTAATATTCCACAAAGGAAAATGCAAAGCCAAGCACTAAGGAGACATTAATCAACATCAGCTGATTATGATAAAGCCCCTTGAAATAGGCTTAAAATAGTTTTATTTTCCAGCTTGTCAAAATATTATTTATATTTAATTACACAAAAAAATTTTAAAGCAGATAATTTTCATTTTCCAATTGTTGAATAATATGCTACCTATATTTAACAACATAAAATTGAAAAAATCTGAATATCTTTAAAAAATATTTTATTTTTGTTCAGTTCAGTTGTCCCGCCTTTTAACCCATTGCTCACCCCAACCTAAATCAATGCCCACCCAGATGCCCATGAATCGTCTATTCATGTTCCTTTGTTTGCACCTTCCCCTTCTTTTCCCTGTTATCACCCTCTTCCCCTGCTCTGGCCACTGTCAGTTTGTTCTTTATTTCCAAGTCTCTGGCTCTATTTTGCTCATTTGTTTGTTTTGTTGATTAGGTTTCACTTATAGGTGAGATCATATGGTATTTGTCCTTCACCACCTGGCTTATTTTGCTTAGCATAATGCTCTCCAGTTCCATATAGGCTGTGGTGAAGGGCAGGAGTTCCTTCTTTCTGCTGCATAGTATTCTATTGTGTAAATCATTTTTTAGGAAAAGATGAAATACTACCATTTGCAATAACATGGATGGACCTCCATGGAATAACATGGAGAATATTATGCTAAGTGAAATAAGTCGGTCAGAAAAAGCTGAGACATGGATGGAACTTGAGAGCATCATGCTAAGCGAAATAAGCCAGCCAGTGAAAGACAAATACCATATGATCTCACCTTTAACAGGAAGCTAATCAACAAAACAAACAAACAAGCATAATATAAACAAAGACACTGAATTTGAGAACAGTCTGACAGTGACCAGAGGTGGAGGGGAGGGAATTTCAGGGGGAAATGGGGAACGGTTTAGAGCGACAAGTATAAAGGACTCATGGACAAAAACTATGGGGGGTGGAAATGGGAGGAAGGTGGGGAGGGCTGGGGTGGTGGGCTGGGGGCAGGGTAAAAGACAGAAAACTGTACAATATCAACAATTAAAAAATACTGATTAAAAATAAAATAAAAATTAAAAAAGGGGAAAAAAGTAAAAGCTGAGAACCATATGATTTCATTGATACATGGGATATAAAACTGAAACTCTTAGACACAGATAACAGTATGGTGATTACCAAAGGGAAGGGGGTGATAGAGGGTTAAGGGGCCACATATATGGTGACAGAAGATAATTTGACTGTGGGAGGTGGGTACACAATGCAATATACAGATCATGTATCATAGTAATATTCACTTGAAACCTATATGACCCTAATAACAAATGTCACCCCAATAAATTTAATAAAAAAATAAATAAATCCAGAATGCTTCCCTCACTGGTAAAAAATTTAAATAAGTTCTTTCATCTCACATTTTATATTTGTTTGGGATTTCATTTGTTTTTAGTAGTTTTGTTTTATCTTAGTTTATTTATAGTTTCAATTATGCTCAGACTTAATTTCTAGCTTCTCACAGGAATTTTAAAATAAATGTGAAGTTGCTTGTAGTATAAAGCTCATTCATCAGGAAACTGCTCTAAATGCCCATAAAGCATTTTTGAGGCATTATAATCACCGGTGGTAAGAATAGGAATTTGAGCATTCCTAAATAATCTTAGATTCTAGCTTTTGGCTAGTTCTAAACAGGTGTTCAGAACATTGGGATATAGGAATTTATTTGCCATTGCATAAAGAATGGCTGGAGAAGGAACACCTACCAAATGGGGAATGGCTTTTCTGGAGCGCCTACCAAAGCCAGGTGTTTTGAATATCGACCCATTTAACCCTCGGAACAACTCCATGATGATCTCTCTCATTTTGAAATTAGAAAACTAGATGGATTACACAATTTCCCAAGGACACACAGTTGGTAAGTGGAGGAGTGGGTCCAAAACCAGGCTGTCACGAAGCCCATGTGCTCCCACTATGCTGGGCTACCCATTTTGATGTTATCCACTAGAAAGCTCAGACCAAGTTGGCCATTATGCCTTGAGCACTTGAGACACTGGCAGGCAAGAAGCTGATTTCATCATGGAAAATCTGGGAAAAGAAGAGAGTACTCCATAGAGGAATTTTGTCTGACCTGTAACACCAGAACCACCATTAGACTGTGGCACATGAATGGGGCTCCAACTTAGAGCAGGAGATTGATGCAATTCATCATGGATAGCACCTTTACAATATTCTTTTTCACAGATTGCCAAAAAAAATGTCAATGATTTCCTTGTCACAGGCACACTTACTGTTATGTTTTCTCTAGGTCTAATATCTCCATAACATCACTAACCTTCTGGAAGCTGAAAAATGTAACTGTGAGATGTTTTTAGCTATAAGATGTTTGAGGTAAGGGTATAAAGAAGGAATATCATCATAAGCACAGTTTGTGGTAGCTCATTCTGGATGAGTCTGCTACTATTCCCTGCTTCCTTCCAATTTTTAAAATAATCTAAAACTGAGAAGCCAGAAGATTCACATTGTTTTGGCAAACTCAGTTTTGAGAAATTCACATAAAGATATATACTGATAACAATCGCATAACATTTTAAATATAAAGAGTGAGTTGATGGATTACTCATGCTTTATTTTGTAACTAGTGGTGGGTAAATTGGTGGCTAGTAGTTGTCATATCATCTCTTTATTTTGATGGGGTAGATTTTATCTAATGTTCAGTAGATAAAAAGGTATATGAATATGTTGTATATGTTATTTACATATATAAAATTTTTGGGGGCATTCAGTGTAAAACGTGTATGTATCCCAGCCCCAGGCTCCCCAAAGGAACTTCACTGTTGTCTAAAGTCCCTGCATGCCTCTTTTCAGTCAGAGGTTTCCGTTGTTCTGACTTTACCTGTTAGCTTTTCATTGCTTTTATTTATATCTTCTCATATGTGTTAGTATCCCTTAATAAACATTACTTTGTTTTTTTATATTATCTTGAGCTTTATGGGAATGCAATCATATTTTCATATTCTTCAATTTGTTCTTTTCACTTAACACTATGCTGTTGACATTTGTTAATTTTCACTAATAATTCCCCTCACTAGGAGGGGAATTTATACGTCATAGAATATGCTTATCTCCAATATTATTAGATAATGTCAAAGTGTTTTCTATAGCAGTGGTACTAATTTAAACACCATATCCTCCTTAATTGAGGTTGTCAGACTTTTTAAATTTTGCTAGTCAGGTGAGTGTAAAATGGTGTTTCGTTGTGGTTTTAATTTGTGCTGAATCAGTATCTAAAGAGTTTGGGATCTTTTAGATGTTTATTGGCTTTTTAAGTGGTGTGTTTCTTCAAGTCTTTTGGCTGTTTTTTTATTTGGCTGTTTGAACTTTATCATTGATCTTTAGGAGTTTTAAAATATAATCTGCATATGAATCCTGATTTTAAATCCTACATTAAAGAATATAGAGGTTTCTAAATTTAGTGAAGATAAATTATTTAGTTTTTAATTACAGTTGAAATTAAATATTATTTTGTATTGGTTTCAGGTATACAGCATAGTGGTCAATTACATAATTTATGAATGATCCCTCTAATAATTCTAGTATCCACCTGGCACCATACATAAGTATTACACTATCATTGACTATATTCCCTACGCTGTATTTTACATCCCTGTGTGTGTTTTGCAACTACCAATTTGTATTTCTTAATCACCTCATCTTTTCACCTATCACCCTCTCCCCCTTCCATCTGGCAACCCTAAGTTTGTTTTCTCTATCTATGAGTCAGCTTCTGGGTGTTTTTTTATTCATTTATTTTGTTCTTTAGATTCCACATGAGTGAAATCATATGGTATTTGTCTTTCCCTGTATTATTTAATTTAGCATAATACCTTCTAGTTGAATTTATAAATTGTTTTTATTTAAGTATTGTGCTTTATCTATCTTAAGAAATCATTCCCTATCTCAAAGGTATAAAGATAGTCTACTATGTTGTTCCGAAAAAGTTTTATCATCTTGCTTCTTATATTCAGATCTTTAATTCACCTAAAACCCACCTGCACCTTCTTTCCTTCTTTTTGGTAAGGTAGAAGGTAGAGATTAGCCTCCCCTGCAAATGGATAACCAGTTTTCTCAGCACCATTTGTTGAAAATCCATTATCCACTGATTTGAACAGCCACCTCTAAGCCATGTAGATTTCCATCCAGCCTTTCTATTCTATTCTATTAATCAATTTTGTTTATTTCTTATCTCTTTATTAATATCTGGATTTAATATTTAAGTTTTGATATGTGTTAAGGCAAGTTCTCCTTCCTTATTTTTTTTTCAGGAATTTTTTGACCCCTTAATCTTTCATATACATTTACAGTTGCCTAATCAAGTCTTAGTTACACACATGCATGCAAAAATGTGCTGAGATTTTGATTGGAATTGTATTGAATCTACACATCAGTTTAGGCAGTTAAAGAATTTGACATGTATGAGGTCTGTCCAGAAGGTATCCAGCCATGTAATATGAAAAGAGACATTTATTGAAGAAGATACAAGATATGAGAAACATTGTCCATAGGATAATGATGCCTTAGTCCCCTTCAAAGTAGGCACCTTGGGACCTTACACAATTCTCCCAATTGCCATCAGCTGCCCTGTCGTATTTTTCTGAATCTCATCGAGTATCTGAAATCTTTTGCCTTTCTAAGGTGATCTTACTTTTGGGAAAAGCCAGAAGTCACAGGGCACCAAATCTGGGCTTTGAGGGGTGCTGAGTCACCTGGGTGATCCAGTGTTTCACTAAAAAACTCTGCATGATGCATGGGTAGGTGCATTGTCATGATGAAGCTGCCAATCCCTAGGTGCCCATAACTACAGCCTTCTGAATCATCCAAATATTTTCTGTAGAGGAATATTCAAGCTTAATGCAGTTTTTGATGCAGATTTGTTGCTCTACCCACTCAGTCATTTTGAATGCAACAACCACACAGTACACATGCTCACTCATCAGCATTCACTGCCCTTACTGACTAGTACAGTGAAGTCATCATCGTTCATGCATGTGCATTCCAGTGCACTGTCCTTGGCTGCCAGGTTACATCAATGTCATGCAAACCATTGTTGTTATATTAACAATGGTTGGACTTTTTCTGGACACACCTTGTATATGATATTAAGGTTTTCAGTCTTTGAATATGGCTTATTTCTCCATTTAGTTCGCTCTTTAAAAATATCTTTTAGTAGAAGTTTGTGATTTTCTCCACAAAAGTTGTATTCATCATTGCTAAAACCATAAACTTCTAAGTAGGGGATATTTGCTAAATTTCTACTTTCAATCTGGCTATGAAAAAAAATGGTCATGGAATCACCTTTCAGAAGGAGGAACTCAGAGATCAAGGGAAACATTCCCAAGGGAATGCCTTTGAGAGCACAGAAAATAGTCTAATCAGGGAGTTTCCATTTTCCTCCATAACTAACCTTGTCTCCACCTCAGGGCATAGAACTTTTCTATGGATTCTATAGCAGGCTTTCATGATTAGCAATTTCAGATGTCTCTTGTTCTTCCCCTTTTTAAATAACATTTTTACTATTGTTATCCTGATCCAAATCCACTGTTGTGTTTGCATGTTAGGTGTGTAGATGATTTGTGTTGTTAGTTCATAGGTCACCAAGCCTTGAGGAGTCACATTAGCATCAACACAATAAATCGTATATCTTAAAGTCAGAAATGAATGCAGTGATCAAAGAAGACTATGTTTTTGTCTCTTTTGGAAAGGTAGTGAATGTTTTCCATGAGGGGAGAGAACATTAAAAAGGTTACCAGACCCTCATTTCACACCATATAAATTTTTTAAATGCAAAATGGATCATAGATTTAAATGTAAGAGCTAAAACTATAAAATTTGTAGGAGAAAATATAGGTGTAAATCTTTGTGACCTTGAATAGGCATAAGTTCCTTAGCTATGAGTTTCAACTCATAGCACATGTAGGCATTAAAAAAAAAGATAAATTAGACTTGATTAAAAAAATAAAACCTACCAAGTGAGATTTATTCTAGGTATGCAAGAGTGGTTCAACATTCAAAAATCAATTAAAAAGAAAATAACTCATAGACAGAGACAACAATATGGTGGTTACCAGAGGGAAAGGGTGGTGGGGAAAGGTAAAAGAGGGTAAAGGGGGGGGAATAAATGTATATAAAAATAAACTTGACTTTGGTTGATGAAAGCATAATACAATATACAGGTGATGTATTATATAATTATATACCTAAAACCTATATAAATTTATTATCCAAAGTCACTGCAATAAATTCAATTTAAAAAAACACAGAAAAATTAAAAAAGTGATATTGTGGTATATTTTCTATAGTGTAATTGCTCTATACATCATAGGAATTGTTAATATTAATCTTATTAAACATTCAGATAATTGCAGTAAAGCTGTTTTTAAATCATAAATAATTATTATAATTTTTGTCTTGTGCATTATATTTGGAGGGCATAGTCCATTAATACACAACAAATATTTATTCAGTGTCTACCATGTGTCAAGCATTGTCTGGTTGGTTTCCTTTACTGTGACATATCAATGAACAAAACACAAAATTCTTTGCCTTTATGGAATTTCTTTCTAGTGTGGGTGAAAGATAGTCAATAAATCATAAGCTAAAAAAAGTAGTAAATTGAAGGGTCTGTTTTAATGTTAAGAATCCTATGGGGGGAAAATGAGTACAGAAAAATAAGGGGAACTGGAAGCTTTAGGGAATGCAATTTTAGGTAGGGTAATGTATCATGCAGAATTCTCCTACTGGTACTGTATACACACACATGTGTATTTCTTAAAATTAAAAAAAAATCAATTAATATAATCATCACATCAACCGGCTAAAAAAGAAAGATCACAAGATAATATAGATGAATAAAACATTTGACAAATTTCAACACTTATTATCAAAACTCTTAAACTAGAAAGAGAAGAAAACTTCCTCAACTTGATAAAGAATATCTAAAAATAAACAAAAAACAAAATAAAATCCTATAACTAGCATTATTTATAATGATGAGGAGCTCTAAACTATCACAATAAGTAAGACTATATGACAAGCATAGGATCCCTGGCTGGCATGGCTCAGTGGATTGAATGCTGGCTTATGAACCAAAGGGTCACTGGTTGGACGCCCAGTAAGGGCACATGCTTGGTTTGTGGGCCAGGTCCCCATTAGGGGACCCTTGAGAGACAAACCACACATTGATGTTTTTCTCTCTCTCTCTTTCTCCCTCCCTTCCCCTCTCTAAAAATAAATAAACAAAATCTTTAAAAAAAGAAGTAAAATATGTATAAAAAAGACAAGGACAGGAAATAAAAGGTGTACAGACTAGGAAGAAAGAAATGAAACTGTCTTTGTTTGCAGATGATATGATTGTTTATGTAGAAAATCTAAATGAATCAACAAAAACTGCCTGGAACTAATATGTGATTATAGCAAGATTGTAGGACACAAGGTTAATATACAAAAGCCAATTACCTTTCCATATAGGAGAAATGAAAGAGTGGAATTTGAAGTAAAAAAATACCATTTAGTCTTGACTGGTGTGGCTCAGTTGGTTGTGCATTATACTGCAAAGCAAAAGGTCACTGGTTCAATTCCAGATCAGGGCACATGCCTGGGTTTCAGGCTGGTCTCTAGTTGGAGAACATGCGAGAGGCAATGGATAGAGGATTCTCTCACACATCAGTGTTTTCTCTCCCTCTCTTTTTCCTTCCCTTCCCCTCTCTCTAAAATAAATAAAATCTAAAAAATAAATACCATTTACATTAACACCCCAAAGAAATATATAGGTGTTAATCTAATGAAATATACACTAGATCTATATGAGAAAAATGCCAAAACTGTGATAAAAAATGTAAGAGAAGAACTGAACAAATATTCCACATGTTCCTGAACAGAAACGTTCAATATTATCAAGATATCAGTTCTTCTAAACTTGACGTGTACATTCAGTGTAATCCCAGTTAAAATACCAGCAAGTTATTTTGTGGCTACAACAACAAGCTTATTCTCTAGTGTATATGGAGAAGCAAAAGACTGAGAGTAGTCAATGTGGAATATTGAAGAGGAACCAAACTGGAGGAGCAACATTACTAGACGTGAGGACTTACTCTAAAGCTGAGGTAATTAAGACAGTTTAGTATTGATTAAAGAATAAACAAATCAGTGGAACAAAATAGGGATCCCAGAAATTGAACCATATAAATATAATAAAATGATTTTTAACAAAGTAGTAAAAGCAATAACATGGAGAACAGAGTCTTTTCAATAAATAATACTGGAACAACGGGACATCAACATAAAACACAATGAATCTAGACACATACATTAACCCTTCACAAAAATTAGTGTCAAATGAATCACAGGACTAAATGTAAGAATACAAAGCTATGACTACAAGAAGAAAACATAGGAGAAATCCCAGGTGACCTGGGGTATGGTGATGACTTTTTAAGTAGATACCAAAGGCATAATCCATGAAAGAAAGAATTGTAATATGGACTTCATTAAAATTAAAAGTTTCCGCTCTGCAAAAGACAATGTTAAGAGAATGATAAGACAAACCACAGATGAAAGAAAATATTTGCATAAGACACTTTTGATAAGGACTATTATGAAACTATGCAAAGAACTCTTAGACCTCAACAATAGGAAAACAAACAACCCACTTAAAAAATTTGCCAAAGATCTTAATAGACATTTTACCAAAGTAGATATACCAATCAGCATATAAAAAGATACTCCACACAATGTGTCATTAGGAAAATTCAAATCAACACAACAATAAAATATCACTACATACCTATTAGACATTAGACCAAAATGTCTCCGACCTGACTGCCAGGGTTCTGGTCCGGGCTCTGCCACCTCCACACAGGTGTTATCTCAAACACCTTGTCTTTGATAGCTGGACATACTCCTTGACAAAGAGATAATCTCAAATTACATTTCTGTTGGGCAGAATGAGGGAGTTCCAGGAGTTTGTTGTATAGAACAACTTAACCTTTTCCTATTACGGAAGCACAGAGGAGTGTCAAGTTAACCATTTTATTATCCTCACTGAATGAGCATTATAAACTGTCAACCTTTAGGTTCATATGGCCCATTCAGGCCACATGAGTGCTGATATTTATGCAGGAGGAAATTAATATGTTTTCTGTTATTTTTGAGAAACTCAATGCTCTGTAGCTATAGACCTACCTTAGCGCAGTGAACTGAACATCTTTCTTCATAGATTTGACCGCAGAAGGGCTTACTAAGCATGAGTCCTGGTATGACCAAAGCAACAGTGTTTCTCCTACCATAGGAGGAGAATGGGTGTAAAATTTACATTTCAACCAAAAGCAAAAAGAGCAATATTTAGTCTCAGCTAACAGACTTTCCCAAAGCCCTATTGTAACTTAGGCGCACTGGTGGCAGCTTTTTACTCATAAAAATATTTGTTGCAGAACACATACCACTCAATGATACAAATGTACAAAGTGGGGTTTTCTGTTTAAATAAATAAGCACCATTTGACATCTGGTGAAAATAATCTCTGCAGCACCCTTTGTTCTCTTAGCTTACATTGACGGGGTTTTGGAGTAGAGAAAGTGCCCCGTTAGGAAAGGAAACTCATGAAAAGCATGACTATTAGATTTCTTTTGCTGTGAATGTCTGAAAATTTCGCATCTAGAGTCTGTAGTTATTATAGGGTTTGGCATGTGGGTGGCTGAAAATATGGTACTTGGCCTTTTGGTGCCAAACTTTCACACAGCTTCAGCTGTCTGTATACAAAAGACATGGCAGAATGTGTCACTTTACTTTTAATATTCGGAATTGTTTGTCTTGCCAGTGGAATAGTGAATATGTGGATGGTACTGTTGATCTTGGAGCCTGCCAGTCTCTTAGAATCTTAATTGATGAAGATGCTGTTAGGAACAGAGTGAGCATGTGGGTGGGGGATGGCTTAGTGAAAATCTGCAAATTAGAAAATGCTGTCCTGGGAGCCATTTCCTCTCAATCCCCTACTCACCCTCCACACCTAATTAAAAAAAAAAAAAAAAAAACAAAACATTCCCCCTTTCTGCCTCAAATTAATGTCTTTGATTTACCCTGGCCCCTGATCATCACGTAAATAGAAATTAAGTGATAAATTTCAAAGATCCCAAAGGCCATTCTTTGGCTGAAATTTCTTTAAATTTTTTAGGTTTAGGGAAATGGAAAAAAAAAAAAAGTTCTGGAATCCCTGCAGTTTCTGTACAACCTTCTCTGGAAGTTTAAAGGTCTTGGACTCGAAGTGGGCTATGATCCATTATGATCATTTTTTTCTTTCTGATTGCATTTGTCTTCCTTCTTTAGCTTTTTTCTTTCCCTTCTCCGAATGTTTTTCCAGCTCTGTTCTCTTTCTTTGTATTTCTGTCTAGATAAACGGAGAGCTTAAAGCCTTACCTCCCAGAGAAATGGCAAACAATAATGAGGTAGTCAGGCTGGGTAACCTAGGAAAGTTGTGAAAAATCACATCTCTGGAGAGTTTTAAAAATACTGTCAGTTCGGTAATGATTTGCCTGGGATGGATTCATGTGTGGTTCTCTCTCAGGTGGTTGAGCCTGGGGGTATACCACTCAAGTTGTGGGCGCAACACACATTGCATTCCATACATCCATGGCTGATTTCCACATGTGGATTCCAGTGGAAAGACTAAGGGACGCAGTGTCTTCTTCATTCTCGGTCATGTTCATGAGCTTTCTTGAAGGCTCCATGAAGCTTGCCCTTCCTGCATCTACAGGTATTTTTAAATAGGTTTGATACAGTGATAATGAGCAAGGAAATAAAGGGCTTCCTGTAGTTGTCATCATTTGAACAACCAATATCTGTTGAATATCTCCTTTGGAATTGCCTATCAGGCATGGGTTGTGATTGGCCAAGAAAAATAAGACAGATTCCTTTCTCCTGAGGTGCTCACGTGTCTGGTGGAGGTAAGAGTCATCACATAATTTGTGAATTTGCACAATTTGAGAGGTGCAAATAAAAATTTGGGGCTCCTGTTTAAAAGTTATTAAGAAATTCACTGCTTGACAGTAGAGCAGGAGGCTCTGCGAGATGGCACAGGGCTAATGCCCGTGAGGCTGGCAGAGAGCATGGGGAGAGACAGTGCATATAAATCAGTTCAGGGCTGGGGGAAGGGCCCAGCAGAGCTGTACCAGTCCCTGGTGGTGCAGAGGAGAGAGTGTTTCCCCAAGTCAGGGAGGAGTGAGAAGGCAGCCTTTCCTCTCAGAGGTTTTGCGTTTCATCTCAGTGTCACTAACAGACTTTAGAAAAACACATTTCTCACTTACTCTCTGCCTGGGACACAAGAACCAACAGCTTTGTCTCGCCAGACTGAGTATTATTTTAATATCCAAATCCTTCCTTGTTCTGCCAAAAAATAAAAGATTTAAGTCATTGTATGACAGAAACACACAATAAAGTAATATTGTAAAAAAGTCAGTAAAGGAAATAAAGCAAAGATAATGTAAGGGTAGGAGGAATAGATGAAGGCAGTACTGAGAAAAGTATAAATGCTATTAGATCTTACATACTTTCTAGAGGTTGGCTGCAAATTCAGTTTTGTTATTGTGGTAAAATATACATTGCACAAAATTGACCATTTTAACTATTTTTAAATGTACGGTTCAGTGGCACTATGAACATTCACATTGTCATGCAACCATCACCACCATCCATGTTCAGAACTTCGTCATTGTCCCAGAGTGAACTCTGTACCCATTATATAATAATTCCTCATTTCTCCCTCCCGAGGCCCTAGGTAACCACCATTTTACTTTGTTTCTGTGAATATGACTACGTTAGATGCCTCATAGAAATGGGATCATGCATATTTGTGTCTCTTTGTGACAGGCTGATTTCACCGAGCATGATGTCTTCTGGGTTTATCCATGTTGTAATGTGCGACTGAATTTCTTTCCTTTTTAAGGCTAAATAATATTCCATTGTATGTATATACCACGCTTTGTTTATTCATTTATTCACTGATGGACACTTGCGGTGCTTCCACTCTTTGCTATTATAAATGATATGTTATAAACACGAATGAACACATACCCTGTTTAAGTCCCTGCTTTTGATCCTTTTGGACATATACCGAGAAGTGGAATTGTTGGATCATATGGTAAATATGATATATTAAATATTGTTTAATATTTTGAGAAATAGCAAATTTAATTTTGAGGTTTCTCGGAGCCATTTCAAGAAAGGAAACATGATAAATCATATGATTCCCAGTGCCCCCAATGTAAACACAGATCAGCTGTTTGTGAGACTGAAAAACTTTCTCCCATGGGTGCTCATAGAAAAGGTTTTCTGGAATGTGATGAGCTACTTGATCGACAACAGCCTTAGCGTGAAGACAACAGTGGGTTTCCGGGGCTCTTCAGTGTGGCCAATGGCACGACCAAAGCTCAGGCCAGTGACTGCCGACCACGTTGTCCAGACTCGCAGAGGGGATGGATTCAAAAGAAGAAAAACAGTTAGCAGGGGCAAGAGAAATTAAGAAACACATCTCAGAGAGAAGGGAGCTTTCCTTACGAAAGCATTCTTAGCACTTTGCTATTTAGGAGCATTTTTCCCCGCAGGATAAACTGTTCTTTATTTCTCTCTGTAGCAAACCACATTCCTGATTAACCACTGGCCTCCTTCACTTCAAGTGGGCCATTCAAGCTGCTTAATGTCCTGTACTGAGCTGGCTGTTCCTGCAGTGCCTACCTAGTGTTTTGTTTTTATTAGAAATTCACCTCGCCTTGTCTGCCGAGGGGAAAGAAAAGGGACATTGTAGCTCAGACCTCCGAGAGCCCATAAAATGGCAGAGATTCCCGAAGAAGACTGCCCTGAACCCCAAGGCCCTGGCCGCCTGTGCTGTAATGAAATGCATGACTACAGGAGATAATAATAATTGCGGCAATGGCTCGTTACAGCTCCCGGATGATTTGGGGCTGTCAGGAGTGCGCTGTCCTCTGACATCCCAGGAGGCAAACGGCATCAGTGACTGCAAGCCCTGATTGGGGCAGTGAAATATTGCTGGCAAAAATTAAAAGGTCCTCGTGTCAAAATAATTCATGATATGCATATCTTCCATTCTGATGAAACGGCTGATATCCGGATTAGCAAGATAATAAAACTGATCAGGCTACAGTTAAACAATTTAAGTTGGAGAGCTGTTCATTTTGTAGGTGTCACTTGTCAGATCAAGGGGTCAAAGCAGAATGAAAGGCTCTCCCCGGTAACCTTCCGAGGATGTGGATCTGGAGTGTTCTTCATGATTTGTCCAAAGTTTTCATCATCGGGCTGCCGACAAGCATTACTGCGGCAGGCTGTATTCTGACATTCAAATCCCCGGAATGACAGGTTATTAGGAGAGCAGAACTGGCTCTACATACATTAAGCACCATATCTCTGACCTGTAATGTGAACCGATAGTGATATTGTAATTGAGCGAGTCTGAAAAAAAGGAGGGGGAGTCTTTATTAAAACATAGAAGTGGAAAGGAAAGCATTTATATTTCTAATGATTTGTGGGTTTGTAAAATAAGCTTTTTGGTGATAATTTATTTTCTGTTTCTAAAAGGCTGAGAGGCGTGCATAGTGTGTATTTGGCATAACAGTTATTTCAGATAACACAAACTCTCTCAGCCTTCTCTCCAAGTGCTGAGCAGGCACCGATCAAAAGAGATTTGTTCTGTTACAGGCACTGGCTTTAAAGTGAACGAAATGGACCCAAGTATAACCCGAGGCCTGGACCACCACTCAGGATATGCGCCTGCTATCTCTGGCTTCATGCCCTGCTGCACCTGGGCCCAAGCGCTCTCCCTGAGACCGGCAAGGGGGCAGGGAGGGGCAGCCTCTATTACTGGTGTCAGCAACTCCATTGTGGGGCAGTGTCATGCACTGAATGACTAATTTAATGTGCATTAATAGGGTCTCAGGTGATTCCATTCAGCCTTCTCATGAAATACTCTCCTCTAAGGGAATAAAGCAGGCAAATCTCTGAGTTTGGGGGTGGTTGTGGATTCCTTGAACAGCCTGATTTTTTGGTGAACATACAGAAACTCGGTGTTTTGTGTGTGTGTATGTATGTGTGCAGTGAAAATATGTATATGTGTGTACATACACACACATTTGGGAATCTGCTACTGATTTCATAAGGTAAGAATTGCCCAGAGAAATTTCTAGTGTAATGTGCACTGTACCAGGCACTGGGAAACAGGTTCTGGGATGAATTTCAGCAACGACACACTAAGTGACCTTGGGCAAGTTAACCAGCATCTCCATCTGTAAAATGGCAATGATAGTTGTCACAGTGCTGTATAAGGCGGGGGGGTGGGTGATCTAAGGGGCATGAGAGGCATTATAGACTATAGTGTGAACATAAAATATTGTCATTAATGATAAGAATAGGACTGACAAATGTTTTAGCCCATGCAAATGTAAGGTCTGATTGTATTTACATTTATTGGATATTCTCAGAAGAGTCTATGCTCAGATTCTTCAATATTTGAAGTATGTTTTATAAAAATACCCCACATGAAATATGGCACCTTTAAGCATTTTAGAAAGTTATCTTCAGTCTGTGTTTAGTTCTCACTATTACAAAAATCACTTTTTTATTTCAGTAAAAACTGTGTGTGCAGAGAGGCATTGCAACCTTCTCCAAAACTGAAGTGAGTGAATATCTCTTCTTGTTTTACGTTGTAGACGGCTGTGTAACAAGGACATTCATAAATGCCAATGGTGAGTGAGCACTGAAAGAGTGGAGGCAGGGATGATCCAAGATTTTCAACTTAAGAAACTTGGTGAATGATGGTGACATTTTTAGAGATAATGAATGCTAAGAGAGGGACAGTGTCTGGGTATAAAAATTAAGAGTTCTGTTTAGGACATATCAAGATTGAAATGCTAATCATACTGTATTTTCCCCTGCTACAAGTTTAAGGGTAGTGTTCTTGAATGATTTACTTTTATATTCATGTAGAAGAAATGTTATATATTACCTAACTTAGAGATGTTATCAATGAATTTTAGTTAAACAGATAAATTACAAAGAATGAATTGGGAATTTGCTTAAATTCACCAAACATAATACTTAAATGTGTAAGGCACTGTGTATAAAGAAGATATTAATAGCTCACTGAGTCCTGCATATGAGAAAAATATAATATATAACGGTACAGAGTAGTGATCACTGTGGATTAGGGTAATCAAAGAATGCTTCCCGGAGGAGGTTAATTTAGAAAGAGACCATGGTAAATGGGTTAATGGATGGGAAAAAGAAGGGCATTCCAGAGGGAAAATCACCATTAGTAACTGTTTCAAATGTGTGTTTGAGTATTCATAGTTGAATACTAGTCTATTCAACTATGAATTTCAGATTTAATGAGTGTAATTAAATGGTAAGTAGAGACAGAAGTAAAGCAAAAGCTGAGATACTGGAGGAGCAAAAGAGCTAGTATTTTAGAACCAGCTGTGTGTAGTGGTGTACGTAGAGGATGACGCCTGCATGAATTCATGTGCACGAGATACTTTTTCAAAGTCTGTCAGGGACTGTGAGTCAAGTTAAGTCAGGTTGTAATTCAATGAGCTAACACACTCCTACACACATATACAAACGAATGAAAGTTAGTGAACAAAGGATTATGGGATGGAGAGTAACCCCAGGTACTGGGGTCTTGGAGAGCCAGGGCCCAACTCCCCACGCCTGTGTGTGAATGTGTCTGTGCAAGGTCTGTGTCTGGCCACCGGGTGCCTCCTTGCCTGGTAGCACAGGAGGAACAGGAGAACTGAGAATAAAAGTGTTGGAATAAACACTGCTTATCAATAAACTATTCTGTGACAATCCAATTTTAAATTTCTCTGAGGCCACTCTGGTAACTAGAAGTATTTTGCTATGTCCTGAGCTAATTCATATGCTGGGAACATGTGGCTTAGTCTAAACTACTCATATTGGTAAAGATATTTTGAGTTATTAAGCCAGAGGACTTTGCTAGCAGCAAGTGTGACAGGGGCGATCTAGAATCTCACTCTCAGTGTTAGCATCATTTTAGATAGAAATTAGATAAAAATGCACTTTGAACCCTCGCATTGTAGGATTAAGGGCTGGGCTTATGTTAAATGTCCTATGAGTATGAGTTCACTGTATTTTTAACTTGAAAAATAATACATATGATGTTATTTTTATATCTTTAGGAAGTGTTGTCAATGTTTCTTGTGTTTACATGTAAGAGAGAATGAAAGCAGAGAGGAACAGGTGACTGACAGTGTCGCCCCAGTCTTGCCAGAGCTGAGATGCTTCCACAGTGACGGGCAGTACTGGTTCTTTCATTATCATCCATACCAGGTGTATTGAGACTGGCAAGCTTCCTGAATTGATATACTCCAGCTTTATTCACAGATAACTATAACTCCATAAAAAGTGAAAGTAAAGTTGAAAAGAAAATAAGGAATAAAATAAGGTACTGAATTAAAGTTGGTCGACTTTCTGTTTATATTAAAAGTATAAGGAGAAGAAATTTCAACTTCAATGTCTTACAAGGACCAGCACAGATAATATACCCTTATGTAGGGTTTATAATGTTACCTGCATATTTTGAATACTGGAATTGTTTATCATTTCCAAAATAATGTTATCTATTCTCTTGTAAACTTTTGGTTTAGTAAATACACACAGTGCTTAGTTCTGAAGTGAAATCTTTAATGTAGGTCAGAGACTTTTTGGTTGGTTGATTAAATTTCTGCAAACTCTTAGATATCATAGATCCACAGGGTCTGGCAGAAGTAACACCTGTTTGAGTGTGGTTGGTGAGGTAATAATATGGGTGTAATAATTTATAGTTCTAATTTAAAGGTTTTACCTAAAATGTCATATGGTATGCTTGAGTGTGATATTGTTGTGATACAGAATTACATGCTTATGATTTTGTGATAAAACATTTTGTAATAAAAAGGGGCATTATTTGTGCTGGACCCTGTATGTTTCAGGATTTTCAGAATGGAAAGTAAAAATGGAGAGCATTCTGGGAGGACCTAATTCAGTTTCAAGTACTTCTCTTATACCAGACCTTTGGGTTTCAGTGCTCACCTTCCACCTTGTATTGACATAATAGTCTTTGTATTATAAGCACATTTTAAAAACTGTATATTTATTGATTTGAGAGGAGAGAGAGAAACAGAAACACTGATGTGAGAGAAACATTGTTCATTTTCCTCTGGCATGCACCCCAATCATGGACTGAACCCATAAGCATGTGACCAGACTGGGGATTGAACCCATGACTCTTCTGTGAATGGGATGAGGCTGAGACACACCAACTGAGACACACCAGCCAGGCCATCACCCCATTTTCTTTTATCTCGTATTTATTTCTAAATATGTACCCTCCACTTATCCAAAAGAAGGCAAACTCAGAGGGAGCACCAAAGCTGTTTAGGATTGCGGTTCGCAATAGTCTGAGAGATGATACAGTCCCACCTCGTTTTTCATAGGGATAGTTTTCATTCTTATATTTCTTGATCGAAGAATTTCTAACAATTAAAGTAAATGAGGTACCTCAGCTGCCTTCCTACTGGGAAACACTGAAGTTTGGTGGATTGGAGGATGTGCTCTGAACCTGACATCCTGAGTTTGAACCCTGCACCATAGCTGTGTGATTTTTGGATAGGCTACTTACCATTCTCTGTGCTTCAATTTCTCTAGCTGTAAAATGGGGAACGATGATGAATAGTAATTATCTCATAGGGATAGTGCACAGGTTAAAGTAGATAATCAATGCACAGTGCTTAGAATAGTGTTAGCTAATACTATGGTTGTTTACAATTTTCCATTGTAGTCTTATTATCCTCATTGGCTCTTGGTGGGGTAGGATGTCACTCTTTTCCTCATGTGCTTTAAAATCTAGGGGCTGGTGCCAACTATTATCTTTATTGTGCTTTTGGAGTATGATATTGTAATACATTATTCTGCTGCACTGTGAAAGATATACTTCAGGCACTGGAATAAAAGTTCTCCTACAGATCAGACTCTATGAGGGGAGGCAGAAATGGAGGGAATAGGGGAGGTAGATGGCTCCCAAAGGGATGAGGAAGCTGCTATGAGAGTTGGGAGCTGGAAATAGACTTCATAAGGAGTTATCCCCAATGGGAGGTATCCCCATGCAACCATCTGTCACAGGTCTGTCCCCAGAGTGCTCAGCTCTGGCAAAACTGCTCACTGGGTCCTTCTCCAGGAGCAAGCAGTCAGTATATGCATGTAGTTCTGAGTCTAGCCTACAGGGGGCAACACCGCCACTCTGGTTATTTGTATCCTCTTGCTTTTCTCCTTCCCATCCCCTTTCTGAAATACATTGTTTTTACAGCCCATCTAATTTGGGTGTAAGCTTGGCCAGCCTCATTGTCATTTTAATATATATTATTTCAGTTGTTCACACAGTCTGTAATTTATTTTATTGACTTCCTAATAAATAGGGGGGAAAACCTCTTATTTCCATATGGACTGGGTATTTTGGAGAAGCTTCTCATGGTTCAGTACTAGAGCAAATCCACTCTGGCTCATTTTCATCCCTCCCATTGGAGGTTTATGTGTCTCTCCTCTCCTAATTTTTCATTAGACTATAATAATAGTCTGAGGAAAGGGTGATTTGATATGTGATATATTTCATTATGTTCTTATGGTAAGGGTAGCATCTAAAGTGGGAGAGCATCACTAAATTTTTCGGCACAGTAATTTATTCCGCAGTATTTAAATGTTGTAATTTTCACACGGAGGCACATGCTGCCACATCTATCTTCCCCTGGACCAGTCTGTCTTGCTCTTTCCTTTTCATCTGTTTTGTTTTTGCATATTTTTTTCATAAATTCGACAGATGGCCTCTTGATGAATCCTTGATAATACTGTCATGTAAAGCAGCTAAGACTAGAAATCATCTCCCAACAATTTTTCATCGCAAAGGGAAAATTGAACAGAGACAAACATCACTAAGTCCATAACAACAGCCACAAAATATCTACTTCATGTAAATAAAGAGGACAGGCTTGCCTCCTAATGCTTCTGCATAAACACCAGCGTCCTTTTCAGGTCTCCTGAATATTTTATGTTGTGTTTGGATCCCCCTTCAAGCCTCAGGTTGGTGGAGATGTGTGAGTTTTCATATTCTGAGCACTCACACAGCCCCTTTTAAGCATCCTGCCTCTTCTCCCCAACCCCTCCTTTCAGAGCTTCATAATTGTGGATCAGGTGAAGTTTGCGTCCCCTCATTTCAAGGTCATGCACCAGTAGGACAATTTTCCTGACTCAGAGGGCACGTAATTTCACAGCCGTGTACTCCTCATTAATCCCCCCAGAGTGGGGGCTCGGGAAGTTCCAGATCACAGGTTTGTTTTTGTCTTGTTCTCTGACTCAATGCTTCACAAAGGGATTAGATTAACCCTTTTGATTGTATTTGTATCTTACTGCATCATGCTGGAAATAGAGTGATTTCTTCTCCCCTCTCTCTTGCCCCCATACTCCGCCCCTTCCCATTTCCTGTCCTCATATTTTTTTCCTCCCATTTAATGAATAGGTTGCAGTTGATTAAAGGAAGATTTGTGGCAAATGCAGGTAATTGTTCATTTACGGGTAGTAATTATAGCTTTCTGCATGTATTCATATACGTACATATCTATATATATTTCTATTCTCTTTCAGAAGCCTATCTATGAAACCTCCAAGATTACCACAAAGATGAAAATTGGTTGTATAGTGGGAATAAATTGAATTCCCTGTGGATTTGAATTCTATGGTTTCTAAAAATTAGAATATCCTGAAACTAGAACATTGTTAATCCGTTTCTCTGTGTTGTTGGTTTCTAGGATGAGCAGGCACTGGATCTCAAACAAGATCTTTCCTCATTTTAAATGGCTCCTTTTCCCTGGCCCTCCCTTCCCTGTTTTCATTCCTGGTTCTGATGGCCTCTGTGATTCTCTGTGACCATGGAAAGGACCCACCTGGGCCTTTTATGATTTCTCAGGATGAGTGAGCCATTGCCAGCCCTCTTTGCAGGCACTGAGACTCACTGCTGTCCATGACCGGGCCAGTGATCCAATGCTTTTCTGTAGCAGACACTCCCGTTGTGGGAGGCATTGTTGTTTCCATTTCATGGACAGGAAGGCAAGCTTCAGAGAGGTTAAGTTGCCTAAAGTCCACATTGTTAGAAGGGTTGCAGCCAGGACTGAACCCAGGTCTCCTGAATTTCACAGCTCACACAGTCTCTTTTTCTCCTTCCTCAGTGCTATCCTACCTCCTCACCCGAGAAGCTGTTCTAACGCCCATATTTAAAACCAATAGAACCAGTTTCAAGTTTTTGTGGATAAGAACACAAAATGAAACTGTACTCCATTTGGGGGAGAGTCTGTGCCTCTTCTTTTTGGTTCTTATCCCTTTGGCAATAAACATGAGCTGGGAAATAATCAACCAGACCTGGGATGAACTGTGCTCAATTCCAATTTAAGAGAGAGGATATTAAGCCTGCGGGACAACTGTCTCTATTCAGGGAAGCAGCAGAAGGTGGGGATTGAGAACACCAGCTCTGTGTCAGACAGACCAGGTTTGAATTCACACTTCTCTGCTTACTGAAGTTACTTTACTGCTCTAAGTCCAGGACATCGATTGGGGTGGGGATTAAGTTAGTACATGCACCGCACTTCAGAAGGTCTCTTACACAGAGTAAACGCTCTACTGTGATAGCGGTTGGTGTTCCTGTTAGAGGCTTTGTGCTATGGCCCACCAGGCAAGGAACACCAGGGTCACACTTGGAGGCAAACCAAAGTCGGGTGTACCTGACTGCTGCAGCCTTTGTGAGGAATATCAGGGAACTCTAAGGTGACTTGCTAAGAGGGGCTCTCAGAGAGGCTTATTGCAGGATTAGGGCTATTGCTGGATAATTCTAAGGAGGGTTTAAAGAAGTATAAGGGCCAGTTTCAGATGGGGTGCTGTCAGGAGGTAGGGTCAGGTTAATGACTGGATATCTTGATAGTGGTTTATTTAGGAGGCAGGAAGATTAAAGTGAGACAGAGCTGTCATTAGTAAAGTAGCAGAAATTACTCATTTGGATGCAGGGGAGGGATGCTTACTATCTCATTTCACACATGGCCTTGAACAGACCTTGTCTCTACTTTGTTCCCTTGCATCTACTGAGTGACTTTGTCTGATATTTGTTTATTTCTGTGAGCATTATTCCTGCGTGGTTGCAGACTTTGTGGCTTAGGAGGCAAATGCAAGGCCTATTTATTTATTTATAAAACACTTTTTCATTAATTACAAATCTTCCCTAATACTTTTAAAAATTTTATTTTTCATTTACAGTTCACATTCAATATTATTTTATATTAGTTTCAGGTGTATGGTACAGTAGTTAGACAATCATACACTTTACAAAATGTTCCTCCTGTTATTTTCAGTGTCCACCTGGCACCATGCACAGCTATTACAATATTATTGACTCCATTCCCTATGCTGTACTTTAATCCCTGTGACTCTTTTGTCACTACCATTTCATGCCTCTTAATCCCTTCACCTTTTTCAACCAGCCTCCACTCCCACCCGCCTCCTCTCTGGCAACTGTCAGTCTGTTCTCTGTGTCCCTGTTCTCCAACATTTTAACAAAACATGTACTTGGTAGAGCTTATCAAAGGTCTTGTTCTAAGTGTTTTAAAATATAGACCTCATTTTGTGCTCGAAAAAACTCTATGAGTGCATGCTATCATCATTGTGAGTTTAAGATGAGGAACTTGAGACTGGGAGCAGTTCAGAATTTGCCTGGGGCCACAACTAGTAAGTGACTACTGGTGGCTTTTCTCTGATATCCTCTACTTGCTCATAAAAGGAAAAACTCAGCTGGGGCATTTCACTTTTCCTTTGGACGGGGAATTCTGATAGCCTCTCCTGTGACAAAGGCATAATTAAAGATGGGAATTCCTCTCCCCTCTTTGCTATATGGCTTTTGTGTTATTTAAACGCGCAGATGGATGCTTGGTGAGACAACATAAATTTAGGTTGTGGACTTGGTCATGAGGCTGGGAGGACTCAGATGCTCCTGGGACTTTTATGGGGCTGGTCACGCAATGTACTAGGAGCTCAGGGATTTGGGTTGTCAGGGTGAAAGCAGTTGGGAAACAATTAAACTGAGAAAAATGGACGGAATGTTGTATAATGGACAGTTTCATAATATTGGCAAGGCAATAGGGTTTTATGAGTACTGAAACACAGGGTCTGTATTTTCTATTTCATTACAAAGAGGCCATAACTACTACAAAGGGTAATGAAAATGCAACTCAGAAAGGTAATATAAAAAAATAGTAACAGAAAAAAAACTTTAAAAAGTTCTTATTTTAAAACTGATATTCACTGGGTATGTATCCAAAGAAAGCAAAATCACTACTTAGAAAAAATATCTGCACCCCCGTGTTCACAGCAGCAATATTTACAACAGCCAGGACATGGGAACAACGTACGTGTCCACTGGTGGGCGAATGGATGAAAAAGTTGTGATGAATATCATTCAGCCATAGAAAAAGAAACTTGCCATTTGTGACAACCTTGGTGGGCCTTGAGGGCATTAGCTAAATGAAATGAGTCAGACAGAAAAAGAAAAATGCATTTTGCTCTCATTTACATGTGGAATCTTAAAAAACAAACAAATAAACAAACAAAACTGAACTCATAGTACAGGAACAAATTGGTGATTGCCAGAGGTGGGGAGGGGTAGAGGGAAGAAATTAATGGATGAAGATGGTCAAAAGGTATACATTTCTAGTTGTAAGATAAATAAGTCCTAGGAAATAATGTACAGCACATATAGTTAATGTACACTTAACAATACTGTATCACATTGATGCTAAAAGAGTAGATCTTAAACTTCTCATCAAAAGACAAATAATTATTTGTAACTATGTGTGGTGATTGATGTATACCAATCAAACTTATTACCAAAAAAAACTTACTGTGGTGATGGATTTGTGATATACACATATATCAAATTATTATATGCATACCTAAAACTAACAGTGTTTTATGTCAATTATATCTCAACTAAAAAAAGCAACAAAATTACAACAAATATTCATTGAAAATATAATATATGCATGGCATTGTTATAAGTCCTGGGAATACAGTATAGTATAGAGAAGACTAGATTCCTGACCAAATTTCTTCCTCTTTTAATTCCATTCAATAAATACTTAATGAGTAGCTAACATTTGGTAGATACCATATACGCCAAAAAAAAAAAACCAAACCAACCAACACACAAAAACAAGAAATAATGCCCAAACCAAAAACAGATAAAGAAGACAAAATAAATGATCTTGGTCATCAAGTTATTCTTTGCTCTCCAGCGAATGTGGAAGCCTTTTTCTTGGTGACATTACTTTGAGAGAGATGACTGTTATTCTAGGCTGCTTCTCAGACTGTGCATTTTGTTGTCAGCAAAATGTATTTCTTTTTTAAAAAAATATTTACTTATTTTTAGAGAGAGGGGAAGGGAGGGAGAAAGAGAGGGAGAGAAACATCTACGTGAGTGAGTAGCAAGTAGCATAAGTTGGTTGCCTCTCGTATACACCTGGACCTAGAAGCAAACCAACCTAGGCATGTGCCCTAACAGGGAATTGAACTGGTGACCTTTCCATTTGAGGGATGACACCCAGCAAAATGAGCCACACGGGTCAGGGCACAAAATGTTTTTCTTTGTGGCTGCCAAATTAATGATCAACTCACCTTTACTGAGTCCAGGTGCTACACTACGTGCTTTGGCCACTGCATGTTCCTCTCCCAGCGAGAATGTGCCGTGGGAATTTTGTACTACATCTTATAATGAGGATGCTGAGGCAAAGAGCTGGTCACTGATTTGCAAACTTCTCACAGCTGGAAATGATCGAGGTGAGATTTGAGTCCAGGCCTCCTCCCTCACAGAATGCAGAACTTCAGTCCAGATTCCAGAATCTTATGACTCTTACTTTTTCATTTGCTGCATCCATCAAATGAATTCTTCACGAATTCTCACATTTCACTCCCTGTAACTATCATCTTTTAAAAAACACATTAAAGCTTCTTTCCTTTGTTAGGCAATGTTCATATGTAATTATGTGCTTCATCTGGGGCTATGAGTAACAGAGGGAAAAAGGCGAGTGGGAGAGGCAGGCTTTGCTTTGGCTTTGGGTTATAAGTTTGGGATGGAAAATCCTTTTCAGAATTCTATTTTCCTCTCAAGTTTTTGGCCACTAATCAGAGAGAGATGTTTTGTTTATGTTCTTTTGCTACATGGGAATTCCAGTGAACTCAACTGTATGTGTTTTTGTTAAGACAAGTCATTGAATCAGTCTTTACCTAAAAAAGTTTCGAACTTTTGAGAAAATAATTTCTATCTATAGTAGTTCTGTGAGAAATAACTACTAAACATTTTGTAAGGGAGTTTGCAGAAACTCCCTTTGGCAGAAAACACAAGCTCTGACGTTGGACAGGACATGTCCCTTTGCTCTGTGACTCACACGGAGAATTATTAGGCCAAAATCACAGGTCTTATTCATATAGTGGTACTATAGTCAGTCTTCTTTATTTGTGAATTCACATCTGGTGAATTCCTATCTGAAGAAACATCTAAAAGACCAGATATTAACTCATCTTTGTGATCTGTTCTTTTCTTTTGCTTGGGATGAGGAGGGGAAATGGAGCATATTTTTGTAGTCTATGTATGTGAGTAGTATTACCCCGGTACAATGTGCATATTAAAATTCACATCTTTCCATTAGCAGGAACTTATTCTTCATTATCTCAATTCCTTAGGGGCTGGGTCATTCCATTTACAATTATTTATTTTTATTTTTATTTTAAAATTACTTTATTGTTGTTCAAGTATGGTTATCTGCATTTACCTCTCACCACTCCCCCCATTCCCAGCCATCCCCACCTCCCTCCCCTGCTTCTATAATTATTATTTTTTTACATTTTATTGGTCAGATGCAATTTTACTAGCAGAAAAGCAACTCACTAATCTCTTGCCCTTCCCTCCTATCTTGAACTTAAAAAAAATCTCTAGGAAGCCCCTACTTCCCAGTATAATGTCTAAAGATGTTTTCAACAGGAAACTAGAAAATCCCCACATTTTGCAGCAGTTTCAGTACCAGTGGAGGCATCAGCTGTTTGCAGCTGCCCCTTTGGGACCACAAAATCAAACAATAATATCCCTGATATGGACAAAGCCTGGGCTTCAATTATTCAGCAAGAATCACAGTTGTGTAGGAAAGCAGCATGCCAGAGTGGACGTCACACAGACCTCAGAGCTAGAAATTGCATTTTATTTTAGATTCTACCTCTGATGCATTTACTACTGGGCAAGTCTCCAGACATTTCTATGTTTAGGCCTTTAGGTGCGAGATGCATTGCCTGTACCTTTTGGTCATGTTGGGAGAATATGGAGAGAATTATATCTCTCCTGTGTGCCCTTCTCTGTCTTGTCTTTTGACTGTTAGGTACAAAATGTTCATTACCTCCCAGGGAGACAAACCCTGTACTTTCTCACCCAAGTAGATGGTCAGAAATGTCACTTTTCCTCAAAGCCACTCAGCCTTAGGAGTCAGCTGTAGTTAACATCAGCCCGTTGGATGCAAGCACTGTATATGTGACTTTGGTGAAGTGAGAGCAGACCAGTGTTCAAGTCCCAGCTCTACTGCTTAGCTTGTGTTTTGAAAGCACATTTTTAATTAGTCCAAAGTTGAGAGACATTTTAAATTCAATGACATCTTAGCATGCTGTCATATTTTAACTTCCAGAAATTTCTTTTTTAAGTATTTTTTATTGATTATGCTATTACAGTTTTCCCAACTCCCCCCCCTCTTATCCGCCCTCCACCTTGCTCCCCCAAACCTCCAGCATTCCCCCCTCCTTAATTCATGTCCATGGGTTCTACATATAAGTTCTTTGAGTCCTCTGTTTCCTATGCCATTTTTATCTCTCCCTATCTATTTTATACCTACTAATTATGCTGCTTCTTCCCTGTACCTTTCCTCCCCATTCCTCCCTTCTGCCTCCCCACTGAACTCTCTCTGTGTGATGTCCATTTCTCTGATTCTGTTATTGTTCTAGTTGTTTGCTTAGGTTTGGTTTCATTGTTTTTATTTTCTTTTAGGTTCATTTGTTGAAAGTTACATGTTTGTTGTCATTTTACTGTTCATATTTTTTATCTTCTTTTTCTCAGACAAGTCCCTTTAACATGTCATATAACAATGGCTTGGTGATGATGAACTCCTTTAACTTGGCCTTATCTGGGAAGCACTTTATCTGCCATTTCATTCTAAATGACACCTTTGCTGGATAGACTAATCTTGGATGCAGGTCCTTGCTTTTCATGATTTCAAACACTTCTTTCCAGCCCCTTCTTGCCTGCAAGGTTTGTTCTGAGAAATCACCTAATAATCTAATGGGAACTCCTTTGTAGGTAATTGCCCCCTTTTCTCTTGCTGCTTTTAGGATTTTCTCTTTGTCTTTAATCTTGGGTAACTTAATGATGATGTGACTTTGTGTGTTTCTCTTTGGGTCCAACTTCTTTGGGACTCTCTGAGCTTCCTGGACTTCCTGGAAGTCTATTTCCTTTGCCAGATTGGGGAAGTTTTCCTTCATTATTTGTTCAAATAAGTTTTCAATTTCTTGCTTTTGTTCTTCTCCTTCTGGCACCCCTATAATTCAGATATTTCAACGTTTCAGGTTGTCACAGAGAATCCTCAGCCTCTCTTTGTTTTTTTTGGATTCTTGTTTCTTCATTCTGATCTGGTTGGATGTTTATTTCTTCCTTGTGTTCCGAATCATTGCTTTGAGTCCTGGTTTCCTTCCATCACTGTTGGTTCCCTGAATATTTTGCTTTATTTCATTTTGGGTATCTTTCACTTGTTTTTTCATTTTTTGACCAAGCTCAATCAGTTCTGTGAGCATTTTGATTACCAGGGCTTTAAATTCTCCATGAGAAATTTCTTATTGGAACACCAAATAATACTAAGTCTTATGATCAAAGTTGGCTTAGAGTCAGTGAAATGTTACAATACTTCTGTGGTTGTATACAAGTCCAGTAGAATCTCTATATGCTAATGGCAATGATGCTGCAAGTTTGTTGTGACAATAATAGAAGATAAAAGCATGTGATTGGACTTATCAGAGAATTGGACAATGGTAGTTATTCAATGAATGTTTGCTGAGGGAATCTTTAGATCTAGAAGATGGTGGGGTAGATAGAAGCCACTATTTAATATTTTTTTTCTTTTTTGTCATGCATAGTTGGGGCTGGTCTGTTCTAAATGAGGCTGCTTCTGACACAAGTCCAGCTTTTATTACTAAACTGTAGCACACTTTTCTCTTCTTATTCTCCTGATCTAGGTCCATTTCAGATTGTGTGAAAAGAATAGGGAAAGAAGAGTTATTTAAAATTTGAAGCCTAGCATGTGTGTACATATATATGTGTGTGTGTGTGTGTGTGTGTGTGTGTGTATATAAACACATTAATTTTGTTCTCTATTTTTCTTTGCTTAATACATAATAACTTGTTTAATAACTCTTATGAGAATGCATTATTATCTGTGTGCCTTCAAAATATTAATTTTAGAATGTAACTGGTTATATGGCAATAGCAAGAAATTGGACAGATGTGAAAAGGATTGCATTTTAAATGGAAATGAACAAACAGACTGAAGTTTTGTGGTAAGTGTATAATAATATAATATGTCTAATTGATGTAATAGAAAAACAAGATACTTAAGTTGACCACAAGCTAACGTAAATCAGTGATATAATGCTTTGGGCAGACAAACAAGGAAGCAAACCAAGTAACCATGATGCAGTCATTGCATTCCCTCAGAAAGTATGTGCTGGGCACTGTACTAGATCTTGGGGACACAAAAATAAATAAATCCTGGTTTCTTCCCTTTGGGATGCCATGGTCTGATAGAAAAACAGGTACAAAGGAAATTAATTGAACTGTGACAAGCACAAAACTAAAATCGTATGTAAAGTAAAAAAGGAGGGAGAGAAGACCTAATGAAAATAATGAGGAAGGAAGGAGACTCAGGAAAGCTTTCCCTGAAGATGCCTCTTATGAACTAGATTTCAAAAATTTTAAATGAAGTCTATTAGTTAACAGTTGTGTATCTATTTTAAAAATTAACTTGTTTAAGAAATTGAGGAAAATATTGACATATAACATTATGTTAATTTCACATGCTCCACATAGAGATTCAATATTTTTAAATGATTGCCACAATAAATCTAGTTATGACCATGCAAAAAATTACAAGTATTTTTTCTTGTGATGAGAAATTTAAAGAACTAGTCTTCTAGTAACTTCCAAATATGCAATATGCAATAAATGTAATATTCAATACTAGTGTATCAATTTTAAGTTTCTTGAATTTGATAAACATGTTTTTATCAAATATATTTATCACATATTAATATTGCCAAATTAAAAAACAAAAAGGCTTATATTTTTCTCAAAATTTTAAATGTTTAATTCTAAGATTTTTTTGAAGAAAAAACAGAAAATTTTTGTAAAGTTAGATTTGCATTGGGGAAAAACTATATTCCAATTTATGTAGATTACCTTTGACCCACTATCACTGTATCATAAAACAAGTCTCAAACATCTGGAGCAGCAGTTTACTTTGAACTGTTATATTGGCCTTTCAGTGCTTTAAAGTTTAGCTGAATATGAGAAAAAAAAAACCAACCCTCTTTGGTTTAATTAAGTAATTAAAATCTATAAAAAAAATCACCATAGGATAAAGAACTCCCTTCAAATTCTCATTATATATAAGTCTGCTGTTTGAACACAGAATAAAATTCTACTGTTATTACACTATATCTTAAAAAAGGGATAGTTTTTAAAAGGAAAAATGCAATATTTGGTTTTAACTATATTGTGCCTTTATGAAAAGAACTTTTAATGTCTATTTTGTTGGCCAATAATTGGCACAATTGTGAACTAGCTATGTCCTCTCTTATACATCTTCTGAAGAGCTTTCATCCTGGTTCATGGGAAGCTGGTAATTGCACTCACAGTCATATTAATTACAGCTTCTACCATCAGCTCCCTTTTGAGTATATCATATGCCAGGCATAATACTTAGAATTTTATATTCAAGGTATACCTCTTTGTGTACATATGGTTTTAAAAAATTGCATTCTAACATTCTTTTAATTGTCATATTTAGTCCATTTGTATGTTATGTAATTACCCATAAACTTGGAGTAATAGTTGCCATCTTACTATTTGTTTTCTATTTGACCTACCTAGTTTATGTGTCCTTTTCTCTCATTCGTTGCTTTCCTTTGGATTCAGTATTTTTTGTTATAGCATATTTTCCCTGTATTGTTAGTTCTATATTCTGTTGTCACTTTTTTAGTGGTTTCTATGAAGATTATAACATGCATTTTTAAATAGTTCAGTCTAATATAAATGATTAATTGTATTAACTATCCTAGACCTTAAAACACTTTCACTACATTTACCTTTTACTAACTTTGTAGTATTGTTGCCATTCATTTTAACTCTGAAGACATTTTTAACTCCCCACAAGACATAATTATTATTGTTTTGATAGTCAATATTCATTTAGACTTACCTCACCTAGTCTGTTTAAACTGCCATAACAAAATGCCACTGACTGGATGGCACTAAACAATAGAAGTGAATTTTCTCACAGTTCAAAAGCTGAGAAGTCAAGATCAAGGTACGAGCAGGGTTGACCTCTGGTGAGCGCTCACTCCTTGGATTACAGACAGCATCACGTGTGCTCACATGGCGTTTCCTCTGTGTATATAAGAGAGAAGAGAAAGAGAGTTCTTTCATGTTTCTTCTTATAAGCGTAACAGGTGTCCACAGGTAAGCAGGTTCTTGGTGATCACGAACAAAGAATTGAATGAATCACACTAACAGAGTGAAGCAAAGCAAGCAAGCTTTGTTTAGGACAATACACTCCATAGAATATGGGAGCGGGTCATTCCTCTAAATGGAGGATGGCCCCCTATTGTCTGAGGGGCTAAAATTTTATAAGGATATTTACCTCCCTATTCTTAATCTACTTTTTAATGCACTTGTGTTAGGAATGATATAATTTTTCTGCTATGGTGAGTGCAATTCCCCAGAGCTCTCCCTGATTGCTTGCTTGGGGGGTGGAAACTACAATGCTCTTTATTACAATCAGATTATAATGATGCTAAGGTGGACTATAGGTTGTTTAGGATCAAAGTGTGCAGGCCTGGCTGTGGTTTGAAGTATTACTGTGCTATTACAAGACTATTTTCAGAGTTTGGGATGTTGCTCAGTATAATGTCAGCTACTTACTTGGATGCCAGCCTCCCAGGACTTCCTCATTTTTATCTTACCTGCTGTCTCAAAGTCTTCTGCCTCAAGTCCAGCTACTTATGGGGAGTAAAGTAACTATTTCAGGAACTCAGGATGTCTGGCTTAGCTTTCTTTAGCATATTTTGTGTTTGCTGCAGATGCCTTTGGAACTTCCTCATTTCTAAGTATCCGCCTGCCTCATAAGGACTCTACTCTCAGATAAGGGCCCACCTTAATAACCTCATTTAACTTTTGAGGGCCCATCTTCAAATATAGCCCCACTGGGGGTTAGTGTACAAACCTATAGATTTTGGAGGACATGAACAATCAGTTCATAACACCAACATTTTCATTTTTTGTGATGTTTTTTATTCTTTCTTACATTTCTGTGTTTTGCATGAGATAATTTCTTCTGCCTAAAGTACTCATGACAGTAAATCTTTCAGTATGGATCTTTTTGTGATGAATTCACTCAGTCTTTGTTTGAAACAACCTTTATTTTGCTTTCATTTTTTAGCTGGAGATTTTCAATGGATATGGGATTGTAAGTCGGCAGTTATTTTCTTTAAGTGCTTTGTATCATTTCACTATCCTCTGGCTTCCATTGTTTCTGTTAAGAAATCAATTGTTAAACAGCTTATTGTAGAAGGTAATGTATCTTTTCCTCTTGCCCCTTTGTTTTTAATAGTTTTACTCAGGTATGCCTAGAAGTGTTGTGTGTTTTTTTTTTCTTTTTTTTTCTTTAACCCTGGTCATTCCTGAATGCCAATCTTTGCTTTATAACATAGCTAGGCTGTCCAAAACTCTTCTCTGCTTCTCAGAGGCTTTCTGTTTAACTCTGCTTTATACGGTTCAAGAAGTCAAGGGAATGTCTAAGGGAAAATTGGCTGTATGTCAGTGTTTGTTCTTATCCTTTCCTTCACACCAAAAACATGGCCCTCATGTTTCCAATTTTGTCTCTCTGAACCCCACCACTGCCAAAATACTTACTGGTTTCTCTGTCCCCCAGCCTCTACTCAGGCAGATCTTATATTCTCAGTCTAGCACCCAGCCATCATAATCAGCAGATACAACCAGGAAAAAAAAAAAAGGAAATGCATACCATCAGCTCACTTACTTTGGTTCTTACTTTCCAATTTTTTTTTTTTTTTTTTTTTTTTTTTTGGTTATTAAGCCTTTCAGTTGTTCTCAGTGGGAATACTGATATGCCACAAACTATTCTATTCTACCTGAAAATAGAAATCAGAGCTAGCATATGTATTCTTCGTTTAAAATTTGTTTCATTAAAAAAGTTTAATCCTCTCAGTTACTCTGTGGGATAGAGTGTATATTATCATTATCAGTTATACATGAGAAAACTAAGCCCCAGACTGCTTAAAGAACTTGCACAAAGTTATGTAGCTAGTTAGTTGCAGAGTAGGGTTTCAAATCTGGCTTGATATGACTCTGGAGCCCCAGATCTTAAAAATACATTGCACAATATTATACAGCCTTTCTAGTTTACCTTCTATTCTCTTCTTATCATTTCACACCATATCCAGGGATGTTTCTAGGGAGATTCCTCATCTAGAAAGGCAACAGATGTCAGGTGATTGTGAAAGGGAAAATATTTGGGTCTGCTAATTTATACTGAGCTGTGAATGATTATGTAACCAAATGTTTTAGCATTTCTAGAAATGGTTTGCTTATTGAATAGCATATTATCTCAAAGAAATGTGTCTTTTTTTGTGTGTAATATATTTAAAGAAATGTGTCTTAAAAATAAAATTTTGATATAATCCTCTGAACCAATTCAATTATTTCTTGTATTCTTACTCCATTAATAAAGCTTTATTTTTATTCTCTCTCCATGCTTATACTAGTATATTATTAAAGCTTTATATATATGTATGTGGGGTTTATATAAAACCTTATACAGTGCTTGATGCTTAATAGGTACAAAATGACCTTTGTTGAATTAAGTTTAATATAGATTCAATGATATGGGATGACTTTTTAGAACTTTTAAAAATATGACAAAGCTGATTTTGATATGAAATGTGTTTGACATGGAACATCAAAAGAAGAAAGGGAAATATGAGATACATTAGTATCTTATAGCCTGACCAAAGAGGAAAGTCAGTGGAGAAAGAATCTGTTAATATATGTCTCTTTAATTTTCCATACTTCTAAAAGAGTTATATTCTTGCTCATAGTAAAAGAAGTACACATATAGACTACATGGAGAAATCATTTCTCACCTATCAAACTTGCAAAAATAAAGAAGTTTGATAACACACTTTGTTGATGAGTCCATGGAGAAACTGGCAACATCACACATGGCTGCTGTGAATGCAAAATGGGAAAATTTTTAGAAGAGGAATTTGATAATATTTGACAGTATTATATATACTTTTATCCTCTGACCCAGCAATCCTACTCCTAGGAACTTACCACAAAAAAACCCTGGCAAAAATATAAAAAGAGGACTTTTGGGACTTCTGGCCAAGATGGAGGCATAGGTGGACACACTGTGCCTCCTCTCACAACCAAAATTAAGGACAACAAAAATTTAGAACCAAAAAACAACCAAAACAAATATAAAACTGAATTGTATGGAAGTCCGACAACAATTCACCCAGACTGGTAAGAGGGGCGGAGTTGGCGGCCAATGGAGAAGGATCACGGGCAGGAAAAGGCAGTGGCAGTGGTCCTGGATGTGCAGGTGGCAGTTACCGGGCTCAGGGAGGCAACGAGCAGACCAAGCGAGGCGCACAAAGGCGACTGACTGCAGTCACACAATCGTGCACAGATAAACCAGGCGAAAACAGGAAGCAAGACAGACTGTGCAACGCAGGGCCCCAATGCTGGGAAATAAAGCCTAAAAGCAATGATTGAAAACACTTGTGGGGGTTGAAGTGCTGAGAGAGACTCAGGGTCCTAGAACATACACAAACCCACCCTCATGGAAATCAGCACCAGAAGGGCCTGATTTGCTTGGGGGAAGCAGCAGAAGGGACTGGAATCTGAGAGAGAGCAGAGCAAGTGCCATTGTTCCCTCTCGGACCCCGCCCCCACATACAGCGTCACAACCCAGCCACTGGGCTGCCCCACCCTGGGGAACACCTAAGGCTCCACCCCTCACTACGTAACAGCCCTGACCAGACCAAAAAAAAAAACTAAAAAAACCAAAACCCCAAAAATGGCTCAAACGGGAGAAGAGATCAAAGCCCCAGAGCCAATTCATCTAAGTGACCAAGAGATAGCCAAGTATCAGATGCACAGTTCAAAGCCCTGGTGATCAGGATGCTCACAGAATGGGTTGATTTTGCTCACAAATTAGATGAACAAATGAAGGCTACAATAAGTGAAATGAAGGAAAATGCACAGGGAACCAATAGAGATGGGAGGAAAACTGGGACTCAAATCAATGGAGTGGACCACAAGGAAGAAACAAACAACCAAACAGAAAAGGAAAAAACAAGAATTCAAAAAATGAGGAGAGGCTTAGGAACCTCCAGGACATATTTAAACATCCCAACATCCGAATTATCGGGGTACCAGAAGGGGAAGAAGAAGAAGAACAACAACAACAAGTTGAAAACTTACTTGAACAAATAATAAAGGAGAACTTCCCCAACCTGGCAAAGGAAATAGACTACCAGAAAGTCCAGGAAGCTCAGAGAGTCCCAAAGAAGTTGGACCCAAGGAGGAACACGCCAAGACACATTGTAATTACATTAGCCAAGATTAAAATGAAGGAGAGAATTCTAGAAGCAGCAAAGGATAAGGGGACAGTCACATACAAAGGAGTTCCCATCAGACTGTCAGCTGATTTCTCAAAAGAGACCTTACAGGCAAGAAAGGGCTGGAAAGAAGTATTCCAAGTCATGAAGGTCAAGGACCTACATCCAAAATTGCTCTATCCAGCAAAGCTGTCATTTAGAATGGAAGGGCAGATAAAGCACTTCTCAGATAAGGTCGAGTTCAAGGAGTTCATCATCACCAAGCCCTTATTATATGAAATGTTAAAGGGACTTATCTAAGAAAAAGAAGATAAAAATATGACAGTAGAAAGACAGCAAACTCACAGATATTAACAACCACACCTAAAACCAAAGCAAACTAAGCAAACAACTAGAATAGGAGCAGAACCACAGAAATGGAGATCATATGGAGGGTTAGCAAGAGGGGAGTGGGAGGAGGAGAGAGGGGGAAAAGGTACAGAGAATAAGTAGCATAGACGGTGGGTAGAAAATAGACAGGGGGAGGGCAAGAATAGTATGGGAAAAGTAGAAGCTAAAGAACTTATGACACATGGACATGAACTAAGGGGGAATGTGGGTGGGAGGGGGTGTGCAGGGTGGAGGGGAATGATGGGGGAGAAATGGGATAACTGTAATAGCATAATCAATAAAATATATTAATAAAAATAAATAGACTTTTGCAAATATTAATAAAAAATGAATTGACTTTGCAAATATCTAAAAAAATATAAAAAGATAATTCTGAAGCCTATTAGTAATACTCTTCGTAATAGCAAAAGTTTAGAAAAATCTCACATTTTGATCAATAGGGAACTAGTTGAATAAACTAAGGTGTATGCTGTGCAACTGTGAACAGGCATGAAAATGTCTTGATGTACAATTAGGAAGTAATCTTTATAATACATAATTTAGGTAAAAAAATAAGATGGTTAAAAATGTGTATAATATGGTACCACTCATCTAAAAGTATGGGTTGGTGGAGATTTGTGTTAGTTCGCTAGGTCTGCTGTACAAAGGACCACAAACTGGGTGGCTTAAAGCAATAGAAATTTATTCTGCTACAGTTCTGGAGGCCAGAAGTCCAAAATCACCGTGTGAGCATGGCCATGCTCCCTGTGGAGGCTCAAAGGAAGAATCCTTGCTCTTTGCTAGCTTCCGGTGCTTGTTGGCCATCCTTGCTGTTCCTTGGCTTACAGCTGCTTTGCTCTAATTTCTGCTTCTATATTCACATGACTATCTTCTCTTGTGTGTCTATATCTCTGTGTCCAGATGTCCCTCTCTGTTTTCTTATAAAGACTGGCCAATGGATGAAAATCCTTCCTAGTCCAGTATAACCTCATCCTAACTTGATTACATTGCAAAGACCCTATCTCCAAATAAGGTCACTGTACCTGAAATTAGAACTTAACGTATCTTGTTTTGGGGACACGATTCAACCCATAGCAGAGACTATAAAAATGTGTGTGTGTGTGTGTGTGCATATTTGGTAGAAGGGGCAAGGGTAGAAATTTGTTTCTCTGAACAGACATTACTTTGTAGAGTTGATTTGGATTCATGTAAATAGCCACATGAGTAAAACAAAATTAAATAAATAATTCTACAAATCAGAAGCAAAATGAAAGAAATGGATCATCAGAATATTGAGTTTGTGGCACAACCACATGGGAAGAAACTATTTCAAGTGCCTTTAAAGCATACTTCTTTGACCACATTTCCCTAATTGGATATGCTCTAAAGAAAATAGGATGGAAAAAAATCTTGAACTGTTTTCAATGATCATACTGCAGGTGGAAATGTTGGCATTTTTATTTTGAGGCTGTTGAATGTGTATTGTGTGGGCGAAGTGAGTGGTTATGTTTGTATTAATGGGAAACAGGATTTTGGGATGGGGGAAAGGACAAAGATGTAGTATAAGGTGGAGTTAAAAACCTTGGAGTCCTAAATTTAAATCAGTAATATAAATTTGAATCCATGATACATCTTACCTTAAAATAAGATAGCATGTTTCTAGCTCTGTTCATTAGAAAGGCCTGGAAACAAGGGCCAACCTAGTAGTTATCAGCAAATTTAATGTCAAGGTTCTGGTCTGTTATCACCATATTCTTCCCAAAGGAACTGGGATTCTTCCCAAAAGAAAATGGCAGATCAGGGGCAGGAAATGTTCAAGATGAACCTATAACACCTTATCATCGTGCAGAGCACAGGAACTATCAAAGACTACCAGGGATGTGTCTAAAAGATTCAAGGGTCAACTTGAAGAAGTGTCCATTGCCAAACAATGTGACAATTTCATTATCTGTAAGGATAGTAACTACAATGGACTGAAACATTTCATATACGCTTAAAGCTACAATTTTATAATGGCTCAAAAGCAAAAATACCCTCAGTGATTACCTGTGGAGGGTGCTAGGGAACTGACCTGTTATTTTGAAAATCAAGTATTTATCCTGTCTTTCTGATATAAATTAGACTTCAGAGTAGTCAAATAATTGATGAGGGGAAATTTCCTTTACGGAAATATTCAAGTTAGTCAAAGAAAAGAGAATAAATAGGAAAAAGTGATGCGGACACCGGCTAGCAGTGTCCGAGTCATTATGGATGAACTAAAACATACACAAGGACTACCGAGTCTGGTGGAGGAAAAAGGATGACCGAGTGACTTTTCTCTCAAGGGGAGCAAAAGTCGTGGCCTCCGCCATGACAGGCCTTTATTCTATATCTCCTCACGTTACAAGATGGTCCTCACTCCCTATCCCCAGTTACAACAAAAGGAGCCAATGCTCCTAATCACATCACAGAAGAAGGATATTAGCAAATGAAAAGGCAAAAGTGGTTGAGCTGGTTACATTGATCCCTGCAAGGTTTAGCATGGATTTTAGGAAGTCACAGTAAAAGCAGGGCTCTGAGCAGCCTAGGTATGTTGCAAATCTGATTACCCACAACAGAATCTATCTGTGGGTGTGGGTCCTGTGCCTCTCTGAGTGGGAACTGGGCCCACACCACGCAGAAGGGTTTGCCACAAAAAAGAACATTAGAAAATTACCATTTTGGAACCAACGAAATAATAGATCTAGGCAATGATCACGAAAGGCTGCTAACACAGAAAAGAAAGTTAATAGGTCATTAGTGTCCCCCAGTGGCACTTCACCTATGAAGAAATGCCAAAATTGGAACTAGAACCTGATAAATTCCAAGTCCTAATTACAAATCTACAGGAATATAAGGAGCAGATGGATATGCTAAATGACATCAGAGGGATGTAAACAGTAAAACTCAAATAATGGGACTCTTTACAGGACAAATTACTTGGCTTCTTTAACATAAAGTTTCAAGATTCCCCCTGCCCCAACCATTTCCTCCAAAAGTGGAGAGAAATAGAGATGGAACCTATAGATTAAAAAGAATTGAGAGATAGTGAGTAATTACAATGTTTTTAATTACAATGTTTTTAATTACAATTGAATTTTTTTAATTAACCATTTAGGGAAATGTGACCACTGTTTGGACACTTGATCGTATTTTTAGGTATGATAATCACATTGTAGATATGTTTTTTAAAGTGAATACATACTGAAAAATTGAGAATGAAATGACATGAAGCTTGAGATTTCATTTAAAATATTGTGGGTAGAGTATAAATGAAGCTATAATGTTGGCCATGAGTTGATAATTGTTAAATCTGGGTGGTGGATACATATGAGTCTAGTATGCTACTCTTGTAAATATTTGAAAATTTTTAAAAGTTTTCTTAAAAGTGCTATTTAGAGAAGGCTAAATAGGTTACTAGAATAAGGGAGGCCAAATCCACTTTATATTAAATAAATATTATCAGTAAATGCTCCAGAAATCATTGGCAATTTAGCTAGTAAGTAATAAATATAATGGTGATGATAAAAAACAGTTAACATTTATTGGGTGCTTATTATGTTCTTGTTGCTTTCCATATACTGTCTTAATCCTCATAAAAATCTTGAGGCAATAACTGTGAAATACCCATATTACAGCTGGGGCCACTGAGACTCAGGGAGGTGGCATACTTTGTCCCACAGATTTGAGCTCTGGTACTCTGGTGCCAATTTCTTATATTGTTTTCCAAGCTTTCTTTTGTAAAACGCACTATGGGCTGTGAATTTTCCTCCGGCTTCTTCCAAAGCCTTTGCATTATTCCCTCTTCTCTCTTATGTATCCAAATCCTTGTCCAGTTTTGAAGATTCAGATCATATATCCTCAGCAAAACATACCTTTTCATTCCTGTCACCCCACCCCAACCAATCAAGATTTCTTCCTCTTCTGGATTCTCAGAATCTACCTTAACTTACTTTCAATTAAGGTAGAAGTTAATCATGTGCTGACCTGTGACATCTTTCATAATATTTTCTTGAACTGCTATTTAAATATTTTACTTGTTTGAGTCTCTGTTTCCAACTAGACTTCTAAACATCCTGAGGGCATAAATCATGTCTTATATTTTGTGTCCTTCACAAATGTTGGCATAATGCCTGGTGTGATAAATATGTGCTAGTTAATGGAAGTTGTTTAGAGACTTGGTAACTAATGCCAAGCAAGATCTTTCCCTTTATGCCAATTCCAGAGAATATATCTAAATGTAAGTGGAGAATTGGCAAATTTAATATAGTAAGAGCCCATGTTCAAGGGAAACGCTTATCCCCACTCCTCTTGTTGCCTTGGGAGGTGACATCCTAGCATTTTTGCCTCGCTCCTTATTCCTTGTTCACTTTTTAGAAGGGAGGAGGAATGAGCAGAGTAAGAGCAATCTTATAAGTGAGTTTGAGAAGAAGGAGTAGAACATGTCCATTTCTCAATGTCACTCTTAATATCCCTGACCTGCAGAGAACATGTGTACTTGCCTGCTTTTGGATAAGTAGGAAACTTAGCAGGACTGGTCCCGCCCAGTGTTTGGGTGTTGTGGGGAGGGAGGTCTGTGACTGTAATACTCCAACACACCCTTTAACACAGTGCATACATAATTTTAATTCTATTGTGCATAATTAACGAGTCAATTTAGCCCTCCTATCCGAGACAGATTCTCCAACAGCTTTATCAGGAATAAAGGTGATATTTTTACTTTCATCTTCCTGGCTCTGTGTGTCATTCTAAACTTGGTTTCAAAAAAGAAGTGGGTTATTTATAAGCCTTTAAACCTCAAACATGGAAATAAAGTGTATTTTAGACTTAGTCTTGCGAATAGCAGCAATTAACTTTAAAAAAAAGGCAGGGGTTCTTAATAGCTAGATCTGATCAATTTCACTTAAAACGACATCAGATGGGGTGATGGAGTGGGAAACCTCCATGGCCCCTGTGTACTCTGAGGTGATCTGATTGGGTGGTGGATGAGGATGATGTTGGATAGGAAAGAAGAGCATTGCAGTTTCCAGGGCTTGGTTCCCTATAGCCATCCTACCACTAGTGGGACGGGGAGAGAGAAGGCAGAGAAGTCAAACTGGGAATAAAAACCATGTAAAGTCAAATTGAGAATAAAGGACAACACTGACAAGAGTCAAAAAAGGAGGAGGGATATCAAATATTCACTGTCAAAAGAAAATGAAGAATTAAGGTCATGGAAGAAAATGGGAAGTGGAACTTGAAATGATTTGGGTATTGATATACTGCATGGGCTCTTAAGTCAAAGGGGCAAAACAGACATTAGGTTGGGATCACTGGTTTTTTGAAAATGTTTTTCTCCATATTTTTAATTTTATTTATTTATTTTTAGAGAGAGGGAAAGGGAGAGAGGAAGAGGGAAAGAAACACTGATGTGTGAGAGAAACATCCATTGGTTGCTTCTCATAAGCCCCCAACTAGGGACCTGGCCTGCAACCCAGGTATGTGCCCTGACTGGGAATTGAACCAGTGACTTTCAGTTTGCAGGCACTCAGTCCACTCACAGTCCAGTCACACCAGCCAGGGTGGGATCATTGTTTTGAGTAGCTTGGGATGAAGACTTTTATTATTCAAATAAGAAAAGCAAGGCCCAGAAATGTAAAGATACTGTTCCAAGGTCATAGCTACTTTCAGATTAATTTTGTCGAAGTTGAGAACTTCTACTCTCTGGTCCTTTGGTAGGGATTGGGAGAGTAAGGGTTAAGGTAAAGAGGTGGAACAGATGAGATGCCTGCCCCCCCCCACACACACACATGCACACCCCACATAACATACACCATACACAAACCACGCACCACATACCCCATACCTATGTCCCACACACCACACACACCCTTAAACAATCCCAACTTTATGTTTTTTAAAGTCTAGACTTCTGAATAAAATGTCCTGAAATGAATGGTTTCTTGCACTAAGATAGTTTAAAAACTGTACTACACAATGCTGTAACACTTATTTTGATGTCCGGTTGACTTAGATGTAAAGCTTACTAATACTGCATTAAGGGCAAATAAGTGATTTTTGCTTATCTTCTGAAATCTTACATCATTTCCACATTCTCCCTCCCAAGATGTGGTTTATCTGAAAGGGCTGGTGAGGGCATACCCACCAATTAGGGCTTTGTGATTTAAAGGATGATCCACAGACCAGTTCCCTCAACATCATCTAAGAGCTTGTTGGAAATGGAGAATCTCAGAACCCATCCCAGAACACCAGAATCATAATTGGTATTTTAACAAGATCAAGATAAGTATTAGTTGATCTCTGCGGTCTTTTCAATTTCTTAAATTTTATGAATGTTGAATATTTAACTGTAACACATTCCCTTTGTAATCTATAATCAGTGAGTAATTTTAGTTTTGGAAGTTCACTATGATGCCTTCACTCTCCCGGATCTATCCGTCCCACGCTGCCTGCACCCCCGAGCACAATGGTTATTGTATCACCACAGGTCCTGATATCATTTCCCCTCAGGAAACTGACTGCACGCAAATCTAACTGAAGTTAGATTTTTTACTTGAAAAGATATTTTAGAAAAAATACATCTGAACCTTGAATGAGAGAAACAGTTTAAGAAGGGTCATTATAGCTCCTCAATGTGTCATGATGAACATGTTTGAATTTTATAGAATAGTGTCATGTGGAGGGGAAAAATCCCGTAATTAGCTCATTAGCTTTGGTTTTGCTTTTACAGTGTAAACAGTCTTTTGCCGAAGTCATGATTACTTATTGGTGCTGATGCTGACTATATTTTATAATCTAAAAATCACTGTTGTTGGAGTTGTCTTGAAGATATGTTTATCTTCATGCAAATGCTTTCAAGAATCCTGGAAAGCACTTAAATTTTTTTTTGAGGCCCTTACGCTCAACAGCTAATGGAAGATCATGTATTTAAATAATTTACACTTCCATCTGGTTTGAAGAACACCAGGTGGAAGTCGCTGATTGGGATGAGTCTGTTACGTGGAAGGAAATGTTTGCTCAAAATAAATGAAAGGCAAACATTTACACGAGCCCCATCTCTTTGTCTGTGCGGGTAGACTCCTGTTTCCTGCTCTAATATTCTCCGGTCCTGGATTCTGACTTTTACTTCCACTGTGCATTGGTGAAGATCCAGAAGGAGCATGAGGAAGTGAATACCTTCCACTGTTTTATTATCTTCTTTACAATCTTTTGATCATATGCAATTATTGTCTCCCTTTCTCGTTCTTTGGGCATGTCAACCTGAAATCAAAAGGGGCTGTCCCCTTTCTGTAGGAGACAGGAAGCTGAGCTTCCTGGATGTGCTTCTCCTTGTTGCTGAGCCAACTGGCAAATTTTACGTTTCCCACTGAGTGTCACAGTGTGTTGTCAAAAGCTTGGTTTTGTGAGCTGACTTTTGATAAGCACTTACTGTATCTTACCTGTCAACTCTGCAGTGGACTTCCTCATTTACAGCATGTGGCTTGCAAGCACAGACTAAACCCTTCAAGCCAAAAAGAGTCCTACAGAGCACATGGCTCCACTCTCCAGCTCTCTTCTGCTCCTCGTGCTTGTCAAACACATTCTCTCAGGCGTGGGCTTTTTTGGTGTGTGTGTGTGTCTGTGTGTGTCATTTTAGTGTAGATAAAAGAACCAGAAGTATTCCTGCTTATTAACCTGACAAACACAAAAAAATGAAACTTTTGGTTCTAGCACGGCAAGGAAGAATTTCTAGCTAAGGAGGGCAGTTTGTCCCCAGGGCTATCAATCAACTTACCTAATGGATTCTCAGCTGACATGAGGGAACATGAAACAGCGACTCTGCTATTCCACAAACTGGCTCCGCTGTGCTGAAAAACACAGCCTTTATAGTGCATTTATTTCAAAACATCATGACCTCTGACCTCTACCAGCCAGACACTAAAGTTTACCTACCCAGCCTCTAAGACTCCCCAGGGAAAAAGATCACAAAATCTACAGCAGCTCCGAAGTCATCTTTTCCAGAGCCAAATAAAATACAAATTCCAAATGTTTCACATTTTATTCTAGGTTTAGAAATAACACTTTTTTTGAGTCAGTTCTAAATTTGACAACATCCCCTCTCTCATTGCTAGAAATAAGCCTGGGCGGGGCTGGACTAGGCGTGGGCAGACCCTGAGTGTTACCCAAAATGACCACTTGTCTGGCCATTGCAAATGTATGGGAATCTGAGGGGGCCTTTTGTTAATTATAAAAAATATTGGCAATGGGAAGTGAAATCATTGGATGGAATGGCTTTGGGGGCATTTTCTTGTTTTTAGATATTGTTTGGCCACTCAGTTTGAAATGGTCAGTAGTCATTTCTGTCATCACTTCTCCCGTCCAGCTTTTAGCACTGCACTCAGTTGTGAACCCAGAAGGAGGCTTGGTAGGAGATGGGGGCACTGAGATATCACTGTGGCAGGGACGCTGTTTAATAATGGTCATCGTTGTGATCAAGTGGGTGCGTGAGGTGTGTGTCCATTCATCAACCCCACCGCTTGCTTTTCTCTTGCCCTAAAGAGCAGCCACTTGATTTTCTGGATATCTCCAGATAACGAAAGATCCTCTGATTTTCTTTAGTAATAAATCAATTTCAGTTTAGTAATTGATGTGTCAAGCTAGGGTAATAAATAAAGCACTTGTTTTCATTTAATGGTAAATTTTTCCTTCAGTTTGGGTCTGTTGCAAACAGTTCCCCTGTAGGCTTGCAGGGTGCCGCTGGGGCAGCGGTGCTGGGCTTCCCCACTTGCCCTGCCTGTGCTCCGATTCTCCAGGGCCAGAGTGGGGGATGGTGTGAAAGAGGATAGGGGCAGGGAGGTCTCCCTGTTGGCATGGCTGCTCCCTGGATTTGGGAGATCTGTAAAATGCCTTTTCTCTTGTAGGACACACAGACACACAGACACACAGGCACACACAGATGCGCACACACACACGCTCACTCACTTACAGACCCTCACACATACCCTGCTGAAGTTTTTTTAGCTGCTAATATATCTCCTTTGGCTGGTCACATATATGGTCCTCAGCCCTGGAAATTCAGCAGCTCACACCCTGCTGGGATTTCCTCACCTGTCTTGGGAGGTCTCAGGTTACTCTTCTGCTGGGTTTCTCAGCTGAGAGGCCACATCTGGGGACGCTCGGGAATTCCCCAGATGGGCAAGGGGGCAGGTTTAAAAAAAAAAAACATTTATTGAAGTCTGATTGATATGTAAAAAGGTGTACATAGTAAATGTATACAACTGGATGAGTTTGGGGATAAGTGTGTGTCCATGAAACTCTCACCACTGTCAATGCCACAGACATATTTATCACCTCCTAACAGTTCCCACAACCCCTTAATGATTATTATTATTTTTGTGTGAGAACACTTAACATAAGATATTCTCTTAGCAAATTTTAACTACACTGTATAATGTTGTTAGGCATAAGCATTATGCTGTATAGTAGATTTCCAGAACTCATTTATCTTGCATAATTGAAACTTTGTACCCTTTGACTCTCACCTCCCCGTTTCTTTTTCCCCATAGCCAAAAGAGCAAGTTATATAGAACAGTGCTAAAAGGTCTTCTGCAAACTTTCTTTGCCCTTTCATTAACCTTCAAGAAACTTTTGTTCTGTGCATTTCTTTCAATGAACAAAGTGTTGAAGGCCATCTGTCATTACTACTCTTCCACTGGTCTGATTGCTACTTTCTTTGGAGTCAAGGACTTCTTACCTAGGTTGGTATTTATAGAGCTGGGATGGGCCATATAGTAACCATGTCTTGTTGGCTCCCTAAGAAAAGGGAAACGTCAGGCTTGAAAATGACCACATGGGAAACTCAAGCAGACTTACACACAGTGCACATTAATGGCGTCCCTTTTATCTTCACAGTCCTGTGAGTGAATTAGGTTGGATGAGCCTGAGTCGCCCTCATAGATGAAAGAAGACATGTTTAGGTCAGATTATAGATTTTATAGTGATTCTTAACCAGAGGTTTTAAGAATCTTGCTGGCTGACTGTGTGTGTGAGTTCCAGAAACCTCTGTGAAACAGCATACTGAGCAAGACACTTTTTATGTTTCCAAAGGCCACATGGGTGGAAAAATTTGGGCACTGTGACTACGGAGCAGATGTGGTGATGATTGTTCCTATGGCTTTTGCCTTGGCAGAACTAAGCAAACTACTCCGCCTGTCCTCTCCTTCCCAGCCCAGGGTTTAAGGTATTGTCTAGGTTGTACTGACACCCTTTACCCTCCATGCATTTTTAAAAAATAATTTTCAGCACCTTTGCTCTAAGCTACTCTGACTTTTTAGAAAATTTCTGAAATGAGAATGACCTTAAATTAGACTAAGATGGGCTTTCAGGCCATGGTGGGATTTATGCCCTTTCTTCTCTTTGCCACCTAAAATTTTAAATTTTATTTTCCTTAATGTTTTATGATTCTTCTGACCAGTGTGAATGGAAAAAAAAAAAGATCTCTAGAAAACCATGACATTGTATCGTTGTGTTAAATGTAATCCAAGTAAAAACATTCATCAGGTTCAGGAGAAGCCTCCAGGTGTTCCCACGCATATACTGCCTCCCTTAAGAATTTCCTATATAGAATGACTGATTCTTTCATTTGTTCAATAAATGTTTATTGAGCACCTAGTGTGTCCCAGTTAGTATTCTAGGTGCTGGAGTACAGTGAACAAAACAAAACAAAACAAAATCTTTGGCTTAATGGAGCTTACATTCTCAGGGGTGGAGATAAAAAGTAAACAAAATAAGTTAGTAACATATACGGTGTGTTAGAGATACATACCTGTGAAGAAAAATAAAGCAGGAAGAGGGGAATTGAGATGCAGGAGTATGGGGCGGTAGTTAAAAGTAAGAACATTTAGGAGGTCTTGCTGAAACATTTAGGAAGGTGATGTTGGAACAGACGTGAAGGAGGGCAGACAGTGAGCTGTGCGGAATTGGGGAAGGGGCTGCGAATACCACGACTTTAGGAGAGCTGCTGCTCAGGAGGACTGCTCTGGTTTGGGTCTCTTGGCGCACATCCTCTCTGGTAGGATCTGGGATCAGTTAGGGCTCAGTGACCTGTCAAAGTCAGGGCAGAAACAGTGGGACTTTCAGGAAAAAAATAATGAAAAGGAAAAGCAGGCAATGCTCTTAGAGACCCACCCTTTCTTCCCCAAAGAGACGCCATTCTGTTTCAGTTCTAAGGTATAGATCCTGCTTCTACGTGGGTTGTCTGTTTATGCAAACGTTAGCCAACTGCAAGGTTAGACTGGGCACAGTTCATACAGCGCTGCCCTCACTTCTGATGCCAAGTCCTAGTTCTCAGTCTCGGTAATTCGCTAAAGGCCCACACAGGACTTTCTGAAACTGGTTACATTCATGGTTATGGTAACAGGGAGAAGATGCAGATTAAAATCAGCCATGGGAAGACAGGTATGGGGTGGAGCTTATGATGGGTCCAAATGCCAAGCTTCCAGTTGTCCTTTCCATCTGGAGACGTGGACATTGCTACCTCCTCCTGCCACTGGTGTGTAACTATATGCAGAGTATTGCCCACCAGGGAAGCCCACCTGAGTCTAGGTATTTTACTGGGACTCAATCACATATTGCCCATATGGCTGTTCTCTATTCTCCAGCCCTTTCAGAGATGGGGTTGATACCTTTAGCCTCCAGTTCCTCCAGAGAGCAGCAAATGCCACAGTGCTTAACAAAAATTACATTATTAGACTGGTTGGTGGTGAGAGCCCCCAGGGCAAACCAAGATACTCCTGCTGGGCATGACATACCAGGAGCAGCAAAGAGATCACCTCTCAGTAGCTGAGGGCAAAGACCTGACCTCTTTTTTTTTTTTTTTTTTTTTTTGGATAAGGTTAATTCTTCACTGCACAGTTTACAACCTACAATGACTTTTCTCCAACACATTGTTTTCATAACATCACTCATAACTGCTCTTCATTAAAAACCCACATGACAGGTGAGGAGGCAGAAGCAGAGCTGGGGGCTCTTCGTCTGTGCATTTGAGGGAGCCACATATTTTACATTTGCAACTTAAGTGTCTGTACTATTGAGAATATAGTAGATGGCTTTAAATAACATTCTTCTCATTGTCTTTTGTCCCTTTTTAGGGCAGAAGGGAACACATGAATTCACGGAAAAAATATGTATGTATTCTGCACAAAATCATTGAAGGTAAGTAAACTAATAGCACATAGATTTAAATGTTTACTGGTTTGTGTCAGTGTCTGGTTATACAATGAATAATTCATATCAAACTAGTAGAATGTAACATTTACATAAAATAATACTTTGCAAATTTATGGTAAGTACTAATTACTTGCCTTATTTGCCATGACTATGATATTAAATATTCATAAAAATGTGATTATTTCTTTGATTTGGCAGGCATTTAGATTTCTCTACAGCTTTTCACACTGCTAATTTTAATCCAGTAAATTATCTGGAAGAAAACAGTATGCAGCCTAAAAACTGTTCAAAATTCACTCCAACATCAAGCACATTATGGACGTAATGATCCATTACAACCAAACTTCAAGAAGGTCTTAGAAGAAAACTGAGAATTAAACAAAGAAATATGGAGGCTATCATTATGATTTGTCAGATATGTTTATTAGAACATTTTTTTACTCATACTATGGACAACCTTTAGAAGGACTATTCTGATATGTATCAAATTCATTTTGAGATGTTTTGCTCCCACCAGGGGTCAGTTTAAGGGAATTTACCAGGACTCTGCCAGTGTTCATTTCCCAGCTTGATGTGCAGTGAGATTATTTGTGAGGCACATTAATTCAGGAATCTGAACTGTGTGCTAGAAATGTGCTCCTTCTGGGGTCAGGGGAGGACACCCCCCTTCCTTACTGTTCCTGTTTACATGGGCGTTCTCACATGCTTTAAAACAAAAGCAGAGGTCCATGGCACAAGGCTCCTGTCAAAGGCGACTGCACTGTGTGACCTGAATATTTTATGTTCTGTTAACTTATAATGATTCTGGTAATAGTTTATCTGCTGATTTTGGTCCAATGAGCACAAAACGAAACTCTCTGGTGGACATCCAGCATTCTCTGGCCCCCAAATTCAGAGAGGAAGAAGAGGGCTCCAGAGGCCTAAGGACATAAGATAAAAGGGAAGGTGGCAAGAGAAGAGGAGGAAAGCTTGTCAAGCGTGAACTTGCTCATCAGAAAAATAGGTGGAGGGTGATGGCAGAGAGGGAGCAACCTTGCTGTGGCTCTTGTGAACATCTTGGCTTCTGTCCCTGAATCCCTACGAGACAAAGCGATTACACACCCTAAGCTTCCATTTAAAGTTAGTATTCAACAGGGTGAGTCTTAGTAATTCAGGATCTGAACAATAGCTAGGAAGAACTCCCAGATTTGTTCATACCTGCCTGTTTATGAAAGGTGCTTGAATCAGGTTGGGGTCATGACAATGAAGAGCAAAAACAAATAAACAAACAAATAACAAAAAAGCAACAACAACAACAACAACAAATTGATAACTCTGAAGAGTAATGTGTTTAAAAAAATAAGCCCAAACATCAAAAGTTTAGAAGTCAAGATTTATAGAGAAGGACAGGAGGTGTGGCATATAGACACACGAGGACAGAAGGTGAGGGCCTTTCATACGCCTTAAGAAAAATGTGAAATGAAAATTAATACTAAAAATTTAAAAGGGTAGCAACTGAACAAAGCCTGTAAACCTGTAAGTGAAAGGACATTCTGCTTTGTCCTTGGAGATGAACATGACCTGGTAACCAAGGCTTCTGTAAAACAGGATGCTCAGCAGTGTGTCTGAAGGAAGAAGCTTGGTTCTTTTATCACATCAAGAAGCAACACAGTGTAGCAGTGAGGTTAGGAGCAGACGCACCACTTCATATGGGTGAGACTTTGGATGCATTACTCAACTTCTCTGTGCCTCAGTTTCCTCTTCGGAACCGGGGAAAACAATAGTATTGAGCTCATGGCATTTTAAGGCTATACTGAGACTGTTCCCATAAAGGCTTAATATAGTGTCTAAGCTAATAGTATTATGACGATTATATATAGGAAGCTAAAAGAGAAAAAAATAGTGACTGTCTATTCATGTAAAGAAAATTTTCAGCTATTTGACTGATATTTGCTGAACTGGAATGATTACATGGACTGACTCCATGGTTTTGTGATAGTAGAAAACTAGGACCGTCTGCCTCTCTGGGCCATCCAGCCCAGTCTTGAGATTAAGCAGGCATGAGCAAAGCAGACATTTTGGCATGACATGCAAGATGAACCTCAGTTCCAGAACACTTCTAATTCTGGTTGCTCTGGATATTTTCTAGACCAGGAGTTCCTAACCCGGGATCGATGACTAACTGGAGCCTAGGCCTGTTGCTCACAGACCCTTGAAGGAATCCATGGGCACCTGGAAAGGGAGTGCAAATTGTATGTCTATGCACTTTTCAGGACTGAAGGTCCATAGCTTTTATCAGGTTATTAAAGTGTTTATGACTCTTCAAATTTTCAGAACAGCCAGTCTGAATCGTGTGGGCTCCTGGTAGTGAACACTACCTGGAAGTAAAGAAAGTACCAGACTCCAGGTGAGCCCTGGATTGTGACTAGGAGAGCAGGAATCTCATCTTTGCTTTGGAATTAGGAAGTCATCTAGGATGTGTTCACTTTTTTGGCGAGCCTCTTCACATTGAGTCTGTGCTCAAAAAATTTATTCGGTCATTCCCCCAAATATTGCTACTTAGCTGTAGCCACTTCCTCCTTCCTTATATAATTATTTTGAGCCCTAAGTGCCAGACTTTATTTTTATTAAAAAAAATGTTCCAAATGTTCCAATTATGCTATATGTTAGATTTTCACATAATTATACTACACTGAATAATTTTGAATCCTGATTCTGTCATTTAGTATATTTACGATACCGTCAATTTCCTTTCAATGATAAATTTGATGATAATGCCATCTAAATAAATATGGAAAATCCTGTGTCCATTAAAAAAGTCTTTTTCTTTTTTGAAAAAAAAATTTATTAAGGTTTTAATAAACCTTTCAACACTAAACACTGTAAGCTTCACATCTTCCTGGCAGAATAGGAATGATAGTTACAGATCAATTTTTGAGACCCTTGGTATAATGTCGAGTTGATAAATTAGGGAAAAGCAAGAATAGATAAAAATATGTTATTCTTTTTAGCCAATGTCTTCTTGTGTCATTGTTTTGAGAATTAGAAATGATACATGAATATAATTTGCCTAAATTCAGGCTATAAAAAATAACTCAAAAGAGCTTTGTAGTAGAGTGTGCAACAATTCTGACCCAATTTTTACTTCCCTGACAAACCCACACAAAGACTTTAGAAAATCTGCTGCAAGATGACATAGTATAAAATGACTATGTATAAGTTAATCCCACCCACATCCCTCTCCCCACCTATGTTGCTAGCCACACTTCTTACAATGAAAAAATGCAAGCTGCGTGCTTGCTGGCTTTCTCTAAAGTCTGTGCACCACCAACTGAATTGCTTTTGCAAGCTAGGACCAAACTTTCTCAAATGCCTGCTTACCAGGTTTGAGAAACAAGAGACAAAACTGCTTGGAAATCAAAGATTCCATCTGATGGATCCTCTCCAGTTCCTGGTACTAATCCTAGAACTGGAGCCTGTGCTTTCAAGAAAACAGAACACTTATATTTTAAAGGGGGGAAATCCTACTTCTCAAGAAAAACTGCAAAGTGTACCTCATCAGTTTTCTCTCTGAAAGCTTATTTTTATTATTTTATCTTGACAAGGACTTGTTGGTTCTCCATGTGTATCTCATAACTGTGGGAGGCGGCCGTAGAGGGAGTGGGAGGAGGGAAGTTTAAGGGGGTGTGGATGGGAAATGGTGCACAGGAGGTCAGAGCAGTTCTCAGCGGCTGGGCTGTTAGCAGCTGTGGCCACCATCTGATTGATCTGAGTATTTCCTCTGAGCTGCCTCAACAATATGCAGAGCTTACAGGAGATCCAGACCCGGCTGCCGAATGTCATTTCCCATGAAGGAACTGGCTGAATTGGCACCAGTTCTGTAGTGGGCAAATATGCCTAGCAGACAAGTGTGGTCTTCATTTACCCAAAGTCTCCAAAAAGGAACACAAAGGAGGGAGGGGATGGTTTCCTTTGTTAACACGGAGATAACATTGTTTGCTTATGTTAATTTCAAAGGAGGACCCACAGCATCAGACATCTGGTTTTTAAAAGTCAAATCTGTGCCCTATACTCAAAAATTTTCATTTAATTGGGATGCAATTATAAGCATAAACAATGAAGAATGGAAAGGAATCAGCTAGACAGTGTTTCCATTCCTGAGACTCTCACCCTGGCTGAGGTCAAAGAGGTCCTGGGTCGTGTTTGGAATAGTCAACTCTTATTTTGCAGATGGTGTAGTTGACAATGCTGGAGGAAGAGAGGTCAGCTCCCTGGAGTCTGGGATAGTTTTTCTGACAGTGTTGAGAGTCTTACCCTGAGCTGCTCAAAATATGTGGTGTCTAGGAAACAGTGGGCATAGTGTTTATTGTAGCTTATGTGCACATTGTGTGGGCTTTAAACTTGAATTGGAGGGTTTGGCTTTTTAAATGTCATTGCACTGCCTGTGTCTTCGTTGCTGCTGGAGGAAGAAAATGCAAAGACTTTAAAGCTGTTAGTCCATTGGTATCCATGAGCACTTTTGAGTTTCAGGAAGAAGGAACTCAAGACAAAGCAATATGGCACAGGAAGAATTGACACACATTTTGCCAATACTGTTTAGGGGAGAAGAGTTCATTTCTTAAGTGAGTCTGGGAAATAAGTAAGCACAGACTCACAGTATTAATTTCCCAGGATGTCCATAATGAAGTCTCTAAAACTGGGCGACTTAAAACAACAGAAATTTATTGTGTCATGGTTCTGAAAGCTAGAAGTCCAAAATCAAGGCATTATCGGAGTCTCCTAAGCCTCCAGGGGAAGGATCTTTCCTTGCTTCTTCCAGCTTCTGGGAACCGCACGTGTTTCTTGGCTTGTGGCTGCATCACTCTAACCCTTACCTCTGTCTTCATATAACCTTCCTGGTGTCTGTGTTTTAACATGGCTGCACTCCTTTCCTTTCTCTCTCCTCTTCTTGTAAGAACGGTAATTTTGGACTAAGGGCCCACCCTACTTGAGTATGATCTGAATTTATCTAATTGCATCTGCAATGACTCTATATTCAAGTAAGTTATTATGAGGTGCTGGGGACTTCAGAAAATAGACATTCTATTTATTTATTTAATCCAGGCACTTTAATATGCTATCTCTTCTCATAAAAACCTATGCAGTATTATTCTCATTTTTCAGTTGAAGAAACTGAAGCTCTAAAAGCTTCAGCCTAAATGGTTTTACAAAGGCAATACAGGTAGTAGTTGGTAGAGTTGGGTTCTGTACAAATGCAAGTGGTAAATCAAGAATGGCAATCATTTTGAATTATCTGATGCAGAAGCACCTTGTTAGTGAGTATGAGAGATAAAATTGGAAGTGTGTGGGCAATGGATGGGGGGTTCTGAATGCAAGCTTGAAGACTGTATCTACAACAGTGATATTACCAAGCAACTGCAAATTTTGAGCAGCTGGGTGAAGTGAAGAAAACAATATTGAAGAAGAAGAATCCAACATTTGTGAGGAGAGAAAATAGAGGCAGGGAAACCAGCCAGAAGGTTTTTTACAGTAATTGAGGCATACGGTGTATCAGGCCTTCTGTGTGTGGGGGCTGTGGGAAGGGAGCTTGTTTGTTTGTTTATACCTTGTCTAATTCCAATGAAGACTTCAAGATAGTTTTCAAGAGTCTATGAAATACAGCAAAGTAATAGAAAAGAGTGGCAGGAGGGAAAAACAAAGAAGGGGTAATGAAAGAGTATTGAGGTCAATGCATTCCTGAGGTGGAAGGCTTCTCATTCGTCTACAATGCAATTCAATAAAGGAATACATGGGTACATTCAGTGGCATAACTCCGCTCCACTGGCTTAATGTAGGCATGGATTTTAAAGTACGTAGAGTACTTTAGGGACTACACACTCTTTAGGTAATACAATACTTGCCCAACTTTTGATAGACATCACATGGCAGTATGTTCAAGTACTGGGACTGTGCTTCTTATGTGCTATAGCTGAAGATCAGAAACATGTTTCTTTTTTTTTTTAAATTTTTATTTTAATTGTTGATTTTGTACAGTTTTCTGTCTTTTATTCTCACCCGAACCCGCCACCCCAGCCCTCCCCACCTCCCTCCCATTTCCACGCCCCCCATAGTTTTTGTCCATGTGTCCTTTATACTTGTTCCTGTAAATCCTTCCCCTTTTCCCCTGAAATTCCCTCCCCTCTCCCCTCTGGTGACTTTCAGCCTGTTCCCAATTTCCATGTCTTTGGTTATATTATGCTTGTTTGTTTGTTGTTGATTAGGTTCCTGTTAAAGGTGAGATCATATGGTATCCCTATGTTTATAGCAGCACAGTTTACAATAGCCAAGTGTTGGAAGCAACCTAGATGCCCATCAGTAAATGAATGGATCAAAAAACTGTGGTACATTTATACAATGGAATTCTATGCAGCAGAAAGAAAGAAGGAGCTCATACCCTATGCAACAGCATGGATGGAACTTGAGAGCATCATGCTAAGCGAAGTAAGCCAGGCAGTGAAAGACAAATACCATAAGAAACATGTTTCTTAAACAAAGTCAAGCTGGATAGGGTAGTTGTCTTTGACATCTATCTCCTTTTGAGAAAGGAGATGGACCGTGTTAGATCATCATACCTCCACTCACCAGAAGTTAAGAATACACTTGAGAGGGATAGAGATTCTCATTAGGGGGGAAATATTTTATATGTATATAATGTGTGTGTATATATACATATTTACCTCAACTTCATATAACATGTCCAATTGAGAAAATTTTAAGGTAAATATAACTAACATCACAGACGTAAATGTCTACATAAGCTATGGAATTTTAGTTTTTAGTTTTATGCAAAACTTCTTCCTGGTTGCCCTTCAAATAGACTAACTGTGACTTGTATATTGGGAGTGAGCTAACTGTCTGGTGTGAGACAGGGATTACCTAAAAGGCACTAGATGATGAATCAACAGGGCTTTGAGGACAATGGAAAGGGGTGAGAATTAGACTGTATCCTTGGTTGTTCTTGCTAGGCAATGTCTGTAGATTCTGAGTTTCAAAGAATAGAATCCTTACTCTAGCTAGTTAAAGCAGAAAAAGAATTCGTTAAAAGAAATTTTGACTGATACTCTCAGTAAGAAGTACATTTACATTGTGTCTTTCACATATTTATACTTATGTATGAAAGAATATGTGTCTTTTACATATTCATATTTATATATATTCAAATGAAACAAAATTTGGATGGAACAATACTTATACTTACTCTATGAGACTTAAGCATTTTTCCTATTCTATTCTACTACATTTTTTTAAATTGCTGGTTGTGATGCTCTAAATTGATTTTATACCCTACTAATCAGTTGTAAACAGTAGTTTGAAATACGATATTAAAAGTTATCAGATAGCTCTAGCATTTCTGGGGTTGCTGATTTAGGTTGGAGACGATGCAGTCAAGTTGCAATAGCAAAAACACATAGTGGCTTTGCTTGAGTGAGTCGATGTTCCTACTACCTGAGCTCAGGTCCTCAACATGAGCTACCAAAGACTAGAAATTCCACCATTATTTTTCACAAAAGCCAGATGCCTCCTTTGCCACCCTATTCAGAAATGAATTCTGCCACAGTCTGGCTTCCTCAGTTTGCTTCATTCCAAATTGAAGCCTCCCATGGGTGTGTTCAATGGTGGAGCATGATGTGTTGGTGGGTTAGCTGCAAGAAAAATGCATTTTCTGGCTTCTATCTTGGGAGGGCCACACTATATAAGGTGGGAAATTCCTCAAATACAGAAAGTTTGTTCTGGAGATGCTGGGCAGGTAGAAAAATGATAAATGTCATTATATCCCACTGAATTAATTAGAGAAAGTAAGGCATGTGGAGTGCTTGGTATGATCAATGATTATTATAAAATTACATATAGAGAAGAGTAGAAATGCAAAGCACTGGGGACCAAGTCTTGAGGAGCCACAGTAAAAGGTTCCAATAAACAGCAGATTATAAGTAATACACAGTACTTGCCCTTGCTAGTTTTTTAAAAGATTTTATTTATTTATTTTTAGAGAGAAGTTGAGGGAAGGAGAAAGAGAGGGGGAGAAACATCAGTGAGAGAGAGGAATGTCAATTGTCTCTAGTATAGACTGGGGACTGAACCTGTAACCCAGGCATGTGCCCTGACCAGGAATCGAACTGGCAACATTTTGCTTGCAGGATGATGCTTGACTAACTGAGTCACGCTAGTCAGGATGCCCTTAGTAGTTTTGAACAGAGATAATTTTTCCAGAAACAGTACTACAATTCTATCTACTAGGGCTCAAAGGAGAATAGTTTACCTTTCAACAGGGCCAACGTATAGTGATCATACCATCTTCTCTTACAGGAGACCTCATTATGTTTGTGTGTCAAGCTGCCCAAATCCCTTACTACCTCTAGCACCGTGATGTAAAGATCCTTATTAGGTCTAGGTTCCGGATGATCATGGGAAAGTCTCAAATAGCTAATTATAGTTGCCAATGGGGAGAGGAGGAAAAATTAGATATGTTTTCTTTTCTCTTAGAAATGGACCTTACAGCATTGAGATTGCTTTTGACAAATATGATTCTGGCAAAAACTGTCAATTATAGTAATGAACTAGATGACAAGATGCTGAGAGAATATAGATATGACCTTTGTGGTTCTAATTATCATCACTGCTGTGCACAACACCCAGAAGACAGAACAAGTGACTTAACTAGGGCATAATTGTTCATGATAATCGTATTGATGATGGATTGTTTGTGTTTAAGCCGACTTGATTTGGTGGTAGTTGGGGGAGGGGAGGATGTTCTAGTTAAATAAGGATACTAACATTTTATCCTATTTAGAATTGGTTGAGGACCTGTTAATAGGTCTTAGGTTTCACTACTTATTAAGTCAGTTGTTTAGGAGGAGAAACATAGCTTGAATGATTAAACCTAAATGTAATCATCATTTTTTCTAGGGCTAAATGTTGGTTGCTTTAAAGGATAAATCATGAAATAAGTGACAAAATAGACCAAAAATAATTATCTTAAAGTCTCAGTGCTTAATTCAGGGGTGAGAAGATTTTGAGGTGTGTGGTCATCATTGAATATTGCTAGTTGAATATGGATGAAGGAAAACACACAACTCTGTTGACTGGTCTCATTTTACATTCACTACCATTAAGCTCAAGTGTGCCATTAGTGCTACCCTGAGATCTTACTACAGTTCTCTAGTTGGTTCATTTTCTTGCTCTACTATGTGATTATTTCATCCATCTTCTCTCCAACAAATCTCCAACATCAACTTTCTCTTCATCATACTCCACTGATAACCTTCCATTCTTGAGAAAATGGAAGCAATCTGAAGAGAGCTTCCCTTTACTCAACACTTCCAAACATACCAACCTAATTGCATTTGCCCCCCACATCTTCTTCCTTTTTATTTATAATAATAAAAAAGCTATCCATATGTTTTTTTTTTTTTATGCACTTGATCCCATCTCCTCTTGCCTTCTCAAAGACATGGCTTCTATAGTGTGCCTCTTTTCTCTTAAATTGTTAATTTTCTCCCAACTCCTGGAAGATTGTCATCATCATATAATCATACTAGTTCTCTGTATTAACCATATTTCTGGCTTTTGTAAACTTGATGCTTTAATATCTACCCTACGTGCCTTTGACAGACATGCCTTGTTCTGAATAAGCAGATACTATGCCTGAGTCACCTTGCCTTGCTTTGTCTTCTCCCTTTGAGGAACCAGTAAATCGATCAAGTACAAACAAATCAATCTAAAACCCATAATTGCAAACCACCTGCTTAACAGGTTCTCACACTTTGGGCCACTGTATATGAGCTCTAATTATCCCAGTGTCAGGTTCTGGGCAACAAGGGAGAGACCCTATGCCCCAGAGCCCACTGAAATTATTCAAATTAGCCAATATTAAGCCTTTTTGCCCTCCCTCACCCATTCCCTTCTAAAGAAATCATAATGAAGTTTCCTACTCTCTCTTTTGCCTCTACATTAATCTGTTGCCACAACACATCTCATGTAGTCCCTGGAAAACTCCACTGTGCACTTGTGAGAGAATGAGAATGAAAAAGGCAAATGTTATTTTAGTATTACTGTGGATAAAGAGTTGATCATGTGCACCTCCTGAAAGGATCTTGGGGATCTGCAGGTGAAACGAGGGAAAAGCAACCTGCAGGCTTGATTGCCTGCAGTCATGAAACCAAACTTATGATACAGGTGCTGGTGAAAAAGAAAGTAGTTTTATTTCAGATGACAGCAACCTGGGGAGATGGCAGGCTAATGCCTCAAAAACCGTCTTAACATCTTAGTGTAAGCAGAGGTTTCTATAAGGAGGTAGAGGGAAAGCAGAATAAAGAGATCTAGAGGAGGGAGTTGAAAAGTTCTCTACCTGCAGACTAACACAGTCCATTCTGAAAAGGACCTCAAAATTGGTCAAGTGATGGTCTGGTGTGTGTCATCCTGGTTTTACATCATCCTGGTTTTACAGTGGGAGGTCAGCAAACCTCCCAGAGCTGGAATAACTGAAGTTTGGGGTCTGTGTCTTTTAAAGTTAGTTCCCAGGCTTCTTACAGAAACATGCTGTTTATCTACGAGCTACGTGTTGGTCAGAGTCAGCATTTACAGAAACAATGTCAAAAGAATGCTGGGGAGGGTTACAATTCCCCGCTGTTACACAGGGGTCCCAGACCACATCTTGTGTCCTTCAATGCTCTCTCTGATGGTGACTCCCAAAGTGTATATCTCATCCCAGATGACTTCTCTGAATACCAGGAGATATGTATGCAATTTTCTATTTAGCATCTCCTCTTGGTCTAAGAGGCAGTTCAAACTTACCATGTCCCAACCTGAACTCAATTTGCCACCTCCCTCCAAACTTGATCATCCTATATTCCCCATGCCAATAAATGGGTTCTAATTGCTTGGGCCTGTTAAAAAAATGGTTATTTGTCCCCGTGATAGCAAATCAAGACTTAATTGCAATTTTCTTTGCAATTTTCTACCTATCCTAGACATGCGGCCTTTAAACAGCCAATCTGAAGTTTCCATATTAGCACCAGTAAGGTAATCTGCATGATAAAACCCCTGCAAGTCTCTTCTCTCTAAAAGATGTCCTTGCCTAAAATAATCTGTTCTTTTGCTAACACCTTCTTGCTTCCCCCTCCTTCTGCCTATAAAAACCTTCCATTTTATACAACCCCTTGGAATGCCCTTTTAGTTTCTAGATGGGATGTTGCCTGATTCATGAATCGCTTAATAAAGCCATTTAGAACTTCAGATTTACTCAGCTGAATTTTGTTTTTTTTTTTTTAACAGGTCAAAAAAGATTGTGTCATTCTGAACTTCTCTCTTTCATATTCCACATCAAATTCACTAGCAAATCTTGTCAGCTCTATCTTGCAAATATTTTCCAAATATTAACATCCTCACTGTTACCACTAACAATGAGAAAATTCTGAGCAATGGAAGTTAAGTTTTAGGTTGCATATCATTCATCCTACACCAAGCTACCAAATCTCTTGTCAAGACTATTACAGTCAACCCCTAACTAACTTCCTGCTTCATCACACACTTTTCTCCCTACTCTGCCTCTTCTGCCCAGGAAAACTGAGACATCTTCCTGAAGTTTGAGTCAGCTTCTACCAATGGCTTTCTTCTGTCATGGTCTGATGGACCACATCTCCTTCCACTCTTCTCTGCTCTTGATACCATGTAAGAGGAAGAGCCTCTTTCTTCTTCCTCAAAATACTCTCCTGCCTCAAGGTTTTTGAACTGAGTTGTTTTTGCGAAAGGTACTTGCCCTCTGCACCTACACAAGGCTTAATCCCTTGCTTCCTTTCTACTCAGATATCACTTTTGCCCCTCACCCTGTACACGCCTATGATCATTCTATCTCCTTCCACTATTATCTTATATTATTTCTTATGTCACTTATAACCACTTGGTACATTATCTACTTATGTGTTAGCTTTCTGTCTTTCCAGGAAATGTAAGACTGAGGGCATGGGCTTTCTACTTTCTTTACTTCTGTGCCTCTAGTACCTGATTTATTGTTCGTACTTGTGTATTAAGGGCAAATGGCTCAGCAGCACATGCATCAGGCCTGCTGGAATATTGTTTATGAAAAAACTCATGGAGACAGGAGTAAAAACAGGTCCCCTGATGCTCATTGTTTTACCAGGCATTGCAGAGATCTAGCATGCACAATGTCAGACTCTGGGAGAGGGCCCTTGACCCTTAGGCTATAGGCTTTTTAAGCTGATGATTAGATAAGCACCATCCACTTCCCTGAATATGAAAGCATTTCAAAGTGGCAGAAACTTGGCTCCAGTCCTGTTTTACAGCTCTTTTTGTGTTTGGGCTAATCCAAGCTCTTTCCTGCTCAGAAAAGGAGGCTGTGACTCAGGTCCCTTAGGTATAGCTCTGTGCTGTGACATGATTTTCCACTTAAGCCTTTAGGATCTGGATTGCGCTCCTTTCCCAGATATCACAGGGGGCTGTGGCCCAAGCATTCTTTTTGACCAAGAATCATTGTCTTGAGCACTGGGTCATGGCCAATAGCCATTAAACTTTATAGAAGGCCAACTCCTTTTGTGGTCAGCTAGCCTTCTGGATAAGGTCACCTTTACCTGTCAGCACTTACCATATTTTGCCATGTATAAGGTGCACTTTTTGCCCGAATTTTTGAGGGAAAAATAAGGATGTGCATTATACATGAGTATAATGATTACATACCATGGGTGTAATAATCCCATGTATAGTGTACACAAAAACATGGGTGCATATTATACACGGCAAAATATGGTAATAAATATTTATTGAATGAATTAATACCCTCAAGAGGATGACTGTGTGTTTTATAAGTATTTATCAACTTATGACTGGCTACATAAAACAGGGAGGAAATGTCCGCACACCATTTTGGGTGTGGATGGAAAAAGGAAGCTGTAATAAATCTAACTGAAAGCAATCTCACAGGGTGATCTGATTGTTTCCAGACAAAGTGGGATTTGGCCGCCTGCTACCATAAACAAGCATAGCACAATAATTGGTGGAGAAGGAAAAGGGTTTCTATTAACAGAATGCCCAATTTGGAGGAGTAGAGATTCCCCTGCTCCAAGCCATTCTCTTCTGCAAAACACAGAAATCCCCTTGGTCCCCAAAAGACTGAAATCCAAATTCTTGACCAGAGACCCCCCCCTCCATTCTTTTCTGTCCTTTTGGAGTCCAAGGCTGCTACCCAACTGGGTCTCTGTCTTTCTAGCTCCAGGTTCTCTGTCTCTCTCTGGAATGTGCACTTGCGGGGCTGGTGTCTGCATTGCTTCAGGCAGCTTCTTCCCTCCCCCAGGGCTAGTGTGCACGGTCTGCGAGGGGCTGTGTCCATGGCCCCAGAGTCCAAGGCTGCTTGTGCCCATGGGGCTGGAGACTGTTTTGGCCTGTTAGTCTTGTGTTGCTCTCAGATCGAGAGAATGGGAGTGGTCCAGGACCCATACCATGTGGCACAGGCTGCAGCATCCTGCGTGCTGCCCCTGGTCAGGTGCTGATCCTGAGTGAGGCTGCTCATGATCATATGAGCAGGGTAAAGGAAGGTAAAATCCCTTCTCAGGGGCCCAGTGTCTGCTGGGTCCCACAACGCCTGGTCCTCCTGACTGGGTGGGGTGAAGGGAGTGCAAAAAGGTGCCAAGTCTTTCTGTGTCCTCCATTTTAAATCTTCACCCAACCCGTGCGAGGTGGAAGTGTCCAAATCCCCAGGCAATCTTGGCTGGCTTCTACTATGCTGTCAGCCCACATAGGGTCTCTGCCCCTCCTCCAGCTGCCATGATACACAGGTGTTGTGACCTTTTCAGCCACTGCAGGCTCTGTGCAAATTGTGTCATGAGCCACACTAGTTGTTCACCCTTCCTTGGGGATAAAGAAGCCTATCACGTTGGGGGTTCGGTTGTCATTTCAATCCACCGCCTTTGGCACTTCCCAACCACTCTCGCACATCCCTCCCTTCTGCCCAGTTATCTGGCCAGACCTCTCTGTTACATGATAATAAATTCCTATCTGGACAGGTCAGTGGTGGGCAGTCATGCCCCAGGCATATAACTTTAGTGAAAGGTGTGTTTTGCCTTAAGCAAGCCCTGTCAATTGTTCTGCATTTAAGTTAATACACTTTTGAAATGTCAGAGTAATCCTCTTTTTCAGACCTCTCTAAACCACTTGCAGGAGAGAACACACACGGTAATCTTTCTAAACATCCTGTAATACACTCCCCACCTTGCTTTCTCCCGCTTTCATGTAATCTTTTTTATTTTCCCTTCTTAAGTCCAAATGTATAAAAATGCAAAACCTTCATTGTCTGGGACATTTGAGATCTTATTTCCCAGCAGAGCCATTATTGGTGGCTCAAGTAAACTCATAAAAATTCTCACAGGTTTGGACATATTTACATCAACATGGGGGATCTTCGGGGTTAATAGCAAGGGTCTTTCATAGAGACATTTAGCATGCTGGAAAGGGACTGGGCTATGAAGTTGCTTTCTTAGGCAAATAGAGTGAAAAGTTTTCTTTTATACCAAAGTGGAGAGCTGGTTTCTCCAATGTAAAAGATATCAATGTCCCTAAAGTACCTAGCCTCAAATTCCTAAACTGATATTGCAGTAATTATTGCCCCTGAGAGGGAATAAAAACTTATTAGGTCTTTGATTAAAGAATAATGTTCTAGACATATTTGAAATAAACCTCTATTTTTAGTACATTTGGCTTAAATAAGTTTGGAGGATTATCTAGCTCTAGAAAATTCACTTTTAAAAACTTTACTTTTTTATACAGAAAACCATTTTTAAGAGCCGTAAAACTTAAATTAATTATTGGTAACTAACCTGTTTATAATTTAAACATTGGTTCTTTAGGTAACCACTATGTTCCCCAGTGAATTAGTTTTTTTTGATTATTGGTTTTGATTTTTGTTTGGGGGAGGCAACAAAATTATACTGAGACTTAGCTGTTCTTGTTAGCAATTTATTTAGCACAGGTTCACTGTGGGAATTATAATACTTTCACAAGTCAATTGCATACAAGATAATATCTCTTAATAAGCAACATAAAGAAATAACATACTTCAAACAAATGACAGATTAACCATACTATTGTTCCAGACAAGGGGAGGTGAAGGAATGCATTCCAAATTTAATATGAGGTGTACCTTTTTATACTTAGGAGAGTCTATGACCAGCCAAAGATCTTATTTCCAGCTGTCAGTGCAAAAATGAATGTCCCCTGGCTAGAGCACTTTGCTGAGAAATGAAAATGCCAGTATTACGAGGTGAGCTGATCCCTTTCACGGGCTGCTCCAGGGTCACTGTCATGAGGAGTGCCTTGTCAAGAGAGGA